>JAVBJF010000118.1:0-600000 GCA_033439095.1 Pseudococcus viburni | reverse complement strand
AAATAAAAATTTTGGCAAAGTGTACGAATTATAATGAACACCTGTGGATAGTTATTTATAAAATGATCGAAACAATTGAAGATATATCTAAATATTTACTCGTGTATTAAGTAAATATGCGAGTGCCACATTTGAAACGAAATTTGCAGACAGGTCGTTGTCGGAGGTAATTTTCCTCCTCGAAAAATACATTTTAACCTACTATAAGAATATCCAAATGGCATTACCTATACCTCGTGTTGAACCCATTTTATCAGTTGTTTGTTGAAGTTTGAAGTAAACGGACGATTGAGAAGGAAAATACGAGTACTTTGATAGTCTTCTGCGAATATTTATTCATCAATCGAGAAACCGCTGTGGCACCTAGATCCAAAATGCATATGAACTTATCGTAATGAAACTACAAATAGGTAAATATTCCCTACCTTATCAGAAAACATACAGCATACGGATGAGTTAGGTTACGAGTTCTTTTGTTTTTAATTTCAATGGGAAAGCCATTGCTTGATAAAATCGATAAACAAAGTCGATATAACTGAAAGTTATAAAGCCGATAGGTCATCTATAAATATTTGCAATTAAAAAGGTCATTGAATGGTTAAAATATTTGATCATTCGCACTTACAACATAATTTTCGTATCTTTCCAATTTAGGTACTTTTTTCGTCGAAAGTATAGCAATCGTTTATATTTTAGAGGATGAATATAATTCAAATATCGAATCGTTTTGTAAAATTCGACCACATGAACTCTCCAAACACTCAAAATTTGAAAAAGTTGGCAAAAATATGATGTGTTCTAGTATTTTTGAAGGTGTGACACTCGAATTTTAGATTAAAAATAATACCTACCAATTATATAAGTGGGTATGATTTGAGTTTCCACGGGACCGAGGGAGTATGAAGTCTACTCTCTCATTTATAAATCAGTGAAAATTATCGAAAAACACAGAGAAACAGTCAGAATTGCAGCACAGGAGAAAATCAGTGAAAAAATTTTCAATGAAAACAAATCAGTGAGAAAAATCACTAAAAAATCAGTAAAATTTGTGAAATTGGCAGAAAAATCGGTGAAAAAATTTTGAATGAAAACAAATCAGTGAGAAAGATCACTAGAAAATCAGCGAAATTTGTAAAATAAGCAGAAAAATCAGTGAAAATCATTGAAAAATCAGTAAAAATCGTTGAAAAATCAGTGAAAATCTTTAAAAAATCAGTGAAAATCTTTGAAAAATCAGTGATAATCTGCTGAAAGTCAGTGAATTTTGCTAATTTTTTCGTGTTCTGCAATTCTGACTGTTTATCAGTGACTTTTCACTAATTCAGAATGAGAGAGTAAAAATAAAGTCAAAATTTGAGCTCAATGCTCTTGAAAACATTATAAACGATAGGTTTTACGATACACATTTTTACGATTTTTTTTCAGATGTTATGGACCTAGATTTAAAAAGCTCAAAGAGTAAACGCCAAAAATGAATTTCTATATTTGAACTGAATACTAGAAATGATTGTTTAGATTTTTTTTTCAAATTTGAAGGGATGGGAGGAGAGGAATAGACTAAAACCTATAATTAAGCCTCAAAACAAGCTGGTAAAAATGTCACCTCCATCTTCGACCTTTCATTTCCCACTTATCGGCTATAAAATCTGACCATGATCAAAATTCAAAAAATTAGATTTTTTTCAAAATCGATCTTGATATGGATACTTTTATTTTCACAGAAAAAAAAATTACCTCCCATTTTTCACATACCACATTTATTTCACTTATTAAGGGATCTTTAAAAATATCACTTATACTGCTTAAAAATTTAACAGAAAATTATTTGAAATTTCAAAACAATTTTTTCAAAAATGTCAGATCATTGGCATCAATTTTTCACACTTTCTAAATTTTTGAAAAAAGCAAGAATGATTTTGTTTTCATTTTTAAAAAAATAGTATAATTTTCCCTAATCATTGAAGATTTTAGTTAACTCGTTTTCGAAAATTGATCCAAATAAGCTCGAATGAGTTGGAATATACCAAAATTGATGCAAAAGCTCTGGTACATTTCCCGATTTGTTGTATTTTTTTTAAAATTGTCATTTTTGGGCAATAGTTAAAACATTCATGAAAATCACCATAGTCGTTTCAGGTTTGCGTAGATGTGTTTTCGAAAATTGACCCAAGGTGTTTCCAAATTTTTTATTCTAAAAAAATTGTCATTTTTGGGAAATGGTAAAAAAGTCATGAAATTCGTGGGATGGGGTGAAAGGACTTTTTTTCACATCAGATCACAACGTCCCATTCACCCTCGAAAATATTACGTACGATAAGTCGCACTGTATTTCAATTTTTTCAATTTTGACTAAAATTTAAAAATTGGTTGCTTGTTTAATTTTTTGGAAAATTATAAGTACCCTCCTTTGATCTCTGAAAAATTGCAGGGGAGAGATTTTGGCGAATTTTTCATTGTTGGGACAAAAATGGTGCACAAAAAATTTTGACCTGAACACCAACGTATGTTTTTTCAGCCAATTGTTGCCATAACCTTCAAAAAATGATACCTATACCTACGTACAAAATGATCATAAAAAGGAAGAAACACATTTCGGATCTAGATAAAAACTTCAGAATGACTCAAGTAGGCTTCAGTATTCATGTTTTTGGTAAAATAAAAAATTTTAATCTAGTAAATTATTTCTAAAACATTATCAGATCAAATTCATGTTGTCTTTTTGGACCCTTCCCTTCAGCCACTCCAATTTTGAATCGATTGAATCCAAAAAATCTAACGAATCCGGTGTTAATTCGGTTTAAGTTGATATACTGAAGAGGAAAAATTTGATTAAGTAGATACACTACTTTATTTCTATCTCGAAGAGATAACATGCATCGCAATTTGTATTTACTTCAAAGCTACGAAATACTGTTCGATTCAGCTGTCTGTGATTGTGCGATTTTATGAACAGACTCGATGACGATATTGAATTTTCGACCTGCAATTGAAGTGGATTATTATTAATTTCATTATTTATGCACAGAATTTCAATTCAATGTAAAACATCTACTCATGGAATTTTTCATTTAGGTACCTTATCGTAATATATTTTTGAAAAATTAACTCGTTACGTTTACGTTGAAGTTGGTCGATTTCTCAAAGTAGAGCTGGCGAATAATGCTGATGCAAAATTTTCCCAAAATTCATAATCATCCATTCCCTCTTTTGAATTTACTGAAAAAAATAAGTACCTGCAGAATACTATCTCGTTGAAATGTTATTTCTTATTTGGATCTGTTCTGTTACGTGATGTTCAGTTTTCATCCAGAAGTACCTTACCTACCTAATTTAATGTCGTTCACAATATTTGCTCGAAAACAGGTACAGCAAGCATGATTTCCCTTTCTGTTCTTCACAACCACCATGAATTCGTAAAGACCCTGAAAACTGAAAAAGTGAGCCCAGGAGATCAAAGTTGACCTATTAAGAGGACAAAATTTGAAAATTCTCGACTGATAGATTTTTTCATTTCGAAAAAATAATTATTTTTCTAATTTATTCCACCTCAAGAACAAAAATTTCCTAAAAAGGCCACCACTATCAAAAATATTTCGACTAAAAATGCAATTTTGCCACCATTGAAGGAGAGCAAGCTGCCCCCTCTGTCGTCAGTTCAGTCCGACCGTCTTCAAAATAAAAGGTCAACTCACGGATTTGAAATGTGTAGGTATTTGAAATTCATAAATCAACATTCGTCTTTTTCCATCAAATGGGCATTTTGTATGATGACAAGCATTCGTATCGTTGATAATGCTTTGATAACCATTGGGTAAATAGGCATATAAATTCCAAGTCGCTTTTTTGCATTTCATTGCTACAAAATACAATGAATATTGAAAAAATGTAAAATTATGTAGGTATCCAATAAATTCTTTCGTTGTGAAATTTGAAACTACTTACGAGAAGTCCAAATTACTACCAGAACTGTAGGTTGAATTGGGAATAAATTACAATAGTGATCAAAAAGTCCCTGACTGCAGGGGTGTATTATTAATTCCTCTATTTTACACGAATTAAAACGACTCTCACCTGAGCAGGTAACAAGAATTATTTAGAAAAAGATTCCAGAAAGGTGTATACGGTTGACATCATGAAGTACTTACAAGGACAAGGAAAGTAATTCACCGAAGATGTTTTTGTTTGTGAAAGAAACGATATTAATAACAGTAATGGTAATAACCATCCGGAATTTGAATTCATTTTTCGAACAAATAATCTCAATCATTGGACGTTATAATTTGAATGAAATTCGAAATTGAACGTTTTCAGCGAGGCAGTGACGTTATCTTTGTGAAATATGTTTATACCTACCTATATCTAAATGAGCATTTTCGTTGGTGTAGGTAATTTGTATTTAAGATAAGATAAAATTTTAGAATTTCAATCATTTCTTGACCAATAATTTGATCGTGAGAAAAAACATTCAATAAAAAATAGAGATCTTTATTAACTTTCAGATACTTTTTTTATTCTAATATCTTACCAATATAATTAGACTCGATAAAAAATTTTATAATCACAATTGTGGCTGGCATACATTAAAATGGATGGATTGAAAAAAAGAGCATTTTGATGAGAATTGGCGAAATAGATTATTTTGAGCGGAGGCCTTTTGAAAAATTTTTAAGCCTCTAGCCCGAAAGAGGACGGAGCTGATATACTTCATATTGGGACAATTTTTGAAAAAAAAAAAAACAATTTTTTTACCATCTTTGAATGCTTAAGTAATATTAGGTACCAGCTTAGAACTTCGGGCACCTGGAAAAACAATTCAATTTGAAGTTTTACACCTCCCTGAAGCTGAACCATCGATTTTGAAATTGTATACTATTTTTTCCCTCTACCAATAAGAGGACTAAAAAATTTCAAATTAGTTTCAAGATTTTTTGAATTTTACCAAATTCAACTTCTCATTCAAACATTTCAAAAACGAGTCAAAAAATGTTTGGTATTGGTAAGTACCAAATAAATCATTTTTGATGAAAAATTTAAAAAATTTTAGGACAATGCTGCCACGTGTATTTTAATTTACCACACAATTTCGATAAAATTTCCGTTGGCAGCTTTGCTAATTATTGCTACAAAAAAATCCAAAAAATTTAAATTTATTCTAATAACCAAAACATTTTTAGATAATTTTTCAAGCCATTGAATGAACATTGAACAACCAACTAAAATTTTATAAAATTACGTCAGTCAAAATGTATGTAGTTGGCAGAATTATCATGGTTTTTTTAAAAATTATTTCAGATGACAAATAAATTGGCTTGATTTTTAGGCAATTTTAATTTGGTAATAAAAACATATTTTTTAAAAATTGCAATATACTAGGTACTTTTCAACTCCCTTGTAGAAAACAAGAAATATCAAATTTCAAAATCAACTGTAAGGGAAATACAACAATTTGAATTACACTTTTTAAAGGGGTAAGTACCTTTAAATGGTAAAAAAAAACTACATTTTTTTCAAAAGTTAGGCACCTTACTTTGAGATCTTCTAGCTCTGTACCACCTTGAGCTGAAGAGCTCAATTTTTTGGGAGAAGTCCCAAACTCAAAGTAAACGATGTACCTAACCAGTTTTTATCAAAATGCCGAGTACCTACGTCTTCTTTTCAATCACCCTTATACCCATAAATAAATATACATACACATAGGTATAATATGTAGCTATCTCAGTATGGTACCTATTTAATTAAATTAATTTTAAAAATGCTGAAAAATAAATATCTTAACATACCTAATACTTTTTGTAATGACTGATCCTTGTAAAAAATACACAATAGGTACCAGGGTCCGGAACCACTTGGGAGAACAACCAAAAAAGACCAGGGGAACCACTTTTTTCGAATTTTCAAATGAGAACCAGCACCAGAACCAGTTGAAAAAATTTATAGAACCATTCCCAATAAAGGGAACAACCAGGGAGAAGTAATTTTGAAACTAACCAGAACCACCAGAACCAGTTTTTATCTAGATTAAAAATTAAAATTAGATTCAATTTCAATTATTTCACAAAAATTTGAAAAAATTACAAAACTATTCGCAGATCTTAATTTGACTTCTAAATTGAAGTTTGATGTGTTATTTTGAAAGAAAAACAAAAAAAATGACTGGAACTGGGAGCACCAGAACCACTTGGAACCGGGGGAACCAGTACTAATTGGAACCACAACCAGGAGAACCATTAAATTTTCTTGACTCCTGGAACCAGAACCAGAACCCCTCCCCCCAAAAAACTGACTATGGAACCACTTTGGAACCAGAACAGGAACCATTTCATCTCAAAGGTTGAAGAGCAGAGCCAGAAGTACCAGAAAAAAAATTTCAAATGGTTCCGGACCCTGATAGGTACATACAAAAAGGAACCAACACTTGACTGCAATATCTATCAATTTCAAATACCTACTCCATTTATGGCACAGTGATCCATAGAAAGTTCCTAGCATTTCCAGCTCTAGGTGCAAATCGTATCCTAATAGGTCTTTTATCATCCTCTCCTCCAACATTTAAAAACGTATTCCAATCTAAATAAAAATACAACCCATTTGGTTTTGGGGTAGGTAAAACATTTGTTGTTGGTTCTTCACTGGCAACACCACCGCCACCAAAAGAATCTGCCAAAGCAGGAATGGGTGCATTATTGTTGGCAGAAGCTTTAGAATCACCGATTTCTTCTGATGATGTGGATGAGCTGATTGTAGTTGAATTTGTTGTGAAAGACTTTTCTGTATTAGGTTGTTCAGTATTGATGTTGAAGATTTCAGTGCTAGCTCCTGGTATTGATGTATCATCAATCGATGAAGTAATTGTAGTCGATTCTATGTTAGATGTTCCAGAAAATAATGTGACGTTCTGCTGCTGCTGTCTTTTCATTTCATTTTTACTAATTTCAGAAAGAGGAAGGAGTTCATTGGTTGATAAAGGATTTGGGGGTTTTATTTCAGGTTGTAGCTTGGTTGTATTTAAAGTAGTCATTTGGATATTTTGGATTATGTCTTCAGTGGTAGTGCTAGAAGTTTTGATTTCTGGTTGAATTTTAATAATTGTTGCTGATGTTTCAGTTACTACAACATCTGTTAGTGCAACAATTGGCATTGTTTTATTAGCAGAATAAAATTTACTAGTTATATTATCAATGGATTCAATTAACTGAAGATTTGTATCATTACTGAGAATATTCATTAATAATGTATCATTAACTTCATTAGAACTATCACTTTCTAAGGAATCAGTGATGATTTGTAACTGTTTTTCCAACTCCTCTGCTGTTATATTATTGGCTTCTGTCTTAACAGATAGTGATTTTATGGTTCTCAACACATCAGTAATTTTTTTTGTAGCATCATCCTCATTCAATTTTTCTAACTGTGATGTAGGTTGAAAAACATGAGCACTTTTTACAGATCTATTATGTAATGATGACTGTTTCAAGAACCCCAAAATTTCCTGAGTGTTTTTCATATTATCAGGGAACATTTCAGAATTCAAAGTCAATGGTTTATCACTATTAGCAATCAGTTCATCATCTTCTAGAAATTTAGTAATATTAGCTTCAAAGTCATCATTAATCTGTGAACTGTTCAACCCAGAACTTGAAGACAGATTGGTCTTTGAATAAGTAGGATTGAATGGTGAAGTGGCATTAATTTTTAAATCATTGAGATTTGCTGTAGTTAGATTCTGTTGTCTTGAAATTCGATTACCCAATGTTTCATTGTCAGATTTCTTCGTTGGTATTAATCCAAATGAAGTTAAGAGATCATTCATGTCATCACTGATACCAATTTTACCATGTGGCATAGCATTAATAGGTATTTTCTTGAAACCATTATATGAATTTGAATTATAAATAGGTGTAACTAGTTCATTTCTAATAATCACTTTTTCTGTAGTACTTATAGAAATTTGATCAGATTTTATAATACCAAGCTCTACTAACATGTTTGTTAAGTCATTATTCAGTATATTACCAGATATATTCTGGCTCATTTTCATAAAAGGCTCAGCTGTAGTTGATTGAGTGCCTAATTTAAAGAAATTGGCATCTACAGGAGGTTTTAAATGGTTCATTTTGAACGGGAAGTCACTGAAGTTCTGCAATAGGATGGTATTTAATGATTCTGGTATAAAAGGAACATCATCCACATCTTCTGTTACATTATATACAGCTATATCACTAAGTGAAATAGATGTAGCAGTTGTAGTGGTGGGAATAGTTAGTGTTGCAATTGTACTAGGAGTTGTTGATGCTATTGTAACACTAGGTGACTGCATGGAAATCATCTCAGTTTTCTTCACCTTGGTCATAATTTTTTCCAATTCTGGCATAAGATTATTCTTAATTGAATTGATTGATGGGGTAGTTTGCTGAGTGGTAGTTGATAAACTAAAAGGACTAGTCAATTCAGTAACATTAGCACTAGTCCAGTTGGATTTATGGTTACTCATTGATCCATTTAAATCTTCCCTAAACTTATAAATTTCTGGAAAACCATAATGTAAAGATGATTTTTGGGCTGTAGATGGCATTTTATTCACCAAAAAATTAGTATACGGATGCCTATCTTCTACTAGTTCTACATCTTCATGTACGCCATAATCCATTCCAAGTTTGGGTTTGGATATGTCTGGATCAGCAATAATTTCAGTAATTGGTTTCTGTGTATACCACATCTGTAAATCAGTATCATTGGCATTGGTAGCATTTGCTTTTACTGGTAATACAAGCATAATATTTTTTTCAAATCCTATTCTTGATTTACTATCGATCTCATCTAGTATTGTGGTAAGGTTCAAATTTTGAGATTTGTCATAAAACTGTTTAGTTTCACTATTTAATAAACTAGTTACTGATGAAGTCTTATGATTCTCTCTTTTTTGGTAAGCTTTGAAAAGTTTAAGGGTGGCAAGTGGAAGTGATTGGTTTAATTTTGAAGGCAACACTGAGGCAGTATGTGTGTATTCTGCATAAACCAGAGCACAACAGAGGAATAAACACAGCCAGGGGTTTTTTCGGCACAACTGCAAAAAAAGAAAGAAAAGGGAGTTGTATTAATTATTAGGTAGGTAAATACATCTAACTAGTGACAACTGGAAACAATGATTGAAACCAAAATCAAAATTGCTGAATAAATAATTTGTTTTTAAAAATGAAAATTTGGGAAAACACAGCAAGTAGAAATAATGAAATTTAAAAAAATCTAAGAATTGAAAAAAATATTTGTTGAATAATTTGAAAAAAATATGCATACAAAAATTGTCCACAGCAAAATTGTTGGCAGAAATTTTGAAAAATTATAATAAAAAAATTTAACAAAGTGCAAAAAACAAAAATGAGAGGAACTAACATTTCAAAAAACAAATTGCAATGGCACTAAACAAAAATTTTATAGAAAATGACTGAAAATCTGAAAATGTAACAGAACTAAGTAAGACAAATGAAACAAATTAAAATACATTGTTAAAAAAGAAAATTTCAAAAAAAACTATTAATGAAAATTTAAATTGTTAAGTTCAAACTTGAAAATTGCTTAAAAATGCAAAACAAAATTAAAGCCAAGAAAAGTAAAATTATTGAGGAATTTTGAAAAGGTAACAGCCATAAACTGAACTGAGAAAAATTTTCAACTCAAAATATTTGTAAAATAAAAGTAAAGAAACTTTAAAATTAACCAAAAACAAAACAGCCGAAAAGTGAGAAAATTCAAAAACAAAAAAAGAAAAGAAAGGTAGAAACGTGCTGGGAATACCTATAAAAAACACAAATTGAAAAAGTAAAGGAAAAAACTTGAAAAGAACAAAAAAACTGAAAAAATCAAGTCCCTTTTCAAAATTGGAAATTCAACTTCAATGAATTGTGAAAGAAATCAGAATTGTTGAAAAATTTTGAAAAAAGCTAAAATAAACCATTACTTAGTAATAGATATCTAAAATTAAAAAAAATTGAAAATGCATTACAAAAAATTAAAACTGTTGAAAATAACAAAAAATTAAATTTTGCGAATTGAAAATATGATGTAAAAGAATTTAGAATACCTTATATTTGAAAAAATCAAAATCGTTGAAAAATTTGAAAGTAAAAAAACTAAAGAATTTTATAAATAAAAATTATATAAATGCAAAAAACAAAACTAAAAATAATCAAAATATCGCAAAAAATAAGTAAATTTAACATTGAAATTAAAAAAAAATTGTCGAAGATTTTTTAAAAAGTAGGTAAACACAAAAATTTAGAAAAAAGTTTAAATTAAAAAATCACATCATAAAGAGAAGTTTAGGTAAAAATTCCTTGTGACCAATTTTCCACCTACTAATTAGTTTTACTACTGAAAAAAATCGTTACCTATCATATCTCATAGAACGTAGAACGTACTCACACATTCTTCATATTACTTATGCAAATAAACAAATACTTTGTATTAGATAGGTAACTAAAGGTATTGTAGAAGACCTTGCGAAGGTAACTTTCACCCACGACATTACTATTTCACTTTCTACCATTACCGCCATATAGTCTATCATAATTCACAGTCAATAGCACGTGCAAATGTGTATCTTTTGCAAGGGCGTATTGCTACAGTACAATATCAATATGTACTTAGCCTACCTACTTATTATCAATTCCCATTTATTCACCTCCTGTTACACAATATACTAAATATTAAATGTTACAGGTATTTCGATAATCATAAAACAAACCAATTAACAAGTGAACACAATTTTATAAGGGTATGCAAAATTGTTATGGCGTTTTTATAACTTTTATAGGTTAATCAACTCGATGAGATTTTAATTACCTGTAAACTTGTAATTCTCATTGAATTATTTTAAATTGACCTGCCATAAAATCAATGAACGAACACTTTTCTTATCTGTCAAACATACTTTCCACGTTAATCTTTTTATAAAAATATGCAACGAATGTAGCTTTTTTCCACGGGTCGTTAATTTTGTCGTGATATGTTAAAAATTGGTTCAACTTCTTTATAATGTAGTATGCAAATGAGCATAGGTACTTGACGTGTATTTAAATTCAAACTGGAAATTATGTAAGATTCAGAAGACCAAAAATGGGAAAAAATGGTTATTTACTTTGGCGGTCGATTTATGCATTTAAAATATGAAAAATGAGAAAAAATAGATAGATAGACGTATATGGAAATGTGAGTAAAGTAGACGTTCTAAATTGTGATAGGTAAAGTGGGAAAAATTAGCATTTTTTTTATAATGGATGTGTTTTTTGGGGTGTTTCGAGACTATGGATTAATTAAAAACTAAATGTAAATAGAATATGTTATTACAAAATCCCAAAATCTATACTTAGTATGAACTTTAAACAATTTTTTCAAACGTTTCAAAAGATTCGGAGTTGTTCATGACCTCAAACCTCAATAAATGAACTCTCAAGTCCAAATCCAAATAATCGAAAAACTTTGTGTGCTCAAACAACAATTAAAATCGACGGATACCATAACTAACCATAGGAAATTGCATTGTTTGATTTATTGATATCTTAATAATTATTCTCAAGTGTATTAAAATCATCGTTCAGTGTGAATTTTTGCAAGGAAATGGTACATTCATCATTTACCTACTATGAGCAGGTTTGAAATACCTAAAAACTTTCAAACAGATTTTTTTTATTCAAAAGTGCTTAATTATTTTCACAACGAAAATTGGAATTTTATTTTTTCCACTGAATGACCTGAAAAATTTCACATATTTTTTTTGAGTAATTTGATTATTTTTCCTAGTTTTTTTTTTTTATTGATTGTTTTGAAGTGGGAAAGGACCTTTTTAAAACAAAGGTATCGAAAAAATAGCGGATTAATTGACATAAAAATAAATCAAATGAATTTTAAATTTAATTTTCCTATTAATAATTTTGCATTTTGATTTACTTAGCACAGGCATTTGCAAAATTTCAAAATTTTCGCGTTTTTTTTTTTAGTTTTTGAACAAATTCCCATTATTATATTTTTAATATTTTTTTTTGGTAAAAATCTGAATATTTTCCATGTCTTTCCTTTTGTCTCATAAGATTGATCTTTTGATCCAGATACGTATTTCCTGTTATACGAAAAAATTTGAATCATAAAATTAATTTTGGAGGAAATTTAAACCCAGAGAAAAACATTTTGAAACTTTATAAAATGGAAATGAAAAGTTGTCTATGAATTTTAAAGAACTACCAATACTTGGATCTTAATACCGACCTGTGTTTTCATACAATCAACTGTGGTGAGAAAGTTTTTTACGAGCCGGATATTGACCCGAGCATTAGAGTAACATTTTGTGGTACCTAATTATGTATTAAGACTTCACTTTGTTACTTTTTCTAAAATAAATTTGACGATAACGTTACTCTTATCATCTTACTGATACGTGAAATAAATAAATCCGTCATACCATCGCCGCTGATATGAAGATAAAACAGAAATCTCAACGAAATTTCATTGGAAGATGATTTTAAAAAATCGATCAACGATCACAGACACTTGATATGATTTTTTTTCAAAAACACAGACCTTCTGGTGCATTATTTTTTCATTTTTACTTTATCGATCATTTGATAATGTAGGTGAAAATACGTTACGTTGATGTATAACACTCTAACAACGTAATATTACTACTGGATAGCTGAGAAGTCTCCGGTATGTAGGTATATCTACCAATGTAGGTATTCGTACAAGTAGATGACCTACTTCTACTCTCTGTAATTAGCCGGTTCACATGAACCCTGGAGTGGAATAAAAAAGATTGTACCTCGGATTTTGGAAAAAATTCATGAGATTGATCCCTTTGAGTGAGGACCTTTCGAACCCCCTAACCTATCTGAGAAGGGTGGAGCTAAAAAATTTTCCATATCCAAATTTTTAACTCGGATCCCAAAATCGAATCGAAAAAATGATGATGGATGTTTTCAAAAAAATTGCAATTTCTTATGAAATTCCAGTTAGCAGCATTAGTACTTACCAAAAATATACAAAAAAAATAAAAACATTTCTATGATCAAAAAATTTTCTCATTTGGTGGCCTGAGAAAAGTAAATCGAAAATTTTTTGATCATAGAAATGATTTTTTTTTTTTTGATATTTTTGGTACTAATGCTGCTAACTTGAATTTTATAAGAAATTTCAATTTTTTTGAAAACATCCATCATAATTTTTTTGATTCGATTTTGGGATCAGAGTTAAAAATTTGAATACCTATGGAAAAATCAAAAGTTTTTTTCAATGGCATCGAACCAAGAAATTTTTTTTGAAAAATTTCATAAAAATTCATTCAAGTGACCAGAAATTATCTGCTTTGATTTTAATGTGTTTGAGGGAACGATTTGAATTCATAATGAAATCAAGAGGTCTTCAAATTCACAATTTATAAATTTTTCAGCTCCATTGTGAACAGGTGCCACACAGGTTTACACATACGCATTCAGAAATAAAAAATACTGTGTATTTTTTTTAATGTCATCATTTTGAGGACTCTTACTTCATCCCCGTTGAACTCTGAATATAATTTTGTGCAAAATATTATGCAGCTCTAAAAAATTATTGCCCAAATCCAATAAAAATTGTGCATTTTTAAATTTAAAAAAATTTCTTACAAATTTTTTTTAGCAAAGATAGGTAAGTATTAATAAATCACTCATTTTTTTAAATTTAAATAATTACTTTTCAAAAAAAAATTCTCAAATTTTATTTTGCCTTTCAAATTGTCTTCAAATAATGACGTAAAAAAATTGTCAGTAAATTGTAGGTAAGTAGGTATCAAATTTTACATTGTTATTAATTTTGTTGCCATCGAGAAATTTGGCGTTCACCTGCAGGTATCAATAATAAATTAGTTTGGATTTTTTACACCATTCTAGTACTTATGATGGTCCTAAAATGATTTTTTATCAAAAAATTTTCATTTGAGTCTTGCTAAGAAAATTTGTTTTCTTTTTCTAGGCGTAAGTACAGAACCTACCTACCCATTTTAAAATTTTCAAAGAATTATAAACAGCTCTTAAATTTTTTTTGACAAAAGTTCATACTTTCTTTTAAAATATTTAAGTAAATACAAATTCAATTTTTTTAAATTTTGTTTTAATTGAAATTTCCATAATTTTCTCAAAAAAATTTCAAGTTGAAATAAAGGAGATTGTCGAGTTGGAAAAAATTTTCAAGTTGAAAAAACATTTAAAGAATGAAAAAATTTGAAACTGGAAAGAATTTTGAGAGAATTTGAACGTGGAAAATTTTTTGGAATGTATTGTTGAAAAGTAATCTAGGAAACATTTTGGGCTTGAAAATATCTTAAGAAAATTGAGCTAAAATTTCTTTTAGAAAATTTGCACGTGGAAGACACTTTTAAAAATTAGAAAAATTTGCAGACTTGGAAAAGTCGTATATAGGTTTCTCATTTTGGCATCGAGCTACGCTACAAGTAGGTAACGTGAGCTTCCGTTCTCTCGAAAGATCCAAAAAATTATGTAGTTGGTAAAATTGTTTTTAAGAAATGGCCAGGTTTCGGTTTTCATAAAACTTTATCCTCAGTTTGTGTGAATAATATTTTTATTAAATCTATTTCTCTGGATTTAGAACAATGCATACAAAAATCACGTCATTTTTCAATTTTTCCCAAGTAAACACATCTTTTTCCTGACATTGGCTCTATAGCTAGGTACCTACTTATTTTGCCCAATTTTTATGAGAATTCGAAAAATTTCGTTATGATTGTCTAAATCCGCAGATTTCGTACTTAAAAATAAAATTATATTCGATCATCCCTCCCCCTCAATAATTTCATATTGCAACAGCCTTGAAAATTTCGTAAATTGGAGAAAGATTTTCCAGCTTGTGTAGCTCCAAAAAATCTTTCCAACTCGGACACTCAATTTTTTTGGGAGGTTTCCCCTTTCAAATTAAACTACCTCACCAACTTTCTTCAAAATCCGAGACTTTTTTTTCAACTCCATCCCAAATGCAAATGGTACCCACTTGATGATAAACTGACCTCGTAGACTTTTTAATCAACAATTTTTCCAGATGAATGTTCATCTATCTTATCGAATTGTTTACGGATGAAAAGTAGATATTTAATTAAATCTGATTACCTACACGAGACTGGCCTTATCTGATGTACACAGATTTTTCCCAGAGATGATTCAAAATAGAAAAGTTGTTTTTTTAAGTACCTACGTTGTTCAATATGTTCGTGAAGCTTTTTTTTGTCAGCATTTATGCTGTTTTATCATTTGTTTGTATTGTTAGGGCTACACGTATCCCAACCTTCAAATGTATGCGTAAGTAAAAAATTTATATCTATTCAAAAATTCATATAGGTATTAAAAAAGCTTTGGAAAAAATGTCCATAGTTATTTCACTTCATTAAAATTTACCCATGTTCTTGTGTTCTGGTATGTGTAAATTCTACCCACACAGTTACTTAAAGTATGTAATCTCAGCCCTTCAATAATTCTAAAAAATTACCAATTTAGCGATAAGTAGAAAAAAAAAGTCTATAAACAATATCGTAATTTTTTGGGGCGTGGTTGAAAGCACAATCTACATTTCAGTACCCTATACCTATTTCTTCAAACATGAATAACCAAGAAACCGTTGTAATAATTGTAAAAACGTTCATTAAAAATCATTTCGCAATTATAAAATATAATTACTCCAGTTATGAAGTCTGGTATAGATAATTATCATATATGACTTGGATATTGTTAATTTTCCTTCGCTTTTAGAGGTACCGCGGGGCAAGACGACGCAGTGGGGCAAGAGTCCGATCTTTGATATCTCAGATTTTGGTAATGCAGGGTTGGTGAAGTTTTTATTTTTTTGAAATGTACCTTGCACTGACAAAACCTTGAAAAAATCATCCGAATTGGTCCAGTAGTTTTTAATCTGTGAGCTATTGAAAACTTTTTGCCAAAAAAATGCGATTTTTGCCCTACAGTTTTTTTGACGTTGGGGTGGTAAAAAATTGTGAATCAGAGGAGTATATAGCATGTTGAGGAAGATGGTGAGGTAAGCTATCGAAATATATATAAGAAATCGTTTCTATGTATTAAATTATTCGAGAAAAATTAATTTTAAGGAAAAAACCGGGGGTGGGGGCAAGAGTACTACACCTTTCAAACTGTAAACAAACTTCTTGTTATAATGTATTTTCTTTGCCAAAGTAAAGTTTTGATCAATTTATTCGCATAAAAACTTTAAAACGAAATAAAATTACATAATCAGTAACATAAGATGTTATGGTAGTACTCTTGCCCCACACTTTAGGTATCCAACTTAACATTAAGTTAAATGGCAGTACTCTTGCCCCACACTTAGGACTCTTGCCCCCTCCTATGGGGCAAGAGTACTAATCAAGGTCTCTTTGGGAGAATTAATTTTTAATTAACTTTTTATGATCAAATATTTTTTTTCTTGTTAAATTAATGAAGACAAAGGATCAAAGTAGTGTCTAAAACAAAAACCTCCCCAAAATGTCGAAAATTCGATTTTTGACAGATTTTTAAACTTTTAGTGCGTCGTCTTGCCCCGCGGTACCTCTACTCTAGAATTACTTTCGAGATAAACTGTAGGCATTTTTTTTTCAATAATTATTATTAATAACTTGAAGATGAACACTCTTTTTTTTTTAAATTTAGAAATTGGTTGGGAAATGTGTAATATTCGTCAACTTGATATAAGCCCTGCAGATCGTATGGTGGAAGATCGATCTTGTTTCGTAGATCAAGGTTCAAATATAACGATCTCCTTTAATTTCACTCCTCGTAAGTTACCAAGAATACTCGATTAATTTTATCTACTGAAATGAAATCTGTGCATTACGACGTACCTAAATTTCTTCTCTTGGATAGGTTTCGAGGCTTATAACTTGAAATGGAGCATTTGGGTAGAAACTGTGATTGGAGACTATAAACTGGAAGGTGTACCTCCGGACGCTCGTAATTTAGCTAATCATCCGACTATTGAAAATAAATTGAATCATTTCCAAAGCGTTGTACATATTCCGAAAAATACAAGAGCGGTAGGTAACTTCATAGTGGCCATTTTTATACACACTCACAAGAGAGATATCCCAACTTGAAGCAAAATTTTGAGTCCAAAAAAAAGTAAATCGAAAGTAAATCTTAAAAGAACCTCAAATTCAAAATTTCAAGTGCTGAAGTTCATTTCTCGAATTTTGGTGAATTTTTGAAATCTCAAAATTACCTCATTGCCCTGCAAAATATGAAAATTTATACACCCACTGCGCATGCATCGAGGTAAAAAGCTGAAAGTTAGTAGGTAGATAGAGATACCTACCTATTTTCGACCTCCCGAGTCGATTGGAAGCGGTTTCAAGACGTTTCGGAGACACCAGAAAATTTTGAAATTTTTTAGCGCTGGAGAAAAGGCCATAAAAATAGTCCATATGGACTTCAGTATCTATAATCGCGAATTACCTATATTGGTGACCTATTTTATAGATTAAAACAGAATTTTCCGTAAAAAACAATATTGAGTTCAAATACATATTTTTTGATTGAAAATTTTCCTTAAAAAAAATTTTTTTGTCAAAAAATATGGATTTGAACTCAAAGATGCGAATTTCGTAAAATTCTGCTTTAATCTATAAAATAGATCACCAATATTCGTTATCCTCGATTACAGGTGATGAAGTTCCTGTGGACCATTTTTATGAACTTTTTTCCAACACTGGGGTATTCCATACTAAACCAGACCAAAAATGAAGTCCGGTCTTCCGATTTCGCTCAATTTTTTTACGACTTCCTCTTGGTGGTCTATTCACAAAATCACAATCATAGGTCTCAATCGTACATCCGCGCGCTATTCCTGTTAAAATTGATTTTATGATTGATTCTTGTTCTGGACACCAAAACAAAGAAATTAAGCCAGTATGCCCTTTTTTCCCCTCCTCCCTTTCCCCAAGGTCCACCCCCTAACATTTCAAACGCAAGTATTGCCTTATCTATGGGTCGTAATGAAAAAATTTTCAAACAAAAGTTGTTTCTCGGCACTTAATGCACATTTTCATTTCTTATCAAAATTCATTTTGGAGCAACTCCTGTCCCCCAAATTTGTAAACAAAACATGCTTTTGAGAAAACCTCAAAATCACGTTTTCTTCATTTCAAACGAATAGTTTCGGAGATAGGTACGACAAAATTTGAAATCACAAAAAGTACTCAGAATTGAATTTCCTTTCCAATGAGCTCTATCACGACAATTTTCACCAACTTTTCCCGATAGACTGGAACTCTCCCCCTTCCTCTCTTTTTACCAAAGTTGGACCCACGAACAAAATTCGCTCCAAAATGAATTCCGATAGTAAATGAAATTATGTATTAGATATCAAAGAACAAAAATCGTTCAATTTTTTTTTTCGTGGGTCCAAATTTTAAGATAGGGGGTGGGGGAGAGATCCACTCTGTCGGGAAAAGTTGATGGAAATGGTCGTCATGAAGCTCATTGGAGAGGAAATTCAATTCTGAATACTTTATGTAGTTTCAAATTTTGTCGTATCTCTGAAACTTTTCGCTTAAAATGCAGTAAACGTTATTTTGAAGTTTTCTGAAAACTGTTTTGTTTCCATATTTGGGGGACAGGAGTTGCTCCAAAATGGATTTTGATGAGAAATGAAAATGTACGAAACATTTTGAGGAACAACTTTTGTTTGAAAATTTTTTCATTACGACCCATAGATTGGGTGGTATACGCGTTTGAAATGTTGGGGGTGGTCCCTGGGGAAAAGGAGAGGGGGAAAAAGGGCATACGAGTTTAATTTCTTTGTTTTAGTGTCCAGAACAAGAATCAATCATAAAATCAATTTTAACAGGATTTTCGCGCGGAAGCCTTTTTTTGTACGATTGAGACCTGACTAGACCCTCAAGGAGGCGGGCCTCGAAATTTTTATGCAATTGCGATTTTTGGCCAAATTACTCAACTTTGAAGGCTCATATCTCGAGATAGATTATACTTGGGAAAAAACTGTTTGCGAGGTCTGAAAGATAATTAATAGGAAATTCAAAAACGGTAATCCTATTTTTTAAAGCTCAAAATTGAACTTTGGTGGTGAAAGATCAACTTTCATAATAAGAACAAAAGATGAGAGCTTCCATTTAAAAATCTGAAAAAATTACAGCGAGGAGCCCTTTTTACCTTTTTTTTTTCAACCAACAAATTTTCAAGATGGGATCTTCAGACCCCTGGGGGGTAGAGGGGTCCACAATGTTGACAAAAATTCAAAAAAATCGAAAAAGTAAAGTAACACATCGATTACTACTAATTTGAAAGCATTGATTTCGAATATGTTCTCGGTTTTTTCATTTGACCCCCCTGAACCCCCCTATTAGCCTCCTTGATAGGGTTAAAATTCAAAAAAAATGAAAAATAACGTGTGACCTGTCGTTTGTTAGGTTTTTAAGGGAGCTGAGTTTGAAAATGTGCTTATTTTTTGGATTTGACCCTTTAGTGCCCCTCTAACCCCCAATTTTGGGAAAATCTATGTTGGGAAACGAAAATAGCATATTGTGGCATATCGATTCTAACTAATTTGAGGGCGTAAAATTCGAATATCGGATTACTTTTCGATCCGACCCCTCTCCGTAATTTTTTGAAATATTCAATTCTGTATTGATCACCTAAAACTGGAAGAAGGGGTCAGTTGGAACACGGGGAGAGGTCTGATCAAAAAGTAAGTCGATATTCGAATTCTACACCCTCAAATTAGTTAGAATCGATATGCCACACGATATTTTCGTTCCTTAACATAGATTTTTCCAAAATTGGAGGGGGGCTAGACTCGCTAGAGGGGCACTGAAAGGTCAAATCCAAAAAATAAGCAAATTTTCAAACTCAGCACCCTCAAAAACCTAATAAACGACAGATCACACGTTATTTTTCATTTTTTTGAATTTTGACCCTATCAAGGAGACTAATAGGGGGGTTCAGGGGGGTCAAATGAAAAAACTGAGTACATATTCGAAACCAGCGCCTTCGAATTAGTAGTAATCGATGTGTTACTTTACTTTTTCGATTTTTTTGAATTTTTGTCAAAATTGTGGATCCCTGACCCTCCCCCTCCCAAGGGGTCTAGAGATCCCATCTCGAAATTTTGTTGATTGAAAAAAAAGTAGAAAGGGCTACTCACTGTAATTTTTTCAGATTTTTAAATGGAAGCTTTCATCTTTTGTTCTTATCATGAAAATTGAGCTTTCACCACCAAAGTTCAACTTTAAGCTTTTCAAAATCTGATTACCGTTTTTGAATCTCCAATTAATTATATTTCAGACTCCGCAAACAGTTTTTCTCCAAGTACAACCTATCTCGAGATATGAGCCTTCAAAGTTGAGTAATTTGGCTAAAAATCGCAATTGCATAAAAATGTCGAGGCCCACTTCCCCACCCCCTTGAGGGTTAGAAAAAAAAAGATCGTGGTTTTTCGAATAGACCAGCAAGGGGAAGTCGTAAAAAAAATTTGAACGAAATCGGAAGACTCGACTTCATTTTTGGTCTGTTCAAGTATGGAATAGCTCCACTGGAAAATTCCAAAATTTTCTGGAGGCTCCGAAATGTTTTGAAACTGCTTCCAATCGACTCGGGATGTTAAAAATAGGGTATATACCAAATTTCAGCTTTTTTTGTTGATTAGATCAGATTTTTATATTTTGCAGGGCGATGAAGTAATTTTGAGAGTTCAAAAATTCGCCAAAATTCGAGAAATGGACTTCAGCTTCTGAATTTTTGGATATGGGATTCTTTTATGATGCACTTTCGATTAATTTTTGTTTGGGCTCAAAATTTTACTGTGAGTTGGGATACCTCCATTGTCAGAATGATTTCCTAACACTGTCGAATGTTTTCGCAGAAATTATGGGTAGTTCGCGTCACAGTGACTGGAGACACCGACAACGACGTGTGTTGCTTCCTTTGCGAAATTCGTGTACGAAAGCCCCAAACAACCACAGCCAGCTCGACCGTCTTCGATCCCAAGAATCCGTACGATATCATTAGGAAAAAAACCTCATACCCGTCTATTTGGGATTTCAACAAAATTGTACAGAATTTCCAAAACGATCCGGAAATATTCAATAAATTTATCCTCGGTAATGCTGTGACGATTCCCAGACCTGGATATTTCTCGATGGTCAAAAACGCTGTTAAAAGATTATTCGGCTTCAATAGCGAAACGTCGACGACCTGTAAGGTGCCTTTTTTGGGTAATGTATCGTCACTCATTGAGTATTTCAGCGGCGTAATCAATCAGAAAAATCAATCTAATGAACAAACAGAACGTTACGAGAGTGAGACCAGCTTGGTATATACTGAATCGGAATATACCAGTACTAGTGAAGTTATTATCGAAGATTTGACCACCGAAATTACAACTATTCCTAGTACTGAAATTGAAACCACGTTGAACGAAGAAGTCTATACGAGCAACGTCGACTCTGAACCGATATTTTCTGAGCCTGGGGATGATGAAAATAAGGCAGAAAGTGATGAAGATCACGAAAATGACGATAGTTTTCAGCAAACTACAACTTCTACGGTTAAAACTACCCATCCACATACTAGACGAAGAACGACAACTCGTATTTCACCGGTATCGAGAAAAGGTATCACGAAACGCCGATCGATGAAGGTATCAAGATCTGGAATAAAGAAAACCGTTAGACCTATTACGAAATCAACTACTTAATTGTATACGTAATGTAAAATAGTTGATTAACACAATCTTACTACTCGTATAGGTAGGTTGATATTAGCAACGCCTCGAGCAAAAAATGCCATTATACTTATTACCGTTTGTAGGTATTGTTAATTTTCATTACTGAGGAAAGACTTTAGTATTATTAGGTACCTAGTATACTTATTTATGAATTTAAATGGCGATGTCGTGAATAATTGATGGGTTTTTGAAAAATGTATGTGGAGTGGAGATAGTGATTGTCAAGTATTTATACTTAAGTTTAGTTTCACAGCATGATGACGGTGCTAGGAAATTTTATTGTAGGTACTTGGAAATTATTTAATAAGATTTTCGTTACTTTCTTGGTACTTTTTTTCTTCTTCACTGGAGTGTGGCGAGGGTGTACCCTTGATGAGCAATTCATCGTTGAAAATGGGGGAGGGGGATTTCTTAACAACCCTATAATTAAACTTGACCCTCATAATTAGACCGCCCCATCCTCATTCATTGAAAGACTTTTAATTTCTGGCTTGAATTCGAAGTATGTAGGTAATACTTTACATTCAAAAGAAGAAAACGAAAAGGAACATGCAAAAAAGAATAGATATTTATTTTCCAACGAGGGAGGTACTCAAAGTAAAATTTTGAGTCCAAACAAAGAAAAATCGAAAGTACATCATAACAGGACCCCGTATTCAAAATTTCAGATGCTGAAGTCTATTTCTCGATTTTTTGCGAATTTTTGAAATTTCAAAATTATACCTTCACCCTGC
Source organism: Pseudococcus viburni (assembly GCA_033439095.1). Taxonomy (NCBI): domain Eukaryota; kingdom Metazoa; phylum Arthropoda; class Insecta; order Hemiptera; family Pseudococcidae; genus Pseudococcus; species Pseudococcus viburni. The sequence continues at coordinate 577,486 of JAVBJF010000118.1, read as the reverse complement.
GAAGTATAAAAATTTGATCTAAGCAACGAAAAAAGCTGAAATTTAGTATATATCCTATTTTCGACCTCCCGAATCGATTGGAAGCGGTTTCGAGACGTTTCGGAGCCACCAAAAAATTTTGGAATTTTCCAGCGCTGGAGAAAAGGCCATAAAAATGGCCCATATGCACTTCAGCACCTATAATCGCGGATTATCCATATTGGTGACCAATTTGATCGATTAGAACATAATTTTCCAAAATTCGTAACTTTGAGTTCAAATTTGCATTTTTGAGCCAGAAATTTTCCAGGAAAAAATTAAAAAATTCGTCTAATGCGCATACATTGGGGTAATTTGAACTCAAAGTTACGAATTTCCGTCAATGTGACCTATTTGATCGATTAAAGCACAATTGAGGGAAATTCGTAACTGTGAATTCAAATTATCCCGATATAATTATGCGCATTAGGCGAATTTAAAAATTTTTTCCAGGAAAATTTCTTGCCTAAAAATGCAAATTTGAACTCAAGTTACGAATTTTGGAAAATTATGTTTTAATCGATCCAATGGGTCACCAATATGGATAATCCGCAATTATAGGTGCTGAAGTGCATATGAGCCATTTTTATGGCCTTTTCTCCAGCGAGCGCTGGAAAATTCCAAAAATTTTTGGTGGCTCCGAAACGTCTCGAAACCGTTTCCAATCGATTCGGGAGGTCGAAAATAGGGTATATACCAAATTTTAGCTTTTTTCGTTGCTTAGATCAAATTTTCATATTTTGCAAGGTCGGGGTATAATTTTGAAATTTCAAAAATTCGCCAAAATCGAGAAATGGACTTCAGCGCTTGAAATTTTGGATACGGGGTCCTGTTATGCTGTACTTTCGATTTTTTTTTTGTTTGGGCTCAAAATTGTACTTTGAATTGGATACTCCACCCAAAAAATTTTGACCCTAACTGTCCTCCTTCCAGAATTATCGCACCCTCAATGCCAAAAATTTAACATGTGATATCTCTAGAAACAGTGAATAAAAAATCTTGAATTTTCGCAGATTAGGTACATAGGTCGACATTTTTAAACTTTTGAAATGCTGTTTGAAGTTTAATGGGTGGTTTTTATACCATCTTTCACTCTGATCACGAAAAAAAACAGTGAAAAAATTCCATCACCCAAGGATTTTTCACAATTTGAATTTTTTATTGAACTGTTTTTCAACTTTTTTTGATAATTTTGACACTTATAAAGTCGATTTTCTAAGAAAAGAAAGAAGTCTACGAAAAAAATTAATAGAACATAAAATGAAGAGCGTAAAATTTTCTTTCTGTAGAGTTTAATTGTTACTCTCTTAGGTAGGAGACTTAGCTTTCGAAGTATTTTAGTTCCAAGTTCAAATTTTTTTAAAATTGAAAATATCTCAAAAACTAAGACTCCTAAGAAAAAACTAATTGGATTTTACAGAAAGGAAATTTTAGGCTCTATAACTTATGTTTCATTCATTTTTTTCGTAGGACTCTTTCTGTTTCCAGAAAATCGACTTCGAAAGTCAAAATTCACTTTAAAAAAATGTAAGCCAAATTTTTAAGAAAAAATTCCAATATTATGAAAAATCTTGATGTGCTGGAATTTTTTAATTATTTTTCTCGTGATCGGCGCGAAAAATACTATAACAATTACTCATTAAATTGCAAACAGCATTTTCTTTTTTTCGTTTTGATCACTATTTTTTTTAGTCTTGAATTTAGTGTAATGGAGAACTTGAAATCAGCGCTAAATTTTAGATCGAAAACTGTTAAACCCTTTTTTAAGAATTTTTTTTTTACATTTCTGACCTTTCTTGATAGGGTTACTATCTTACTAAATCTTAGAAATTTTTGCTACACCCGGAAAAAATTTAGGATGCCACCACTGTACCCAACCCAAGTAAACTTATTCGTTCTTTTGAGCCTTTTAAACTTTTAAGTCAACTTTGGATCAAGAATACCCATCTCAGCTCTTAATTTATCATCGATTTTTGATCCTGGATATCATTCTCTTCATTCAGCTTTAAGTATATCCAAATTAAACATCTTTAAGAACATCTGTAAATGAACATTTCTGGAGTAGGTAAGTTTGAATTCTAAAACGAAGATATTACCTATGAATATGATGGCAAATAAAAATAATTCATTATTCATATTAAATTATTAATTATTAAGTCAACGAAGAAATATCTTATTAATCAGTAGAAATCTATAAAAATTTAACCATTACGATAAATTTTTTACTTAATTTTTCACAACAAAAAAATAAAAATTTTGATTTCACGAGTGTTTCTTGTTTCTACTTATTTTCTCAAAATCGTTCATATGAATTGTATGTGCAAATTCATTCGTTCTGAATATCACAAAAAAGAACGAATATTTCTTTGTTCTATTTCTTCAAAGATTCGTTCGAGTTTCTCTTAAGAATACTCAAATTTTTATCATTTAAAAATTTTTTTCATCACAAATGATAAACTACCAATAATAATTAAACAACTGTGTAAAATTTACATTTCAACGTAACACTTGTGAAAATGATTCACAAATAGGGTTTGAAAATTTTCCGTCATGTTAAACGCGTCTGTTTGAAGTTTTTCAGTTAACTGCGAGCCGTATTCTCTAGTCATCATGAAATATCCATATATCTATTTTTATTTTACCCTGATTCTATTCCTTCACATTTGTAATTCCTATTCAACAAATCCATTTGATGATACGATACTTTATAACTTAAAATGGCCCGGAAGAAATCCGGAAGAAATTGCGGTAAGTTGAGCTTATTCGAAACTGTATCTTTCGTGAATTTAATTTACATTTTGTTCTGGTTTGTAGGATATAATTGATCCTGAAAATTTCGAAATTGGAGTCACCGATCGACAAGAAAGATACGTTTGTTTCTTACCAGCTGAATCAAGAACGAAAGGCGAGGTATTCTGAATTTAATTCGGGTCATAGTTTTGGTAAAACATAATACTAAGATTAGTTTTAATCGATAGGATGATGATTCGCATTACACGACGGTCAATCCAATACAACTCATGAAACCTTTATTCGATCAATCTACGTGTTCCTATCGGGTAAATGACAGCGTTTAGTTTACGTATTATGTCAACTTGGATTACATTTTGACTTGTTTTTAGCTTGAAACGTATTGGGCATATGAAATATGTCATGGCAAGTTTATCAAACAGTATCACGAAGAGAGAGACGGTAAGAAAATGAAAAGACAGGAGTATTATCTTGGAAAATTGGACTCGGCTGTATTTGATGGCATCAGTGAGTTTAAAATTTCATATTTCACAAATAATCACGCATACGACGTTAAGCTTATAATTTTGTTGTTTCAAGGCGATGCTTTTCGAGAAGCTCAACACGTCGATAGTAAATCCATCAAGACGAAAAAAATTGAAGGAATGGATATTCCGTATTTTCAATTAAACTACACCGATGGAACCATGTGCGATTTGAGTGAAAAACCTCGTCAAACTAATGTTCTCTATATGTGTTTCAACGCCGGAAGAAACGATATTTATTCTATCAAAGAAATTTCAACGTGTCTTTACGAAGCTATCATCTTCACTCCACATTTATGCTTGCATCCTTTATACAGGTAGGCCTGTACACCACAAGGTACTATTTTAACCTGAAATATCAATTAATTCTTGATCATCATTCAGACCGAAGAATTCCGCCGAAAAAGACATCAACTGCACCCCATTCGACCAAGAACCTCGAAAACCTTCAGCTTTAATGGCAATGGAAGCCGAAGGATTTAAACAGAAGCAGGAACAGATAATTGTAAGCGTGAGTTGACTAATGAGTTTTCGCAGTCTAACAGTTTCGCTTAGCGTGTTTTTGCAAATTTGGTTTTTGTTTTAGGACGACGATCAAGTTTTAAAAAAAGTCTTTGCTGTGTTTTCTTTTGATAAGAGTGAAAGTCAGGTGTGTTGTGGGTTTTCAACTTTTTTATTACGTTATTTTTACATTTTTCATTTATTTTTAGGTCGAGTTGCTAAGTATAATGGACGATGAGTTTGTAAGTATTTTGGAAAAAAATCTCTTAATGGAATTTTATTGGGGCATTTGTGTTGTGAAATTGGATAATTTTACTCGTATTATAATTATTTTATTTTGTTACTAATTACGAATTATTGTATTCGCAGGATGGAGAGACCAAGTTGCATTTTCATATTCATCCTATTGACGTGTTACCCGAAGTAAATATGCCCTCGGGAAAAGCAGAATTGCCTCGTAAACCAGATCTTGCCTTTGATGTGGATGCATTTTTAGCTGGTGATTATTGTTTAGAAGATGTAAGTCATTCCACGTTCAATTATTGATCCGTTTCAAGTGCATTGATAATTTTTGGATGTATAATTTTCGCAGGGTAAAGGATGGTGGAAATATGAATTTTGTTATGGCAAACACGTAATCCAATTCCACGATCAACCAGACAATTCTAGAACGATTATAAAGTAAAATCAATTACCTATTTATGTAGTTTTACACGTCCTTATCTCGATTTAATTCGACGGATGACTTTAGATTAGGAGAATTTCACGAAGAAGATCATCGTAAATGGCTACAAGAAAATCCTTTAAGAAAACCATACAAGAAATCACAATATCCTGTGACTCATTTTTACTCGAGAGGCAGCTACTGTTCATCAATTAATGGCATGAGAGAGGTTGAGGTACGTGTTTGTACGAGTAAAAGGAGTACTTGAATTACTCAAAATCATTTTATAATTTGAAACATCGATATTTTTGCTTTTAGGTTCGATTTAAATGTATTTCTGCACCTCCTGCAGCTGTAAAGATGTATCTGGCTGAGCCTCAAACATGTAAATATGTGTTGAATATCGAATCTGTGATCTTTTGCCAACTCAATCCAACCGTAGATGATCAAGGAATGTTTCAAAATATTAAAATTTCAGAAGATGATCATATTGAATTGTAATTATTGTGATTATTATCGTTTTTGTATATTTTTTCGATTGAATTTCGCGATGTAGTGTAAAGAAAAGATTATTTTCATATGTACAATCGGTAATCGCGAAAATAATTTGTTTGTTGTTGTTTTTTTCTTGAAATTTTAAATAAATTTATATGTTGTAATGGTGTATTAGCTTCGAGTTTATTTATTTTTGAAATAAATTCTTCAAAAAAGTTTTGTCTCCGAATTATTTGGAAATTTATTTGTTTTTAAATTTCAGATTATGTTGATAGCGTTCCTATCAGTTATAAATGGAACTATTTAGAATTGATTTTTTTAGAACGAAAAAACAACTGGCAATAGACTCCAACGATATTTTTTACTTATCATTTCATTTTCTTTGTTTTTCAGAAAAGATTTGAAAGTTGAATTTAATTTTTGTTTCTAAAATAATTTAATTACAATTTTGCATTTCAATTCGGTTTCAACTGATCGTTGCTATTGTTTCGCTTAGTACAATATGGTGGCAGCAGCATTATACCCGGATCCAAAAATCTTGTACGACCCAGATCCAGAATTAAAGCAATCAATTATTACCGAGCATGGGGCTCCTTTCGGAGGTGCTACTTTGGGAGCAACAGTTCCGGCACTTTGGAATTATGTTAATAGAAGACCCCTTAGAGCAGGTGAGTGAACGTGGTACATTTACTATCTTAGTACTTCTTTTACTCGATTTTAAATGTGCGTATCGTGGTATCCTAATTTATCGTGACTTCTATATCACATTCACAGGTATCCTGATGTACGTTCCATGGTCCTTAGGAACAGCAGCAGTGTTTGAAATCGCACACAGAGTTCTTCAGAAATACTACGCTCGAAGAGATCAAATACATAAACATTACGTTCTGCTTCACCCGGAAGATTTTCCACCCCCGCGTTAGTTCTGATTTCTACTCGATAGTTACTTTTTTCTGTTTCGATATAAGTATTCATTTGTGCGATATTTTACAGCTAAAGTGAAAATCGCCGACATATTCGAAGATTGGATTCCAGTACGTTAGTTTGACGATAGAAATCAAGTAATTACAACGTGAGCAGTTTTAAAATTGTATTTTTTCAACAAGATGTTACATTGGATTCAACTTTTGAACGGTATTTGATAATGAATGTCGATTAGTGATAAAACGTTCGTAGAAAACCATGAAAGCAAAATGTAAATAAATATAAACGTAGTTAACATGTAAAATTATATCGTTGATGTTTTTCCGATGTTTTCTTAATTTAGCTCACACAAGCGTAGTTCAATTATCTGGACTATAAATATCTCGTCCTGCTATTCCTGTACCTTCTGCGTCGCCAAGCCATGGATATTTATTGGGACATTCTCGACAAGTTGTTAAATATCTAGAAGAATTCAAAAGTCATTAAAAAAAATTATCCCGATTTATAATTTAATTATGTAGTTTTCTTTGTCGTACCTGATCGCTGAAACATTAGCATCGGGTGGTTTAAACGATAATGCGCATTTATTAGGTAAATTGCATGCAGCAGGAGGAAAGTTTTCTTTTTCGCATTTCCAGGGTGGGTATGCGTTGATATCTTTCTTAGATCTGGGTTCAGTCATCCAAGTTAAAGCTTGAGTAACAGTAACAAACCATACGTCCGGCCTGAACGATTGAAAAACAGTCAGATTTATGAATTCTCTTCGCAGTTTTTCTTTTTATATCAATACGTTACCTACAGTGATCTCGCATAATCTATAAATTTATGTAATCCTTGCTCTAGTTCTTTTAATTGGAACCAATTTGTATGGAATGGCATCATATAAGGAGCTCGGTTTTGTTTATAATATCGTTCAAAATCTTCTCTTAACCATTCAAATACTTCTTGAGAATCATGATTGTGTAGAACACATTGATCTAGGTACGGACAATGACCACCTTCGTAGCTTTCGACGAAGTGAGCATTCAAAGGTACTTCCCAAACACCTGCAAATGAAAATGTATAATTGTACCGATTGGAATGTATTATGTAATTCGACTTATTCAGATTAGTAGTTATCTAACCTGGGAAGGACTTCGTTGGGCATGTGCCAGCTTTACATTCGTGAGGTATTTTGTGATCCAAAGTGTACGGCCATATCGGAACTTTTAAAGGAGGTACGCCGATAGAGCTGTCGTAAATATATCCAAAATCTTCCAATACCTAGAAATTAAAAGTTTCAATCAGGAAAATTTGAGCGAAAATTTTTGGAATAAAATGAATAAATATTTACAGCGAATTGAGCATTTTTTCCAGGTTTTAGGAAAGGAGCTCTCATACCGACTACGTCATTTTTGGAGATGTTAGCGAAGTGTTTCAAAATTTCCCTCATTCCTATCTGTTCGCCGACCCATTCATCATATGAACTATCTTGTAATCCTTGTTGCAGTCTGAAAATAAATAAAGGCACGAATTTCATTACAAACTGAGAATCACGGAGAGAAATTTGAGTATTATTATCGATTGAATAGAAAAACTCGGTAGGTATGAATATTCAAAATCGACAATGTGAATTATCAATTAGTCTGTAGGTTGAACTCAACTTACGATATAGTTTCTGTGCCGATTTCGTGTCCTTCGTGAGCTAATTGTTGAACTTGGTTATAATCACAATATTCATGAGAAATGAAGAACGTTCCACGTATCGGGCATCCGTTAGGATTCTTACGAGTAGGAGTAAACACACGTTTATAATGCTCGAAATTATTCAAATTTACAGCTCCATCGAACGTCAACAGTATTATTTGAGGAGTCTGAAATTAAGTAAGCATAACGTAAGTATAAATGATATTTTTTTCGCCGAACTTCACTCAATATCTTACATCGTCCGGATCCAAATCTCCAGGTATTTTGGTTCCATCTCTGGAGCAAAAACAGTATGGTAATTGGCACGTCGATGTTTCGCATTTCGTAGCCAAGTCTACCGGAGTCTCGGTTATCGGAGCTGGAGCTGTTGGAAATGAGGAACTATGGTTTTTAAGATTACAAGAATAAGATTAACTTTTGAGTATTGTTTTCGATGACTTACTTGCCGCAATCGGACCACATCTTGCTTCACTTTTGAAGGTGCACAGCTTGCTGATGTCGTCGAAATATAACCCGGAAGGACATCGGTTTACGTATGGGTAATTGTCTACACACTGAAAAGTAAAGTTTATCGATATTTTAATTTATTTCGTAATTCATAAAGATGTTAATCAATAAGTAAAATAAAATGATAATATTTTTCGAAAAAACGAAAAAGAAATAATTTTTGTTTACAATAAAGTAGTTCCTTTAATGGTAACACTGGCATACGAATTTTGCTATCAGTTCACGTGTTTAGCTTTCAAATTTTCGGTTAAATTAAATTTGAGAAAATTGAAGTTGAATTTTAGTTTCTTTTGCTCAAATTCTCATTTACTAATGGTTTACACTTTTGAGTTTTGAATATTTTCAGGGTGAAGTCTTTCCGTCCATTTCGTACCGATGGACGTTTTGTTTTTGCCAACGATTCCAGATCCTGTGATCCTGTGATGTTCCTGCTGGGTTTTGCGATACCTATAAATATTTCTAAGGAGTCGATGAATTTCAATCGTCAGACTTTCGAGTATATTCAGAATGTAATCTCCATGTGTACTTCGTATCAATAGATGTTTTGTTTTCGCCAACGATTCTGGATCCTGCGATATTCCTGAGTTTCCGGTGGTACCTAATTATTTCTAAGGAATCGACGAATCATGTTTTTATATTGAAAACTCACTTGATAAAATCGTTTACAGGTAGCTGGATCGGCGAAGTTTCCATTTCCTTGGCCTTCGGGACATATGAAATCTTCATTCCCGGTTTCTCGTCTTGATCTTACTTGATACGCATGATTTTGACTTCTAACTGTAAAAATATGATATATTGGTAGAAATTCGTTGCCAGTGGATTATGCTTACGTTAGTATATTTTCATCGAGGATCAGGACTGTAATTTCATATCCTTTCATCAAAATTTAAGACAGGTTAGTACTTTCGTAAGCGGAGACATACGGGGAGATTAAATAATTGATATGAGCGCACCTCATACAGCGATGACTTGTAAATTGAAAGTGTTTTCAACTGTTTCTTTGGTAACAAATTCAACATGCATCATGTTCGGAATAACTTGGTTTAACGTTAATAACTTAATTATTTCCACGCTTTCACAAAGCTGGTTGCTTCCCATTGTAGTCAGCTCTATCAAAGGAAGTAACTGGTCACGTATCTTTTCTTGTCTGATAAAATACCAAATACAGAGGTGCCCATTTATTTATTATAAAAACTCTCACGCCATAAAATTTAACTTTATTTAAATACGAGATTATCCAAAAGCTACCTCGAGACGAGACGTATATAGATTTGCTGTAAGTAGGTATGGATATTGAAAAAAGTGAAATGTAAAATTTTTTCGTATCTGTTTAATATAGGTAACGATCGATATAATTTCTCTTCGCATCGTTATGGAAGCTAATTAGATACTTCGTTAATTGAATTGCTAATTGTGGTTGAAATTTCATAACCGAAGAGTGAACTAAAAGTGACAATGGTGAAGTGTAATCATCTTTTAGTTCTTGAGACGACGGGCGGTACATCTACATATTGCCGAGGAGTCCGTTATTATGAGCATCTATACCGAATGGTATCAATGCCGTGGGCATATATTTCGTAATAGTAAATAACATGTAGGACGTGAACTTCACTAAGCATGAAATTACATATGCTAAAGCTGATGATACTGTATTAGTTTACAAGTGATGCTCGCCTCGGCGAAAGTAGACAAATATTTAAAACATCGTTAAAGTAAACAATCGTATGCTATGATTTTTCAGATACTTGAGTCTTCCACGTTGCAATTTTGTATCTAATTTGTAAAATTTCCATTTACAATTATGTAACTGTTTTTTTTACTTTTTTTCCAGTTCCACCGATTCGAATAGGTACCTCGTGTGTGGGATGTAGAGGCCTCGATGGTTCAAGGTGGAATACGCCAATTTATTGGGTTTCTCAGGCTCGCAGCAGTAATTATATTAAATATGAAAATATTTCGGTCCTTGGAAGATTTTCTCTAATTTTTTGATTTAATGAATGCGTCGCTGATTAGAATACTTAATTTTGCGGTTTGTAATTAACATGAGTGTGCTGCGGTTAGTCGCTCCAAGTACAGAATGGCCAACATTCGTGAGTTGAAATTGTCGCCATTCGGAAGTTCATTGAACCATGTGATACGATTGGAGACATTTCACCGATTGTTTATGTACATTCTAATGCAATGCATATGCGAAAGGTATCTATCGATACCGTTGCGAACGAAATTTAATAAAAAGAGGGTAAGTAGAACAAGGTTTCAATATTCGTATGCCAAAAGCTTTTATTTTGAATTGTTACAGATCAAGATAAAAAGAGCTCTTGGAATTCCACAATTTTGTACGTTTAGCAGCCTTCGAGACGTAAACAGTGCCATTACGAGTCGGATTTTAGTTCATTTCTTAGACGAATACAACGAACCTAACGCTAGGTACCTTCTAATACCTAATTCTTTCGAATTAATGCAACGTCAAGGTTACACGTTCGCTCGATTCCCACTTTTATCTCTTCTATCAATCGTAAATATGACATTAAATTTAAAAGAAAGGAAAATACTGGCCAGCTAAGACAAAAAATCTCGATAATTACGTTGCCTTAGCAGCCTAAACATGCAACATAAATAATTGAATATAATTGAATATACTGATAACATCGAAGTAAGCAGCTGAGCACCTATGGAAATATTTGAATTGAATTTTACACCTGTAGGTCGACTACCTACCTAAATAAAATTTCAAAATATCGAATTGATTACAGAAAACTGATCAGAAAACACAATCGAATGTCATCACACTGTTACAACACGATCAAACACGTGCTTACGAGAAGAAAACTCTTCGGTGAAATTCTCCTCTCCAGAAAAGAAAACAGATTCCTCGTTCGAAAAAAAAACCTATTACGTAGGGCCTAATAAGTATATTTAGTAAGTATTTTCTTACCTGTACATAGACTAGCAACCAAGAAGGTGAATATAATTGACTTTTTCATTATCACTTTAAAATACTTGTAAAATAATCGTTCACGATGTTAAAAAAATTCGTTTCATCGAATATAATAACACGTCCACATTTTTATAACTGCGAGCGCAATGCGACTCTACAAATTGCCATAACAGACTGGTTGCGGCAGTGGCTCCATTCGGATCATTCCATGATTTCCATGGCTAATAAAGATGCGATGAAGAATCGAGAACCGGTTGTATACTTTCCCATTGTGATATTGCATATCCATTCCACATGGCCTTATCATTTCATTGTAATTTACTATCATCGGTTTACCATCATCTTCGTCCAGAGTCGCCGAGAACCACGAAAAACCAGATTTTTTTATTTGGAAGCTCTTCCAAGTCCGTTTTTCCGTCTCCACGGTGGCGGCTCATTTTGCATAAAGTATTTTTAGATGCTGTAACGGTGTAATTGTGACGTACCGAGATCATTTTTTTGCGGCCTTGAATCGATTAGCTGTGTGGAAAATGCGGCGACTGGTGGCTTTTACTGTCGCGTGAACTTGACCCGAGCTATGCGGTAATTCGATGATTTTTAGAGTTTACTTCGAGGTCGTGGAGAAATTAAACGAGTGATGGGTAATGAGACGATTTCTAATTACGAGTATTCGGAATAAGTTATTTGAAAGTGATGAGATGTGACAATATGAGAAGATGAAAGTGTATCAAAAATATTCGTAGGGGCTCTTGGGTATGTGTGGGAGTTGATAGGTGTTTCAAAAGAAAGAGAATTTTTTGTACCTTGTCTGATTTCTAGCTCCATAAGAGTCTATTCCATATCATTTTTTTAAAACTTCGGTCTTTGGATTTTGTTCAAAAAAAAATTTCGAAGGTGTCTCATCCTACGAAATGAAAAAAATCACGTTTTAGTTCTAGCCTCCTTATGGGCTCCGTGGAGATGGGATGTTTCTACCAAATCTACCCATGCAACTTTTTAAAAAAATACCCAACTTCGATGTCTCGTATCACAAAATTGATGACATTATTGACATTTGAAGCAATTTGACTTTCAAAGTTGAAAAAATATTGGAAGGAAACTTAAAATCGTTTATAAAAAAAATTTAAAGTTCAAAGTTGAGATTTTTAGCAAGAAGTTCAATTTTCAGTGTTACATCGAAGTTCATGGTTATAATTTAAAAATCTGAAAAATTCCTCTAAACAGGTTTTCATAACATAATTCTAATTTGATAATTTTCCTGATGGGATCTTTACTCCCTTGCTGACAAGTTGCCCCAATATTTCGAATAAAATTTTAAAAAATGAAAATTACTCGTAGAATATCGTTTGATATTCTTCGTGGGTCGCAGAGTTCGAATATCGACTTGGTTTTTGAATTTGACCCCTCCCACCCTTCTACGAAGACTCGAATTTGGCCCAAAAAATTAAAAACTCGAGTGGTAAGTATGTCGTTTATAATGTTTTTGATGATGCTGAGCTCAAAAAATCATCCACCATCCCCGTACCACCATCTTCACCTCATTAGAATTATTCATTCATGAAAATATCTTATGGTATGTCGTTTATTATGTTTTTAGGGTGCAGAACTGCAGACCGAAGAGTATGAATTGTGGTGATTATCAAGACAGTTAGTTATCGTTATCGCTCCGCTTTGTAATGTTGATAATGACAAATCACAGGTATGATTCATCTAACTGACGTTATCGGGCTTCGGTATCTAACCTTTTACCAACGCTTATTGTTTGGGTAGAAGTGATGAATTGTGACAGCCTTTTCGGCAACAGGTGGTGGAAAAGAATTGCTCATGAATATAACGAGCATTACTTTACCTGAGAATATTTGAAAAATGATATTTTTTTCGGAAATATTTTAAACTGATTGATTTTTTAAAATTAAAATGATGAAAAATTGTAATGTATTTTTTCGATTTTATTGGGTACTAAATAAGGATTTTTTAAAAATATTTTTGGCTGGAAGAATTGGATCGTATTTTTTTCATGTTTAAAAATTATTATTTTGGATTACGTAATTATTTAAAAAAGTTCTTTCACTTTATAATAAATTAGAATTATTTTTTCAAGTCAAAAATGATTAAAATACTTCATTTTTTAATTACCTATTAAATTTCTTCATCTTCGATATTTTAAAAATAGAAATCAATTATTTTATTTCAATGTTTTAAAATATTGTGTAAAATTATCCACAGCACTTCTGTGAAATTATAATTTCGAATTAAATGATTATAGGTACCTATTTAATTTTTCATCACTTCATAAAATATTGAAGTACATTTTCTATCTCGTAGGTAATATTTTAAATTTATTTAATTCAAATAGGTATGCAATTTTTATAAAGTAATTTTTTTATGTTAAAAAACATGGAAATAAAAATAACTCACTTTTAAATCGTTTAATTGATTCATATTTCATCTTCAAAATTTTTATCAATAAAAAATTAAATAGGTATGGATCGTTTCTTTTAATGTTTCAAAATTACCTACAGTAAAATATTATTTCAAGTTTTTGAAAAATTTTAAGCTTTGTCTTTATGTACTTCATAAAAATCAGGAATAGGTTTCCTAAAATATTAAAACTTTTTTCATGTTGAAAATATAAGTAGGTGTAGGTATCGTATCTATAATAAATTACATGAGGTTCATTTTCATTAATTTTAGTTTTGAGAATTGGATACCTATTAGACTTTGAAAACATTTTTTTTTTTAAATTACATAATGTAAAAAATTATCAGTTCTGTTTACAAAATATTGAATTTTGTTTTAGGTACTTGAATTCTTTATAAATATTATTCAACTGATCTGTTTCAAATATTTTGGAGAATGAAAATTGGATATTTTACTGATGGTGTCAAAATTACGTAAGATTCGTGTTCAAGTTATAGATATAAAATTCCTTTTGCTTTATAAAATATTTTTGAGTTGGTGAATTAATTCCCTGAATTTAAAAATGTGTGAATTGATTCCCATTTTTATTCAGGGTATGTATGTATGTACATAGGTTTAGGTACTAGGTACGAATTGATTCTCTTTTTTTTGTCGGGGTATGTACGAGTTGATTTCAAACCTCCTTCAGCGTATTAGCGTTACGCAAGAGATACCACGAGGAGGTATTGTCAATATTTTTTCGTCATAGCGGGAATAAAGTGCTACTTTATTCCCTCTCGCGAATTGCTCGAATACTTAAACTCGCGTTTTATTCCCGCTATGACGAAAAATATCGTATGCAACTCGAGAATAAAGTGATTTTCGACAATTTTGAGCTATTTCCCTCGCTTCGCTCGTGAAATAACCCTCAAAATTCGTCGAAAATCACTTTATTCCCTTGTTGCATAAAATACTATTTTTTTCAAGGTCAAATTTATTTCAATCCTAAGATTTTTTATCAAATTTTTTTCAACTCTGAATTTTTTGCTCAAAAGTTGACTCCAATTTTTCCAACTCTTTTCAATTCCTTATATTTTGTTCATAATTTTTATTTTTTTCAATCTGAAATTTTCTCGAAATTGTTTTACTTTTACTTTTTTAAATTTCATAATTGTTTCTCAAAAACTCAAAAAATTGAATTTTTTTCAACTTTAATTATTTTTTTCAAAACGTGTTGCAATTTCATTATCAAAATTTTGTCCAGCTACAACATTCTTGGATTTTTTTCACTTTTACATTTTTTTATTTGTTTTAAATTATTCAATGTTTTTTTCAATTCAATATTTTTATCCAATAGGTACCTTTCTAAATCTTTAGGGGCCAACTTTAAATTCTAAAAAGCTGTTTTTAAATTCCATGGAAATAATTTTAGAGTTGAAAAAAATTTGAACAAAAACGTCGAAAGTTTGAAAAAAATACAAAGAAATTTAAAGCAGAAAAAAATTGTAGAAAAAATTTTAGAGTTGGAAAAAAATTCAAAAAAAAAATTTTTTATGAAAATAATTTTTAGAAAAAATTCAGAAAGTATGTAAGTAAATATGTAAAAACTGAGCAATTTTAGGTTGAAAAAAATCTCGATGTTGAAAATAATTTTTTATCGAAATTTAAAAAAATTGTTGGAAAAAATTTTGAGCTAAAAATTCAGAGTTGAACGAAATTTTAATGAAAAAGTGGGAATCAAATCGTACATACCCCGAAAAAATGGGAATCAATTCGCTTATCTTTTCACCTGAATAATTATTTCGTTAGGAATTAACTCACCTACCTACAGCCAAATATTTAGTGATTTTTTTACTTTATTATAAATGACAAATCTAGTTCATTTTCAATGTTTTTGATAAATGCAGTTATTTTTGGATTATTTTCATTCGTCTAGGTTCAGAAATATGTCATGACAACTCAACTTACTTCAATATTTATTTATCATTTCACTCGAATCATTTCAAATTTACCTAAGCAGGAAGTACCTAGCCTACCTACCATGCGATGCCTATAATTAATTACCATAGATAATGTGTTATTGACTGGGTATTAAAATTTTTTTCTAGTTTTATTTACACTTAAACAAAATTAAAACCCCATAAAAATAATCGTTTATACCACTATGGATTCTCATGATGTGATAATGCATCTCAAAGTTCGCCTCGTTATCAAAACATTATACTTGATTATTTACATTGTAGGTACCTATATTCGTATAGTTTCAATGAAAGTAGTCTCGTTTATTATTTATTATGGTATTTTAACAAAATTTTCTATAAAAATGCATATTCGAATTTTCAGATCAATTTGTACCCAAGCAGTGAATCATGTTAGGCCATTCGAATCAATACCTCGTCCAGTCCAGTTACCTTTCATCGGTAACTGGCACCTGTATAAATTAGGTAAGTTCAAACTCATCTATTTAAAACGAGTATTGCAAATACTATACTTGAATATCTGAATTTTTATAATTTAGGTGTCTACAATCCGCGAAAATACCACCAAGTTTTATTAAACTTGTATAAGAACTACGGACCGGTTGTTTACGAAAAAGTGGGCCTAAATAAGCCAATTATTCATATCTTCGAGCCCGACGACGTCCAGACGGTGTACAGAAATGAAGACAAATCACCTCGTATATTTCCATTATCCGAATTCACAAAAGCTTATAGGAAGCAGGAGGATATGTCTGCTGGATTGGGAAACACGTAAGTTTACCTACTGTTCCAGTGCATTTTTAGCCTATCTTTGAAGATCAATATTGATTTGAGATTTATTTCGATTAAGGAATGATGACGAATGGTATAGACTCAAAAATGGTATACGTCACTTGATGCTGAGAACTAACAGCGTTCAACGATTTCTTAAGGATACAGAAACCATTACCGATGATTTGATCGAGGTAATAAAAAGAGATTGTGATGGTCAAGGAAGAATCAATGATTTACGACAATTGATCGGAAGATGGTCTCAAGAAGGTTTGGTTGAAATTTTTCTATCGAAAAATATTTAGGTAAGGTATTTTTTCAACTTATTATGATTGATTTTTTTTATCAATGTGGACAGTTGCTGGTCAAATATGTTTCGATAGACGTCTGGGATATTTATGTGGGTCCAACGAAGATCTTGGAAGAAAAATCGTCAAAGCTAATGAAATAGTTTTTCGTTTAGGGGCTGAATTGAAGTTCTCGTTACCATTTTATAATATTATTCAAACCCCTAGATGGAAGAAATTTGTTGAAAATGAGCACTTTGTTCATAAGTAAGGTCATAACTCGTAAATAATGTAAAATATTTCATTATTATAGGTACTCAGTATACCTACCTATTAATTCTTTTAAAAAAATATCCAAATACCTACCTCTTTTTTCTTTTTTCTTTTTTATAGAACTGCAGTGAACTATGTGAACGAGTCATTTTCAAAAATTGATCAACTCTTGGAAACAAAAGCTATCAAGGATGAAGACGACCAGTATACATTTTTAATTACATTATTACAAAAAGATGAGCTTAGTCGTAAAGATGTAACTGTCATAACAACATCGTTATTCATCGATGGCCTGTCTACAGTAAGTAAAATCTGTTTTGATTTTGACATTGCTTAAGTATTTATTTTTTTGAATTTATTTATGTCCAAAGTCGATTTTAATATTTTATTTTTCAGACAGTTCCAGTTTTAATGAATAATTTATACAGTTTAGCTTCTAATCCGCAAATTCAAGAAAAAGTCTATGAAGAAATTCGTAATACGACTGGTGATACAGATCAGAATTTGGATGCTGGAATTTTGAACAAGCTAACTTATTTGAAAGCTGTTATTAAAGAAACGTTTCGGTAAGAAATTTTCTTTTATGAAAATAAGTCAATTCTGATTCGAAATACATATGTGAGCCTCGGATCATTTTTTTCTCCGTAGGTGCTCACACTCTGGTGGGAGGAACTCGGGGTGAGGGCGAGGATATTTTTCAACTCTAAAAATTTTTCCCAAAATATTTTCTAACCCCAAGATTTTTTCGTATAAAATAATTTTTTTTTTCAACTCTGTAAATTTTTACCCTCCATTTTTTTCTCAGGTCAAAAATTTTTTCAACTGAGGTATTTCTTACAACTTGAGAATTTTTTTTCAATGTTGAATATTTTCTCAAACTTGTTTGGCTCTCGAAATTTTTTCTCAAAATTTTAATTTTTGCAGGTCTTGAAATTTTTTTAAAATTCTAATTTTTTCAGCTCAGAATTTTTTATCAATTTTTTTTCCTGGTCTAAAATATTTAGAATAAAAAATTTCGAAAAAATTGAGGTTGGAAAAAATTTAAAGAAAATCAAGGTGAAAAAATTCGAGAGAATGTCAAGTATTTAAACATTTTCGAACCGAAGAGTGGAATTTTATAAACTTGATAGTTGATATAAATATCAGTAAATGAAAAAATGTCGAGGAATGAAAATTGAAAAAAATCTTGGAGCTAAAAAAATTTTGAGAAAGAAATTTCAAGGATGGAAAATTTTTTTGGAGTCAAATAAATTGAAATTTTGAAACCTGAAAAAATTAAAATTTTGAGAAAATAGTACGATGATTTTTATCATTGTGCTGTCAAGGTGCTGTAAATCGTTTGTTCACATTATAGCTATAAAAGCTAAAACGAGAGAAAGCTGAAAACTAGATGTATGAATCAAAAAGTTAAAAGCTAAATCCAAAAGTTTTATCGTTTGAAATTTTCAGTCGAAAGCCAAAAGCAGAAGTTTTATTTTACGGCCTTTCATTCCTAGATTTCAGTTTGGTGTGAAATTTCTCATTTTTTTTTTTTTAGAAAATTTGGTACTGTTGTGATTGAGCTTCAAAATTTTTGTGGATTTTGGGATTTTTTAACAGCAGTTGTTGAAAAATCCCTGTAGGTGCTCGAGCACGCCAGCACCTCCAGTAACGCTGGCCATGGTCAGCCTAGATATAGAAACCACCCTTAGATGTCAAAAATTAATTTTTGAGTTGAGGTTCCTCCATTATTCTACTCCTAATAAGTCCGAAATTAGGGTCAACTTGAAAACCAATTTCTGACACCTAAGTGTGGTTTCCATATCCAGGCTCACATACGTATTTTGGCTTTATCAGGAAAATGTTTTAGCGCTGAGGTCTGAGGTTAGAAATTTTTAAGCCCAAAAAAATCTCCAAAAAACATGATTTGATATCTTGATATTTCATAAAACGTGAAAAAATTAATTTTTTATGGTTTTTGACATTTTGAAATTTTGTTAAGATTACGTAGAAAAACTTGAAAATTTTTTCACGTCAAAGAATTTGTGGTGACAAAATATTAGATAGGTATTCAGGAGAAAGGACAAATTAATGATATTGAATTTTTGTATATGAAAAAAAAAATTCAAGTAGGGTAACTTTTCAATTCACGTATCAGAATTGCCTACAAAGGAAATACCTACTCACTGGAAGTGTATGGTTTTGATTTATACGAGATTAGGATTTTTGAAAAAAATTGTGCTCCTGAAATTTCGTTAGTCAAAACTTCATCTGTCCTGGTTGATTTTTCAATCTTTGACGATTTTTGAATTTTAAAACATCACCAATTTTCAACAAAAATTTGAAATTTTTGATTAAAACAGTTTTGTCATAAAATCCATGAAAATTTGATTTCCAAGTACGTAATATGACTTCCTAAAATTAAATTTCGCCATTTCACGTCATTCTGAAGTCTGTCACAGAATTTTGAGATTTTTCGAATTTCTCCAGATCCAGAAGGTATGAAAATGAAATTTAACGTTTAAGCATCTAGTGCCTGTCTCTTTTCGAGTTGTTAAACAACCAAAATACATTCTCAAATGTATTTTTTAATCAGTTAAAATTTTCAACTGTTGAACACTGTGATAAAAAACCCCTATAAGAATTAACTTGGAAATCGAAATGTGAAACTTTTTAATTAAAAGTACTACCTGCATAGATAAATTTCTTTGCCTTCTAAAGACATTTGAAATTTTTGGAGAAATTGAAAACTTTGCTGAAGGATCCAAAATTGCTTGAAATGGTGAAATTCGGTTTCGAGGGGTCGATACTGGGTAGCAATGACTTCTTTTTCTTCAATTTTACTAAAAAAGTAATTTTTAAAAAGTATTACATTTTTTATTAAAAAATTACGATTTTTAAATTTTTAAAAATTCGTCCGAAACGAAAAATCAATTTAGGTTGCTAAAATTCTGGCGACGAAGCTTATGGAATGCAAAAATATACTTAGCCTTGATTTAAAAATTTTTGATCTATAGCGAAACTTTTTTTTTTCTAATTATTCTAAAGTGTTTTGATTTTTTCCTGCAGAATGTGTCCTAATGGAACCGAAGTAGCTCGTATCAATAAAAAACCTCTTATTCTATCCAATTATGAAATTCCTGCCGAGGTAATTCATTCCAGTACTTACTTTTTTGTTATTCCTATTCATATTAATTTTTCTCCATCAGTTAAAATAGTATTTAAAATGTTCATAATTTTCAGAGTAATCTGAGTATGAATTTACTGGTACATTTCAAATCATCGAAATATTTCTCTGATCCGGATACATTCAGGCCTGAAAGATGGTTAAGAGGAGCTGAGGAATCAAACATTCATCCTTATTTACTTACACCCTTTGGAGTCGGCGCCAGAACCTGTGCAGGTATTATACGTTCCATTTTCCAATTTTTTTTACCATGGTTTCAGAACGGTGTACAAATTTATTCATATTTTCAGGTAGAAAATTCGCAGAACAAGATTTACAAGTTTCCTTGTACAAAATATTGAAAAATTTCAAACTCGTTTACCCATCGGATGCTCCTCGTATTGATTTTGTTTTCGATACGTTAATCGTCCCTGAAAAAGACCTACCTATTCGGTTTATTCCTCGATAGATCATTCGTTACCTATTTTTTCGTTTTTACGAGTGAATTGTTTATAATTTATATTTTATCGTTTGGGTTCGATGAGTGATGAATTCTTGGATTTCTATAAAATATCTTATTTTAGTGATATTCTTGAGAAAATGAGGGTAATCAGTACCTAGTATATTTATTAAATAAAATCATTACCTATTTTAAGGTACCTATTGAAATTTTTTTGTTTTTTAGTGTAGTGGAATAATTCTTTTACGTCATAAATTGAGATAATGAAATTCTTTTCTTTTCATATTATTAAATTTATTCATATTCAATATTTTTATTTATGGCAATTGGTTTGAGTCGGTGAAAAATTCTCTAGTGTGCTACTTCATAAAATATTAGAAATATTTTTCTATTTATATTGCTTCATAAACCGTTGAGCAATTTATTTAAGTTGAAAATTATTTATTTTCATTACTTTTGGCAGTAAAATTGAATGAGTTTTTTATATGCTTAAAATTATGTAAAAAATTATTTATTTTTCTTATTCAAAATTGAATTTTTTTCATTATATTTACCTAGGTACTGTATAAAATGTTGAAAATAAATTAGGTTATTTTCAATATCTTTGATGGTGGAAATTGAATCTTGTTTTTTTCGTTTCAAAAAAATGTATTTTCATATAATAATTATTATTTTGGGTTAGTTAGATGTTGTACCTATTTAAAAAAATTATTTTCTTTTCATAAAATAGAGGACAATTTTCTATGTTAGATATAAATTTTTATTCAATTATTGGGTCATTTTCAATATTTTTAGGAGTGAAAATTTAATATGTAGATGATAAGGAGTTCCATTTCATAATGTATTTTGATTTTTTCTTGCAGAATATAACCAAATGGAATCAAAATAGCTCATATCAATCAAGAAACCTCATATTCTCTCCAACTATGCCATTCCTATGGAGGTAATTTATTTGAAAACCTATTTTTTAATTATTCTATATTTTTCTTTTTTTTTGTTTATCAATTCGGTGGTTTTGATAATAAAAAAATATTTGCAATTTTCAGACTAATCCGAGTATGAATTTACCGTTGCATTTTAAATCCCAATAATTTTTTTCTGGTCCGGATTCATTCAAGCTAGAAAAATGGTTAAAAGTAGGTGAAACTTCGAACATTCATCCAATTCTATTAGCACAAGATTAGCACATTCGGGGTCGATTCCAGAACATCTCATGGTATAAGCTCAATTCTGTGAATTATTTTCACTCTTATTTCAAATCATTATTAAAATTTTATTATATTTTCAGGCAGAAATTTCGCGGAAAACGACTTACACGAATTCCATAATCGTTTATTCATCAGATGCACCTCGTATTGATTTCGTTTTCGATACGTTAATTTTTCCTCAAAAAGATAACCCATTCGGATTCTTCCTGGATGAATCATTCATTTTTTATCGTTTTTTCAGGTAAGTAGGTAAATTGTTTATAATTTAATATTCTTTGGGTGCAGTGAATGAAATATTTTAATTGGTAAAATTTTAAATAATGCTTTGAATTTTGAATATTTTACGGTTCCTATGCGATATGTTCAGTATTTTTTTCTACCACCTATGTGTTTTCTCTTCCCCTCTTCCGGCTCTTCCCCTCTTCGTTTCGTTCACGAAGAATTACTACTGTGCGATATGTTGCATTCTGAAGCGTTAACGGCGCTACAAATTATTTTTCTAGTTGCCCCGTATTTTATCGTTGGTGGTGATGAAATTAACTCACTTTTTTCTTCAGGGTAAAAACCTTTGATCATGGATGTGTTCAAATATACTTTAGAGACGAGGCAATGTTTCTTGAACTTCATAACTTTCTATTAAAATATCAATGTACTTCATTTTTTAAAAATTATTTTCTTTTTTTTCAGCATTTTAAAATACTCTTTCCAATTTTTTTCTTATTTTTAAAAATATTTTTATTTTTTTCAAAATATATGTACCCAATCTTTTTAAATGAATTTTGACGATTGAATCTTTATGATCGTTGTTATAGTGACATTTTATTAAACTAGGAAAACTTGGCAAAATTTTTGAAGAAAAAAATGATTCACAAAAAATTGAAGTAGGTTTTGAAGAAAAAGAAAAAATTTTTTTAACCATGAAAAGATAGTATAAAGTACTTTTAAAATGTTGAAAATGAAGAAAAAATTGAAGATATTTCTGTCTTTTGTAATTTTTTTTCTAAGTTTTAAAATTCTTGAAAAACAAATATGAAAAAATGTTAGAAACTTGTGGAAAAATTGAAAAAAATTTATTCATAAAATTAGAATAATGTTTTTAAAGAAGAAAATCCTCTTGAAAAATGAGAAAAAAATTGAAAAAGTATTAAAAATGTCGAAAAAAAAGAAAAAATATTATTCAAAAGAACGGGGTAGGTTTTAAAAAATTGGAAAAAATTGGAAAAAGTATTTGAAAATTTTGAAAATAGAGAAAAAAATTTAACTAAATATTAGGTTATTTTTTTACTTCTTTCTGTGTGGCAAAATGTTGCAAAGTTATGAAAATGTTAATTTTTTGTCAAGTTCAGCAGAATGTCATTATGTCAGCGTTCATCCAATTTTTTTTCGTCCAACATTGTCATTATGTTACTGTAGTACTGGGTAAAATTTA
Organism: Pseudococcus viburni; assembly: GCA_033439095.1. NCBI lineage: Eukaryota > Metazoa > Arthropoda > Insecta > Hemiptera > Pseudococcidae > Pseudococcus > Pseudococcus viburni. The sequence continues at coordinate 554,526 of JAVBJF010000118.1, read as the reverse complement.
ACCTTAAAAACGTAGGTATCGTTACTTTATGTTACACAAAAACGTTAGGCACTCTTTTCAAAAATTTACTCATCCATGTCAAAAATGTTTTTCAAACAAAATTACATATAGAAAGGGTATGGACGGATAAGGGGTGAATTTGGCCCCCAGCGCTTTTGGGCTCCTAAACACCTCAAGTCGTGTATACTGACTAGAAATAATTTTTCATAAAATTTTGGACCCCCACCCCCTCTCTTTCGAAGCTATGGCCATTTTATTGCGTAATTTCCAAGAATTTTTAATTTCAACGGAAGTGAAGGAAATTTTCTGTTCTTTGGAACAAAGTTACATCTGGTAGAGGCATAGAGTAAGAATACTATAGAGTGCTGTTCTAATGTTAAATTTTTACCGCTCCTTTTTCGTATCAAATGGACCCCGAGAAGTCCGAACTTGTGGATCCGACCACTTGGAGCGCGCTATCTTGACCACTCCTCTCACCCTTCAAAATTGATGGTATCCACATGTACCTTTTTACTTGACCCTTTTTTCAACCTTTGGGTACGGAGGCATCAGGTTTATGAATGAATGCTTTGTTTACGTTTTTTTTTAGATTTTGTTAAGAAAAAAAGGTACATCTAACACGCATTTCGCCTGTATTAGATATGTTCATTTGAAAATACCGACTCACGAGTAATAGATACCTACCGATGCGGAATTAGGAAATATTGTACAGAAGTACAAAGGTTGATTTTTTCTCGCGGCGCCAAATCAGTTTTTTGCAAACTGTCTTTCTTTTCTTTTTTTTTCGTAATTTTTGAAGTCGAAAATAAAAAAGCAGTAAATTTTTCATAATTTTTTTTCAGAAAGAAAATTTTACCGATTTTTTGTAGTGCAAGGTAGTCTGATTTCTCATTAGCCCCATTAAGAATGAAAAAATCAACAACTTTACTAGAATGAATAATAGGCTATTCTGCATCAACTCGAACCAAAAAATGAAGTTGGGTCTTCCGATTTCACGCAGAGTTTTTCTGCGAGTTTCCCTTGATGGTCCATTGACATGACCACGCAATTATTTCCTTTCTAACCCTCAAGGGAACTGGGAGGTAGATCTCGTAATTCTCATGCAATTGCGATTTTTGCCAAATTACCCAGCTTTGAAGGCTCATATCTCGAGATCCGCGCTTCAATCAACCTCATCACATGATTACAAAAAAAATTAGGGGTCTGGTTAGAGCATGGGTGAGAGGCTCTGATTATAAAGAAGTATTGGAACTCGATGACCTCAAATTAGTAAGAATCGATGTCGCACACCCAGTGCAATAACACCACATCTCAAAAATAATTGACCCTCTTATTTTTTTCTGAAACGTGCTTATCTTTGATTAGTTTTAAATTTAAACCAAAAATAAGAAAGTTGATTTATTTTGAGATGTGGTGTTATTGCACTGGAGGTGCGATGTGCCACAGGTTACCTATTTCAATTTTTTGCACGCAACTTTTCAAAATTGTAAGCCTAGGAGGGCACTGAGTCATAAAATTCAAAAAATAAGCAAAAATTTGAACTCAGTATCCTCAAAAACCTTTCAAACACAATTTTGAGATATTAGGCCATTAAAACTGGATAATTTGGCAAAAAATGCAGTTGCATGAAAATTACGCGGCCCATCCCTTCTCCTTTCGACGGTTAGAAGAGAAATTATGGTGGTTATACGAATAGACCGTAAATAAGGAGAAGTAGACAAAAATTGAGCGAAACCGGGAGACCAGACTTCGTTTTTGGTTCAAGTTATGATGCACTCTATTCAGTTTATTTAAAAACACAAATCAGGAGTGAAGTGGATGCGGAATTTGGAAATCTCGTACAGAAGATGGTTGATTTTTTCGGGGCAACAAATTAATTTTTTTCCAATTGTTCTTTTTTAATTTTTTTCGTAACTTTCATAAGTCGAAAATGAAAAAAGTGCAAATTTTTCATCAATTTTCTTGCTAAAAAAAAATTTTATCGATTTTTTTTTATGCAAGACAAATTCTGATGCTTCATAAGCCCAATGAACAATGGAGAGATCGTTAACTTTCCTAGAATGCATATTGGGCTATTCTGCATGTACTCGAACTGGTCGAACTAAAAATGAAGATAGGTCTTCGGATTTTATTCAATTTTTTTCTACGAGTTCCTTTTGATCTTCCATTGACATGGGCCATATCATTTCCCTATTAATCCTCAAGGGAACTGGGAGGTAGACCTCAAAATTTTCATGCAATTGCAATTTTTTTGCAAATTGCCCAGCTTTGAAGGCTCATTTTACTTTCAATATTTTTTTGAATTTTGGTCATTGAGTGAGATTCCATTTTGAGAATTTGTTGGTTCAAAAAAGGGTAATGGGTAAATAGAACTAGGTAATCATTGTAAATTTCTGAGATTTTTAAATGATAGCTTTCTTCTTTTATACTTACCATAAAAGTTGAGCTTTAATAACAAAAGTTAAACTTTGAGTTTTTCAAAATAAATATCCTGTCAATCCGCGCGATCAGATTTTTCCCAAGTACAACCAATCTCCAGATATAGGCCATCAAAGTTGGGTAATTTGGCAAAAAATCGCAATCACATATTATAGCAGTTATGTGAATAGACCATCAAGGAAAATTCGTAGAAGAAATTTGAGCAAAATCAGAAGACCCGACTTCATTTTTGGTTCAAGTAGAATAGCCCATTAGTCCTAGTTGAATTCAGTCACATTTTACACTGATGATTTTTCAAAAAATTTTAATTTTTCCAAAATAGTCACAGTTTTGTAAAATTTGGACTTTTTTTAAAATAGTGGACAACCTTCTAAAAATTTGAAGTTTTTTTTTCCAAAAACTGGTTCTAAAAAACTGCATAATTTTTACAAAAACGTGCATCGTTCATTTTGAAACTAAATTTTCCAACACTCAACAATTTTCTCACTCACTAAAATGTATAGCTTGCGAAAATTTTTCAAACTTTTTAGTCAATTGTAACTTTTTTACACCACTAAAATGACCTATTTTTTGAAAAAATAGAATAAATTATGCGAACTTGAACTTCCAATAGTTCCAATCAACTCTTCTACTGCCCCCTTCCTAGTGAATGAATGCCTACTGAATATTGCAAGTTCTCTTCGCTAATTTCATTGATGGCCATATCTTTAAAAAGGAACCAAGTCAAGATGAAATGGATCCAAACGAATTCGTGTAGGAAAAAAAAGAGCTATGTACATCAAAGAACAATTTCTACAAATAAAATCCTCGAAGTGAGAACTCGGACGAGCTGATTACTTACAAAAGAAAAAAGGTTACTGAAACCGAATTGTGTAAAAAAAAAAGATCACCCTTCGACTGAAGATAGCAGGTATAATTAACTGGTTCGGGTATCCAAAATGAACCGATTTTATGTGAATTTTGACATTAACGCAATCTAGTTTTCTTAGTGAGAGTTAGATTTTAGAGCGGTAAACAGCCCCATTTAGAACAGCACTCTATAGTATTCTTACTCTATGGTAGAGGTGTATTCATGATAATTTTTTCAACAATTTTGGTGCACTCCTTCACGTTTTTTCGATCATTTGAAGTTTTCAGTCGTAAAAAATGCCATATAAGCGAAGAGCGACCACCCTGGAAAAATTCCTAAAAAATACGTTTTTTTATGTAGAATTTTACTATGTATTTGGTTTTGGCGATTTCTTTGAACTAAGGGCCAAAAATCGCGAAAAACCGTACAGAAATGTTGTAATTTTAGCAGATTTTTCAAATTTTGAGCGCTTTATACAGAAAGAAATAACCAAATAAGGAAACCAATTTCAAATTCGTGTTCAGCAGGTCAAAATACCCCGGTAAACACCCTTTTCGTAATAATCTTGATTAAAATTTCAAAATTCACCTTTCTTACTGATTTTTAATGAAAAAAAAAGTGAATTTCGAGACTTCGAGTAAAATGATCGCAAAAAACGTATTTTTCGGGGTATTTTGACCTGCTGAACACGAATATGGATTTGGTTTTTTCATTTCGTCATTTCTTCCCGAAAACGCTCCCATTTTTAAGTTTGAATCTGGCCTCTTGAGCAAGAAAATTACTATACACAACAATTGATGTCATTTTTGTGTTCTACGACCCAAAATTAGTCGGAAACCAAAATTTTTCCATTTCAAATTTTTTGAGTCACATTTCAGCAACAGAAACCGTCCAAGATGAGTGATGGTGAATTTATTTTCCACGTATCCTCCATGTCTTTGGCATTAAATCGTGCCAATGAGTTACAATATTGCGCGCCCAGATCTCGAACAATAATTTTTTGAAATTCTTCCACAAGAATCAACATAGCAATTCGAGATTGAAAAAAGTTTCACGAAAACAGGAGCGGGGCATCGAAGATGCTTGATTTTTTTTCAAATATTCCTAATTGTCATTTTGCATCTCGTTGTTGCGCTGTACAAAATTAATTCATTATTGATTTTCTAGGGGGGGGGGGGGGGCATTGTTGGTCAAAAACACAAGAAAACCTTTTTTCCAAAAATATAACCGCATTTAAGACCAATAACATCACTATTAAGTAATAGTATTAGGAAGTTGGAAATTTAAATGGGAAGATTTCAACTCTAGGACTACCATAAAATCAACGTACTAAAAAAGTGGCAAAAATGAAACCCTATATGAAAAACTTTCAACTCTAATACGTCTTAGCAGATGGATTTCGGCGAAGATGTTGAAATATACATAAATTAGAGGAAAATGGTGTGAATGGGGGCTTGGGGATGAAGAAAGAGGTAGTACACATAAGAAAATGACGAAATGAAAAAACCAAATCCATATTCGTGTTCAGCAGGTCAAAATACCCCGAAAAATACGTTTTTCGCGATCGTTTTACTCGAAGTCTCGAAATTCACTTTTTTTTTCATTAAAAATCAGTAAGAAAGGTGAATTTTGAAATTTTAATCAAGATTATTACGAAAAGGGTGTTTACCGGGGTATTTTGACCTGCTGAACACGAATTTGAAATTGGTTTCCTTATTTGGTTATTTCTTTCTGTATAAAGCGCTCAAAATTTGAAAAATCTGCTAAAATTACAACATTTCTGTACGGTTTTTCGCGATTTTTGGCCCTTAGTTCAAAGAAATCGCCAAAACCAAATACATAGTAAAATTCTACATAAAAAAACGTATTTTTTAGGAATTTTTCCAGGGTGGTCGCTCTTCGCTTATATGGCATTTTTTACGATTGAAAACTTCAAATGACCGAAAAAACGTGAAGGAGTGCACCAAAATTGTTGAAAAAATTATCATGAATACACCTCTACCAGATGTAACTTTGTTCCAAAGAACAGAAAATTTCCTTCACTTCCGTTGAAATTAAAAATTCTTGAAAATGACGCATTAAAATGGCCATAGCTTCGAAAGAGAGGGGGGTGGGGGTCCAAAATTTTGTGAAAAATTATTTCTAGTCAGTATACACGACTTGAGGTGTTTAGGAGCCCAAAAGCGCTGGGGGCCAAATTCACCCCTTATCCGTCCATACCCTTTATCATGTCTGATGGATACTTACCCAGGGAAAATTTTTTAGGCATGAGCAGGTCTGATCCTACCTGATCAGGCATGAGCAAATCAATAAAAATGAGGTTTTCGAACATTTTGCCATTGTTATAAGACCATACCTTCTCATGAGCGGTCAAATTTCTTGCATAAACAGATCTGAGCAGACATGATAATGACTCAGACCTGCTCATTTTTTTAAAAAAAAGTTTCCTGGGTACGTCTACGTATTTCGAAGGACAGATCAATAAATCATGGTAAATTTGAAAAAAAATCACCCAGAAATGAGAAATTTAAACATACGTAATTTTCCAATCTGATTTGATCAGTGTAAAGTACAATCCGAGTACTCTACTCTGTCTGTAGTGTCTGTACCTACATATTGCAATCAAGCATACCTAATTAATAATATTCATCTTTGTAACGAGATAAACATTTTAAATATTTCAGGTATATTCGTCGTTAATTTACAAGGAAAATTAGATCATGAGGGGGGGGGGGGAATTAAGATTACCTAGAATCAAAGTATAAAATTGTATTTTTATTGATTTGAAAAAAATCTTCGAAAATTACAAAAATCTGGTCAAGTTTCAAACTCTTTGAGTTTGAATTACCTATTTTGAAAAAAAAAATCGAAAATTTCATCCTTTAAACCTTAGCCACAGTAAAATTCAATTTAACCATAATGGATTACTGGCGATTGCCAATTTCCCTATAATTCCTCAACGACAAATACCTACAAGCCATAAATTAATTAAACACGAATACCTACCGTCATCAATCTAAAAGAGGAAAACTATATACTTTTTGGTTTTCTAATCGGAGTAAGTACAAAGATTGGAGGCTAATTCATTTTATCGAATTAGGAATGCGAGACTGGCGCGAGATGTTGGCAAAAGTAGTTTCGAACGTTCAAACGTTGCTATTAAATTACATTGAAACCTGCACGTTATTAAACCAGTAGGTACTTATGTACCCATTATTTTAGTTGTAGATTAAGTCTTCGACATGGAGGTTCTATGTGCGACCGTTAATTTAAATCGTGTTCGTAAAGAAATTTCGTAAAGATCTATTAATGAAGTTTTATTAAAAAGGAATCCCTAAACAGGTAAATTGCTTATGATAATTATCGTGAATTGTATTGGTCAATGTGCTGGTGTAATTAGATAAAATTCATTTTTCGAGTTAGTATGTAGATCGTGGAAACCGGTTTTGGTTGGTGGTAATGCACTGCCACTGGTTTTATTGAAATTTTTTTATCAATTTTATCGCGTTGGATTTTTAAAATTTTTATTCTAAGTAAAAGGTGCGTTCCTTTCACTTTTTTTTTTAAATTCAATGTGAAATCGGTTTTAAATTTTCTTTAAAAAAACTTGTTTATTTTATAATTTCATTTTTAATTTAAAAAATGAATTTTGGTTTTGGCGAAGGATTAAATCTTACATCTACTTAAAAAATTGTTATTCTTCTCACCCTTTCACCCACCTTACCTGATTAAAGTTATGATGATTTGTTATTACCTATCGGTAGCTGCTTAATATGTACGAAATAGGCTTCTTTCCAAACTACGTTGCTGGTATCGATAATTAATCATAGAAATTTTAGACATGTACCTCATTTATGTGACATACTGAAAATATCAAAAATAGCTACCAATTTAATAACAATCATTTGAATTCAAATCCCGACGAGTAAAATTTTTTTAAAAACCAAACGTCGATTGGAAATGGACATTGTGTTTACAAGATACGATATCTTCGATTTTGTTTTCAGAGAAAAAAAAATATTTCCGTGTTAAATTACCATAAATATTTCTGCGATAAAATTGAAATTTTAGTATTTGTACGTGACTAAAATGATCTTGTTGGTGTTGTGTTATGCTACATTCCAGTAACTTTCCAAAGAATAATTTCAGGTACTTACCTACGCTAATTATTTTTTACATAAAAGTCTGTTTGATAAATAATTTTTTGTACGTTTTTGGTGTTCAGAAAATATGATAAGAAATCAGTGATAAGGGCTTTGTTCCATTTTCAAATTAGGTAATCGATGAACCCGAAAAATTCATCAGAAATTTAGCTGATTATCTGAGTATTGTTTTTCAAAATTGAAAATGATTTCAAAAAATTGATGAAATGCTAGAAAAATATTGATATATTGTAATAGATAATTAATTTTTGAAAAAAAAAAATGAAATTGTTTCATTACTAGATTTGTTGAGTAGAGGAAATCCGGAAATCGTGTCTAGACGTTAAAATGACCTTGTATAAATTCAGAGAATTTTGAAAAATTAAAAATTTTAACATGGATATCTTTTAGAGCCAGGATCGGTTTACATTTTTCAATCTACTCCTCCTCCTCTTCCCCTCCCCCATAATAAAATATTGATTTATTTTGTGTCATTTTGTCAAACGTAAGAAAACTTTGGGATTTTTTTACATAAAATTTGATTTTGAAAGAAAATTTAGATGAAAAAAAATTTCGAAATGGTATTGTAGTTCTAATTGAAAAAAAGTTGAATTTGACCAATTTTTTGCTTTTTGAAAAAAGATTGTCAAAAATGATATTAAATTAAATATTAATGCTTTAATATAAAAAATTGTGTTCGGGCTCATTTTTCTGATGTTCTTGAACATTTTTAAATCATTTCCTGTAAAAATCAAATATTTCTTTTTTGATGTTAAAAAAATTGTCTTAGTAAATATTAATGGGTACCTACTTACTTTTACCCCAGAAAAATTGTCAACAGTGATTTTCAACCATTTTTTCAATAATAGAAAAAAAATCGTTGCTAACTTCGTTTCGATAAAAAGTTTCGGGGGAGGGGAGGGGGATAGGAGTAAGTTGTAAATCAACCTATTCGTGAAAATCACGTGAATATCTTGTGATATGTATAATTGATCGTTTTCTGAAAGGAAATAGGTACCAAGAATTTGAAATAGTTAATTTGAGAGTTCTATCATTCTCTCAAGGGGTTCAAAAAAACACCAAAAACTAAAAATTTTAAAATTTATTTTATTTTTTTTGAAATCTGGGGATGGGACTTTTTTTGGAGCACTTAAGTGCATGATGCAGCCTTCTAACCAATTTTTTTCAGATTTCCAACGAAATTTCAGACAAAAATCAAAATCAAAAGAGAAAATCAAGTTTTTCTCATTTTTGGGGTTTGGGTTCCCTTTTGGGGAATTTTCGCAATATTTAAGTGCAGATCTCGTTTTCCAACCAGGTTTTTTCGTTTTTTCTGTCAAATTACTATGGATTAAAAAACAAAACTGATTTTCTATAGCTCACTTTCTCCCTGCTTTTTAAAAATCAAACCGCATAATGTATTTTAGATCGTTTTTCAAAAAGGATGAAAAAGATTGACAAATTATTATTCTTTGGCTAAAAATCTCCGTACTAAGATCATTTTTAAGAAGCACTTTTTCGAAAATAATTTTTTCCGATTTTCCACTAAAAAAAACCATGAAAAAGTGGTTTTTTTGAAGTATGCACTTGCTAGAAGTGATTGTTTTTGCACTTTTTCCAAAAGTGGAAGAGAGAGTGACTGATGCGGTGTGTTTAGATCTCATGAAAGAATGGTAAAAATTCCACTCCCCTCCTTCTTCTCCTAACTCCACCTTTACTCCTCATCACTCGTCTTTAAAATCTGGCCATGTTCTTAAATTTTTTTGAATAGTTGTTACTTATGGATTATTTCAGTCAGAAAATATAGGATTGAAATTATTGGCATCCATTTTTCATCTTTACCCCATTTTTTTCAGGGATCCAGGGACCTTAAATATCACTTTTTTCATGTTTTTTCTGTACATTTTGTGAAAAATTGATGTATTTAAAAAAATTCATTCCTAAAATGAGTTTAGTATTCAATTTAAAAAAACTGGCCTGGATGAGGGAGGAGGGGATAGAATAGAAAATCTCTGATAATTTTTATGATTGAAAATATCTATACTTACTTACTAATATTATTTCAGGAAATTTTTTTATTGAACATTTAGAAGGCATTAAAGAAGTAATATGGTATAGGGACTTTTACACAGTGATATTGGAAAGTAGGGCACAAAGAGTTAATTTTTACCCCCCCCCCCCCCCCAAAAAAAAAAAAATCAGATACACATAGGTGGATTTAAAGAAATGGATTTGGGAGCTAGGCCCAGTTTTATTAAGAACTAAACAGCAAAACAAAAACACAAACAGAATGAAACAAAAACGACTGGACCCAAACACACCTACAAAATTTTGAGTCAGTGGAAAATCAAAGCTAAAAAATTGCCTAAAATTTCAACTGAAAAATATTTTTTAATGAAAAAATGGATTGTGGTCCAGGCTTTTTTGAGTAAAAACAAACAAAAAAAAATTACATTTTTATTAACTTCTATACATTATAATTTTTTATCAATATCTATCACATTTTTCGAAAAAAATTGTTCAGTGAAATGAGATTAAATATTTTCAAACATTACCTAAACACAATGTTTAATGGGCATAAACACGAAAAAATTTTAGGGCCTCACTTTTAAATTGCTAAGCCCTCCCGTGACCGCCCTAAATCCACTCATGCAAATAGGGATTTTTGATGCATGAACACAAAAATTCCTTTTTTTGGGCATCAAAAATCCAATTTTTTCAAAGCTTTTTGTCCTTGCTTCGCCCGGGCATGAACAAAATCACAATTCTATGAACTATTTTAGACGATAGTGCGAAACAAGGGTCCCTTTTACCCCTTCTCCTAGTATTCCAAGTTTCTATCTTTGAACCTTCCTAAAAAAAACTTTCGACGATACTGCCTCTGAAAAATGAAATAAATATGAAAAATTGATGCCCTTTGGGTAATTTTGAGGGAATACATCCATTCTAAAACAATTTTTTCAATTGAAATTTTTTTGAACATAATCAGATTTTAAAGCTGTGTTGGAGGTAATAAAAAATGGAGTATCTCAAGGATGAATTTTTTACATAATCGTCTTAAGGTGTAGATGCAATTTCTTGGCTATCCTTTTCTCTTATGGTACTTACTCCTGAAAAATTGGGGAAAACATCCAAGAAGCAACAACCCATTCCATTTTTGATAAAGATTCAAATTTTTTTTGAATAGGTAGTCAAAATTTAAAGGAAATTTAGCAGGGGTAAGGGTGGGAGAAGAGGAAGGTAAACTTTCACCCAATGTTTTTGGTCTGGACACGACCTCTTGACTTCCCCTAGTCTATAAAGTTTTGAAAAAAAGGCAAAAAGAAACGTCCCAATGCATGTGTAGAGACCAGGCCATCGTGTGAAAAATCAATTTTTTTTTATCTTTACAATTTTGATACTAGAATACCTCGAGTAAGTACCAAAATCGCAACAAAAAAAAACTATATTTTTTTACACGATAACCTGGTTTCTACAGATTTTTTCACATTTTAATGATGCAGAAGACACGACCATTCAGGGAATACCTAAATAAACATAATATTATTTGTCAAAATGCATACTTTATGTATTCTTATCAAATTTATATTAATACCTAGCTTATCAAGTATAATATGGGTATCTATGTTGAAAAAAAGAAGCCAAAACCTTCATCGAGATTACCAGATTGAGACGTATTCGAGCAGTCCTCTGCTTTGTTCTAATAATCCACCAATCTTATCATCATTCGTATAATCCATTACCTAACACCCTTATTTCCACTTCGTGCTGATAGCCTATAGTCATAAAATCTGAAAATAACTGAATAAAAACAATTCGATTTTTGAACTAATCAAATATTCCGCATGCTTCAAATAATCTCTCTACTCTCTGTCAAAAATCCATCACGTACCCAATAAAAAAATTATTTAAACGAATGTTTAATATCTTTAACGTGCGAAACATTGGTAGAATTAATAATGCGAATAATTAGCCGATTTTTATGATATGTACACAAATATAAGTACAGGATGTTCCACGAATCGTTCGTCAAACGTATTTTTTTTTTGGATATAATCGAGTACCACTGAAAAAAAAACTTGAGATGAACATGTTGCGTATTTTGAAAATTGAAGGGATAAATGCTGATTCTAAAAAAATCACGGCAAAAAAATTATTCAACCGTGGGAATAAGTAGTATTTTCAAAAAAATTTCACTTTATGACTTTTTGCCTAACTTTAAAATTGAAGGAGCAATAAAAAAAATTGTTCAAAAAAATTTCTAAAAAAATAAACTAATCAAGGGAATAGATAGTACGTTAAAAACTGAAAAATTTTGGTTTGTAGACTTTTTGCCTAACATAAAAAATAAAAGGGCTAAGGGTGATTAAAATTGAGAATATTTAAAAATTTTTTGAAGCCCATTTATTTTGAGTAACCCGCAGCCCCTTCATTTTCGATGTTAGGCAAAAAGTCTAAAGAACAAAATTTTTCAGTTTTTAACGTACTATCCATTCCCTTGATTAGTTTATTTTTTTAGAAATTTTTTTGAACAATTTTTTTATTGCGCCTTCAATTTTAAAGTTAGGTAAAAAGTCATAAAGTGAAAATTTGTTCTTTTTTCAAAGTACTACTCATTTAGTCATTCTCATAGTTGAATAAATTTCAGGGACTAGAAGTCAGCCAAAAAGTTGACTCCTGACTCCTTCTTGACTCCCGGAGTCGAACTCACACCTTGACTCCTGACTCCACTTTGACTCCGGAGTCATTCGATGACCTTGACTCTTGACTCCGGAGTCAATCTATGACCTTGACTCCTGACTCCAACTTGACTCCGGAGTCAAGCCGGAGTTGGAGTCAATTTGGAGGCAGTTTGACTCCGATTTTGGACCAGGGAATAGATATCAGTGAAAAGCAGGGAATAGAAGTTGACTCCGACTCCGGCTTGACTCTGGAGTCGAGCCGGAGTCAGGGAGTCAAGGTCATAGATTGACTCCGGAGTCAAGCGGAGTCAAGGTCGAGGTCATAGATTGACTCCGGAGTCAAGCGGAGTCAGGAGTCAAGATCTGTAAATGACTCCGGAGTCAAGCAGGAGTCAGAAATCAAGGTCTGAAATTGACTCCGGAGTCAAGGTGAAGTCAGGAGTCGGAGTGTGAGTTTGACTCCGGAGTCAGAGTGTGAGTTTGACTCCGGAGTCAATATGGAGTCAGGAGTCAACATTTTCCCTTGACTCCGGAGTCAAGGTGGAGTTAGGAGTCAACTTTCTCCCTTGACTCCGGAGTCAAGGTGGAGTCAGGAGTCAACTTTCTCCTTGACTCCGGGAGTCAAGCCGAAGTCGGGAGTCAACTTTTTGGCCGACTCCTAATCCCTGGACTGAAAAGTTGACTTCTGACTCCACTTAACTCCCAAAGTCAAGGGAAAAAGTTGACTCCTGACTTCACCGGGACTCCGGAGTCACTTTCAGACCTCGACTCCTGACTCCGTGTTGACTCCGGAGTTGATCTTTGACCTTGACTCCCTAACTCCCTGACTCCGACTCCTATTCCCTGATAAATTTTTTGACGTGATTTTTTCAGAAGCAGCATTTGCCCCTTCAATTTTCAAAATAGGCAAACTGTTCATCTAAAGTTTTTTTTTAGTGGTACCCGATTATATCCAAAAAAAAAAGAAAGTTTGGCAGACGATTCATGGAACACCCTGTATATACCTACCTACTAGACGGTACAATACGTCTAATGAGAATTTTCTTTATCTACGAAAATATCTGATCAACGGAGGCGATCAAGTTTAATTTTCAAACCGCCGGCCGAATAAACAATACCGATGGCAAATCCGCCTCGAATAGAAATTGCAAGGTTAATACATAATATACATAAGTACTCAGCATAAATACTACGAATATGCATCGCTGTAGGTATACAGTCGATAGATCGAGGAAGTAAACCCGTTATAATACAGTACGAATGTATCGAAGAGATTTACTATAAAAGAGAAATCATCTAATGCTTTTACTTTTCAATTCGACAGCACCGAGGCCAAAATGACACAAACCGAGGGCTCTCTATGGAAAACTTTGACGCTCCGGAGGAACGTCGTCGCTTTACTGGCATTTCTTGGATTTTTCAACGTTTACACTCTTCGAGTTAATTTAAGCGTCGCCATCGTAGCCATGACAAAAAATTACACCGTGATTGCCGAAGACGGGAGTACTCGATACGTAAGTCAGAAAATCCGCAGCAGTGGATCGAGATCTCAGGCTGAAAATTTCCATTATTTCAGATGCAAGATTTCTCTTGGGATTCGAAAGAAAAAGGCAATATACTTAGCTCGTTCTTTTACGGATACATTTTAACGCAATTGGCCGGAGGATGGTTGGGAACCAAAGTTGGAGGAGCTAGGGTATTCGGTGTTGGAGTTTTGGTGACTGCTGTGCTCAATTTGGCTATTCCCCTGCTGGCTAATTTAGGTATCTGGGTGTTGATCGGTATTCGAGTCATAGAAGGGTTCTTCGAAGTAAGTTTTTTGATTTGAATTTGAAATCTGAGAGTAATTTTGATTTTAGGATTATCTACAATTGATGGCTGATCTTTTCAGGGTGTCACGTATCCTTGTATTCACGCTGTGTGGGCTCGATGGGCACCCCCTCAAGAAAGAACTCGACTAGCATCGTTCGGATTCTCGGGAAGCTTCTTCGGTACAGTGATCGCATTCCCGGCTTGCGGTTTTTTCGCTGAAAAATTAGGATGGCCTTCGACTTTCTACATACCTGGTAAAAACATAAACGAAATTAATTACTAGTTCAACATTGTCAATCAATTTGTCACGGTGGCAGAGCTTGGAATAATACACAGAGCACTATTTTTCGCGTGTCTTCGAAGAATGAAATTTTTAAAAAATTAACGAAGTTTATGCGCTTGTGAGAACGTTGTGTCTGGCTTAATTACTAACGACGAACTGCTGCGATGTTCAATGAAGTAACAATTGATGGTGGTAATTTGTTGCGTTTTTAATTAAAAAAAACTCTAGGTAGTTAGACAAGGTACCTGTAACTTGGATGAGAGTCGTTCAACTTGTGCATCTGGAGAGGTTTAGGTTTTATTGGATAAAGTTTATTACTTTTCGTTAGGTAGTGATTTGGATAAAAAGTTTTAGTTGGTTAGGCATTCTCATTAACTAACGAGGCGAATGTTTTTTCTATTTTATTGCCATCAAATATGGGTCAGTTCGGCTCAATTCGGTCAAATTTTTGCCCCAGGTTCCTCGATTTCACTCGAAATTTTTTTTCATTTTTTTTTATTATCGCATAACTTGAAACTAGCTTCTAAATAATTTTGCCACAAATGAGATTTCGACGATCTGAGTTCGAATTTATTTCAAGTTCATCTTTTTTCAACTCTAAATTTTTTCAATTTCTTTAATTCTGAATTTTTTAAAAAGTTGTATTCAATTTTTAAAAAATTTCATCGGTAATTTTTTTAGGTACTTTAAATTTTCTCAAAGGCTATGGTGCAATAAGGGGTCATGGGGGGTCATTTGGCCTCAAGTACTTTGACAAAATTCTTACGCCATTTGATTTGCCTTGGTACAATATGATTTTAGAGCGCATGAGCGAATTTTTATCTCACCCCTGGAGGGCTGGGAGCCCAAAATACGAAATTTTCGAGTTAAAAACTCTTCAAAATTTTATCTCTGAGAGTTTTCAACCGATTTTTTTCAAACTTGGCACGTAGGTAGAGATACTTGAGGGGAGTGCCCTGAAATTTTTTCAGATTTTTTCGACCACTTTAATGACCTTGAATTCGACTTTTAAAATTTCGAATTACTCTGGGAGGCACCGTTTTGGCGCTGTCTCAAAATTTTTTTTAATTAAAATTTTTCAATGTATTTCATACTCCTGAGAATTTTTTCAGATTTTTTCAAGTAGTGGAAAGTGGTTAAATACCCAAAAAACCGATGTAATTCATCATTTTTTTTGTTTAAAATCATCGTTTTTCATCACTTTTTCATTTTTTATATTTTCCTGCTGAAAATAATTAATTTTTCACTCTCCGTGTCCCATTTCCACCTTCGTTTGTTCATTTTTTATGATTATAATGTTCAGAGTAATAGTCTAATGCATTTGGACATAAGTACCTATGAAAGAAAAAAATTCCTATCTGAGGTTTTTTGGCATAATTGACTCAGAAACAATATGATAAATTGATAAGAGGTCCTGCCTGGTTTCAAAGTGCACCGAATTCCCCTGAGATGGGTAACACCCCTCCTCTCAGTGGATTTTTTGCTAATTATCTGAAAAAATATAATCTGTGATTTTTTAGTATTGGTACATACATTCAACTTTTTTAAATGGAACCCAAAAATCGTTTTTTTTACAAGTATCTCTACCTACATGTCAAGTTTGAAAAAAAATCGGTTGAAAACTCGCAGAGAGTGTATTTTGGGCCCTCAGCCCACCAGAAGTGAGATAAAAATTCGCTCATGCGCTCTAAAATTATCTTCTACCAAGGCAAATGGAATGTTGAAAGAATTTTGACAAAGTTCCACCTGAGGCCAAATGACCTCCTTATTGCACCAAAGCCTTTATTCTAATTTCTAAGTTCAAGTTTTCTGAATTCTATTTTTTCGAAAATGTATTATCCAATTTTAAAATTTTTCTTACTGTAAGATTTTTTTAAATTTCATTTTTCTCTGAATTTTTCAATTATGATTTTTTAAAATTTCTTCCAATTGTTGAGTTGGAAAGAACTTTGAAAAGCACGAGGTTGAAAATTGTTTTCCATTCAGAGTTGAAAACAAAATGTAAAAAAATTAAAGTTAGAACAATTTTGAGGAAAGTTAAATTAAAAAAATTACAGTACATACCTACTTGATAATCAATAATTTTTCCAACTTTGCTTTCTTCAATTTTTTTCCAACTTTACGTTTTTAAAATTTTTCCCCACTCGAACATTGTCTCAAATCGTAATTTAAAAATTTTTCTTCATTTTTTTCAATTCTAAAATCTTTGCAATTGAAAAGTTCTTGCAATTTTTTCTAACTTTGGAATTGTTCAAAAAAAATCAACTTCATGTTTATTAAAATTTCTTTCAATTCAATAAATAATTGGAAAATAAAATATAAAAAAGTAAGTAATAGAAATATGAAATCAAAAAAATTAAAAAAATCAAAGTTGGAAAAATTTAAATTCAAAAAAATTTTACTGATGGAAAATTTTTTCATGTACTTTCATAAAGTTCATCTTTAATTCTGAAATCTTTAGACTCCATGAGAGGCATATGGGTCAATAATTTTGGTCAAAATTCAAAAATCGTGAATATTGCCTTGGTTTTTCGATTTGACCCCCTTGTTCCTTACAAAGAGTCTGAATGGGGACCGAAAAATTAAAAAATCCGAAATTTCGACTGGCATGTCGTTTATCAACTTTTTTGGTAATGCTGAATCCAAAAATAATATTTTTCAGTTTCTTTCGATCTTCTACGGTCCTTTTGCCTCCATCCCCGCCACATTTGAAATTTTTTATGCATAAAAATATTTTGTGGCGTATCTTTAGGTACGTTTTTGAAATTTCGAGTTCGAATATGGACTCATTTTCTGTAATAGGTACGATCCCACCAAGACCTCTTCTTTCTATACGTGCGAGCAACGATTGAGAAAGCATAGATCTTGATGGGGGGGGGGAGGGGGTGGTATACCAGAAAAATAAATAAGCCATTCTTATTCAAAATCATTGAGATAAAAAACATAATAAACAATATTTTCATGAGAAAAAAATTCGAAATGTGATGTAGAGGACAGAGGAGGGCGAGAGAGCGGTAGAAGTCGAAACTTCGAAATAATTTAAATTTTTGGATTTAGCGCCTTCAAATCACAACAAATGACATTTGTACAAAATTATGAAATTTTTCATTTTTTACATAATGACTCCTTATTATCTTCTAGTCATGAGATGTAAAATTGTAAAGCTCCAATTTATGGACATCTATTCTGATGGGTGAAGGAAAAACCTAGGAAGTTATGTCTAGATTAAAAAATATTGGTAAAAATTTCAACCCCTCTGTTCAACCCTACCCCCTGCCTAATCATCCTTAAAATTCAACTACATAGAGTACATATCTATGCTCAAAATTTTTTGGCTTTCTACCAATTTTTCAGAGATTCCCACTTTGAAAAAATAACCTTTTTTACGTTTTCTTTAAATTTTCTGTAAAAAATGAAAGAAAAATAGTTTTGAAATAAAACTCAAAAAATTCATTGGTGGCGATTTCAATGATTTTGATAATTTTTTAAAAATATAAAAAAACCAGGCAATAAATAAAATTGTAACCAAACACTAACGAATTTATATATTTTACAGGCGTGGTAGCTCTTATTTGGTGCATAATGTGGTTCATCTGCGTCAAAGACGATCCCCAGTTAGACCCATGGATCACAGAAAGCGAACTAAAATTCCTACAAGACGCCCTAGGCGATGTGAAAAACCAACAGGTCATTATTTCTAACCACTTTTCCTTAACATTTCAATTATTTTATCAACTGTATTGATTGTATTTCATAACTGTACCAGATTGTACACCCGTGGAAAGAGTTTTTCAAATCGATGCCAGTATGGGCCATTGTGAGCGCTCATTTCTGCGAAAACTGGGGCTTTTACACGATGCTCACGCAATTACCCACATTTATGAATGGTAAACGTATTTATAGCATAGAAATAATAAACAATAATAAATGGCGATATTTATACATGCTGCGATAAGATTTGAACAAAAATTATGCAATTGTTTTACCCATTCAATATTCACTCACCTTGAAATTTTGACGCGAATTAAGTAATTATTAGACTGAAACGAAAGGGTCTTGTATAAATACTTAACTTTAATCGTATTATTGCCAACTTCCGTTATCAGGGACAGATTTATCATTGTGTTAGTGTTATGCAATCGTATGTAATATTAGGTAACGGTTTGATTTGAATGCGAAATATTATTTTATTAATATTAATGGTTTGTTTTTACAGATACGCTGCATTTTGATATTCAAGCTGCAGGATTTTTATCAGCTCTGCCATATTTGGTGATGTCAATTACTCTACAAATTGCTGGTGTACTAGTCGATAAGCTGAGAAGGAAGAATTATTTCACTACTACTCAAGTACGTATGGAATAATTACACAGAGCGACAAAAAAAATTTTTTGCTCTGTTTCTGGGTTCTTATGCCGAAATTCTGTTTCTAGACATCAAAATACATCACCTTGCTCAATCCTGGCTTCCAAAGTTTGCTTGGGGGGGTGGGGGGCTAAAAAACTGATTTTTCGAGGTTAATAAGCCTGAGCATTACAAAAAAAATTGAAAAAAAAATTTTCTGGACTAATCTTGTAGAAAATTTCACGGCGAATCCAATGCTGCAAACCGCAGACCTCCGTCTCTTTTTTAAAAAAAGTTACAGCTCATTCTTTCCAAAATTTTGTGAAAAAATCGCATTTTTTTGTTTTTTTTTCGCAAAGAAGTGAAATTTGAGAGAAAAGTAAGGGTTTTAAGGCCATAATAACTATGATGAGTGTTGTAGGAAATTTCACGGCAAATCGAATGTCGCAAACCGCGGACCTCTATCTCTTATTTAAAAAAAGTTACAGCTCATTCTTTACAAAATTCTGTGGAAAAAATCACTTTTTTTGTGCCTTTTTCGCGAAAAAGTGAAATTTGAGAGAAAACTAAGGGTTTTAAGGATGAGCTATAACTTTTTTTCAAAAAGAGATAGAGGTCCGCGGTTTGCGACATTCGATTCACCGTGAAATTTCCTACAACTCTCACCATGGTCATTATGGCCTTAAAATCCTTACTTTTCTCTCAAATTTCACCTCTTTGCGAAAAAAAAAACAAAAAAATGCGATTTTTTCACAAAATTTTGGAAAGAATGAGCTGTAACTTTTTTTAAAAAAGATACGGAGCTCGGCGGTTTGCGGCATTGGATTCGCTGTGAAATTTCCTACAAGATTGATCCAGAAAAAAAATTTTCAATTTTTTTTGTAATGCTCAGGCTTATTGACCTCGAAAAATCAGTTTTTTGCCCCCTCACCCCCCAAAGCAAACTTTGGTCAAAAATGTTTTTTCCTTTATTAGTTACATAAAAGCAACCCAAATTTGGCAATGAGAACCCAAAAACAAAATTCGTGTCGCCCTGTGTTATTTTTTACGTGTGTGTTTATAGAAAATTTTCTTAATTACAAAGGGTGTTCCAAAATGACTCTCAATTGATCAACTCCCGAATAACCGAATAAGAACTGGATACTAAAAATTCTTCTTTTTTACTCTTACATGGAATTTTTTTGGGCTGATCTGTGCAAAAAAAAGAAGTGGAGGGGAGAGTTTGAAAAATAACGTTATTTTTACACTACGAATTGAAAAAAAATCATTAGATACCTATTACCTACCTAGGTAGTTACTTGAAATTTTTTATCATCAAAACATGATAATTGGAACCAGCTTATTTCATTGTGTTCCAAAAGATCTTTCCCTTTTTTAAAAATTATTTTGAGTGTTATTTTCCTGATTATGTGAAAGAGCATTTTTCCTGGCAAGGTGGTGAAATCGGCCCCTCTATCGACCGAGAGAAAAATCACCCAGAATCTTGGTATGGATGTAAAACCACTCCAAAAAAATTTCAACTCCCTATCCCCACCCTCGCTCGAGTCATGTGGGGGGGGGAATATATGCTCAAAATTCAATATTTTCTATCTCTGAAGGAGGTGTCTCAAAACTTTTGGAATTTTTATAGATTTTAGAGATATTGTGTATAGATGTACATATATCTGAGAATTTTCGCAAAAAAATTTCTGGAATTTTCCGAGTTTTTTTGCGATTTGAAAATTTTAAAAATTTACCAAAAATAGGAGGAGGGAAACCACGAAATTTTTTTTCTCCGAAATTTTTTTATACCCTTAGGTACAACAAATATTTTTTGGAAGGCTCAAAAATGAGTGCAACGTGGTCAAAAGAAATTAAATCCATAAATACACGATTTTTCGATTTTTCCCACCTTTCCATAAATGATTTTAGGGTCGATATTTCCAACGAATTTAATTTCTTTTGACCATGTTGCTCCCATTTTTGGGCCTCCTAAAAAATATATGTTGTATCTGAAGGTGTAACAAAATTTCGGAGAGTAAAAAATTTCGTTGCATCTCCCCCCCCCCCTATTTTTGATGAATTTTTGAAGTTTTTAAATCGTAAAAAAGCTCGGAAAATCAGAGAAAATTTTTTGAAAAAATTCTCAGATATACATCTACACAATATCTAAAATCTGTAAAAATTTCAGAAGTTTTGGACCACTCTTTTCAGAGATAGAAAATATTGGCTTTCAAGCATATATAGCCCCATAACTCGAGTGGTGGTGGGGGTAAGGATTTAAAATTTTTTTGAAGTGGTTTCACATCCTTATCAACATTTTGGGTGATTTTTGTCTCGGTCGGTTGAGGGACCGATTTCACCATCTTACCAGGAAATGCTCTTTGTATAAAAATAGGGTTTGCATTTAGCATTTTTCTTCAATTCTTCCAATGTTGGTTTGAAATTTTTTTATTTATATTTGTTCTGAAGCTGACGGTGAAAAAACTAACAACATCCCCCCTCCACTCCTTTAAAGGTTCCATTGAGGAGGCTAAAAATTTTCCAAGGAAATAAAAAAATCACTTCGGAAATGCTGAGTCAGGATTTCAATTCAACTTCTCGATTTGATCCCCTTAGTCTCCCTTGCCCTCAAATTCTGGTCAAAATTTTATAAAATGTGTGAAATATGGTTCTTGACATTTTCGAAGAAGTGAAGTACAAATTTCAATTCATTTTTGGGCTTTGATCATATCAACTCTCTACTCTTAAATTTTAAGAAGCAGTAAATGATTCGATTTCTGTTCTTAATTTTTGGTTTCGAACGTTTCATTTTTTATCGTGTAACGTATCGTTTCTAAAATTTCCAACGTTCCTACTCTCTTAATCTGAATCAGTGAAAAGTCACTGATGAATAGTCAGAATTGCAGCACAGGAAAAATCAGCAAAATTCACTGATTTTCCAGCAAATTTCATAAATTTTACTGATTTTTCAGTGAATATTCACTGATTTTCTCCTGTGCTGCAATTCTGACTATTTCTCAGTGATTTTCGATAATTTTCATTGATTCATAATTGAGAGAGTATTCAGTTTTGCGATTTTACTCTTCCCACTTCCTCAGCCCATTATGTTCTTGTCTTCAACAAATGATTTTTCCATGAAGTTAAAGGGTACAATGGGCTGAGGGAAACAGATCCTAAAAATGAGGAGAAATTTTGAACTTGTCGTTCTCGAAAACATTACAAACTAAATATCACACGATGTTGTGGGAAAATTTCAAAAATTTCGACAACTTTGGTGTTGGAAGTAAAGGAAACAAACCCCGAAACTGATCTGAAATTTGGATTCAGCGCCCTTTGGAAACATTTCAAGCAATCCATCAAGGGTTATGTATATTATTGAAATTCATTTTGACAATTTTGACCAATATTTGAGAGTAAGAGGGGCTGGAGGGGGTCAAATTTTGAAATTGAGTCGAAAAGATTGTTAAAAATTGAATCGTTAAGATTTCTGATGAATAATAGGTATCAAAATTCTTTAAAATACTGCAATAATAAGTATTTATAGTCATAAGCGCACCCAGAAATTATTTAAGGGAGGGCTCAGAATTCTGGAAAAATAGGGGGGGGGGGTGAAATTTCAATGAAAAAATTCAGTAACTTGTTATTTCTGTGGCGCTGGCGTTGTCAGGGTATTTTCATTAGGTTGATAATTCATAAACGGATTTGAGCCAAGTAAAATTAAAAAATTACGGAATTTCAGTTATTTTTTGCTGATTTTTTAGTCAAAATTATTGATTTGTTTCTGACAAACTGGGAATTGATTGAGAAATCAGTGATTTTTGACCGAAAGATCAGTGAAAAATCATCAATTCTTAAAAGAGAAGGATTAATTTTTTTTTGAAAAATCATGTTTCAAGAGCAAAAAATTCACTTTTTTTACATTTTTCCAATAAAAAAATCTCCTGTCTGAGCTTAAGGGAGGGGCTCGAGCCCCCTGAGCCCCCTCTTGGGTGCGCTTATGTATAGTCGATATATTAAAAAAAAAAAAAAAATGTTGAAGTGTCTTGAAATCAAGTAATGATAAAGTTTTAAAAATTGATAAAAATCATAAAAAATAATAATATTACGCAAATCATTAAAAAATGTCCAAAGCAAAAATCTTGGTAACTACTGTCTCATTTCTCAATCAGTGAAATTTATCAAAAATCACTGAAAAACAGTCAGAGTTGTAGCACGGTAATAAATCAGTGAAAAAATTTTCAGTGAAAGAAAATCACTGGAAATCAGTAAAAATTCGCTAAAACTCGGTGATATTTATGAAATTCACTGAAAAATCTGTAAAATTCTTTGAATAATCAGAAAAATCGCTAAAAATCAGTGAATTTCACTGATTTTTCCTATGAATTGCAATTTTGACTGTTTATCAGTGATTTTTCACTGGTCCGAAATGAAAGAGTAGAGATACAAAATTCGTAAAAATTCCAAAAATTGTCAAAAAATCCTGCAAAAGCTGTAAGAATTTCTTCAGAAATTCAAAAATAATGATTCGAAAAATTACGAATTCAAAATCATACAGAATTTTTGTGTGTTTTTTTTTGGCAAATGTTCAACTTTTTCAGTGGGCTGTTTAAAGTGGAAAGGAGGATCTTCGTCGTTTTTTTCTCTTTAGAACGAAAATGACTTACCTATTAAAAAAAAATTTAAACCGACATAAATAAAGTAAGTATATCCATACGACTGTGACTGATTTTTATGCCCACAAAATAATTCAAAAAAGTGAGGACTTTTTATAGGAAGTTCCAATTATAATGCTTTTGGTAAATAAAACATTTCAGAAGTTCAAATTTTTCAAAATGTTGTAGAGTAAAAAAACATGTTATTTTTTGAACTTCCCCCTCCACTTTCCTCCTTCTTGGCCAGATCTGTCACGAGAAAATTTCATTTGAGAAAAAAAAGTCGAATTTTCAGAATCCAGGAGGTGGTGGCAGCAAAACCTTGGGATATATTTTTTTTAAAATAATAATTACTTACCTACTTACCAGAATTTTGTGATGAAAAGTATAGCTATATTGTTTTTCACGAATTCACGATTTGTCTGATTCTAGGTGAGAAAAATATTCAACTGTGGTGCATTTCTAAGTCAGACAGTTTTCATGATTTCGGCTGCATTTGCTGAGACTGCATTTTTATCAATATTATTTATAACACTGGCTGTTGGATTAGGAGCTTTTTCATGGGCAGCATTCAGGTAGGTATCTTATTTTAATCGAAATTCATCACGAAAATTGATCAGCTCATCTAAAGATAAAAGAAACACTATTTTTGATCCATTTAACTCATTTTTTCTATGCTTGTTCTAGCGTCAATCACTTAGACATTGCTCCTCAACACGCCGGAGTTCTTATGGGCATTTCCAACACTTTTGCAACACTTTCTGGTATACTTAGTCCATCCGTAGCCGGCTACATTGTTCAAAATAAAGTAATGTATTTTACTGAAGCGCATTTTAAATCGATTTTGATTCTAATTCTGGATAATTTCGCAGAATAAATCCGAGTGGAGAATAGTGTTCTGCATATCTGGTCTAATATACCTTTTCGGTGCCATATTTTACGCCATATTCGCCTCAGGCGAAGTACAACCGTGGGCTGTGGACAAGACGAATAAAAAAAGCGATGAAAAAAATAAAGAAAAAATTGCTTACGAGAATCACGCCATGGCTGACATTGCACTAGATCGTTAAATAATTTTGTAAATTTTATACTGTAAATACTGGTAAATTTGTAAAAAAAAGTGTGTTTATTTGTAAAAAAAATTATTGGTTGCAAAATACGTCTTTTTAAAAATTTTTACTTTTGTATTAACATATGCGTACGATTATCATGTTTTTTTCCACTTTCCAAATGCTAAACATTTATTACGATGTGATAAGAAGAAAAATATAATGTTTAGTCCTTGAATTCAGCACAAATTAAAATCGCGATAATGAATTCGCTCCGGTACTTATATTTTCGTTTGATCTTTTATTTCTATCGATCTCTAGAATCGATCTATCTACATCGAGAGTTTTTTTCAGTGCACCTTACGCTGGTTTTCCAGCCATGTACCCGGAAGTGTATCCTGAAATATTCCCCGAATTGTACCCAGATGACGACGAAGAATCCTCTGTAACCCAAAAACCAGCGAACGTGTTGATCTACAGGAGAAATCTCATCGGTATGTTGGCATTTTTTGGGTTTTTTTGCGCGTACATGATACGAACAAATGTGTCCGTAGCAGTCGTATCGATGACCATTCCTGATCCAAGGAAAGCGAATAGTACAGTAAGTATCGTCGTGTGATTTCGTCCTGGTATTTGATTTCATTATCTAACGAATTTTGTAACAAAGGCAGATTTCAACTGGGATCCGACAGAGAAAAGCCATCTGCTCGGAGCTTTTTACTACGGATACGTACTCACGCAAATTCTCGGCGGTTGGGTCAGTACTAAAATCGGAGGAGCGAAGGTATTCGGCGCAGGAATATTGGTATCGTCGTTGCTCGCGCTAGCTGTCCCAACCGCTGCGAGGTTTAAAATACATATACTTTATGTTGTACGAGGAGCTCAAGGCTTCGTTCAGGTAGGTTTTTAAAAGCTTACAACAGTCTCGAAGAATTTTTCAAAGGCGTTTTCGTAGGGCGCTACGTATCCTAGCATGCATGTGGTGTGGGGTCGATGGGCCCCTCCTGATGAAAGAACTCGACTATCTTCGATGGGATTTTCCGGAGCGTTTATGGGCACAATGGCGACGTACTGGATATGTGGTCTTATAGCAGATTACCTCAGCTGGCCATATATGTTCTACATACCAGGTTAATAGAGATTAAATCTATGAGGTGAGTCATTTGTAGTGACACCGCAACTGCAAATCAAGTTGAAAAAAAAAACAAGCAAAAATTTATAAAGATATTTCAAATATTGAAAATAGGTCTCAAAGGGATATATGAAATCCCTGAATCCAATTCTAGGGTTATTTTGACCACAAATCCAGATCCAAGCTCATAGGAGTGAGAGGAAGAGGAAGACGAAATGAGAAAAAGTTCCAGTATTATCGAATTTGGTATAAAAACCCGTATTTTTTGACCTCTCGAGTTCATTTCTGTGGTCTCCCCCCCCCCCTCTCCAAAAAAAAGAAGACAGAAGCGATTCCATGAAGGAGAAAGCATAGTTCAAAATGGAGAATAAATTTTGCAGAACTATCGAATTGATGAAAAATTTTCTAAACAATATTTTATGTTTTATGGTAGACGTGGCTTCAAGCGAGGGTTGAGAGTGAAGTAAGTGCCTATTAGAATTTATGTTTTTCGACCTCCCGAGTTCATCTTCTGGGTATCCGTTCAATTTCCCGAATCCACTTTCCCCAAAGGGATTTTCTAGTGTTGGGCGATTACACAGTCGACATGGAAAATGCTGTTTGAGGTTTGATGGGTGATTTTTGTAATTTTTCTACTTTTTTGGTAATTTTTGACATTTCAAGTCGATTTTCTGAGAAAAGAAAGGATTCTACGAAAGTTCAATTTCTTTTTTAAACTTGAAAATATCTCAAAAACTAAGCCTCCTAAGAAAAAACGAACTGGACTTTACAAGTAGGAAATTTGACGCTCTACAATTTATGTTCTATTCATTTTTTTTGTGGGCAGGCGCGCCCGCAGGATTTTCCGATGAGGTAGCAAGAGGAAGTTCCCTGAATGGTGCCCCTTGATGTAAAAAAATTCTGTAAAAAATTTTGAATCCCCCCCACCCTTTCGGAGCTATAACCATTTTATTGCATAATTTTCAAGAATTTTCAATTCCAAGGGAAGTAAATGAAATTTTTTGTTTTTTGGCACAAAGGTACATCTCGTAGAGGTGTATTTGCGATAATTTTCTCATCAATTTTGGTGCACTCCTTCATGAGGTTTTGGCCATTTGAAATTTTCAACTGTAAAAAAGACCTTAACAGCGAAGTTCAACAATTTTTGAAAATATCCTAAAAACGTGTTTTCCAACGTAGATTCACGTCACGTATTCAGTTTTGGCGATTTTGTTGGCGCAAGAGCCGAAAATCGCAAAAAATCGCAAAGAAATGTTGCTGTTTTGGCAGATTTTTCAAAATTTGAGCATTTTATACAGAAAGAAATAACCAAATGAAAAAACTAGCGTCGTATCGTGTTAAGCAGGTCAAAATACCCCGATAAACACCCTTTTCGCGATCATTTTACTCTAAATGTCGAAATTCACTTTTATCACTGATTTTTTATGACTATAAAACTGAATTTCGAGGATTTAATCCTGAATATTAACTATCCTAACATACATCCCTAATAATGTACCAATAAAAAAAAAATCGAAAGGTTTATGAGGTAGCGACCGCTACCTCCGCTACCCGCTGCGGGCGCGCCTGTTTGTGGGGTCCTTTCTTTCCCCAGAAAATCGACTTTAAGGGTCAAAATTTACATAGAAAAATGTAAAACAAATTTTCAACGAAAGATCTTCCAATTATAAAAAATCCTGGCGTAATCGAGAAAAACTGTAATTATCTTCGAACTCGGCACTAAAAAATAGATTAGAATCACCTACTAGCGAAACTTGAGCGATGGAGAAATTTTTAAATCAGCACTACATTTTAGACCAAAAAACAGTGAATAGAACAAAAAAAAAGAAAATGCTGTTTTAAATTTAATGAATAATTATAATATTATTTTTCACGCTGATCACGAGAAAAGTGGCGAAAAAATCCCAGGACGTCAGGATTTTTCATAATTTGAAGATTTTTTGTTGAAAATTTGTTTTACATTTTTTGATGTAATTTTTGACCCTCGAAGTCGATTTTCTGGAGAAAAAAAGGGTCCTACGAAAAAAATGAATGGGACATAAATTGTAGAGCGTCAAATTTTCTGCTTGTAGAGTTCAATTAGGTTTTTTTCGGAGGCTTAGTTTTTGAGATATTTTCAATTTTTTTAAAAGTTGAACTTTGAACTAAAATACCTCGGAAGCTAAGCCTCATAAGAAAAAACTAATTGAACTTTACAGATAGAAAATTTGACGTTCTACAATTTATGTTCCATTCATTTTTTTTCGTAGAACCGTTCCTTTTCTCAGAAAATTGACTTGAAGTGTAAAAAGTTATCAAAAGATAGTAGGTTAAAAGAAAAATTCAAATCGTGAAAAATCCTTGGGTGATGGATTTTTTCACTGCTTTTTTCGTGATTAGCGCGAAAAATATTATAACAATCACCCATCATCATTAAAAAAAAAAAAAAACTCAAACAGCATTTCAAAAATTTAAAAATGTCTATCTGTGTTATTAATCATTTATTAAAATGATCGATTAATCCATTATTTACCATTTTATTTTTGCCCAATTTTGTCCCAAAAAACGGAAAAATTCTCTAAATATTTCTAAAATTCAAGTAAATGGCGCTCAAAATTTGTAAGGATCGCTGAGTAAAGTGTAGTTTAAAATAAAAATAGTTCAATTTTTACCTTTTTATTTCATTTTTTAAGAATTATTGTAAAAAAAGGTCAAGGATTTTTGACCAAGAGGATTTTTAACTATTTTAAGGAATTTTTGAAATTTTTGTGGCAGCGCTGGCGTTGAAGTTAAGGAAAAATTATTCGAATTTTCATGGTCGATTATTTTTTCCATCGATTAATCGATTGTTGATTATTTTCAAATAATCGATTTTTCCCAACATTAGAATTTTCCCAAATGAAAAATTCCTGAACATTTTTTACCAAAATCCATTAACGCGAATGATTTTTCCCAAAATACACATACCTGAAAAATTAATTTTTCTATCCAGAAATTACATAATTATCAATTTTAGGTGAGGAGTCAAAAATTCCTCACAAAGAAGAGTAAAATTTTCAGCCCAAACAAAAATAAATCGAAAGTACATCATAAAAGAACTCCATAATTATCCAAAATTTCAGGTGCTAAAGTTCTTTTTTCCAACTTTGGAGTATTTTTGAAATTTCAAAATTACTTCATCGCCCTGCGAAGTTTGAAAATTTGATCTAAACGGCGAAAAAAGCAGAAATTTGGATTATTTTCGATCTTTCGAATCGATTGGGAACGATTTCAAGATGTTTCGAAGTCTCCAAAAATTTTTGGAATTTTCCAGCACTGGAAAAATTTCATAAAAATGGTTCATGTGAACTTCGGCACGTATAATCGCGGATTACCAATATTGGTGACCTATTTGATCGATTGAAGCAGAATGTTCGGAAATTCGCAACTGTGAGTTCAAATCCATATTTTTTGACTGATAATTTTCCTAGAAAAATTTAATTTTCTGACAAAAAATATGGATTTGAACACAAAGTTGCGAATTTCGAAAAATTCTGCTTTAATCGATTAAATAGGTCGCCAATATTGGTTATCCGCAATTATAGGTGCTGAAGTTCATATGAACCATTTTTATAGACCGTTTCTCCAGTGCTGGAAAATTCCAAAATTTTCTGGAGGCTCCGAAACGTCTTGAAACTCCTTCCAATCGATTTGGGAGGTCGAAAATAGGGTATATACCAAATTTCAGCTGTTTTTGTTGATTAGATCAAATTTCCATATTTTGCAGGCCGATGAAGTAGGTATAATTTTGAAATTTCAAAAATTCTCCAAAATTGGAGAAATGAGCTTTAGCACCTGAAATTTTGGATATGAGGTTCTTTTATGATGTAGGTACCTACTTTCGATTTATTTTTATTTGGGCTCAAAATTTTACTTTGAGTTGGGATACCTCCTTTGTCAGAAATAGATTCTGGGATCAAAAAACACGCATTTTGATACCGCACTCGAAAAATTTCCGATTTTGGCCTCTTACCCTAACTCCATGTGGAGCCCTTTTTGAGGTTTTTGAGAAAAGGGCCCAAGAAATGAACTTCGCAAGTCAAAAAACATAAATTTTGATACCTCATTCGATAGTTCTGAAAAAATTTCCAATTTTGGTCCACCCCCGACCCCCAATGAATCTCTTTCATAGTTTTTTGGCAAAATGACCTCGGAAATGCACTCGGAAAGTCAAAAACGTCGATTTTGATAACAGGTTTGATATTATTGCCGGAACTTTTTTTCATCTCGACCCTCAATCTTGCACATCTGTGGGCTCAGGTCTGAATTTGGGCTCAAAATAACCCCAGAATTGAATTCAGGAGGCTTCGAATACCCCTCAAGTCCAATTTTTAATTCTATTCTGAAATTATCTGCTTGGAAAATTTTTATCAATTCTTCCTTGTTTTTTGAACTAGATTGCAACCCCCTCCCCCCGCTAAGATGGGAAAAAATTAACGCACTTTTTTCTATAGGGTAATAAAAAATTTATGCACGTTCGAGATAAAAACATTCGGGTCAAGTATTGGATTCTGGTAAAAAAAAATCTGGATTTTTTCATTCGGGAAAATGTCTTTTGGGAAAGTGGATTCGGTAAAGTATACAGGAATCCATTTTCAGAATCCTTTTTTCAAAAAAACTGATTGGGACCTCACAGGAGTTGGAGTAAGAGACCCAAACTGAGAAATTTTCGATTGAGGTATTAACGAAATTGTTTCATAAGTATTAGAAATGGATTGTAGGAGTCAAAAATATGAATTTTGATACCACACTCGATATCACTGCATTTTTTTCACTTCAGCCCCCTCCCCCTCGTTCCTGTAAGTATGCCCTGGTCTGGGTTCGAGGTCAACAACCCCCTGGAGCCAAATTAATTTTTTTTCGAAGGGGTCTATGCAGGTATTTGGAATACGATTTGATTGGGTTCACTCCTTTCAGGGAGGGAAAAATTATTTGAAAAATAATTATTTTTCGACTCAAAAACCTCCAAGGAATCAAATTCCGTAAACTAAAAAGCTCTTCTTTTAAATCTATGGCTTTCGCGTGATTTTAAAGTTGCGGTATCACTATAAATGGTCCATCCTGCATATTAATTACTTACTATCTTATAAATTTATTTTTATCGAATATAATTGAAATTCATCATTGGTTAAAGGAGCTGTAAGTTGTGTATGGTGGATTATTTGGGTCATATTCGTTCGTGACGATCCTGAGAATGATCCATGGATATCAGACGAAGAACTTGAGTATTTAAGAGCCACTCTCGGAGTTAGCGAAAATAAAGATGTAATTTCAAATGTTATTTCCAATATTGGTAAATTGATAATCATCAATAATCGATATTTTTGCTCACGTATTGTATTTCGTTTACTTTTATCACAATTTGAAAAAAAACGTAGGTAATATTTATTTTTTCAAAGAACTACATTTACTTTCTCTTCGCAGGTAAAAAATCCTTGGTTGAAATTTTTTACGTCTATGCCTGTATGGGCCATTGTTGTATCTCATTTTTGCCAGAATTGGGGCTTTTATACATTGTTAATCAATTTACCTACTTTTTATGCAGGTTGGTGTGTTATCGAGATGTGAAAATATTTAAACGTTGTTGTTGGAGCACTAATCGATGATATTTTTGTTTCAGAAATATTTCATTATAATGTTTTCACGTGCAGCGTTCTCTCGTCACTGCCTTTTTTAGTCATGAGTGTTGGATTACCTATAGCTGGACTCATCATAGATAAAATCAGAAAACTGGGAATACTTTCAATAACTACCGTTAGATTTATTCTTTTTCCTTTTTTTTTAAAAAAAAAGGGGCGTCTTGAAACTGCTGAGTTGGTCTCGTATGATTTTTCACCATATCCCAGCCTTGAAATAACGCCGGGTTCTTGGAATTCAACCTTTTCAATTTATGACTTTTTTTTGAGGTTAATGAGCTCAAAATTTGTGAAACTAGAGAGGAAGGTCGGAAAAATTCACATGAGTTTTATTTTTGACTTTCCAAGTTTTTTTTTTTAAACTCAAAACAAAAACACGAATATTGGAACCTACTCAAGTCATTTTGAAAGGTTCACCCAGTTCGGTGGGATTTTTCTTCATTTTTTTGATCATTTTGAAAATGCGGTTTGGTAAGTTATGCCAAAAATGGACTAAAAAGTCTATAAACACATTCGATTTCACATTGCACTTCACGTCTTCTTATTCTGTCAAAAAACTTATGAAAATTTTCACGGGCCCTCTCAAGGAATTGAAAGGGGTTGCTGAAAATCCTTCAAAAAATCAAAAATACAGTGCGGGATGTCTTTTTTTTTATGTTTTGTGCGAATTTCTACTCCAATTACTGATTCAATTCCCCCTCCCCCCTCACAAATTCCTTGGTCTTGAATTTTCGTCAAATTGAAAAAAATTCAAATCCTGTGTGACATAAAGTTTGTAATATTTTCGAAAGTGTGTACGAATTTACTATTTCATTTTTCAGTTCAAACTCGTTCTCCAGAGACCCCTCTTGAACTCAATTTTTGAAAATCTCATTTTTTAAAAGTTAGTTCCAAGAGTGATTTTCAATTGAATTTTCAAATTTGTTTTTGTGATAGTAGCTCTAGATCTACAGGGTATTCCATGAATCATCTGCCTAACTTATTTTTTGGATATAACCGGGTGCCACTAGAAAGAAACCTTGAAATGAACATGTTGCCGATTTTGAAAATTGAAGGGGCAAATGCTGCTTCTAAAAAAATCACGATGAAAAATTTTAACCATAGGAATGGATTGAAAACTGAACAAATTTTCACTTGATGAATTTTTGCCCAACTTTAAAATTTAAGGATCTACAAAAAAATTGTTCAAAAAATTAAAAAAAAAAACTGATCAAGGGAATGGATAGTACGTTGAAAAGTGAAGAAATTTTGTTCTGTAGACTCTTGGTCCAACATGAAAAATGCAAGGGCTAAGGGTCATTCAAAATTGAGAAAATTTGAAAAATTTCTAAAGCCCGTTTATTTTGAGCAACTTTTAGCCCCTTAATTTTCGATGTTAGGAAAAAATCTTTAGAACAAAATTTTCTCAGTTTTCAACGTATTATTAATTTCCTTGATTAGTTCATTTTTCTAGAATTTTTTTGTAGCCCCTTCAATTTCAAAGTTGGGCAAAAAATCATAAAGGGAGCATTTGTTCAGTTTTCAGATAATTATCCATTTCCGTGGTTGAATTTTTTCAAACGTGATTCTCATAGAAGCAGCATTTGCTCCTTCAATTTTCAAGATTGACAATATGTTCATCTCAAATTTTTTTTATGGTGGTACCCGGTTAAGTATTAGGTGGTCTGAAAAACCAAAAATTTTAATTTTTTGAAAGTTACCCCCTTCCGGCAAAACTTGTTGGCTGGATAGAAAATAAAATAAAAAATTTCAAAATCGATTCATATACTTATTCCGATCGCGCATGAGCCTTCAATTCTTCAAAAATTCAAAATTTTGAAAATTTTGAAAAAATTTAAAATTGATTGAAATTTATTTTTGGAGCTCATGTAGTGAATATCTAGACCAAAATAGCAATTTTTTTTGAAAAAAATCAGTGTTTTATAACTTTTTTCAATTTTTTTCAGAGGTGAAGAAATATGAGAAATTTAAAAAAACTATAAAACATGGGGATTTTCAAAAAAGTTGTGTTTTTGCTTCAAATAGGCCTTAAATAAGCTCGAAAATTAATTTTAATGAAATTTTATTTTTTTGAAATTTTTAGTTGAATTTTTGACAATTTTTGAAGAATCGAAGGCTCTTGCGCGATCGGAAAGTACGGATCAATTTTGAATTTTTTTATTGTATGGGGGAGGGGGAGAGGTGAATCAGAAAATGTGAAGAGATTCGAATTTCGAAACTTGTATTACCTACACCAGGGGTGATCGCTTTGTACTTTTTTTTCAGAAGTTGTAGAGAAATTTGCTGGAAAGTCACCTAGACCTCAAAACAACGTAAATATTCCATCTCCTTACTTCACATTTACCCCCCCCCCCTCACCACACCAAACCCTGAAATTCAACTTTGTTCAAAAAAATTGAAAATTTGAGGTGGAAAATTGAAGGTAAAATTTCAAAAAAAATAAAAATTTATTATTTTCGAAAAATTGGATTTTGTTTTGAAAAATGAAAATAAGGTTTCTTGAAAAATTGAAATTGAAAAGTTTTTCAGCAATTATTTTAGAATGGGTTTTTATCCAAAAATACCGTTGGTATCCATTTTGTATCATCGCATCGCCCAGTTTTTTCAAAGATTCTTGAAAAATATCACAAAAATTGGTGTCAATGGCATTCCTGAGTAATGACGACTAATTTTGGAACCATTTTTGAAAAAAAAACAAACATATTTTTCAATGTTCCAATTTTTTAAAAACATTGTGAGATTTTAGGATCCGGTGGGGGGAGGAAAATCATTTTCACCTCGTAATTTTGAGGTCTGAGCACACTTTCTTGCAATCCTTCTCTTCAGCTTTTGAAA
Source organism: Pseudococcus viburni (assembly GCA_033439095.1). Taxonomy (NCBI): domain Eukaryota; kingdom Metazoa; phylum Arthropoda; class Insecta; order Hemiptera; family Pseudococcidae; genus Pseudococcus; species Pseudococcus viburni. The sequence continues at coordinate 520,670 of JAVBJF010000118.1, read as the reverse complement.
AAAAAAAATGCAAAACGATCAGCCCTGCTCCACACCTTTGAAAAGATTAATCAAGTATGTGAAATTAACTCAATTTCGCATTTTGAAAAAATTGGAAAAACAACCATTTCACGGATCTGGGTGGAAAATTTACAATGGCTTAACCAAGTTCCATAATCATGTTTTTGGTTTAAAAAAAAAGGTTTACTTAAATTTTTTAGTTTTGAATTTTTAAAAAGCTGGCAGGGTAAAACTCATGTTGATTTTTTCAATCTAGCCTTCCAATACTTCTATTTTTAGGGTTGGGGTCATCGATCTATAAAAAAGTCATTATACATTAAAAAAAATAAAATTTAAGAATTCGTGATTACTTTTATGCTAGAATATTGTAAAACCTCATACGAGCCACAAGGGCAAACATCAATTATTTTGAGACACCTTTTATATGAAAGAAATAAGCTAAATTTTATTTTACAGATAAATAACTGTATTTTAAATAAATTTACAGCTTAGAAAACTGTTCAATTGTGGAGCCTTTTTTAGTCAATTTGGGGCTATGTTTATGGTGACCATATTTGACGATCCGACAGCTTTAGTGGTATGTTTAACTTTCGCCAATGGTTTAGGTGCCTTTTCTTGGGCAGCTTTCGGGTATAAATTTATCAATTTACGATTTATTCCAATCAATTTAATCATACTTATATATTAACATGTAATTTTAGTGTGAATCATTTGGATATAGCTCCTCCTCATGCTGGAATTTTAATGGGAATCAGTAATATGGTAGCTACGTTGTCAGGCGTATTAAGCACACAGCTAGTCGGATACCTTGTTAAAAATCAAGTAAGTTTCAATCCTAGCGACTCGATGATTAGATACCAAATTACCTACCTACGTATTACATTTGTTTTTTTATAGACTCTCGACGAATGGAAAAATGTTTTTTTAGTCGCTAGCATATTTTATTTCACCGGAGCCTTTTTCTACATGTTCTTTGGCTCAGGAGAAAAACAAAAATGGGTTAAAGATACAACAACAGTGACTGCGTCAGCTGCTGCGACAACTACTGTCGAAGATGAAGAAGATTTCCTCGAAAATATTGACTTTGGTATCCCAACAGCGAGACGGCGCTAATTTGTAATCCTGGATCACGTTTGTGTTTGAATTTTAACACGTTCTGAGATTTTCACGGACTCGTGATCATTTAATTCGAAAAAGTACAGCGAGTAGAATTACAAAAGATAGTAAAACAAATACTGTTAGCAAGTTGTGAGATGTACGTTTTGCAGGGGTAGTTTCACTTTCAGAATGGTTTGCGATCCGGTCGGTCGATGTATTTTTGATTTTTAATGTTACTGTGTTGTATTTTTTTGTTTTTTCTCGAATTTCGTCTATCCATTCGATGTAATCCGAAGCGAATGTAAATATGAGTAAGTCATCGCTTTCTGGATCCTGACGGCTGTAAATACCTTCTAAGAAATATAATTTTAATTCTTTGTCTGTTTTGATTAAACCTGTGCCTTGATTTATGCTGCTGATGTGAAGTTCTTCGCTACCTGTGAACATGAAAACGACGCTGTTTTAAAGTTGAAATTCGAGCTGTGAAAGGGAAATAAAAAAAAAACATTTTTGGATACTCGAAATTTAATTACTGAAAATTGTCCCTGGTGAGCCTCTAAAAATATCCTGAAAAATACCACCCCAGATATCGAGCTAATTTTTTATGGGAGGGGGAGGGGGCTGCACTAAACGGATGCAAATAAAAATGTTTTTAAAATTGTGGAATTCAATTTATTTGAAGTTTTTTAAATCGAATTTTTTTCAAAATTTTTGCACTCTTAGAAGGGGCGAGCCAATTACGAATCGTAGTCGAAAACACCCAAGGAAAAATTGATCGAAACAATTATTTCAAATGAATTTTCTTCATTTCATTTTTCAAAATTGCTCTCCTCAGGCTTAGTAATTTTCCAAAATTTTGACATGGACATGTCTTAAAACTGAGGGGGGAGGGGTAAAATTTGAAAATTGTGATATTTTTCCATGATCTAAGGTTTTTACCCTAAAGGAAAAAGTGTGTTAATTTTTTTCATGTTTTTCAACCTTGACAAATCCATATTAAAAATTAATTAGAAAGAAAATGGGGCCGATGCATCGATCTGGGCCGATGGGGGTTAAAATTGACATTTTTTTCAAATCGAGTAAGATATCAAAATACGAGTTTTTTTACTTTTGGAATCAAATTTTTAGGAGTGCCAAAGTCAAAATCTTGGATACCTACAAATTTTATGCATTGTTTGCAGAAAATATGCCAAATAATTTTGGTTTTGGCTCTCTACCTGGCTAGGGCGTCGCGATTTGGGTTAGAAGTCAAAATAACCTCACAAAAATTGATCATAAAATTACCCCCGATGATTTTTATAGATTAAAATATCCTTAAGATTAGGTAAGTACTAACATCGTTTTAGGAAAAAAAATTAAATTGAATTTTTTGAAATATTGAAAAAATAATATTTTTTGAGAACCCCTAAGAAATGGGATACGGAAGGAAAATAGGTGCCAAACTGCCGATGGTATTTTTAGGTAAGAAAATCTACCCGATGGTGAGAGACAAATATGTGAGAAAGAAAACGAAATTTTTACCAGGTTGTTGTGAGGTCTAGACGTCTGGGCACAACCTCCCAGGTTCTCCCTCTTCAATTTTCAAAAAACAGGACCTAGCAATTACTCCCTACTCTCTACGTCACCGTTTTATAGTCGGAAGAAAAAACCTTTTTTTAAAAAAACTTGAGGAAATGGAAATTTGATGTAGATGTAGAACTGTAGAAGACAAAGTACCTATTCATTACTTTAAATTAAAATTTTAATCAAGCTTCGAGGAGAAAATGGGAAAAATCCATTGAGGGTTCATCCCCCATAAAAAATTGGCCCGAGGTTAGGGTTGAGATGGCATTTCTAGGAGATATTTGAGGAATCGCCTTGAGCAATTTTTATTCATTTTAGCTTCAGAATTAAAATTTGCAGCGTCTGTTTAAAAAACAACCTCAGTCTAAAAGCAGCATTCAAAATGGAGACTGATGTCTACAGAGCACGAGAGCAGAATTGATTGTTAAATAATCCCTCTAGTTCTCAAAAATTGAAATAAATCATTTCTCTTGTGTTTTCAAATCAAAGGCTTTCAAAGTTTTCGAGCTTTTTGTTTAAAAAGCAACCATAGTCCACCAGATTGATTTTGTTTAAACAAAAAAACTTGAAAACCTTTGATTTAAAAACACAAAAAATCACATCCTAGCTAGTTTACCATTTAATCCAACATAAATATCACTATCGTTTTTTTCGTGAAATTATATTTCAGAAATTGCAAAAAAAATCCTAAATTTGGACCATGGTTGTTTTTTAAACTAAACAGACGATTCATTTAGAGTAGCCAGAATGTTTGTTTTCTTTCAAAACAATATAATAATGAATTTTAATACTCGTAGTATTCAATTTTCCGTAATATTGATTGCATTTTTCACTATTTATTCTACAAATTCCTTGCAAAGATTTCAATCTAATCGCAGAAATTCCATCGCGATCCAGTTCCGTTGAATTTGAATCATCAAGTAATTTTATCATCTGTAAGCGAAAAAACAATTTAAAATAAATGAAAAATACATTTTAAATCGTAATTAAATAATTCAACAAATCTAGTAAAATTATTAAACAGAATAAAATAAAAAAAATCATTTCGTGAAATTAATTTAACGCTTCATTCTTTCCTACACTGTTCGCAATCTCTAAAAAGACGCGCGCGTTCGTTCTTTCGTTTTCAAACAATTCGATGATTCATGTTTGTGAATCATCATCCCTCACAAAACGTTCTCGACGCCATTTAGTTTTCGTGCTTTTGTTATTCGTGTTAGTTTTGTTCGCGTCGCGTGTTTCGTTACTAATTCGATCGAATTAATCGCAAAATATGAACAATGTAATTAATTTACTCACATGTCCGGTATTGTGAAATATTTCCAATGAAGCTGGATAAGAATACGGATGTATACAAGCCGGCAAAACAGTCAAAGAGTATTCAACTTCTTCGTAAGGTTCTAAAATAGCCAGATTACCCAAAGCGTCCGGCGATAGATGGTTTTGAAATCTAGCCGGTAAGAAGTGAATATTTTTAACCTAAAACGATCGTTTATTGTTTAGAATTCTATATCGCACGAGGATCGATTGCAACGTTAATGGCGCGTACTTTGTAAGATTTCGGCGGGCCCCAGCTATCGATATCGTCGTTGACCAAGATCTCGAAATCATGCGGATTCTTCGATCGTGTAAACAAATCACCATCTGTAATCATTCGAATATGCAGCTGCGTCGTATCGAAATGGTAAATATTTTCGCTATGCTTACCAGTTAGTACCATTTTCATATCTATCAACGTGCCGGAAAAGTAACGCGTTGAGTGATCCCATTGTTCGCGAATTATCACTCGCCAAGGAAAATCCCGGTGCTTTAGTATTTCAGCGACATATCTACTGATATATCCGCATCCTGAACAAATGTATCGCAAATTAGGTGAGTTAGTGATTCAACGATAGATATCTGATCGTAAATTGATAAAAATTATCCTGCATGTGAAGAAACTCCTCCATACGTAATATTTTTTTACTTTACTTGGACGACATCTGATTTGACTCGGATTCAAGCTCCATTTTCCATTCGGAAGGCAATACGCTTGGCCGAAGGTTGGATCGTGGTATATTTTTTGACAAAAGAACCGAACCAACGTCCTTTCCCAAATTACACCGTTACAGTCTACTTTGCTCCCTCGAAAGCATATTTGTTCCAGTTCGGGATTGTTTATTACTGGACAAATTTCTGTTCGGAAAATTGATTCACTAATTTAGGTTCGTTTATGTTTCAGGAAAAGTCGTGTTCTTCAAGATCGACGTACTTTTGCAAGGCATTATCGGCGGATCCCATGATCGTTGGAAACACGTTGAAACCACCTCGTTCACCGGATCACCGAAGTAACCTGGTTTACAACTGAATACACCTTGGACGAATTCCGGTACTTTGGCATTTGGTTTCGAAGAAAAATTCATCGAAAAGTTATACCTATCCGGTGGCAAAACTGGGTAAGAACAAGATGCGTTTGTTTGACTGTTGAAAATTATAATATTTTAGCATTATGGCGATGTGATAAGTGCAATCGTATAGAATATTCGTTTCGATTAATTACTCGATTATGCAATGATCATTGTTTTCATCAGCACCGCCCTCGCAATCTTCTTTACCATCGCAAACTAAATTTGAATCGATACATTTGTTTCCGCAATTGAATTCGTGGCTGGTGAATTGAACAAAGATTTGAATTTGGTGGTGTTCGAAATACTTATCATTTTGTCCAATTATTATTTACCTTTTGCAACGTTGGACTGTGAGAGGATCTCGGTTCATCATTTCGTCGACATTTTGTTCTGAGAATAAATTGTTAATGTGTTATCGATAGAATTTTCTTTTGGTATCATTTGCATCATTTTTTAAACTAAATTATTTGACTTTGTTTCAGCTGTTCGTTTTGGTTCGGGTGCTTTAAAATGAAGAAATTTCGAACGAAGAAGTATTCGATGGACAACTACGACAACCACGTCAATAAAGCGAGGGTAAATATTCTTATAATGTTTGAAGATGAAGTTTTTCGTTACCTTATTTTGTGTATAATTATGTGTTGTTGAGATTTCCCCCCCTCTTGTTGAGCCTTTGTTTTTTATGTATATTGGTGCCAATTCCGTCCCCATATTTGGTGAAAAATGTATTTACTTGTAATATTTTTAACAAATCGGCTTATCTAGTTCTAAAATCGTAACTTCAGCTGTTTAAGAATAAGTATCACAATTCACAATCTGGTAACTTAGGCAACCCGTTCTGAATGCGATTACGAATGTTTGCCTAATCTTCGAATTTCAGGCACAAAATGCAACTTTATAATTTTCATAATTTTTGATAAATTTTCCAATAAGTAGGTACATTATGTACCATATTTAGGTAATTTAATTTTTCTTTTCATTCCAGATTTTTGACAGTCATTAATTTTTTGATCGATTCGTTCAAATTGGTTGGTAAGAATATTTTAAATCAACCATTACTAAAAAAAAAAAAATACTTTGGAGGTTATGTTCGGATTTTCTAAATTTATTACTCGTAAAAAATTCGTAATTTTTTGATCAAATTGTTCGTGATTAAATCGAGAAAAATATTTTTCTGTAGATAATTTTGTTGAAAAGCTTGAAAATCTTCGTTTACAGATTATTTGTCTAAATTTTTATGAACTTTATTAAAATAATACCTAGAATCTATAGTCTTTTTAGCGAAAAAAAAGGACCAAACTCACCAAAAATTTACAAGAAGACGTAATTTTAATTTTTAAGTATGTACCGTGAGGCACATATTCCTACACTTATCTATCTAAAATTCGAAAAAAATTTGCATCTTTTTGAATCGGTCTAAATTTTGGTTTTTTCGCGATAACTTTTGGAATTACGTGCCTATAGAAAGAATTTTCAATCAAAATTTGTGGAGAACTAAAAAAAGAACATTTTTAATTTTTAATTTTTTACTCACGTCAGGAGGTCGTGAGGGGAAGTTGGGGCTTTTAGAAAATTCTCATTTTTCAAAACGTTAGTAAACAAATCCAGATATTTTTTGAAAATCAGCTGACATTTTTTAGGAGTTCTTTACTTCTTTTCTATAGAATTAATCACCTCTATGTAGAATATGCAACAGAAACGTTATAATTTACTCCTAATCTCAAAACAGGGGGGGGGGAGGTCGGTCGGTCCTTTTTTGAAAGTCATCATTTTCTTTACATTGCACCTTCGTTACGAAAAAAAAATCGAAAATCTTTTCAAATGAATGTTGTGCCCATTAGAAGACGAACATTTTTTATCTTTACTTTTCATTCGTGGTGGGGGAGGGGGAAGGGGGACTATCGCGCAAAGAAAAAAAATTGCACTCTAAAATTTCTCATGAACTCAATTCTTAGTTTCTTCTGAGTAAAAAGTCACATGATCCTTATTCTGGGAATGTCATGGACGATGAATCCAATTTTCACAATAATTAAGTTCTTAGACGTAAATGGGTTCCCGGAATAGGATTTAGGATTTAAAATTTTACCAGTGTTGTAAGAACAAAATTATTTGATTTCTGTACGGTTCAGTTCTGAAAGATCATTTCGTTCTTGGATTTGGTTTTTGGGGTTTGTTCTTATTTTCTGTTTCTATTCCTTTCTTTTCATTTCAAGTTCTTGGTTTCAGTTCTGTTTCTGTTCCCCTCATTTTTTTGGCTTAAGTCATGTTCCCGAACTGTTCTTTTTTGTTCCGTTCTTTTGGCTCTTTTTCGTTTTTTTTTCTTTTTTTATTAAATAAGTAAATATCGTAAAGTTTTTAATCCGGAAGAATAGTGTTCAATTAATTTCTACGAATTCTGAGAGAAATTAATGTTCAGGCAAACAAATCAAATTTGAATTTGAGTGGGAAATTTTCTGAAAAATTTTTGTTTCAAGTTGTAGAAAAATTATATTTGTTAGTTATAGTCGAAACAATCCACCTCGTTTGGAAATTTCCAATTTTTCCCCTTGCTTTTTGTTGCCCCTTCAATAAGGCGATAGGGGATATCAATACGTCCATGAGAGTACCATTTTTCTATTAATATGAAAATAGAAAATGAAAATTGAAGAAACTTTGGAAAGTTTGAGTATGAAATTTTGAAGAAAAATTATGATAAAAGTTTTTAAAATTTTGCTCAATTTTTTTAGCATTTTTATACAGGGTCTATAAATGAGCCGGGCAACGTCAACGTAAAAATCCCTGTTTGACAAATTAATATTCCCCTTATTTCACACTTTTGCATGCATGTTCGGTGAGATGACTCATTCTTTATATCAAACTTGTAATCTTATCAAGGCGTCGCCTCTTTGATAGTTTTTTTTTTTTTTCATATTTTAGCTTTTATTACGATGCGACGAAACGAAACGGAAAAAAAAAGAATTTTTGCGCCGATGTTGCTCTGGGTTGCGTTCAGGTTGGGTTGTGTATACACAAAAATGACGTCATTTTAGTGTATAAACATATAAACAAATTTAGAGGATGTGCGAATTCATTCCTTTCAAAAATAAAAATTTAAAAACTGATGGTTAGCAAAACACCCTTTTTGCCTTGAATTTATTTGAATGATTACAGTATTATTTTCTTTGTATGTTTTTATCACTATTTTTTCCGATCTAAATCTTTCAGGAACGAAAACAATCTGATTGGTTAATTTTTGTATACACCTAAAAATGACGTCATTTTTGTGTATACACAACCCAACCTGAACGCAACCCGGTTCATTTATACAGGGTCTATAAATGAACCGGGCAACGTCATCGCAAAAATTCCTTTTTTTTCCCCGTTTCGTTTCGTCGTATTGTAACAAAAGCTAAATTATGAAAAAAAAACGACAAACGACGCCTCGATAAGATTACAAGTTTGATGTAAGGAATGAGTCATCTCACCGAACATGCATGCAAAAGTGTGAAATAATGGAAATATTACTTTCCCAAACAACAAGGATTTTTACGTTGACGTTGCCTGGTTCATTTATAAACCCTGTAGACTTTGTGGAGTATTTAGAGATTGGAGTGAGATCGAATGTGGAGTGGAGCCTGGAAGGGCAACTCGGCTCTCTCATGATGGTAAAATTCAAAATTGCATTTAATCGAAGTCAAAAAGTTACTGAAATGAGTAATTGAATCTTCAAATTAAATCGAAGGTAAAAACTAGAAAGAAAAAAAGAATCGGCAAATTTCGGTATTTCATGTGTGTGTGATGTACCTAATGATTTTTTTTTCATTTGCTTTCTACTCGTCATGTTTCTCCCTTAAAAAATTTTCCTTTGTTATTTGCACAGGTAGCATATTTCTTCATGACATATAACGTGAAAAAAAAACGGAAAAGAGTTGTTTTTTTTTTCGTTTCCGTTTTGTTTCTAGTTTTCCTACCTTTCAATTTTTTGTTCAGGTTCAGATCTCAAAAAACATGATTTTTTTGTTCCAAGTTTTCGGTTCTGGTTTTGTTCTTTCATTTTGAGGTTTTTTCTTTAATTCGTTACTCCTCAAAATAGCGTTATATCCGTTCTTCTTTCCCGTTTCCGTCCCCGTTCTTTTTCGTTCTAACAACACTGAATTTTACATAACTTGGACCAGTGACGTACGCGAGGGCATTTCCCGGGGGGGGGGGAGTGAAAATCACAACTCAAATTTTCAAAATTCCCACCTTCATACAGCCGATATCAGACTTCCGGGGGAGGGAGGGAGATTCAGATTTTCTAACCAATTTTTTAAAAACTTTTCCGGTTGATTTTTTAAAATTTACATGTACTAGGCACTAATTTTTTTCAAAGCACGTCAGGTTTTTTTAATTTTTTTAAATCGTTTTCATCATTTTTTCGAACTTTTGAAGTTTTTACAACCCATTATAAGACCCTTTTTGATATAAAAAATCTGAATAAATTTTTCATTGGTTACTCCAAATTTTTATTTTTTTTCAACCCTACAAGTATACTACAAGCAATCTCATTGTAGTTGAAAAAATATACGAAATAGTTCATTTGCCTTGAGCGAAGAAAAGGTGGGAAAAATTACCTATAATTTTACATCGATAAAATTTTGTAATTTCAATGTAAAGAATAAGGAGATGAATTTGGCCCGAGTGAAGCGAAGACGAAAATTTTAGAAAACCTCAAATTGAAGGCCCATTTATACTGGAACTGAATTTGTCACTGAAAAGTTGAAATATTTTAACTTTTCATTGAAAGGATAGGGAATCTTTCAGTGCCTCATTATAAACTGTTCCGTAAGAAAACACAGATTCAACTTTTTCAGTGACAAATTCAGTGCCAGTATAAATGGGCCTTAAATGTGCAATAAAATAGTGTTTTGGAAGAATAAAGTTTAATGAAAAATCGACTGCTTCTACATTAAAATGATTTCGTAAAGCAGAAATACAGGGTGTTCCATGAATCGTCTGTCAAACATATTTTTTTGGATATAAAACATGTTGCCTATCTTAAGAATTTAAGGGGCAAATGCTGCTTCTAAAAAAATCACGTCATAAAATTTTTTTGACCATGGGAATGGATAGTATTTTGAAAACTGAACAAATTTTCACTATATGACTTTTTGCCTAACTCAAAAATTGAAGGGGCTACAATTTTTTTTTCAAAAACAATTTTTAAAAAGTCGACTAATCAAGGGAATGGATAGTACGTTGAAAACTGAAGAAATTTTGTTCTGTGCACTTGATGCCTAACGTCGAAGGAAGGGGCTACGAATCGCGCGAAATACGTGGGCTTCAAATTTTTTTCGAATTTTCCCAATTTTAAGTGACCCTTGGCCCCTTCATTTTCGATATTAGTCAAAAAGTGTACAGAACAAAAGTTTTTCTGTTTTCAACGTACTATCCTTTTCCTTAAGTAGTTTATCAGAAAAAAAAAGTTGAAAAAAAAATTTTGTAGCCCCTTTAATTTTCAAGTTAGGCAACAAGTCATATAGTGAAAATTTGTTCAGTTTCTTAACTACTATCCATTCCCACGGTTAAAAAAATTTTTGACGTAATTTTTTTAAAAGTAGCATTTGCCCCTTAAATCCTCAAGTTAGGCAACATGTTCATCTCAAGTGTTTTTTTTAGTGGTACCCGGTTATATCCAAAAAAATATGTTTGGCAAACGATTCATGGAACACCCTGTATAATATAGCCGAGCTTAGCGAGGCCAAAGTTTTTGAAAAATTGGATTTTCAAATATCAAAAGTAAGTTTTAAGAAGAGCAAGAACAATGAAATTAATTGGAATAATTTTGAAGAAAAATGCGGAAAAATCTCTTTTAAATTACAAGTACATATAACTATAAAAATTTTTTAGTTGACGAATGAAAATTTTCAAATTTTTAAATTTTTTTCCCTAAAAAAACATTACAACGGTTTAATTCTTCGCTGAAAAAACGATCAATTTTCAGTTGGAAAAGGTAGAAAAAATGACTAATTTTCCCAACTAACAAGTGAAAATTTTGTTGATTTCCGACTTTTAAAATAGGTAACCATTTTATTCATTCATTTTTCATTTAAAAAATAAATACTAATCATCCCAACTGATATTTTTACTCATCACTTGGGAGAATGACAAATTTTGAGTTGGAACAAGTGAAAATTTTGTTGATTTCCAAATTTTAAAATAAACATTTCATTCATTATTTTTCATCAAAAAAATTAATCCCAACTGTCCAGTTTTCCCAACTAATGTGTTGAAGTGTTCAATTTTCCCAACTCACAAGTAAAAAATTTCCTCGGGGGGGGGAGTTCTCCCCTCCCTTTCTATCAGTACGTCACTGAATTGGACAAGGGTATCGATATATTACATATATGAATGTACTGACTTATTTGAATTTTGTCATCATTCAACTTCTAAATTCAAATTGACCATCGTGTAGAAAATCTATATCAGCGCATTCAAAAACCTACTCTCTAAATCTCAATCAGTCAAATTTGGTGAAATTCTGCCTTTTTGAATCAGTGAAATGAATTTCATTGAAAACCAGTAATTTTTCTGCCAATTTCCAATTTGTCAAAAAAATGAGTAATTTTTGACTTGAATATCCTACAAAAATCTTTGATTTAGTTTTATTTTATCGTTTAAGAAGGCAGAATTTGACAAAATTTGACTGATTTAAATCTAAAGAGTATAATATCCATACCATATGTACCTAAATTCTGTAAATTTTCTAATTATGAACTTCCTCCTTAGAGCTAGCTCTAAGGAGGAAGTCAAAATTAAGCTTAATTAGGGTCTTGAGGGCTCAATTGTATTATGAGAATTGAATTTTTTATCAAATATTGATTTTTCTTTAAAACAAATCGTGCCAGAAATTCATTTTTGAACGAAATAAATGATTTTGAAATCTTCAATTCTCCCCAAAAAAATATTAGCGAGAAAAGAAAGAAAAAAATACAGTGATGAGAATTGATGATATAACTCGAATCCATTAATTTTTCGATCTGTAATCCGTCGATATAAAAGTACAATTACCTACTTCAACTTACCTTCCGCGACGAAGCTGCAAATTTCAACCAACAACAAACAAACCATGAATTTCATCTCACAAATTTTATTTTTCTTCAAAATATAAAACTATATAAATTATTTAAATGCACAGGAAGAGTTGATTTTTAAAAAATGTTCGCGAGAAAAGTGAAGAGCCTACACATCTTGAGTGCGGCTTCTTTACATATAGGTACGATAATCTTATCAAGTTTCTTTTTTTTTTCTCGATAAAGGCTATTCACTTAATTGGAATTTGGGATTACTTATCGTATTCATCAAAGATATATAATTTAATCAACACTTTTGAGTATTTTTAAATTTATTACACGTGTCTCGTGTAATGTATACCTCACATATCAATTTTATAAATAAAAAAAGAAAATATTTCTTAAAACTAAAATCACAGAAGAACTTTTACAGTAGCGCGTGATTTTTTCAGCCAAAATTATAGTATACGATTTCATAGCATTGACTTCGTATCGTCCTCATATCTGCCTACACTTTAGGAACTGAATGCTGCGTTAATTTCGCCAACGAATTATGCGTCGTTCGGATCCAATTAACATGATAATTGGTATTTGTGAAAATCGTGATGTATGGGTAATCGTGAAGCATCATGTTGGCTATTCCGACAATATGATAAGTCGAGCTGGTTTTATCAAAATAGTACACACCGCTACCGCTATCGGCGAAGTTTTCGGTACTCTCTGTAAATAAAAACACCGAAAATCAAGATGCTGATTCAGTCTGAAGAATACTCTATTTTTATGGCCTATACTCACGGTTGTGAAGACCCAAGCAAGATTTATCCTCCAAGATGTACGGTTTAGCAGATAGTGGAGCTTTATGGATACAGTCGACCAATGGAACGTATGGCAGTTCGGAAATCTTCAAATGTGGCGTTATCTTACCTCCTTCGTGGCCTCCCCAACCAGAAGTCTGCAACGAAGTACATACATTAGTACGAATTATTACGACGAAAAAAAAAAACAACCTAATCTGTATGGACGGTGCTGAAACGTACCAGTAACGGGTGTCCAGCCGGGAGTAGTTTATCGAGCTGCATACAAACTGGAAATACTTCCGGGTTGAAGGCGATTTTCGTCTTGGTTTTTACGACGACCAAGTTGTTGAAGTATTTCCACACTTCTCCGTAGTAGTTTTTCATGAAGAGTGCTTCCAGCTATAAGTCAAAAAAAGTAGTTAGAGAACTGGTTTATTGAGGTGGTTCGATACAATGATTGGCAGGTACTTAAAGAATTAGTAATAGGTAATTAGTTGGCTAGGTGTGATGATTATCTCTGATGGTAATTAGTCGCGAAATTATTTTTTTTTTGTATTGTAGAAGTCTTGGAAAGAACGTTGAGCAAAAGATGAAGTTTTGGTGTTTGTGTAGAATGACTGGTTATTTTGGTTTTTGGAAAATTGTAGGGTTAGCTTCGGTTTCGTCTTTTTTTTGTAATTTTTGAATTGAACACATCCTGATGAAAATATCCCTATTTAAAAACCGTTGTTTTGAGAAAAATTTATTTGAAAATTTTGAAATCGAAAGGTGAAATGATTTGTCCTGGCGGTTCAACTTCATTATTCCGAAAAAGAGTTGAAAACATGTCTGTGAGGGGATTAGTCCTTATATTTATTTCTAGGGCTATTTTGACTCCAAACTCGAGATATGACTCATTGGGGGACTTTTTTCGACGCTATCGAGCAAGTTAAAAAAATATATTGGGTTTTAGATCTTCTGAGTCCGTTTTTGATGTCATTTTAATAAAAAAAAAAAAACGAAAAATAAATTTTAAGAGGGGAAGGGGGAGAGAGCTGAACTCAAAGTTTTGAAAATGTTTAAATTTGATGTCGAAGTGCATGGGTTTTGACTTCTAGTAACTAGGTATGTTTTGATTTCTGGAATCAACTTTCGATTTCGAAGAAATATTCATCTCATCACCCCACAGTAAAATTTATTTTAAATTTAGGATTGAATTTATTTTATAACTCCCCTATGTGTCCATTACATTCCCTTCCTAAAACCAGCTGCGATCTAAATCACATTATGTTCCAGTGTCCTACTCTTCAAAAATTGAGAAATGAACTATATGAAAAGATACTTGTTATAGGAATTCCTACACCTTTTTCTGCTTTATCTCTCCTTGGTTATCCAAATATTGATTTATACAGGGCAATGGGAAATTTTTTACATAAAGTCACAGTTCTCACTAACAATAGGATTCGATTCTAACTTACGTGTTTAATGCTGCGTTGACATTTGAACTGGGCTAATAGACCTCGTAGTCCGAACCCAACAAACAAAAAAAAAAAAAAAAAAAAAAAATAGATAGATCCGGGGGTTTTAAAAATTTTCCAGAAACATGATGTCTACTGGCAAGAAAGAAGAGAAAACCCAGAAAATGGCTGGAATTTCACTTTAAAAACAAGAAAACCAGAAAATAGCCAGTATGATTTCACTGCAAAAAGCAGAAATTTACCACATTTTCCTCTTCCCTTAATTTTTTTATCGAAGGATAAAAACGAGGTTCTTTTTTGGACGAATTTGAAGCACGAAACATTACTTGAAAATGGCAAAAAATGCCATTTTTCAGAACCAGCCGACACCATGAGAAATCATTAATTTTTTTGTCAAGTAATTGGAGCTTTTTTTGATAGTTTTGATGTCTCTTTCCTTCTTTTTTTGGTAATAATTAGAAAAATTATTTGGCTTTCCTCGAAAGTAGAAAGTTTTTGAAAATTACTGTTTCTGACTTGGAAAACGTCATAAATTAGAATACTGCAAATCCAAAGTTGAAATTTTTTGGTTAGAATTGATAGAAAATGTGGCCATGACATAAATTGTTCAAAAATCTTGATCATTTTAATCAATATGAAGGACAGTTCACAAAATACTGATGAAAATCCAATTTTTTGGTAATAAATGGACCTGACAGGTTTTTAAAATGGGCTTAATTCACAGACAAGTACTTTAAATGGGCATTTGTATCCCTTATACATCCTTAATAGAAGATATAAATATTCTGATCATGTAAAAAAAAAAAACCACATAATTTGGGTTAGCTGCATATTTTTTGTTCAGACTGGTTCAATTTTATGTACTCTCTTATTCTAAATCAGCGAAAAATCATTGACAGACAGAATTGCAGCACAGGAAAAATCAGCGAAATTCACTGATTTTCAGCGAATTTTTGATGATTTTTCAACGATTTTCACTGATTTTTCAGCAAATTTCATTAATTTCACTGAACTTTTTAGTGAATTTTCAGTCAGTGATGGAAAACTGAAATGATATTAGTTCCAGTTCTAGTTCCTGTTTTCAGTTCCAGTTTCAGCTCCAAAATTTCAGTTTTTTAAATTTTGAAGGACAAAAAAATGCAAAATTTTCTGCTAAATTTGAACTTTGTTGTTATTCCTTTTTGATTCAAACTACAATTTTTCCCCCTTTTAAGCTCAAAACAATAGAATTCTAGAAAAAAAGTCTTAAGTGATTTTTTCAAAAATGTTGTGACTAACCCCTGAATTTTCAACAAAAAATTTGAATATCTAATGTATGAGAGGACGTCTTAAATTGGATAAAATTTTCGAGTTTACAACACAATTCTTCTCTATTCAATTTTCGACGTACATTTTCAAGGTTTGGAGGTTTTTAGTGAAAAATTTTTAATTGAATGTGGTTTGGTAAATTTCAACATCAAAATTTTGACTTTTTCAATTCATATTTTAAATATAAAAATTGCAACTGCTGGAACTGGTATAAAACTGAAATTTATTTTAGTTCTAGTTCCAGTTTTTAGTTTTCAGTTCTCATCATTTCAGTTCTAGTTCTAATTCCAGTTCCAGTTTTTCAATTTCCAGTTCTAGTTCTAGTTCCCGTTATCATTGGTTTTGACTTATTTTCCAGTGATTTTTCTCACTGATTTGTTTTCAGTAAAAAAATGTTCACTGATTTTCTCCTGTGCTGCAATTCTGACTGTTTCTCAGTGATTTTTGATAATTTTCACTGATTTATAATTGAGAGAGTAGACTCGTATTTTTGTGTTCGATAATGACATTACATATTCTTGTTTCGTGAGTGACTGAAGTAGAGGAAAGATTCTCCCTCCATTTTTTTCTTGCATTTTTTCTTCAAAAATCGATCGAATGTTGTATTATAGGCGTTCACCAATTACAAATTATTGTGCCCTAATAGAACAATGTTCCGAATCCAAACTCTGGTCTTGAAATATCTAAGAATACGGAGTGCCAAAAAATACTACCCAATAAATCAAAAAGATCAAGAATTTGCCTATCGCAAGTTGGAAGGAGTTGGGCAGTAGAGTGATTTGTTTTTTCCAGTGGAATCCGCCGACCATTTAGAAAATGCTGTCTTGAAATTATCTCAGAACATTTTTGTAATCCCCCCTTCCCCTCCTTCTCCCCCAGTTCATCATTTGGAAAAATCAACTTTTTCTGTTGGATCTGTTCAACTTTTAATAAGATGGAGCAACTTACATCATAGAATTGAGTTTTCGGCGTATCTTTAATCTTGAAATCTCTGCTCAGCTTAGCAACAGCAATGACGAAATCGCTAATATTTCTTTTCTTGTCATTGGAATCATAGAAACAGTGAGCAGCTAAACAGAAAATACCAGAATTTAGTTTACAACAGTTATTCTCCAGCCAAGCCTGAATTCTTGGAGAATTTTGTCCAAAAGATTGAACTGATAAATGCTAATTTACCTGTCAAGATGGTACTATCGGTCAGAATACTTCCAGAACACACTAAATCGTAATTTTTGGTTTTATCGTAGATAGCTACGTGCCATGGGAATGCTTCCTTATAATCAGCTCCCAATTTAATATCAATTCCTCCCGAACTGGGCGTTTTTATCAACGCTTTACCGCAAACTGAAGAAGAAACGATGCTGATCAAAATTGAAACATTTTCATCAGTATATTAAAAGTTCATTTACCTGGAATGCATCGATGCAGCGGACCGTTCCATTCTCCTTCTTCATCGCAGATCAATTCTTTACTTTTGATCGGGAATTCCGGAGCATAACCTGGGTAACATTCCGAAATCACTTGAGTTCCAGCCACCAGCGTATCTTCGCAATCGATTTGTTTTCCTTCGTGGACGCATTTCAGTTTAACTCCTTCGGGGATTAGTTTTCTGCAAGTTTCTGTAACGAAATCGACCCCATGAAAAACAGGGATCCAGCAAAATACGAAAAACCAGTTGAAAAATTCACTTACTTTTGCACGCCACAGGCTCTGGTAACCATTGACCATTGAAACAGACAGATTTTTCCATTTTTTTGGATATCTGAGCATGGCCGCATTTGCAATGGGTCGACAAAGTACTGTATTCGGGGACAGCAGCTCCTTCTTCGGATCTTTTGCAATAAGCCTCCAGATCATTGTGCGGACTCGATGGACATTTGACTTCGTATTCGAAATTCGAATAGTTTTTGTAAGGTAGATGACAACCTTGATGGAATTTCCTACAAGTATAACAAGAAACATTCA
The DNA here is from genome assembly GCA_033439095.1 of Pseudococcus viburni. Classification (NCBI taxonomy): domain Eukaryota; kingdom Metazoa; phylum Arthropoda; class Insecta; order Hemiptera; family Pseudococcidae; genus Pseudococcus; species Pseudococcus viburni. Next base: position 503,064 of record JAVBJF010000118.1, on the reverse strand, counting down.
CGAGGAATTAAATAAATACCAAGATGAAAATTTTTTTGAAGAATTCAAAATTCAAAATCTTACATGTGCAAGTCGCCATGATGGCAGCTCAACTCCAAAGCACCGTAATGAAGAGGGCGATGCGCCGTGTGGTTCAGTTTATGCGAACAGTCGTCCGAATGAGCGCAAGCTGTATTAAAATCGTGTTCTAATTCTAATTCGTAATGAGAGTTTTCTAGAATTTCAATGTCGTCGATTTTTTGGCGAATAGCCGAAATCCATTCGATATGGCTGGGTACGTCGGTGAAGACTTTGATACCGTCCTCTCCGTAGGCCAGTCTGAGGATACCTTTGATGTAGAATTTCAGATCTTTGGGGTTTTCGACGTAGTATCCCGAACCCCAGTCTAAGGCTCCGGTTGTTTTGTGATCTGCGAAAAGTTGACGAATGAGTCGAGTTGTGCTACACACGTAGGTACTTAAATTGGGAATGAAATAATATTGTTCTTGAAAAACCAAGAGGTGGGAGGGGCGGGGTAAACTTTTGAAGATTTGAAATATTAGCAAGTGAAAAAGAGCGACAATTTTGTTCAAGTTTCACATTCTCTTACCAGCTACCACAAATTTAAATTTTCGAAAAAAATTGAGCTTTAAAATTTAATTGGGAAAAATTGATGAAAATTAAGCAAAAATCATTTTAAAATATCCTATGAATGGTGCAAAAGTGGTCTAAAATAATTTAGAAAGTGTTAAAACCCCTTTAAAAGTCGTCGAAATGACTTCAAAATCGTTTAAAATGAATTGAAAATTATAAAAATCGTTAGGAAGATTGTAAAAATGGTGAAAATTTATGCAAATTGTTCATAATAACACAAATAAAGTTTTTAAAAATGTCTTTAAAGAATTGAAAATCCCAAACCAAATTTTTTCAAAATATTGTATTTTTTTTTTTGAAATATTTAAAGATTTTTAACACTCTTAATGATTTTTATAATATTTTATTTACACGTCAGCTAATTTTTTTTCAAAATTCCAATGATTTTTATTCATTATTTTAAACAATTTTTACCATTTTTTAATAATCAATGAATTCATAATGAATACGATCGATTTTTATACCGATTCAATCACTTTTTAGGTACCGTATTTTATAGATTTTTTTTGAATTTCTCAAAGATCTCGCACTGATGTATTCATTTTACAAAATATTGATCATATTTTTTTTCATTTTTTGTTTCAAATTTTGAGAAAATATAAGTTTTTGTTTCAGCTTCAAAAATTGAGTTCCCATCATTTATATGGAATTTTCTGCTTCAACTTCAAAAATATGAATTTTTATGTTTTTTTTTCTTCAATATTTGGTTTTTGATATTCAAGTTACTTATAAGAAAATAGAATGTGCTGCTGAAAGTTCAAAAAGATTGAGTCTTTATGACTTTTTTAAAAATAGTTTTAAATCTCAAATTATTAGAAAATGAAATATTCAGTTCAAGCTTAAGAAAAATGAGTCTGTGATTTTTCCAATCTTTGAAATTCAAATTATCAAAAAATCAGACGTGTATAGTTAAGATTTTTTGTGATTTTGCTTTCAATTTTATTTTTTACACGTTAAATAATTGGAATTGGAAAATGAAATTTTCTACTCCTCAAGCTTCGAGCTTCAAATAAATGCATGAGTTTTAATGGGTTTTCAAGGTGTCTATCGATTAAGCTGAGTCAAAGCTGGTCAAGATAAGTTAAGTTTTTGACCAAGAGGTTAAGTTAGTCATGCAAAGTCAAACTTTTTTTTTCTAAAATTGAAACAAATTTCCATTCCCTCTTAATAAAAAATGAGCTCATTGCGATTTTTTAAAAGCATACTTCTTAGAATTTGTTCGTAAAAATTGAAATTTAGGAGCTCATTGAGATTTTTTTGAATTATATTTCTTTGAAGTTTTTCGTAAAGATTAATTTTTTTTAGAGGGTAGCTCGTGAAAAGCCAAAAGGTCAAGCTAAGTCAAGCTTTTTGCTCAACAAATTTTGTTAGATACCCTGTTTTTGTAAATTTTTGATTTTGAGCTTCAAACAAATGAGTTTTGATGATTTTTTAAAGAAGTATTGAAACTAAAACTATTGAGATGAATTTTTTTGATTCAACTTCAAAAATATTATTTTTTTCAATGTATGATTTTTGAAATCCAAATTACACATAAGAAAATTGAATTTTCTGCTTAAGCTTCAAAAAAAATAGTTTTAATGATTTTTAAAAAAAGTTTTGAGTCTCAAATTAATAGAAAAAGAATTATTCTGTTCGAGCTTTAAAAAAATGAGTCCTTGTGATTTTTACCAGTTTTTGAGATTCAAATTATCAAAAAACCAAAAGTATGAATTTGCTTTCAGTTTTATTTTTACGCTTCAATTGAGCGGAAAATGGAATTTTTTTTGAGCTTCCAACTTCAAACGCACGAGTTCTTATGATTTTTTTCAATTTTCGATTTTTGAAATTCGCAAATGAAATTTTCCACTCAAGTTTCAGAGAGATGAGTTTTAATTTTGTTTTCAGAGAAGTTTTAAAACTTGATTTTCTTTGTTTCAACTTCAAAAATATAATTTTTTTCCAATGTTTGATTTTTGAAATTCAAATTACTCATATAAAAATATAATTTTCTGCTTCAGCTTCAAAAAAATTAGTTTTCATGATTTTTTAAAAAAGTTTTGAATCTGAAATTAATAAAAAAAGAAATATTTTGTTCGAGCTTTAAAAAAATCAGTCTGTGTGATTTTTCCCAGTTTTTAAAACTCAAATTATCAAAATAATTATCAAAGCTGTATCTGTAGTATGATTTTCTATGGTTTTGCTTTCAATTTTATTTTTACTCTTTAATTGAGTGGAAAATGGAATTTTCTTTTCGAGCTTCCAGCTTCAAACGCATACGTTTTTATGATTTTTTTCAATTTTCGACTTTTGAAATTCGAAAATGAAATTTTCCACTCAAGTTTCAAACAAATTAGTTTTAATTTTTTTTCAAAGAAATTTTAAAACTTAAACTATTAAAAAATGGATTTTTTTGCTTCAATTTCAAAAGTATGAATTCTTATGCAAGCAACAAATTTTCTCTCTAGCTATTTTGGTTGGAGCTTATTTTTATCTTTTGTTTTTATTCAAGTTTTTCACTTTTTCAAGTGGAATTCTTACCGATGACATTTCCGCAGAATTGATCGTATTGCAAAGTTCCGTTGGGAATTTGATTGACGCATGTTTTGTAATCATAGGCTTCGATAATTACGGTGCACATGTCATGATGATCCGGTTTCTCAGCATCATGATCCTCTCCGGTTCTTACAAGCTGCATTTCCAAGTCCAATTAATACCGTAACAATAGAAAGAAAAAAATTTTCCCACCAGAGAAATCAAATATCTACCTTTCCAATCGACTGGAAAGCCCCCGGAAGCAATTTATGACCGCTCCAGTCAACGCAAACTGGCATCACTGTGGCATCGATGTCGACATTTTTGGCCAAATATAAAACAGCAATATCGTCCGATTCCTCGGCTATGTTTTCTTTCGAATGGAATCCACTCGGTACGAAAAATATATCCTTAACCTAGGACAAAGTATCACAACGTTGAGATCAATTAAGCCATATTTTTCGAAGATTGGCCGGAATAGAGGTGTAGAGGAGGTACTTACTTTGTAGAATTTTTGATATTCGTGATCCAAGAAATTATTCACAACTACGTCAAAATCTTCCGGTGGTAATTTATGATCATTGTGATCAGCTACGGTTCTGGCCACTGAAATATACAAAAACAAACCCAACTTCAGACTAGGTCTCCAGTATAGAAAAAAGTTAAATTCATAATCAGCAATAATCGCACTACGATTAGTATATTCCCGCGGGAGGCGATCTGCATAAATTATAAATTAACTTGTTTTTACCTGTCAGAATCAAGTTCGGCGCTATTAAGGTGCCGGAGAAAACGTAAATACCGCCGTCGTGATTTTTCCTCTTTATTATCACGTGCCAAGGTAAATCGTTGCCCTTCAGAAGATGCTCCGCTTCGTCCGTATATCTGCCACATTCTGGCGGCGAAAAATTTCGTTAATGTTTGAAAATTAATTTTGGGTAAAAATTTTCGAGCCTGTGAGTCAAATTCAAGGTCACGGTACTCACCTGGTACGCTTTTAAAAGTTTTTTACACCCCCATTCCCCTGTCTGGGCAAACGATTTTTTTCGTGATTTGGGGATGTTTGGAACGGTAAGGTACAGGTCATTTGGGGAGCTTCGAAAGGGAAATTTTATGTTGTCGGGGGGCTTTCTACTTTTTAAATTATCTTTTTGATGGCAGATGGGTTTCAAGTGAGGGTTGTGGGGTTTTTTGCACATCTCTGGAGGCAAAAATTAGGTCAAAGAGGTTCACCAGATTGGTAGATCTTGACGCAGATTGTGATACGTACTGTTACAAGTGGGTATGGCTGGAATCCAGGTACCGTTCAAGCAAAATGACTGGAAATGGGTGTCGGCTACGTCATTTCTGGTGTACCCGGGGTTACAGGCGTAGCTGATCAAGGAAAGCTCGGGGACGTATTCGCCCGGTTTGCCCAGTTCGTGTTCGTTGCAATTCACCGCATAGCTCTTGTCGGAGGTATGCTTCGGGAGTAGGCAAGATCTCGGGCTAAAAATAAAATCACCGATTTATTAATTGATCCGAAATAGATGAATGGGTCAAGCAGGTGAAGAATGTTCTGTAAACGAGAGATACGTACTTGAGAGATTTGCATAGTTCAGGACTCTCGTCCGAGCCATCTTCGCAATCGTGGACTCCATCGCAGAGGACTGAGTTGTCGACGCATTGGGTCGGACTGCAGGTGAATTGATCGCTGTGAGGAAAAAAAGAGGTTGAAAGTTGTTTGCATGTGCCATGCGGTGAATTTGAAGATCACGAAGAGGTCTTTGACCTGGTGTTTGTAGAATATTTCATAAAGTTGGATCGTTGCCAAATAATTACGTTGGTCTGTTATTTTTGAACTTGAAAATGAGACAGCTAATTTTTTGCACGTTATTTTGAAATAATCGTAAACGACGGATTAATTTAAAAACCCCACAGGGAGTCTCAGGTTTTAAATTGATTGTACAGGTTTCGCACAGAGCGCAGTACAGATTTAATGAGTAGTTGGCACAGAAATACCAAATAGTCCTAATTTCAAAGAGGAAAATTTAAAAGAATGATATTTTGTCAAGTGGATTATTTTTGGGGGAGGCAGGCATCATAGCAGGTCACTTTTTTTAGGGTGTTTGTCACTTTTTTCGAGTTTGGTTACTGAAATACACTTTTTTCATCCCAAAGTCACTTTTTTCGCATTTTCAAGCAAAAATTCATGCTATTTTTCAAAATTCTTTAAGAAAAAAATTGAAAGTTGATAATGATTTCGCGAGGGCAATATTTCAATAATTCTATTTCTAAATTTGAAAAAATTCGTTTTTTTTTTACATCAATAAAGTAATTGATTTTTTAATCAATTCCTCATTTGACAGAATAAATCAATAATTTTGACTAAAATAAATCAATCAAACAATTGAAATATCACAGATTTTCAAATAAATTCATTTCACTGATTCAAAAAAGGCACAGTTTTATGAAAATAACTGATTTAGATTTAGAGAATAGACATAGGTCATAAATCTCGTAATTTTTCAATTTTTCTTTGCTCAAATCTTTATAATTAGATTAATTATGTATATCTACCTCCTAAAGTGCCACTAAAAAAGGTAAAATTTGTAGAATACCTAATTTTTTCATTGAATTTTGACCCCCTCCCCTCATTTTTTCTTGAATTCTTAGCCCTCTTTTAACTGTAAAAAAATTATCCCCAAAAAACCGAATTTTTGGTTACTTTTGGTTACTTTTTGCTCAAAAAAGTCACTTTTTTTCTTCGAAATTTCGCTATGATGCCTGTATTAGAAAAATCCCCCCAGAAACTGTAAAATCCCCCCATTGAATATTTGGTCACTTTTTTCTCAAAGAAGGTCACTAAAAGTCACTTTTTTTCTTCGGAATTTCGCTATGATGCCCGGAGGGGGAGGATTGTCAGCGAGAGATTAGAGTAAGTAGCAAATGCCGAATTTTCGGTTTCACTTTTATACGAGCTCTTTTACAAAATCTCGTCTTTTTCATGACTTTTGGGACAGATTATTATGATTTTTTAAATTTCCAAAAAAATTGCCAAATGAATGATTGCTGTGAGTGTTTTTATTCATTTGAAATCAAAATTAATTGGAAAAGCCATTCCCTTCTCAAAGGGCTGTTACATTTTATATATTTCAACTTCTGAAGAATATTCCCCCTTATTTTCAAGATAACGTATCGTTTGAGGAGAAGATCATGACTCATGACTAATAAATTTTCAGCTATCGAAATTTTGGATTCCTGGAAAATTTCCAGAATGCAGTTTCCCGAACGACCGAATTTCTGAATGGAAAAACCTCTCGAGAAACAATATTTTTTCAATTTTTTTTCACCCCTCAGGAGGAGGGGAGAGTTCGATTAAATTGCCAATCACAACCAATGAAGAAAAAAACGGTTTTTTTTAATGGTTGTGAGTAAGTGGGTTAAAAATTTGGAAATAGTTTGATCAAGCTTCAAAAAATCAATCTACGATTTTTTCCAGTTTTAGAAATTCAAATTTTCAAAAAATCAAGCTTGTATAAGTAAAATGATTTTCTATGATTTTCCTTTCAATTTTATTCTTACATTTCAAATGCGAGGAAAATGGAATTTTCTAACCAAGCTTTACTCCAAATGCGTGAGTTTTTATGATTTTTCTCAATTTTCGATTCTCGAAATTCAAAACAAAAATTCGAAAATGAAATTTTCCTCTCAAGCTTCAAACAAATGAGTTATATTTCTATGGTTGTTTTGACTCTGAATTAAAATTTTACCCTCGGGGTTGGAGAGTCGAATGCAGAATTGAATAATTTTTGATAATATCGACTATCGAGTGAGGTATCTAAATCTGTTTTTTACATCGCTCTCTGTCCTTTTTTTGAATTATTTCGACTCCAGGTACAAAATTTAACTCCCTGGGGGAGGGGGACGAGATGGAACCAAAATTTAATTTTTTAATTTTATCAAGTGAGGTATAGAAATCCATTTGAGCATTAGCTCACAGTATAGTTTTGTAAAAATACTCTGAAATAAAAAAGTAATTTCCAATTTCTTGTATACTTATTCGAGAAAATTTCATTCGGTAGAATAGATTCGAGAATAACTTTTTCTGGAGTTTCACTATTCGAAAATTTGGTCGTTCGGGAAACTGTATTCGAAAAAACGGATGGGAACGGAAATTCTGATATCAAGAGTCTCAGTAACGATTCGTAACATTTTTTCTGATTCAAAGTAAATTATAATTGCCATTTTAGACCATAACCTCAAAAGTTATTTTCTAATGCGAGCCTGGATTTAAAACCCACCCTTCAAGGTCAAAAATTGGTTTTTGAGTTGAGGTTCTCCCTTGATTCTACTCTTTCTGTAAGGCCCAAAATCAGTGTCAATTCGAAAACCAATTTTTGACTCCTCTTAATATCTGAGTTTCGCTCTTGATCATTAAAAATCTAGGTACTAATATTTTGTAAAAATGCAATTTTTATTTGGTTTTTTCCCCAGCCTATTTCAAATTGTTGAAGATTCATTGGTCCAAAAACTAATTTTTTGTTAAATTCCTATTTATTGAATCGAAGAATCCAAAAAGATGTTTAGAAATTTTTCATCGTTTTTTCGCAGTTTAATAATTTTTATGAATGCTAATGTCGTGTCCTGTTTTTTTTTTTTTTTAATTTTTAATTTTTTTTAAATTGGAAGTAAGAAGTTCTGCCATTTTGAATCACACGAATGAATATTTATTCAAAATCAACGATTTTCAAACTTATTTTTCATTAAATTTATTATAAATTAGGGATTTTTGGCTGAAAAAATCAGTGAAATTACCTTTTTCCAGTGAAAAATAATTTCACGGTTTCAAAATGGCAGAATTCCACAAGATTTCTCCAATTCATATTTGGAAAGTAATTTTTTCAAATTTTTCAAATAATTTTGATAAATTTTTGAATTTTTTAAAACTTTTTGTACTTAATTTACTTTTTTAATTTTCAAAAAATGAAATTAGAAATGATGTTTTGAATTGGGCTATATTTTCGTAAATTATTAATCAAATTTTCATTAATTTGTTTAGTTTTTTTGAATAAGAAAAAAAGACGTCAATTTACATTTAAGAATATCTCGAATTTTTTCATATCATCTCAATTCTATAAACAAAATCCATCACGAGTACTCACTTCAAACACCACAGTCGATGATGTTGCTTTTTATACCGGTACGAAAATTCATCAGCGTCTGTAAAACATACAACCAAACCTTCAAAAACAACGAAAAAAATTCACTTCATTTGCATTTTTCAAAAACATTATCGAAAAGTAGATAATTTTCAATGCAAAAATTGCAAAACTTACCGCAATAAATTACGCTAAAAATAAAAACTAATCCTATAAGTTTCAACATATCGAAAAATCGCGTCGCGAATTACAAAACACAACTTCCCTGGCTGAATGATGATCCGAAGAATAATATTGTTATTGGCTAGATCGATGAGATCGCTCGAAAACTTGTTTTGTTAACGTTGAACGGTTTATTATTTGTACTGCAGTTGTAGGGAATCCCAATATATGTGGGGTTGTACCAGATGAAGAAAAAACCCGCAGATGATCGATTTAAATGAACCGTAAGTTCATTTAATATGCGCCGGGTACTTAGTTATCAACCTGTTTTCATTCCGTGCGTAAAAGAAATCGCTAGAAAAACCTAAATATATAGATATACCTTTCCCGTGCCATTATGACGTAGAATAACGCACGATTTAACTTGCGATTATTATCGTGTGTTTTTTATTTTTTTTTGATAGGAATGTTGAAAGAAATATGTATTTCACTGATGGTAGATATAAATAACTGATAAATGAATGTATTGTTTTAAGCGATCAATTTGTAAAAAAAATGTAAAAATTTATCAAAGAATGTGAGAGTTGAAATTTTGAAAAATCAAAAATTTTATTCCAGTTTGGAAGATGAGAAAGACGTTGCGTATGTTTAAGGTGGTAATATCGTCTACACATCTTTTGTGGCCAGTTTCTATAAATATAAGCAACGAAATAAGCTTTTATGATACCTAAACACCTGTCATATTTTTCGAACAATTAATGTGAACAAAATTCTGTAGAAAACTAATAGGTAGGTATCAGGGTTTTTTAATCACCTGTAGGCAAGCGACAGTGTCGACTCATTTGTGAATTTTATTTACTTTTTCGAAGAAATTGTAGAATTCGACGAAGTATACTCGTATGCTCGTTATGTGTGGAATGGAAATTGGTTAATTAATTATAGGCATTATTTCTGATATCTGATGCTTTGAAAAATTGGCAGCTGTGAATGGAATTAAAAGTGTGGTTTTATTGCAATATATGTCGATATCGTAACTAGATTTACATAAATGAAGCTCATTGCGAAATGTGAAAAACAACTGAAAACTATTTGTTTTCTGTGTAAGATTTGATGTAAAATTCAAAAAATGTAAAAAAATTTCATTTTTCCCCTTCAATTTTTTTCAACTGTAATTTGAAAAATATTTTTTCAACTTTGGGTTTGTAACTTGGGAATTTCTTGTGCTCAAATTACTCAACAAACAAAAAAGAAGAAATCGGTGAAGAAAATGAGAGAAGATTTTAAATTTGAACATGAAGTTTTCATAAAAAATACCGTTTTAAGATCCTGTCTAATAGGAATACATTAAGATACTAATTGACGTCTGTACGATTCCCAACCTTTGCCCTCAGCCCTCGTCTTGTGAAAAAAGTTTACATTTTGCAATCATTTATCTTTTAGTTTCTATGTCAAAATCACTGGTAAGAGTGAATTTTTCATCCGTTACTTGTGAGAATCTTTCAAGAAGTAGTTGGATAAAAAAGTCTCCTCTTTAATTTGATCTTGACACAGGAATGATCAATTTTTAAGTTTCCATTGCAATTCTAAAAAAGCCTAATGCTTAAAACCTAATTTCCCATGCAAATTTTTGGTTAAAATCGAATTTAAAAAAAATCTTTTCATTTTTGTTTCTATTTAATTATAAAAGTAAAACATTTTTTTCATTTAGGTTCATTTAGGTTCATTTTCAAGATTTAGGTCTTAAAATTTCTAAATTACTGAATCAACATTGTAGATTTTTTTTCAAATTTTAGTTGTAAAAAATAGAAAGAGAAGAAAATATTTCACATTTTTTCACTGTTTATTCTTCAGCGATAAATAGTTTTGTATAATCTTTTTTTTTTCAATTCTCTTCAAATTGCACGTAGGAAACTCGAAAATAGGTAATTTTGATTCGATCTTATTTCCTTTCTGGAATTGTCAATTTTTACTTTCATCGATCAAATCATTCCTGAGCAGGAAAAAATTAACGTAATTGTATACTGTTAAAACTGAACAATTCTCCTTTCTCCAATAATCTTCGTGGCTAAAAAAATATTTATGAACAATTTTTTATTGCATTTCGAGGTATCAAAATAAGATTTGAGTGCCTTTTTAAGGAGTTTTCAAGCATCTTTGGAAAATACCTTATACTTGAGGGAACTTGGGGCAGGATGCAAATTGGGCTATTGTCATCTGTGATGTAGATCAAAAATGTGATATTATGTCCCCGCCGTAAAATTTTCAGATTACCTACCGTTTTTGTGTTATATTTTTTCTTCAAATTTTGAAAAAAATGGAGGGTCAATTTTTACGTGAGGTATATCTAATTATAGCTATGGAATGGTGTATTTGTTTTACATTTTCTTTCATTTTTCTTTTGGGGAATATTGTAAATTGAAAACGGGGTATATTGCAAATATTTTTTTCAAATATGAATGTTTCGAAAAAGGTCACATTGGTACTAAACATGCTTCAATGCAAGGTTGGAAAAGATTCGAATCCATTTTTGGATTCGAAAAAATTGATTCAAATTCACTACTCTCTCATTTTGAATCAGTGAAAAATCACTGATAAACAATCAGAATTGCAGCACAGGAAATATTAGTGAAATTCACTGATTTTCAGCGATTTTTCACTATTATTCAAAGAATTTCGCAGATTTTTCAGTGAATTCCAAAAATATCACTGAGTGTTCAGTGAATTTTCACTGATTTCCAGTGATTTTCTTTCACTGACTTGCTTTCATTGAAAAAAATTTCACTGATTTATTACTGTGCTGCAATTCTGACTGTTTTTCAGTGATTTTTGAAAAATTTCACTGATTCAGAAATGAGAGAGTATGTGAAACTGGATTCGTATCAATGATTCGAATTCAAAAAACATTACGGATTCGTGAAATATAGGTACTCGGACTGGGATTCGTCCAGATTTGTTTTTCTACGTTTTTTTTTGGGAGTCTGTGGGGACCCACTAGGGCAAAAAAGAGGAAAAATATGTTTTAATAACCAAGGATTTATATTCGTAGGTTGGTTTGTGTTGTTTTATGAATTTAGTCGTGTCAGAGCTTTTTTTTTGCTCGTTAATTTTTCCCAAAATGATGGATTCGTGGATTCATAGATTCGAATCCGGACTAACTCGCTCATTCATTGATTCGAAATCAGATTCTAATCACGAAAATGCGATATACAAATACCTTATATTTGAATCCAAAAAAAGCAATAATTCCTGGATTAAAATTCGAACCCAATTTTAGGTGGATTCGTTCCAAGCTTGCTTCAATTGATATTCTTGTGATATTTTCCTCACAATATCACATTTTTGCTTCAATTTTCACATAAAATATCAAAAATTTACCAAAAAAATTGGAAAATCAACTAATGCAGGTGAAATTTCCAGTACGCAAGTTTTTGAACCTCTTTCCAAAAATTAAACTTTCATTTCAATCTGTGATATGCATCTCGAATCTACTTGAGTAAATTTCATCAAAAAAATCATGTTTTTCTTATCATATATTTACTGTTTGCAATATCTCCCATGAGATTTTGCATCTTACTCCACAAGTGGGGCAAGCTGCAAAAAATTATAAAAAATACTGTAGGGTTGAGGTGTGCACCAAAAAATTTTTTTTCAGCGAAACGAAAGGAAAATGTTTGAACTTTATTTGTTGCAAAAATCAAATGATTGAGCAGGCTGTCTAACAGGTTAAGCTGTCCTGATAAGTCAAACTTTTTTCAAAAAGGTCATGCCGATCCTGAAAAGTCACGCTTTTTCACTAATTTACATTTAATTTATTCAAAAGGTCAAGCTTTTTTTTCAAAAATCAAAAAAAACTTCCATTTACCCTTAATAAATTTTTTTTTAAAGTGGAAAAAATACAAATTCTTCAGTTGAGATTCGTTTTGGGGCTCTATTTTTTTTTCAAAATCGCCCATTTTTTCAATCTTAGCAGGTCTAAAATTTATATAAGAGATAGGGCGCTAAAGATTTCGCCTTTTCAAAATGATGGTAGGTATGAACCTTCTTCCTTTCCAGTCCAGACAATTGATATTTTCAAGCGAAAAAAATTGCGCTTCTCATTTATAAAAGGACTCGGTAATGATCCAGATTAGAATTTTTAAAAATGTTTCGATTTTTTTGGAAGGAGTTCTGGTGATAAGTCCGTAGATAGTAGATATCGTTTTTTTTTTGGAAGTCAAAACATAACACGAAAAAAACCACGAATTTTAATAAATGAATGGGAGGGTACAGACATGCCACTCACACGTGAAGCCTGGGGAGAGGGGGGAGAGGTAACAGCCCCAGGCATACAGAGTCACAGACGCATAGAATTTTTTGTTGGGGTGGCCCTCAAAAAAGTCATTCCACAAGGTCAAGTTAAGTCAAGCTTTTTGCTCAACAAATTCTGTTAGACACCCTGTTGGGCCAATTTGAAAAAATTTGACAAACAATTTGGTTTAGGTTAGTAGATAATGTCCTTGGTTCCCTTACATATTATTTATTTATGAAATTTTACAGGTCTTCGGAGTTTTTCGAATTGTAATCCTATTTGCATAAATTGAGCTATTGAAATGCTATTTAATTCATTTTGAATAAATTTTTACTCATTTTTGAAATATTTTTGCACGATTTAGATTATTTAAAGCATTTGATTTTTTTTTGTTTTGTTTTAAAAGAGAATTTTAAAAATATTTTTCACTGCATTTTCACTTTTTTAGAAATTTTTGCAATTTTTACGACACTTGACAATTTTTTCTGCCATTTTCATATTATGTTATTTTATCTACATCCCTACCTATTAAGATCTTTAATTTGATTTTTCTAATGTTTTGAGAGTTGGTATTATGATTTTTTGTGCACAATTAAAAGGGACAGGAGTTTAAAATGATGGATATAGAGAAGAGGAAAAGAAAAAAAAAACAATTAAAACAACGTATATGTAATTTTCATTTATTTGCAATTTCTCATTATTATCGTGAACTTTAACCATAGACCAAGGCTGAGGTTCGCTAGAGCCGAATACAACATATACCAAAGTACCTGCAATCAGTACTGTTCCGAATATCAAAAAACAAGTGTTCCATTCGGATTCATTCTAAAATTTATAAAAACAAAAGATGGTTGTCGTTTGAAATGAGTCTAGTTTTTCCCCTTTTACCCAAACTTAAGCCTTATATTTACCTGAGATGTGACCAGAAAACCTACTGCCGCCGGTACACTAGCTGTGCTGAATGAGTAGCATACTCCGTTGAATGCAGACAACATACTCGAGCATTTAGGTGCTAAATATAAAGGTCCGACACTGTCGTATACATGTATGAAATTAGTTTCTACCGACATAATTATTCATATTCAATAGCCATTGCTAAGTAAACGGGCTTACTGAATGATTAAATAGTTGAGCGAGGACATCGCTTTGAAAATAGTTATACAAATTATGGAAATTGTGAAATTAGCCGTTAACGAGACGACAAATAGCATAATTGCGCCGCTCACGAAACCAGTACTCATGAAGATTTTATGTTCCTGGAATGCATAAAAATAATGGAATTATTATTATTATTGTTTCAGATATTCGATGGAGATACGACAAAGTTCTGTTGCTGATTTTATAACTACTCATCAATGACGAATTCGACGTTGTGTGCCAGGGGTGAGTTTAAAAAAAAATAAATCTATCATTGAAATAGGATAATGTAAAGTTTTCAGAATATTTGACGATAAGAAGATTTTCGTGTCAACTTACCTTAGTAACACTGATGAAATTTTTATTCTGTATATAATCGGTCAACCAGCCGAAAAAAGGCAATGTGAAAATACTAACAATATTTGGAAGGGCGGAAAGAATACCAATTTTATTTATATCCACGTTCGTCGTATCTGGAAAAATAACAACCTTAAAAAACATGAACGAAGGATTTTTTTTTTCAACAGATATGTGTGATACGAGGTACCTTTGATGTACATTGGTAAACAAATTACCACCATTGTGAATCCTACTCCATAGGTGAATTTGGCACAGCACAGAGCCCAAGATGGCTTCGAAGTGAGGATATTTTTCCAAATTTTTAAATCCTGGAGTCACGAATTTATTTACATGAAATGTAATTTTGGTGAAATGTACGTAGTAGTTGTATGTATATGATTTGGATTTTGATAGACTTACATTTTTTGGTTTTTCATATGCGTCATTCTGTTTTAAATATTGGACTTCTTTTTTCGAAATCCATTTGTCTTTGGAAGGATCTTCTCTGATAAGAAAGAACCATAAGATGGACCATAGTAGGGTCATACTGCCTGTAAAATGGTTTTTAAATGATTGCATAATTTAACCTTCTGTAAAAACCTATGATTTTGAGAAAAACAAGTTAAAAAATTTGAAATGAGATAATCCATCTTTAAAAGAACGGGAGAAAGCTGGCAAACTAATATTTCGTTCTTTTTGAACTCTTCTACAACCTAAAATGAGTCTCGAATGTAAAAATTTTTATATTTTGTTATAAAAAGAATTTAACCCTTCTGTGGTAAACCAGAATAATCTACACTCTTTCTTTCTACAGACTTCATCTGAAATCTATTTCTTTTTTGGAAAAATACTTTTTAATAAGCTGTGATGAGAAGGAAATGCTATGATGCCATTGACCACGATGTTGAGAAAAAGGGGAGGGAATGAAAGAGAGGTCAAAATTATTGGTCTTGTTTTGGAAAACCTCAATTAAGAAAAAGATGAATTTTCATCTTTTGAAGTTTTTTTCTCGTAAAAATTTTCGACCCATTAATATGTCTGAACAAACTAATTGAATGCTTTACTCCCTCATCGATTTTATATTTGCTGGGACAAGCCAAAAAAATTGAAGGGGATTGCGTAGAATTCATGAATTTGGGGCACGTTGTTTTTCTTTGGTTTGTTGGGGGGGGGGTCATTTTTCAAAACAATAATTTTGCTTTAAAATTGGGGTTTTTCATTTTATTTGGATTTTTTTCTGTAATAAATTCAATTTCACAAGTTTTTGTGTGGAAGGAGGGAATTCAGAAATGTTTAGAATTGAATTTAAGTCGTTTTTCTAGCCGGAAAAAAGGCATCTAAAAAGGGAGGGGAGGTGATGGGAGGGATCAAAAATGTGAAATGGGTTATAAAGTTGATATGGGTGTCCAAATCTACATTTTCAAAGGTGCTGAATTCAAATTTGATATTATTTTTGCATCAGGACCACCAGGGGAGAGGGTGAGGGGGGTCAAAAAGATGAAATAGGGTATAAAGTTAGCATAGGTATCGAAATCTACGCATTCAAAGGTCCTGAATTCAGATTTTATATTGTTTTTTTCATCTGGAGCCCCAGGAGAGGGGTAAAGGGTTCAAAATAAGTTACTAACAAAATGTTTTTAATGAAAATCATACATATAAACAAGAAAACAAGAAACTTGATCATTTCATTTTTTTTTTAGTTTTAGTAAAAAAATCAGTAATTTTGGGCTGTTTGTTACGTTTTATCTAAGTTTTATCGATCGTTCTAATTGTCTAAAAATTGTTAGATCCATTTCCGAAAACCGATGTGTCAAAAATTCCTGCGCGGTCTTCAAAGCAGTCTCTAAATCTCCTTTCGATGGATACTTCTTATTTTCCGAATTTGTTGCATTTTTAGTTTTATCAACTTTAGACCCCATTTTACATTTTACACCCCTTTCACTCCCTCCCCTAAGTCCCTGGTGCAAAAATAATATCAAATTTGAATTCAGCACCTTTGAAAATGTAGATTTGGACACCCATATTAATTTTCAACCGTATTTTATATTTTTAACCCCCTTCACTCCCAACCCCCGAGGATCCTAGTGCAAAAATAATATCAAATTTTGATTCAGCAGCCTTAAAAATGTAGATTTGGACACCCATAACAACTTCAAACCCTATTTTACATTTTTCACCCCCTTCCCCAAGGGTTCTGATGAAAAAATAATATTAAATTTGAATTCAGCTTTAAAAATTGCGTATGTTCCGTCTGAAAAAATTTTAAATCAACTTCATGGGACTTTTTTCCGCCTAAATTGCCTATTGAGCCCACTGTGTGTCGTATTGACGTTTAAAAACTTTTTTCTTTTACTTTTTCTTTTGAGTTTGGAAGGTTTTTTGAAAGTTCTGCAGTAAAAATTTCAGCATGATCGCGGTTAAGAAATAGAGAAATTTGCAATTTTTCGTCCTGAAACGTGTTTCTTGGACTTGAGTCCGAGTGGAATGGACCTATATCTGAAATACCTACTTCGTGTGTAGTAGGCGACTAGTGAAACGTTATACACAGTTTTTTTTTCACAAAAAAGGGCCTTATAGATATAAGGGTTATTTTCGGGGAATCCCTCAAATGATCTTTTCTTCCCTATATACCTCAGAATGAACTTGAAATTTAATTTTGAAAAATTATAAAATTCCTATCTAAAGTCGATTTATTTACGTAATTTCGCACCTGTGATATAAAAAGCAGCCGGCCAGCCCCATTTGTACATAGAATATCCGCATATTGGATAGGCGACAGCAGTACCAACGTAAACTCCTGTATAACCGTAAGAAAAAAGCTTGGATCTTTCTTTCAAGGGGGCCCATTTTGACCATATTTCAGGTACGCTTACAAACGTGAAGCTCTGCGATTAAATTTTCATTAAAAATTCAAAATACCTAAAAATTACCATATTTTCTGAAATCTGTCTTACTTCCAAAACACCTTCTAAAAATCTGGCAAAACAAAACGCGTAGAAATCGACTCGAACGATGTGCGGCGTGAGCAAAGTGATCAATCCGGTCAAAGTTAGTCCGATTCCGAACATCCTTGTGCCTCCGATTTTAATAGACAGACTGGCGCCAAAAACACCCAAAGCGAATCCTCCTCCGAAAAGACTAATGACCATACCTCTGGTTTTGGAATCCCATTGGAAATCTGCTGGCTGCGATTCGAATCCGAGTTTAATGAGGAAAATATCCGAAATTTTTCAATGAAGAAAAAATCTAACCGTAGTCAGCGTCTGGTTCCCAATTGTGGTTTTGTGACTGGATGTCATGTCTACGATAGCGATGCTCAAATTGGCTCGTAAAGCGAACAAATTGAGCATTCCGAAGAATACCAAAATAGCGACCAGATGGCGTTTAGAAAAGAGGAAATCGCGAAGGTGTGAAGACATTTTTCTGTGATTAGGTTAAAAATACCTGCACTTTTGACTTTAAACTGAAGTACTACTGGCGAAATATTATGAAAAACTATTCAACTTTGCCATAGTACAGGAAAATAAATAATAATTTGCTAATCCGTCGAGTGTATCGTATTTTTTTTTTAGGTACCTATCTGGGCAACCTCACGTGATGAAGATGCTTAGACCGAATAAACTGGAATTAAATTAATTCGTACGCCGTATATGCCTAATTGCCTATACGTTCATACATACACGTGATTCCGGTTTATTCGATCTAGCCTCGATGAGCTAATTTTGTACTTGAAAGTGATAAGAAATATTTCTGATAAAGTTAATCTTCGTATTTAAAATAATCCTTCATGAAATGATAAATTGATAGCCGATTTTTTTTATTTCTGAATAGCACTTCCCCACCTCATGATCCATGCATGATCGTAATTCGCACTTGACATCGAATAAGTCACCATCTGTAGGCGAAACCGTGAACTACAACGAAAAAATGATCATTTTCTTCGTTACGTGTATTCTTGTAGAAAATTCGTGATTTTTTAAAATTAATTAAAAATCGAGCCATAAACGTAGAGTGGCGTATCAAAGGCAATTCTTGTGGTTTTTTAGTGAGTTTTTTCTTTTTTTACGTGGCTTATTTTTAGCAAAAAAAAGTAAGGGAAGTGGGGCAGGATGCACCAACCTGGGCCAAATGTTCGGCCAAATCTATTTAAATTGGCCAAATTGTCTGATTCTTGCAACAAATTAAAGTTCAAACATTTAACTTTCATTTCGCTGAAAAAAATTCCATTTTGGTGGATACCTCAACCCTACAGAATTTTTTGATTTTCGTTTTCATTTTTTTTGCACCTTGCTCCATCCATGGGGCAGGATGCAAAATGCCATGGGGCAAGATGGAAACAGTGAAGACATGATGAAAAATCACGAATTTTTTTGTAAAATTTACTCAAGTCCATTCGAGATAGATACTACAGATTTAAATAGAAGCGTAATTTTTGAAAAAAGGAGTTCTAAAACCTTATTATTCATAATTTTATGCTGCCTTAATTGATTTTCTGATTTTTTAGGCCAACTTTTGATATTTATGATATTCTATCTAAAAATTGAAGTAAAATTATTTTTTTGGATAAAATTTATTTATTTGTTTTTTCAGTGAAGAATTGTTAAATAGGTGAAATAAAAGGTAAAGTTCATACATTTTTACAAGTTGTACAAGGAGAGGGGGTGAAAATTTATGTCTTTTTTTCGCCAGAATTGAGTAAGAAGTAAAAACTCTAAAAATATAAAACGTACTCCAGCCTGAGCGAAGCAAGAGCTAAAATTTTGAAAAAAATTGTGAGAAAATTGCAATTTCAACTTTAAATACTATATTCTTTTCTTGGTGAACTACTGAAGAATTCTCAGTTACAAATATTATAATAATTTAAAAAAATTGCAATTCGATATTGATACCCATTTGCACGTGTGTAGTGTGCGTTTAGGGAAATCTAGCTTTGCTGGAGTTGTCAACCACGAATTAATTTGGAATAAAATTTTTGCATAATTTTTTACCTTATTTATTGAAAAATTGAAAAAAATCTGCACAAGAAGCACAATAAAAAACGAATAAGATTAAAAAACGTAATCTAACATGAACAAACTTCTCATTATACTTTTTGTAATACGAAAATACGAACGTTTCACTGAACCTTCTATTTTATCAACGTAAAAAGCATTATACAATTGTGAAAATACTATTTTTTGAATGCTTCAAGACCAACTACTTAACCGTTGTCATTTATTACGCTTTATTGTTGATAAAACTTATCTAGCGATTTGACAACTCACATTGGTCAAGTTGTCGTAGTTCGTTTCAGATAATCCCATGTTCTTGAAATCGTTATATCCTTTTTCGTGTTTTTATTATTTTATCATGCTACTCGTAGTTCCTTCCCCTTGGTTTTATCGAGTAATATTTTTTATGACTTTGAAATTGCCATTTGACCCGAAAACAATGGGCAAGTATGAAATATGTTGCAAAAATCAATCACAAGATTTATTTTCTTCGGCTACATCACTTTCTTTAGTTTGTTGCTCGACCGAGTATGCCCACGGTTGTGGTTCGCCAGATCCCAAAATTGCGAAAGCCAGCGCCCCTATAAAGCAAATTATTCCAAATGTCACAAAACAAATGTTCCATTGCGAAGGACTCTGCAAAATTTGAGAAAAAAATTAGCCAAATTTCTCACATTATGAATTTTTTTAAATTTTTACTATCGAATATTACGTGATCAGTGACGATGAATCCAATCACGAGTGGAGCAACAATTGATCCGACCATGTGATACAATGATAGATAGCCGGTCACTAAACTGGCACATTTTGGGGCCAAAACTAAAACGTTCAAACTGAAAAAAAAAGACCCATGTTGAATTCTAAGTTGGAAATTTTTTCCTCTCCAAAAGACAATTTAACTTACTTGGCTATTACATAATTTACGGATACAGTCAATTTAAAAATAGTCAGGTACGCCATTAAGAAGATGAGATCATGGGATAAATAAGCCATGGCGAGAAGCACAATGCCTCCGAGTACGAACGCGCCGCATGAGAATAATTTATGTATCTTGAGCCAAAGTTTGAGTAAAAAGGACATAAATGAATAATTAGCAATCAGCCAACATTCTACGTTCATCAAATCCAAAAGCCCACTTACTTTAGATATGGTTAAAATTTTGATGTTTTGAAGATAGTCAATGATAAATCCGACTGCTGGTATCGTGAAAATATTTATTACTGTGGGTATCGCCGAATAAATACCTACTTGATCGATTCTGGTATGAGTAAGGTCTGCAATATTCAATCAGTTAGTACAATGGTACCTGTGTGATGGTGAAATGAAGTACATATGCTAAATAGGGCTGGAAAACTGAAATTCCTCAGTTTTGGTTTCTAAATTTCAGTTTCACTTTTTTTTTCAGATTTGAAAATTGGATCGAGTTTCAGTTTTTTTTCTCCAATTATTCATTATTTATGTAGTATAGTCGCATTATGTAAAAAAAAAAAGACTTCCGCTCGATCGGAATGTCAAAAGCACTCTGATGATTGATCCTCAATCTAGACTGAATAAGGAACGAATTTAGCTTGGGTGCCATTTTTTAACCCCCTCCTCTTCCGAGGATCCACCCCCTTTTCTTAAAATCGTTCTAACTCCGGATGATTTCATCCGATTTCGATTTTTTTTTGACTCTAATAATAGCTAAAAGAGTTCTGCACATTTTTTGTGATTATAAAAATTTCGAAAAATCAATTACCGGGTCGTCAAATTTCCAAAAACAGACATAAATCATGTTCAAATTTTCATTTTTTGCGATTTTCATCAAAAATAAACGAAATACGATGAAACTTATAGGTAATAATAGAAGTTGTTTAGAAAAGTAAAATGAGTGAGTACATGTAAGGTGATTTTTCAAAAACTGCTCTCCTCCTCCAGGGTCCACCTCCTTTTCAAAAATCCTCGTAACTCGGATTCAACTTGCATACATGTAAGAGAAAGTATGAGAAAGTTATGAAAATGTGTTCTGTAGCCTTGAAAAGCTCAAGATTTTTGGAAATTGAAATTTCTTCACTTAAAAATTGTATCCTAAAAATATTGTTTTTTCATGTTTTTGTCCCATTTTTTTTCCAAATGATTCACATATTTTGGAAATTTGACGACCCGGTAATTGATTTTTTGAAATTATTGTAATCACAAAAAATGTGCAGAACTCTTTTAGCTATTATTAGAGTCTAAAAAAATCGAAATCGGATGAAATCATCCGGAGTAAGAACGATTTAAAAAAAGGGGGCGAATCCTCGGGAGGGGAGGGGGTAAAAAAATGGCACCCAAGCTAAATTCGTTCATTATTCAGTCTAGATTAAGGATCAATCATCAGATTGCTTTTAACATTCTGATTGAGCGGAATTCACCATGCGACTGTACTAATGGCACAATAAGGGATTTTTTCGTTTCCTTCTTATTACGTAATGAAAAAATGTCATTTTTAATTTTTTATATTGATTCAGATTGGAAAATTTTGAAAAGTAATGCAATATTTTTTTTAGAAAATGTGAGTAAGAAATTTTCGAATATGGAAAATTGAGGAAAATAGCATTTTAAGGGGAGAAACCTCATAAAAGTCGTAATTCGAAAACTTAACTTTTTGCCCCTCCCCTCTAAGTCATACCAATTTCAGTTCCTCCGGATCTTGGGCTGAATAATTTCACTTCTTGGAAACTTCGTTTTCCTTCTGCACTAATGCAAAGTGTTCAACAGACTTCCTTATCCTGTTTGCCCTGCTTTTAGTTAAATTGCTTGTTTTCATTTTTTTCTTACAGAACTTATTTTTTAACTAGAAAAACGAAAAATGAATCGTTAGTGGAAACATGGTTTTGCTTTGGACGTGATTTTTTCAACAAAAAAAAATCCGTTTTTATTATTTTTGGATAAAATATCCATTCTCAGATTTTTTTGTACTTTGAATTCTGATTTCCAAATTTATCGCCTAAATTTTGATGATTTTAAATGAAACTGTCATGAAATTCGTCCAAAATATCTGTATTTATGAACTGTCACTAGAAAACTAGGTTAGTGTCCGAAAAGCGAATTTTACAGGAGCGCAGTTCAAGGTTTCAAACTGAAGTATTGACCAATTCAATGATATGAAACTGGATGATTTTTTGGGCCGTTGAATCATCGTATTGTTTTTCTTCTTTCTCTCAAATCAGTGCTATCAACTGAAAAATGAAAATTTACCTAATTTTTTTTCAATTTTGAATTTTTTGGCGGAAAAACGTTGTAAAATAAAATAGGATGACATTAGAATAGGTCTCCAGCCTGTATTGCTTTTTAATGCTTTTTTATAAGCGACTAAGTGGAATCCTATGAATTGATTTTTCCATCTGTAAAATGGTAAAAACTGTAATAACTCATTCAAAAATGACTAGATTGAGCTAAAAATTGGTACATAGACACTACATGAGGTACCCTCCAACATACCAAAAAATCAATTTTTTTGACGAATTTCTCTTGTCTCCTTAAAAAATTAGCCCTCTATTAACAACGAAATGAATTTTTCGCGAACGTTTTCAACATCACCGTCAAATTCAACCCGCCAAGAACTATCAATTACCATAAAAACCACATTTTTTGATTTTTTGATTTTAACCTGGTTTTCTTATGACAGGTCACATTTTTGTTTCTGAAATTTCGATTTTCTAAAATTTTTACTTTCGATTCACTTCTGTTGAATAATTTCTTTTCTATAAAAATTAATGAATAATTATTTCGTAAGTATCTTGCACAAAGTATTGGTAAAAATGAATAAAATTTGTTAAAAAGTATTTTTTTTTGGTATTTAAAATTTCCATTGTTGAAATTTTTTTCCTTCAATTCACTCAAGCCAAATTCTTTTTTAAAAAAATTATTCAACTATCGTTGAAGTATTGGAATAAAACACGGATGAAGGGTTGGGGAGGGTGAGGGGTGATTAAAATTTTTTTAAGTTCTTTAATTTGAAAACTGTCTGTTGGGGAAGAGATATTTTTATATATTTTTCTATAGTTTTCCACAGCTTTTTATAGTACTTTTTAAATACGCGTGTGCACTTGCATTAGGGGACTCGCTTCCCCTCTTCCCCCGGTGAACTTTTAGAACCCTCAACGAGAAAATTTTGCGAAATTCTTATAAAAAGCCCTTCCAAAAGTTCCGTAGTATTGCTTTTCGATCTTGAAAATTTGCCTGTTAAATTTTTTCAAAGATTTAACAAAAATTTTCTCGCGAGAAAAAATCAACATTACCAAAAAAAATGGAATTTCTACTGAGAAAACATTTTCATTTTCAGTTTTCCAGCCCTTGACGCTGAATTTAGATTTGTTACCTTTCATATACATCGGTAAACAAGTCACGACCACTGTGAGTCCAAAATTATACACTATTTTTACAACAGACAACCCGTATACAGGTTTACTGAGGAACATATTTTTCCACACTGAGATCATCTGCAGAATAAAATGGACGATATCGACATTAACGGAGCTTTCAACAATACTTAATTTGAACTTTCCACTTACGTTTGTGGGTCTGGATTGCGGAGGATCCTGTTGTATATAACTGAGCTCCTCTTTGGATATCCATTTATCTGAATCAGGACTATTCGGTACGAGAATGAACCAGAGAACTGTCCACAGCAAGGAAAACCCACCAGTGAAATAGAAAGCAGCCGGCCATCTATATTTTTCTATGAGGAATCCACAAATCGGATATGTGATCGCAGGTCCAACGTACATTCCGCTTAACGTTAATGCCATGAGTTTCGATCTGTCTCTCATGGGAGACCACTGAGTCCATAATTCTGCAAAACTGACAAACTTGAATCCCTGTAAGTTGATGGATGAGAATATAACTGATTTTGGAATCGATTGATTGGGTTCGTTTAACGTCAGGATATCAAAAAATGAAAAAATATCGAATCCAACAAGTTACCTCAGATATACCTTCCAAGACTCGAAATAAAATGAATAAGTAGAAATTAAAACGAATGACGAAAGGATTACACATTGTCAAAATGGACGCAACCAGGCTGCTGATTGAGATAACCGTAGAGCCTCCATATCTCATGGCTAAATATCCTCCTAGCATGGAGAATATTGATCCATATGCATGAGCTCCCAACACGAAACCTTTCGTTTGGGAATTCCAATCAAATTCTGGTGGCTGAAAAGGAAAATTATTAAGGAGGCGAGGTTCACGAATCAAAATTTTTGAAGATATTGATGAAAAAAGAAACTTACGTAAATAATGGTGGTATTTCCAACGATGACTTTGCGATCGCTGGTCATATCCAATATGGCTATGTTTACATTGGCTCTCAACGAAAATATGTTCATTTCACCAAAAAAAGCCAAAATACCGACTAGAAAACGTTTAGAAAACCAGAATCCCACTTCTTGCATGATGATTATTGATTTTAAACTTCTGTTATGTATGTGTACGATTCACACGTTCGACTAATTTTGTCGTGTATTTATTGTTCGTTTATTTCGCTACTCGTTTATCTGTCGGGTTTATGATAAATGAGTTATCTAAAGAAGTACGGTTATTGAAAACAATAGGAAGGTAGATTGCGCTAATCCCGAACTTCGAAGATTTTTAAATTACCAAATCTGAGAATTAGTGACACGGTCGTGTTTAGTGTTCGTTTCGAAAATATCTCTCGACGTGTTTTTTCAAGGGTGCAGTTTGAGTTTTATAAATTAGCATCGTCGAATTATTCTTTTATTTTATTTTTATCAACAGCGGTTTTGAAAAATTCGAAGTATTTTGGAGATTACAAAAATATTATTTAGGTAGCTTTTGTCGGAGTAGATTGTGCTTCCATAGTTTGGTCGCAATTTTTATTTTTTCCTTCTATCGAATATGACCATGGTTGTGGTTCTCCTGATCCGAATAATGCAAATATTATGGCAGTTGTGAATAAGATTGTGGCGAATACGATGAAACTAGTGTTCCATTGAGAGATACTCTGTAAGGAAAAAATTCATAGTTTAAAATTAAACTCATTTACTATAGGTTTATTTTAATGAAAAAATGTGCAATACTTACGTGGCTTGTCACTATAAATGCTACAATGAGAGGTCCAATGACTGAAGCTGACATATGGAAAAATGCTATGAAACTAGCCAATACGCTTGAACATTTTGGTGCCAGAACGAGGATGTTTAAGCTTGGGAAAAACATGTGAAGAATTGACATAATTATACTCATAATTTAATATGCATTGCAATATACTGGTTTGAGAATATTAAAAAAATTATGGACTTACACGCACATCACCTCATTCACTGATGCGGCTGTTTTGAGGACAATCAGACACGTCATTAGGGCAATGAAATTGGGAGGTAAATATGCCATCGTAATGAGTAAACCTCCAGCCAAACCGAGCGCACTACACATGAATAATTTGTGCACCTGCAATGACGAGAGTTTTAGAAATTTTTCCAAAACGACTCATTTATCCTTTGAATTTTGATTTTTTCCTGCGTTGCTCTATTTTTAATAAAATTTTCATTTTTTACGAGATACATAATTGTATATCTAATGGCACGACCAACGCACGACAGAAAAAATTATTTCAACGACAGATACTGGAACGAAAAGACGAGGTGTTACTGTCTGTCGCTTTTTGCAGGGTTACCGAGAGAAAAAAGTTCTGAATTTTAGGTATTCTCAGGCTTCTGAAAAAATTTGTATATGAAATTAAAAAACCAAAACATTTGTTTTCTTTGCAAACTTGAGAAACAAAATTCCTAGTGAAACAAATTTTTTGATGGTTTTTTTTTTGATATTCTTAATATTTTTAATGATTTTTTAAATTGATGATTTTTCAATTTTGATATTGAATAGTGATAAAATTGTAAATTAATAACGTATAATACCTATGATTATATCAACAAGAGAAAAAAATTGATGAAGTAGGTATTGATATTGTAAGTTTATAAATATTTGGGATACTTACAATTGAGAAATGTCTAAAATTTAATTTTCTCTTTTCAGAAAAAAGTTTACCCGACAAGACAAATTATTTTTCATCTAAAAAAAATTTCTAAGTGCTTAAGTTTTTCAATTAGGTACGATCAGGTCAAATTTTCCCCAAGAAAAATCCAAAAGAATGGAAAATTTTTGGAATTTTTATGCTTGTATTAAATAGGTACCTAATACCTATAGCACCTACATCTAACTTTCAAAAATTTTATTGAATTTTCACAAATTTTTATAGAATTGTACGTTAGGACAAGTCGTAACGAGCTCACGACATAATTAGTACCTTTCGAATTTTTTTTTAAAATTTTCATTGGCTTCGATTTCGAAAAAAATTTTGTTTGAGAATAATTTCCAAATTTCTCGTCATTCTACTCAAATTAACGCAAATTTCCCAATTCTTTTGTTTTTATAATTCCTCAACTTCTAGTAATATGTACATAGGGCTAAATTTTTGATATCTTCTTGAAATTTTTAAAGAATGCTTTAAAAAATTAAATTATAGGCCTACGTATATAATATGACCCATACAGAATTTTTCTGGTTTTTACGTCTTGAAATGACCATTTTCATCAATTTTCGATTAAAAATACAAACTTTTGCAAATCAATTCAGAAAAAAAACCATTAAAAAATTTTTCCAAATAATTTGTCATTTTAAGAGAATTTTGTTTTTTTTTGTGATTTTTATCGCGTTGATAGTCAATTTTTTTGTCTTGAAAAATTGGTCGTTTTTTATGTATATTTTATCGTCGTGCAATATATTCATCTGTCGTGAAATGTTTTCTTTCTCCTTTCAGTTCATTTCTTTCGTCGTTCAATCGTTCACTGTCGTGCAATCTCTTTTTCTGTCGTTAGAATTTTTTTTTCGCCTTAGAAATCCTCTTTTTTGCTGTGCCGAAATGCTGTTTGAAGTTTAATGGGTGATTTTTATGGTATTTTTTGCTCTGATCACGAAAAAAATGGTGAAAAAATTCCGTCGTCGAAAGATTTTTCTCAATTTAAATTTTTGTTGAATATTGTTTTAAATTTTTTTTGTATATCTTTTGACACAAAGTCAATTTTCTAAGCACAGGATCAATTTTCTGGATAAAGGAAGGGTCCTGAAAAAAAAAAATGAAAAGAACATAAGCTGTAGAGCGTGGAATTTCCTTTCTGTAGAGTTCAATTAGTTTTTTCTTAGGAGGCTTATATTAGTTTTCGAGATATTTTCAATAAAAGTATAAAAGTTGAATTTTGAACTTTCAATTGAGATATAGTATCTCGAAAGCTATGCCTCCTAAGAAAAAATATTTGGACTCTACAGAAAGGAAATTTTACGTTCTACAATATACGTTCTTTTCATTTTTCTTCCTCTGCTCCGAAAATTGACTTCTAAGTATCAAAATATATCAAAAAGTGTAAAGAAAAATGTTCAACAAAAAATTCAAATTGTGAAAAATCCTTGGGTGATGGAATTTTTTTACTATTTAATCGTGATCGTCGCGAAAAATACTAAAAAAATCGCCTACTAAATTTCAAACAACATAACTATATCTTTACCTGAGTAGATGTTAAATAACTCTTATTTTTTAAGTAGTCCAGCATAAATCCAGTTAAAGGCATAGTAAATATGTTCACCAAAGTAGGTATGGCCGCAAATATTCCTATTTTGTCAATCTTGCTTCTGGTGAGATCTACAAAGGATTCACTAATTATGCAAATTTTATGATATAAATACCTATGAAATTACTATGTGAGTATTATGTTACCTTGGAGATACATTGGTAGACAGATTACAGTTATCGTGGCTCCAAATGCATAGCCTACTTTTGATAATCCCAAAGCGTAGACGTGCTTACTGAGGACAATGTTTTTCCACGTTGATTTAATCTGTGCCAAAAAATTTCACAATTTTTTTAAATGTTGAATTAAAGTTCTCCGAAAAAAGCTCCTAGTTTTTGCATAATATAGATAAGTATTCTTACATTTTTTGGTCTGGATTGTTTGGGATCTTGTTGTATGTAACGAAGCTCTTCTTTGGATATCCATTTATCCGATTCAGGGCTATTGGGTACGAGGGGAATCCATATTACAGTCCATAGTAGAGAAAAGGCACCTTTGATAATTTATTTTGCAAATAATTCTGATCAGTCAAGAGATATTCAATAAATAAGATGATGATATGAGACGCAGCCAGGGATACCCGACCATATGTCGGAAATTTTTTTTTTCATTTTTTTGGCTCTTTAAGTAGTACAGACTTGTACCTTTCGAATAGCGCAAACCGCATTAAAAAAGGTTGAGAAATGAATTTTCTATGATTTTTCAAAGTTTACCAAAAAATGATTTTCAAAAATCAAAGTTTTGAGAAAAACGCAAAACAAAATTTGGAACTGTTTTCAATGAATAAAAAAAAAATTATGTTCTGTAAACGACTTTTCTCTTCGGAAATGGTTTATTTACGTCCTCTTACATCACTTTAGGTCATTGACCCCTTCCAGAAGTTGCCGGCATCGAAAATCGAAACCATACCATATGTCGGGAATCATCTTTTTTCAAGAAATAATGACATTTTTGGTACAAAATTTGTTTTCTTAATAATCGTACACCACCGTAGTTCATTAAAACGAACCTGAAATTACGTGTATTGAGAAATGAAATCATAGTGCAAGTCAAACAACTTTACAAACCAAACGGTGAAAATCATGCTTTGAAAATTAGTGTTCAACAAATATCCGGATAATCGCAATGAAGAGTTTTAACGGGAAAAAAATTGAATTTTCGATTTCGATAATCGATTTTTCAATTTCGATTTTCGATTTCGATAATCGATTTTTCAATTTCGATTTTTCGATTTCGATAATCGACTTTTACATTTTGTGAGGGTTTGTGAAGGAATTCGGGAACTCTCGGAAAAGTTCAACCGTTTTCGGGATGTTTTCGGAGCTGTTCGGCAATTTCCGTGTGATATCCGGATAATCCAAATAGTATTTGGTATTTGGATATCCGGATATTTGTTGAACTTCAATAATAATGAAAGTTGTAAATTTTAACATATTTTTATAAAATTCCGACATATGGTATGGTTTCAATTTCTCAGGGGCCTTCAGCAAAATTCGTTTTTAACCAAGAAGATGACACTTTTGGGACCTGAACCTATTCTCATATGAAAGTAGAGGGCAGGGCTGGTGGAACAGAAGTAGAACAGAACAGAACAGTATGAACAAATAAAAACACTAAAATTTCTGTTTTCGCGGAACAATAAACAGAACAGAACAAAATAATGTTCTGATTCTGAACAAATAAACGAGAACAGAACAGAACAGAACGTATGAAAAATATTGTTTTGTTCTGTTCAGAACAGAACAATATAATTTTTTTCTGTTCGTAAATTTATAATTTTTCAGAATTTTCAAGCTTTTTTGAGGATTTGGAAATTCCCCCTTTCCCTCCTCCCCATGAGTCCAAGCCTAACATACCAGAACCCCACATTTTCTCACTTGGACATCAATTTATCAATTTTTAAAAAATTAAACAGAACAGAACAGAACATAACAAAAAAGACCAGAACATAACAGAACAGAACAGAACAAAACAGAACAAAACAACTGGAACAAAACCAGAACAGAACAAAACAATTTGTTTAAGGATTCGTTCCAGAACAGAACAGAACAAAACGACGTTCTGTTCCACCAGCCCTGGTAGAGGGTTCATAGTATACAAATTGATGAAAAAATTTTTTTCCATATTTTTGGTCATTTTTTCTTAATTTGTGTTTTTCTCGAAATTTACTTTTCCGACATATGGTCGGGTATCCCTGGCTGCGTCTCATATGGATTATACCTACCAGAAAAGTAATAAGTCGCCGGCCAGCCGTACTTTCTTGCAACGAGTCCAAATATGGGATAGGTTATGGCGGGTCCGGCAAAAAACCCTGTTAACGTGATGGCCATGAGTTTGGATCTGTCTCTGTTGGGCGACCATTGAGACCATAATTCTGGAAAGCTGACGTATCTAAATGCCTGAACGGATTTACATTGGTTTTTCTATTTTATGTTGAAAATATCGTAAAAATGAAGATTCACCTTCGTTACACCTTCTATGACCCGAGCAACAGCAAAAAGGTGGATACTGAAACGAATTATCATCGGAGTTAGTAACGTCAAGATGGATATGACCAAATTGCTGATGGTGATAATGGTCGAGCCTCCAAATCGCATCGCCAGATATCCTCCCAAAGGTGCTAATAACGTTCCATATTCGTTTACTCCTAACAAGAATCCTTTGGTTTTGGAATCCCAGTTGAATTCTGGCTCCTGCGAGGTTATTGGCGGAATACAGTTTTGTAAAGATGAACCAACACGGGATATGTATAGAAATTGTAAAGAAAATTTCACTTACTCGAGTAATCGTTGTATTACCTAGAGTGATCTCAGTCTTACTAGTCATATCCAGTATAGCTATGTTGAAATTTGCTTTCAACGCGAATATATTCATTTCACCGAAAAATGCCAATATACCGACGAAAAAACGCTTCGAAAACCAAAATTTATAATTTTCCATGTTTTTAAAAAAGTTTTATGTATCGAACTATTGGTAAATATTCACGTAGATATTTCCGTTGATCGAATGTAATTTTGCTTAAATTAAAATAATCATGTTGGATACGTTAGAAAAAACGACGATAAACGAGTTGCAGAATAAAATATGTGTGGGTATTTAAAGCTAAATAAATACATTGAAATAACGTTAGTGCCGCCCGAGCTCACCGGCTTCTTTACTACTACTGTCATCAAAATTTAAATTATTCGAGGTTTGTACTATGTAGTATACATTTGGCGACAATAATGTGTACCTACTTATCTAGATATCATACATATGGTTGAATTTACAACGTATTTCATTTGGCATCTCTTTGAAGTGCACTTAATTCGAATAATCCAAGTTGTCTGAGAGGTTTGGTTTGATGGTCGATTGGCAGCACAAACCGGTGTTCAAATTTGTATGATTTGAATTAATTTGTGAAAGTTTTCATTTTTTTTGTTCTAAAATTTTATAAAAATTTGCAATCACTAGAAAATTAATCTAGTTGTAATAATTATATTATTGTGACCAAAAAGTTTGACCTGCTGAACACGAATATGAGATTGTTTTTTTCATTTGGCAATTTCTTCTCTGAAAATTAGTCATTTTCAAGTTTAAATTTCGCATCTGGAGCAAAAAATGACGAATTTTCAGGAAAGAAATGGCCAAATGAAAAAACCAATCCCATATTCAATTCTTAAAATTCATTTTTTCAATGAAAAATCAGGAGAAAAATTGAATTTCATGACTTTACGAATCCCTCGTTAGTTTCTTGATCTGGTATTACCTATCCGCATAAAAAGCTCAAAAAATGTGCTAAAATAACGTCATTTCTGTATCGTTTTTTGAAATTGTCAGCACTTAGTTAATATGTGAATTTTTCCTGATCCTGAATTAATTTTTTTTGCGTCGGGTAATTACTTTATATTTTTTTTTCTTTTAATTTTTGTAGAAATTATTTGAGAATTTCCTCGAACTGGCGAATTGCGATTTGTGAATATTCAAATTTATATTTGACTACTTGAAAATGACTAATTTTCAGAGAAGAAATTGCCAAATGAAAAAACAAATCTCATATACGTGTTCAGCAGGTCAAAATACCCCGATTAACAACCTTTTCCCGATAATTTTGCTTCAAGTCTCGAAATTCATTTTTTCATAATTAAAAATCAGGGGGTTTGTGGTTTACAAGTGACCGCACTGGTACGAAAAATTTTCTCCTCAGTTTGTTTCTGATTAATGAAAAAACAAAAAAAAAATGCGAATTTTTCCAGGGATAAGATAGGTATAATAAGATACAACATGATCAGATCAACGCGAATTCCAATAATTTGACTTTCACAATTTGCAATTGGCTACACTGATCGAGAAAATTTTGAAAATTTTATTTTGAAAAAGAAGTTAAAATTACCCGGCGAAAAGTAATTAATTTGGGGCCAGAAAAATTCCACAATATTGAAATTTCACAATCTGCAACTTTTCGACCCCCTGGTAGCCGTCTGAGTTTTAATCGGAGAAAGATGGCGATGGTTTAGGGAGATGTACCACCGGGTGCTCGATTAATTCTGGCTCCCCCCGATACTTTTTAGGTTAAAAATAGTAAGTTGGCAACACTTTGTTTGATTTGTTTAATTGAACGAAGTATTGCCAACTTACGATTTTTGACATAAAAAGTATCGGGGGGAGCCAGAATCAAACGAGCACCCGGTAGAAACTCAAATCGCACCTTTTTAGTGCTGTGTCATGAATCTCACGCCATATTTTCGACCTTAAAAAAACAAAAAAACGTGTTTTTTTCAAAAGTAGGTGCCCTTTGGAGACCCCTAGCTCCGCCCCACTTCCACCTGGGGGGCTCAATTTTTTTTGTAGTCTCCGATAGTGACCCAACAACCCTACTGAGTTTGGTCAAAATCCGAGGTATTTTTTTTCCGCGCTCCACCCTAATGAATATGGACCCAAGTCCGAAAAATTTTAGGGAAAGGGTCCAGTGTCTCTGTGTTAGAAAACCAAATAAAACAACTGATAATGAGTTGAAAATTTTCAATTTTTAACTCCTTCCAATA
Source organism: Pseudococcus viburni (assembly GCA_033439095.1). NCBI lineage: Eukaryota > Metazoa > Arthropoda > Insecta > Hemiptera > Pseudococcidae > Pseudococcus > Pseudococcus viburni. The sequence goes on along the minus strand of JAVBJF010000118.1, from coordinate 470,229 downwards.
TTGCCAACTTTACTCCTGTCTTGTAGTATTTATAGAAAGGGATGAAGGGGATTTTTCCCTACTCCTCGATGTTAGAAATTTTTCATCAAAGGTTCAAAAAAAGTAATTTTTTGAGAATTGAAAAATTTTGTTTAAAAAAATTCTCGTATTTGCTTTGTTCAGTCATGATGTAATTTTATCTTATTTTACGTTTAAAAAATCGTTCAAAAACGATGCCAATTTTCAATTTTTCTTCAAGCTTACCTCATTCTAATTTTTTTTGACATCGCGAATGTAGTACTTTCAACTAAACATGTTTTCCAATTTAGAAAAATCTGAACCGGTTTCTCTATCACCCTAGAATTTTGGTTTTGTTGAAGCACGATAAGTCGTTTTATTATCTGTGTTGCAGTTCAAATTTGAAAGGTACCTATTTTATCATTTCTTTTTATTTGCCATGTGTATCTTTTTACGATACTTAGGCCAATAAAAAATTTATCATTCAAATACGAGTACCTACTTTGACATTGAAAATAATACTGTGAGAGAACAATTTATAAATCGAGTTCAAATATGTATTAACATGATGAGAAATTTGTTTTTTTTGTTGAAAATTTTGCACCTTAACTGAGCAGATCCCACATCTTCTGTGATCTAGTCTTCTGTTAGCTGTACGACAAAAAAGTCATTAGAATTTAGATAGTCTGGGAAGGTTAGCAATTTCATGGTCCTCTCATCAGATTTATTGGATTTCTTATTTTGCTCGTCGATCGAATATGACTACGGTGGTGGTTCATCAGATTCAAATATCAGGAAGATTATGGCCACAACGAATGAGATCATTGCAAACGCGATGAAACTGTTGTTCCATTGAGATGGACTCTGAAAAAAGTAATGAACCAATGAAGTCAATTGAAGGGTTTCATTGCAATACGAAGATATACCTTGTACTCATATGATTATAGTTACAATGAATGTTATGAACGTGGTCTACTTACTGAATCTAACAAGTTCAAGGCTAAAGTTCGGTCGAATTGAGTATACTATGAATCCTCACTGTCGCATTATTCAATAATTTCAGTTTGATCAGTAGCAGTTTTGAAAAATTTGTGATGTTTTGGAGGTTACTGATAAGTCTATATAGTCACAAAAAGAATTCATGTATCTTTTGCTGGAATAGATTGAGCTTCAATGGTTTGATCGCAATTCTTATTCTGTTCTTCTGTCGAATAAGACCACGGTTGTGGTTCTCCTGATCCGAATAATAAAAATATTATGGTAGCTGTGAATAAGATTATGGCGAATACGATGAAACTAGTGTTCCATTGAGAGATACTCTGTGTGGAAAAAAAACATAGCTCAATATTAAACTCATTTATACGTTTATTTTAACGAAAAAAATGTGCAATACTTACGTGGTTTGTTACTATAGATGCTACTATGAGTGGTCCAGTGACCGAACCTAACATTTTGAAAAATGCTATGAAACTAGCCAATACGCTTGAACATTTTGGTGCCAAAACCAGAACGTTTAAACTTGGGGAAAACAAGAAAAAAAAAGAATAATAATTAGTAGATAATAGATGCACATTAATTTAATATTTGTATGAAAGACATTGGTTTGAGAATATTTAAGAAATTACGGACTTACATGCACATTACTTCATTCACTGATGCGGTGGTTTTGAGGAGAATCTGACAGGTCATTAAGGCAATGAAATCGTGAGGTAAATATGCCATCGTAATGAGTACAGCTCCGCTCAAACCGAGTGCACCACACATGAATAATTTGTGCACCTGTAATGACGAGAGTTTTAAAGCTTTTTCCTAAACGACTCATTTACCCTTTGATTTTTTCTCGCGTTGCTCCATTTTGAGTAATATTTTCATTTTTTATGAGGCACGTATTTATGATGTCACGATAGAAGAAGTGAAATTACAGGTTTTCGAACGACAATATCAATATTTTGTATTGCGACGAAAAAAAACCTATCCACATTTTAAAAAATGCCCTCCCCCCCGAAACGAAATATTCTTCACCTAAAAAAAAGTTTACCAGACGAAACAATTTATTTTTCATTCAAAAAAAAATTCTATTTCATTTCTTCAATTTGAATTACTTAAGTCAAATTTTTTCCAAGAAAAATCCAAAAGAATTAGTCCAGTGCAATTAGACAAAAAAATGGTAAAGTACCGACAAAAATTCCGATCCAAGGTTTTTTTAGCCTAATTTACTCAGGACACTACATCAAACAATATGATGAAAAGCCCTGGTCCCAAAGGGTGCAGGACTCTCTTAAGGGAGATGGGGTTGAACCTCCCAAAAATCGTTTTTTTGCTTCCACAAACGTCTCTTGTAAAAAACATCCTGATTCAGGAAGACATTTGTAATGACACGGTGCCATTAAAATTACACCAACGACATAGAAATAAAAATAAGGCTTTCTGGTTTGCGGAATTCCATTCCTTGTAGTATTTCGAGTCGGGAAAGCAATTTAAAAATTGTTTGCCCCGTCGTGGGGGTGAGCTGAAGGTGACAACAAAGTGTGACTGAAAAGAAATCAAGTTAAATTTGATCGAAATAATTCAAACAGATTTTCCAGAGGGTATTTCGAATCCATTTCTAGGGTCATTTCGTAATAATTTTTCAACTTTCGAAGGTACTTTTTCGCGAAAATGTTTGAACATATTGGTATTTCTCAACAAAATGATTGTTATTTTACCTCATCATCGGTTTTTCATTCACTAGGGCAAACCGAAAGGGTGGCAGGGGCTTGCTTGGAGTTTATAAAATTGAGGCACCTGCTTTTTTACCTTTTTAATGGGGAAGGGAGAAGAAATGAATTGTAGCGAAGTTTTAAATTTTCAGTCTGGAAAAATTCGAATTTTCATTCGCAGAATTTAATTCACACTCTGGTATAATGTGTCTCATTAATTTTTCAAAAATTGATCGTTTCGTTTTTTAATAGGGTTCTTCCTTTTTATTTAAAATGTTTTCTGTTATAAATCCGAGTGCTCCAGTTTTTGTTCTAGGGAGGAGGAGGGAGTAAAAATTCTCAGAATTTTAGTCGTTTTTAAAGCTGAGAAAAAGCATCTAAAAATCTTATCAAAAGTAACGATTTTCGAAAAAAATGGTTGTAAATATATCACACTGAAAAATTACCCCCTCCACCATACTTCATCAGGAATATCATACGAAAATCTTCAAAAAATTAGTCTAGAAAACCTGGAAAGTTAGGGAAAATGATTTCTGAAGTATTATAAACACCCTGTTTAAATGGAATTTTGACTTTTTTTTGTGATTTTTATCGCGTTGATTTTAAATTTTCTTTTTGGTCTAGTTTTTATATTTTATTGTCGCCAATACATTTATTGATCGTGAACTTTTTTCTTTTTCCCTTCAGTTCATCTCTTTCGTCATTCATTGTCATGCCATCAATCTCTTCTATCGTTATAGAATAAGGTATCTTTTTTTTTTTTTTGTAGGGATTGGAGATACTCCCTCTTCTCGTGCCGATAAATGGGATTTTATGTGTTTTGTCGAGAAACATTAACTATTTTTTTACCTGAGTAGATGTTAAACGCGTCTTATTATTCAAGCAGTCCAATATAAATCCAGTTGAAGGCATAGTAAATATATTCACACAAGTGGGTATGGCAGAAAATATTCCTATTTTGTGAATCTTGCTTCCAGTGAGATCTACAAAGGATTCACTTATTATACTCTCTCATTTCGAATCGGTGAAAAATCACTGATGAACAGTCAGAATTGCAGCATGGAAAAATTCAGTGAAATTCACTGATTTTTACCGATTTTTCACTCATTATTCAAACAATTTCACAGATATTTCAGTGAATTTCAAAAATATCACTGAGTTTTTAGTAAATTTTCACTGATTTCCAGTGATTTTCTTTCACTGACTTGCTTTCAGTGAAAACATTTTCACTGATTTATTACTGTGCTGCAATTCTGACTGTTTTTCAGTGATTTTTGATAAACTTCACTGATTCAGAAATGAGAGACTACAACGATCATTTAAATTTGTGAATACTAAAAACAGTATTACGTTACCTTGGAAGTACATCGGTAGACAGACCACAGTTATCGTAGCTCCTAATGCATAGCCTATTTTTGATATTCCCAAAGCGTACACATGCTTGCTAAGCATCATGTTTTTCCACATTGATTTCATCTGTGCCAAAATATTTAATTATGTATTTTTATATTGAATTGAAATTTTTCGAAGAAAGCGTTTATTTTGTGAATATATGGATAGGTTCAGGTATTCTTACATTCTTTGGCCTGGATTGTTTGGGATCTTGTTGTATGTAACGAAGCTCTTCTTTGGATATCCATTTATCCGATTCAGGACTGTTGGGTACGAGAGGAACCCATATTGCCGTCCATAGCAGAGAAAAAGCACCTTGGATCATTTATTTTACAAATAATTTTGATCAGTTTAGAGATGTTTAGTACATAAATATGATGCTGAAATTGTGATATGAATTACCAGAAAAGTAAAAAGTTGCCGGCCAACCATAATTCCTTGCAACGAGTCCAAATATGGGATAGGTTATGGCGGGCCCGGCAAAAAGTCCCGTTAATGTAATGGCCATGAGTTTGGACCTGTCTCTGTTGGGTGACCATTGAGACCATAATTCCGGGAAGCTTACGTATCTGAATGCCTGAACGGATTCACATTGGTTTTTCTATTTTACGTACGAAATATCATAAAAATAGAAATATACCTGCGTTACACCTTCTACAACTCGAGCGGCTGCAAATAGGTGGAGACTGAAACGAATTATCATCGGAGTTAGTAACGTCAAGATGGATATGACCAAACTGCTGATGGTGATGATTAGGGCTGAGATTTTTATGCGCTATCAAATCGATTATAAGCGCTTATAAAAAGCGATTAAAATTGCCTAAAAAAGCATTTATATGCGCTATCAAACCCCACCATGCAGCATATCAAAATGTAGGTATTTTTAATCTGAATGCGGAAATGCTTTCAAAATTACTTAATTAGAATAAGGAAAGAAGTAAAGTGAGAAAATCATCGAACTTTTATAAAATTATGAATTATGAGAAGAAAAAACATCGAACTTTTTATTTTAAAATTTTCGTGAAAACGATGGGACTACAAATCGAAAACTCGTTCGACAAGTCACAGAAAAAATCTTGAATTTTTTTTTTTTAATTTTGAAGAGTTGATTTTTTTTAAGCTCAAAATTTCAACTTTTATGCTGTTTTTTAGTGATTTTTTTTCAAATATGCGAGAACGGTCGAAATAAGCGTTAAATAAGCGGTTTAAGGGCCTTTTTTTGGCTAAAATAAGCATTTTCAAGCAATTACGTCGAAATAAGCAAAAATATGCGATATCAAATTGCATAATTCGGCGTAGAAATGCATGAATCGCAAAAGAAACCATGGTATGCGGTATCTACTATCACGCTATCAAATATGCGATATCATAAAAATCTCAGCCCTAGTGATGATGGTCGAGCCTCCAAATCGCATCGCCAGATATCCTCCCAAAGGTGCTAAAATCCCTCCATATTCGTGTACTCCCAACAAGAATCCTTTGGTTTTGGAATCCCAGTTGAATTCTGGCTCCTGTAAGGTTATTGGGGGGGAATCGAGTTTTGTAAAGATGAACCAGCACGAGACATGTAGAAATATTGTAAAAAAATTCACTTACTCTAGTAATCGTTGTATTACCTATAATAATCTCATTTTTACTCGTCATATCCAGTATAGCTATGTTCAAATTGGCTTTCAACGCGAATATGTTCATCTCACCGAAAAATGCCAATATACCGACGACAAAACGCTTCGAAAACCAAAATTTATATTTTTCCATGTTTTTCAAAAAAGTTTTACGTATCAAACTATTGGTAAATATTCACGTACCTAGGTATTTCCATTAATCGAATGTAATTTTGCTTAAATTTAAATAATCATTTTGGATACGTTCAAAAAAAAGACGATAAACGAGTTGCAGAATAAAATATGCGTGGGTACCTATTTAAAGCTATATAAACACATTGAAATTATATTAATGTCGCCCGAGCTCACCGTCTTCTTTACTACTACTGTCATCAAAATTTAAATTATTCGAGATATGTACTATGTAGTATAAGGGTAAGGTGCCCCATTATCGCCTACTGCCCAATGTCGACCACCTCGTCTATCTCCGGCGCTATGGGCGACAGCGAGCCGAAAATTTTTTTTTCATATTCTTCATCGAAAATCCGGAAAAATAAGACCACTCCGACATCCTGAAAGCCAAAACTCGCGGAGAAAAATAGAAAAGAAGAATTCGGAAGGCCAAAAACTTTTTTTAGCAATTGCTTGCACGCCTTGGAATTCTTTCTTGAAATTATTGAATTAAATGTTTCTAATATTTTTGTAATTGAAAAAGTTCAAAGTTTCTGATGTAATTATCACATTTTAATAATTACAACTTTAAGTTAGAAAAAAATCACTCAAAGTTCATTTTTATGGTGTGTCCCATTATCGACCACCTATAAATCTTATGTAATTTGTTGTTTTTAAGCGATTTTGTTTTTTTCAATTTTCTCGAATTTTGGTCGTAGGGTTGTCATTTTGGTCTCAAATTGTTCATCTGTAAAAGAGGAACACGAAAAAAATGTTTTCGAGTAGATTTCGTTCATACCGGACAAAATCAGTCGGTGGTCGATATTAGGAACCCAAAATTTCGACCTCGCATTTTGACATGTTTCAGAAAAAAATTCCTAAAAAATACTAAATTTTAACGGATGGCCCCGGGGCTTTCCACAATTGTAGGGGAAGGATGTAGGTATCCATTAAGCCATCAATGACATTTCCAGCCCTTAAACTTTTGAAATGGTGAGACTTCAAAAAAAAGTGGGCGATAATGGGGCACCTTACCCTTACATTTGGTGACAATAATGTGTACCTAGCTGCCTACTTATCAAGATATCATACATATGGTTGAATTTACAACGTATTTCATTTGGCATCTCTTTGAAGTGCACTTGATGCGAATAATCCAAGTTGTCTGAGAGGTTTAGTTCGATGGTTGATTGGCAGCACAAACCGGTGTTCAAATTTGTATAGGTATTTGAATTAGTTTTTGAAAGTTTTCATTTTTTATTTGTTCTGAAATTTTATAAAAATTTGCAATTCATTGCGATGAAGAAACAGGGTTAAAATAATTAACCTAGTTGTAATAATTATATTATTGTGACCAAAAAGTTTTAAAATATGTGAATTAATGATTTTATCAAGGCAGTTCCCTTCAATTACACAAGATTGTACTTTCAGTCCGGAAAATTTTTGGGAAAAGGTCCAGTGTCCTGGTTTTAGAAAACCGAATAAAACAACTGATAATGAGTTGAAAATTTTCAATTTTCAGCTCCTTCCAATATTGCCAACTTTAATCCTATCTTGTAGTATTATAAGAACTTGCCGAGAGCAAAAGGAATGAAGGGAATTTTCCCCTTCCTCACGATGTTAAAAGTTTTTCATCGAAGGTTCAAAAAAGGTAATTTGTTTGGAATATTTCAATTTTGTTTAAAAAAATTCTCGTATTTGTTTTGTTCGGTCATGCTGTGAATTTATCTTATTTTACGTTACAAAATTCATTCAAATATGATGCCATTTTCCAATTCCTCATTCCTAATTTTTTTGACATCTTTGATGTTGTACCTACCTATAACTAAACATGTTTTGCCAATTTAGAAAAATCTGAACCGGTTTCTCCATCACCCCAGAATTTTGGATTTATTGAAGCACGATAAGTCGTTTTATTATCTGTGCTGCAGTTCAAGTTTGAAAGGTGCCTATGTTATCATTTTTTTTTTATTTGTAATGCGTATCTTTTTACGATACTTAGGCCAATTAAAAAATTTATCATTCAAATACGAGTACCTACTTCTACATTGAAAATAATACTGTGAGAGAACGGTTTATAATGAATTTTTTTTTTTTGAAAATTTTTCACCTTGACTGAGCAGATTCCACATATTTTGTGTTAGCTGTACGACAAAAAAGTCATTAGAATTTAGATAGTCTGGGAGGGTTAGAAATTTCATGGTCCCCTCATCGGATTTTTTCGTATTTCTCATTTTGTTCGTTCAGACATCAAACAGAGTCACCTTTTTTAGTGACTTGTCCCCTATTTTCAAGGTTGGTCACTAAAAGTCACTTTTTTTGCCAAAAGGTCATTATTGGTCACTTTTTTTAAAAAAATCCAAAAGAAGATAAGGTTACCTTTCCAAAAAAGGGTTTTTTAGTTTTTTTCTCGTAAATTTTTCAAAAAAATTCGCCCTCGCTTCGCTCATTGCAAATAATTATTATATATCTCACAAATTATTATATTCATCATTTTTTGCTGATCGTAATGTACAGAACAAATGATTTTTGAATGCTTGTCTTTATTCATTAAATTATAAATTTTTCTGAAAAATTTCCGCAATAAACTCACGGGTAATTTATACTCTTTTCCTACAAAATTCATTGAAAATCCTTTTTTTTTTTTTTTTTGATACCATACCTTTTAATAAGCTGTGATGAGAAAAAAATACTGTGATGTCTTTGACCACGATGTTGAAAATAAGAAAGAAGGAATAGAAGAAAATCTGAAATTATTGGTTACATTTTGGAAAATCTCAATGAGGGAAAAGTGTTCAATTTTAATTTCTTTAATGGTTTTTTCGCTAAAATTTTCGCCATCGCTTCGCTTGGCCTCAACACATTGATTACACTATCGTAACGAAATAATTTATATTTTACTCCCTTATCGATTTTTTATTTACAGGATCAAGCTGAAAATTGCAAAGGCTTGTACATACGAAATTTTAAAATTTTTAGCCCAGAAAAATTCGGATTTTCATCCATATGATTTAGTCAACAACCTAACAACCTGTCATAATTCGTTCAAAAAAAAAACCGTTAGGTTAGACACTATGCATTTCAAATAATTCCTCTGCACGATTTCGGGTGATGAGTACATACATAACTCGAAAATGCTTTATAAATACAGGGTGTTTCAAAGTTGACCGCGCTCCTTCCAACCAGTGAGTGGGCCACTCATCCTGAGTCGAAGTACGTATGTTTGCCTAACCTTCAAACTGCAGGGGCTGAGTTATGCTCTTTGAAAAAAATTTTTTTTTGAATTTTGTTTCGCACTTTCTACCGAGCGTTACTCGACAACCAAGATAGGTAGAAAGTTGCGCTTTGCGGCAACGGATAGCCCACTTTCTCTAGAATTTTTCTATGCGGTTGATAATTTTTGCAGGTGAACTAGGGTGGCTGTACCGCATGGAATATTCGAAAAAAACGTGTAAAAAAGTTGACGATTTTTTCTATTTTTGTAAATTTTTAAAAAAGTTGTCCTCTATTGAGTGTATGATTATTATTGTTTCTAGAAGAAAAAACTTTGTTCTTTCCAATGGAGCAAACCCCACTCCTCTATCTTGCTTGAATCAAAAGTTATGAGCGTTTGATTTTGTGAAAAATACAAGAAAATCCTCACTTTTTTGATTTTTCAAATTTCAAAAATTTCTATCTTCGTAACCAAATGAGACCGGGATATGGGGTTTGCAGCATTCAATTAACCAAGTATAGCACTACACAGCATAGGAATGATATACCTCAATTTTTCAAATAAAAATTTTTAATGAAAAATTTTTCGAATTTTTTTTGACAAAAATTTTTTTCAACGAACAACTTGGAGATATTATTTCGATTTTATGTAGTGCAATAATTGGTTAATTGAATGCTGCAAACCTCATATCCCGGTCTCATTTGGTTACGAAGATAGAAATTTTTGAAATTTGAAAAATCAAAAAAGTGAGGATTTTCTTGTATTTTTCACAAAATCAAACGCTCATAACTTTTGATTCAAGCAAGATAGAGGAGTGGCGTTTGCTCCATTGGAAAGAACAAAGTTTTTTCTTCTAGAAACAATAATAATCATACACTCAATAGAGGACAACTTTTTTAAAAATTTACAAAAATAGAAAAAATCGTCAACTTTTTTACACGTTTTTTTCGAATATTCCATGCGGTACAGCCACCCTAGTTCACCTGCAAAAATTATCAACCGCATAGAAAAATTCTAGAGAAAGTGGGCTATCCGTTGCCGCAAAGCGCAACTTTCTACCTATCTTGGTTGTCGAGTAACGCTCGGTAGAAAGTGCGAAACAAAATTCAAAAAAAAAATTTTTTCAAAGAGCATAACTCAGCCCCTGCAGTTTGAAGGTTAGGCAAACATACGTACTTCGACTCAGGATGAGTGGCCCACTCACTGGTTGGAAGGAGCGCGGTCAACTTTGAAACACCCTGTATAATTTTGTAAAAGGTCTATAAATTGCCAAAAAATTGGTCAAAAAATTAATTCTTTTTTTCAGTTACCTAAAACTTATTCCAGAACTCTTAATTTCAAGTGAAGATTTATTAATGAAAAAAAAACTTTTTTTTTTAGAACCATCGTAGAGAGAAATACAGTTATGAAAAAATAGTGGGGTGGAGAGAGGGTATGGTTGAGAAAAAATTGTAAACATTATCACTTTTTTCAAAAAATTTATCACTTTTTGCCTGATAAAAAGTCACTAAAGTCACTATTTTCTCCCAAAATTTCTGTTTGATGCCTGCTCGTTGATCGAATATGACTACGGTGGTGGTTCATGAGATTCAAATATTATGAAGATTATGGCTACAACGAATGAGATCATTGCAAACGCAATGTTATGATAAGTGGTCCAATTACTGAACTTAACAAGTTCAAGGCTAAAGTTCGGTCGAATTAAGTATACTATGAATCCTCACTGTCGCATATATTATTCAATAATTTTAGTTTGATCTGTAGCAGTTTTGAAAAATTTGTGATGTTTCGGAGGTTACCGATAAGTCTATATAGTCACAAAAAAAAAATTATGTACGAGTATCTTTTGCTGTAATAGATTGAGCTTCAATGGTTTGGTTGCAATTCTTACTTTGTTCTTCTGTCGAATAAGACCACGGTTGTGGTTCTCCTGATCCGAATAATAAAAATATTATGGTAGCTATGAATAAGATGATGGCGAATATGATAAAACTAGTGTTCCATTGAGAGATGCTCTGTGCGGAAAAAAAATCATAGTTCAATATTAAACTCATTTATACGTTTATTTTAGCGAAAAAAATGTGTATTACTTACGTGGCTTGTTACTATAAATGCTACAATGAGTGGTCCTATGACCGAACCTGCCATTTTGAAAAATGCTATGAAACTAGCTAATGCGCTTGTACATTTTGGTGCCAGAACGAGAACGTTTAAGCTTGGGGAAAACAAGAAAAAAAAAGAATAGTAATAACTAGTACAAAATAAATACACATAAATTTAATATTTTTATGAAAGACATTGGTTTGAGAATATTTAAGAAATTACGGACTTACATGCACATTACTTCATTCACTGATGCGGTGGTTTTGAGAAGAATCTGACAGGTCATTAAGGCAATGAAATTGTGAGGTAAATATGCCATCGTGATGAGTACAGCTCCGCTCAAACCGAGCGCGCTGCACATGAATAATTTTTGCACCTGCAATGAAGAGAGTTTCCTAAACGACTCATTTACCCTTTGATTTTTTTCCCGCGTTAATCCATTTGAAGTAATATTTTCATTTTTTATGATTGATCCATTTGAAGTAATATTTTCATTTTTTATGAGGCACGTATTTGGGTAATTCTACCAAAACTGTCGCATTTCCAGTATATGAAATTCGAAAAATAAAAGTTGAATTTCTTCAATTTTTTTGATTGAGATCTAAAATGTATACGTTCGAGATACCATTTTTTGTATTTGGCTCACTTCATAGCCCTCAGGGGAGGGTGTGGGGCGATTCAAATTTTTGGTATCCACGACTATGGAAAATCTATAATCGTGCGTTCCATGACCATAGAATTTTCTTTGTGTGGTCTTTAGTTCTATCGTAGTGGCACCTAATTCACTGAAGGGATCAAGCCCACTGGATGCAGAATGAATTATACTATTTACATGTTCAAAGTTCTCACGTTACGGATAAAAATTTTTTCGTCGTGGGTACAAAAATCATCTTCGCCACGACGAAGGAAATGAAAAAAGTAGCCACGACGTGAGAAAAATCTTGAATATTTCCCATTTTTTCAATTGCGAATTGATTTTAAAGTGCATTGTGATGAATTTGTGTTGATATACTTGCTTGTGGAATATATTTTTCTCATTTGTAGCTCAACACCATAAGCACAATTCGAAAAATTGATAGCCACGACGATGGAATGCAAAAATTGTAAACACAAGAATTTTCACAAATTTTTATTTCAAGATTGACCAAGTAGTCAGGAATTTAAAATTCAACCGATAAAGGTCGTTCCTATTACACCCCTGAATCAGTATTGCAGTTGAAAAAGATAAAATACGAAGTAACAGAGCCAGAAAAAATTGATGAAATTTCGCCACGACGATGGAACAAAAACCTAGTAACAGGGTTTTGGTCTCGTCTTGAGGTCACCCAGTGCCCTTCTGGTGACCCTCGAAGAGGTCAATGTGTACCCCATCACCCTACCAATATCATGTTTTAAAAATTTTTCAAAAATATCAATTATCTTCAGTGCTAGGGGTAAGTAAAGTTGAAAACCATGAGTGGTAACAGCCACGACGATGGAACTTTTGACCATTAAAATTTATGCAGGGGGTGGTGGGGGGAGGGGAAAAATTATTTTTTTCACTGGAAGAGGTGGGGGAGATGATATTCAATAAAACAATTCAAAAAAAACCACTCTAGCGCATTTAGTACTCGAGAAATTTACAAGTAACTGAAATGCGACAGTTTTGGTAGAATTACCCATTTATGATGTCACGATAGAAAAAGCGGAATTACAGGTTTTTGAACTACAATATCAATATTTAGTATAGCGAAGAAAAAATAAAATATCCACATTTAAAAAAAATGTTGCCCCGTGAAACAAAATATTCTCCACATAAAAAAAGTTTACCAGGCAAAACAATTTATTTTTCATTCAAAAAAAATTACCTATTTCTATTTTATTTCTTCAATTACGATCAGGTCAAATTTTTCCCAAGAAAAATCCAAAAGAATTTGTCCTGTGCAATTAGACAGAACAATGACAAGTATAGACAAAAATTTCGATCCAAGGTTTCTTTGGTCTAATTTACTCAGGACACTACATACATCAAACAATATGATGAAACTAAATGAAAAAACCAATCCCATATTCGTGTTCAGCAGGTCAAAATATCCCGATAAAAGCAGCCTTTTCGTGATAGTTATGCTCAAAGTTTAAAAATTCATTTTCACTGATTCTTCATGGCGAAAAACATGAATTTCGAAACTTTAAGCAAAACTATCGCGAAAAGAGTATTTATCGGGGTATTTTGACCTGCAGAACACGAATATGGGATTGGTTTTTTCATTTGGTGATTTGTACCAAAAAATTCGTCATTTTCAAGTTTAAATTAGGTCTCTGTGAATAAATTTCAAAAAATTTCTGTTTGAGTTCTGGTCGTGGAAAATTGTAACTCTTTGGCAGGATTTAATGTCAAAGAAGTTGAGGATACTCGGAGAAAAAAAAATTCACCATCTCTCCTTTTGGACGGGTTCTGTAGGGAAAGGTATTTTTTCGCGAAAATGTTTGAGCACATTGGTATTTCTCAACAAAATGGTTGATATTTTACCTTTTTCATCCACTAGGGCAAACCGATAGGGTGGCGGGGATTTGCTTGGAATTTATAAAATTGAGGCAAGTGATTTTTTCACCATTTTTTTGGGGAGGGGAGGAGCAATGGATTGTGCCGAAATTTTAAATTTTTAGCCTGTAAAAATTCGAATTTTTATTCGCAGTATTTAATTAACACTCTGGCATAATGTGTTTCATTAATTTTTCAATACTTGATAATTTTCTTTTAAAATGTAGTTTTTCTTTTTTATTTAAAATATTTTCTGTTATAAATCCGAGTGCTCCAGTTTTTGTTCGAAGGGCAGGGGGATCAAAATCCTCAGAATTTTATTCGTTTTTGCGGCTGGGAAAAAGCATCTAAAAATCTTGTTAAAAGTAGCGATTTTCGAGAAAAAAAAATGGTTGTAAATACATTACACTGAAAAATTACCCCCTCCTCCATGTATCATGAATATCATACGAAAAACTTCGAAAATTTAATCTGAAAACCCTGGAAAAGTCAGGGGCAATCATTTCTGAAACATTATAGACGCCCTGTTCAAATTGAATTTTGATTTTTTTAGATTTTTTATCGTGTTGATTATTAATTTTTTTTTGGTCTCGTTTTTTATATTTTATTGTCGCCAATGCATTTATGGATCGTGCCATCTCTTCTTCTATCTTTAGAGTTTCCTTTCTTTATATTGGAGATACTCCTTTTTCTCGTGCCGATAAATGTTATCCTTATGTGTTTTGTCGAACAACATAACTATATTTTTACCTGAGTAGATGTTAAACGGGTCTTATTATTCAAACTGTCTAATATAAATCCAGTTAAAGGCATAGTAAATATATTCACACAAGTGGGTATGGCAGAAAATATTCCTATTTTGTCAATCTTGCTTCCAGTGAGATCTACAAAGGATTCACTTATTATACAAAGATCATCGAAATTCGTGATTACTAAAAACAGTGTAACGTTACCTTGGAAGTATATTGGTAGACAGACCACAGTTATCGTGGCTCCTAATGCATAGCCTATTTTTGATATTCCCAAAGCGTACACGTGCTTGCTAAGCATCATGTTCTTCCACATTGATTTCATCTGTGCCAAAATCATGTTTTTATATTGAATTGAAATTTTTCGAAGAAAGCGCCCATTTTGTGAATAATATAGATAGGTTTAGGTAATCTTACATTATTTGGCCTGGATTTTTTGGGATCTTGTTGTATGTAGCGAAGCTCTTTTTTGGATATCCATTTATCCGATTTAGGACTGTTGGGTACGAGAGGAACCCATATTGCAGTCCATACCAGAGAAAAAGCACCTTGAATCATTTATTTTACGAATAATTTTCATCAGTCTTAGAGATGTTAAATACATAAATATGGTGCTGATATGAATTACCAGAAAAGTAAAAAGTTTCCGGCCAACCATAATTCCTTGCTACCAGTCCAAATATGGGATAGGTTATGGCGGGTCCGGCAAAAAGTCCGGTTAATGTAATGGCCATGAGTTTGGACCTGTCTCTGTTGGGTGACCATTGAGACCATAATTCCGGGAAGCTTACGTAACTGAATGCCTGAACAGATTCACATCGGTTTTTCTATTTTTCGTTCAAAATATCATAAAAATATAAATATACCTGCGTTACACCTTCTACGATTCGGGCAGCGACGAATAGATGGAAACTGAAACGAATTATCATCGGAGTTAGTAACGTCAAGATGAATATGACTAAATTGCTGATGGTGATAATGGTCGAGCCTCCAAATCGCATCGCCAGATATCCTCCCAAAGGTGCTAAAAACCCTCCGTATTCGTGCACTCCCAACAAGAATCCTTGGGTTTTGGAATCCCAGTTGAATTCTGGCTCCTGTAAGGTTATTGGGGGGAATCGAGCTTTGTAAAGATGAACCAGCACGATACATGTAGAAATATTGTAAAAAAAATCACTTACTCGAGTAATCGTTGTATTACCTATAATGATCTCAGTTTTACTCGTCATGTCCAGTATAGCTATGTTTAAATTACCTTTCAACGCGAATATGTTCATCTCACCAAAAAATGCCAATATACCGACGAAAAAACGTTTCGAAAACCAAAATTTATATTTTTCCATGTTTTTGAAAGAAATATTACGTATTGAACTATTGCTAAATGTTCACAATGATATTTCCATTATTCGAATGCAATTTTGCTTAAATTAAAATAATAAATGTTGGAGACGCTCGAAAAAAAAAAACGGTAAACGAGTAACAAAATTAAACATGTGTGAGTATTTTCGACTAAATAGGTAAATTGTACATTAAAATTACGTTAGTGTCGCCCGAGCAAACAATCTTTACTACTACTGTCATCGAAATTTAAATTATTCGAGGTATATAGTATAAATTTGGCGGTGGTGTGTACTGTGTAGACCGTGTACTTATCTCGATTGAATTTGCAACGTTATTTATTTTGCATCTTTTTGAAGTGCACTCGATGCGAGTAATCCAAGTTGTCTGAGAGGTTTATTTTGATGGTTGATTGGCAGCACGAACCGGAGTTTAAAAGTTTTCATTTTTTTCTTTGCTTTAAATTTTGGCAAAAATGTGTAATTCATTGCGACAAAGAAACAGGATTAATTTGGGAGAAAAGATCCAGTATCCCTGTTCCAGAAATTTTCAATTTCCATTTGCTACAAAATAGTTGGAAAAATTACAGCAAAAGGGGCGAAGGGGGTTTTTCTCCTCCCCATCATGTTGAAAACATCTCATCAAAGGTTCAAATAAGGGAATTTTTTCGAATTTATATAACGATTGTTTCAATAAAATCTTGTGTTTGGTTTCATCATTCGAATTCTGTAATTTTGTCTTATTTTACGTTGAAAAATGCCTTTTTTCTATTTTCTTCATGCTGACCTCATTCCTAAATTTTTTTGACATCTTCGTTGTTGTACCTACCTATAACTAAACATGGTTTGCCTATTTAGAAAAATTCTGAATCGGTTTCTCTATCACCTCAGGAATTTCGGTTTTGTTGGAAAACATGTTAAATCGTTTTGCTATCTGTGTTACAGTTCAAGTTTGAAAGGTACCTATTTTATCATTTTTTTTTATTTGTAATGTGTACCTCTTTACGACTCTTGGGATTATAAAAAAATTTATTATTCAAATACGAGTACTTTGATATTGAAGATAATACTGCGAGAGAAAGTTTTATAAATCGAGTTCATATTTATCAACATTATAAAAAAAAATTTGTTGAAAATTTTGCACTTTAACTGAGCAGATCCGAAATCTTCTGTGATTGGTCTTGTGTTAGTTGTAAGGCAAAAAAATTATTAAAATTCAGATTGTCTGTGAGGGTGTGGAAGTTTCATGGCTCTCATCGGATTTATCGGATTTCTCATTTTGCTCGTTGATCGAGTAAGACGACGGTGGTGGTTCATCAAATCCATTTAATAGTCCAAGAGCCGAACCTACCGAAATCGGGCCGAAACAATTGAAAGCTGGGACCTGTCTCAAAAGTTGGAGTATGATCCCCTATTTTGAAAACCACCAGTCTGCCGATTCGCAGCTGCTGCTTTTAAGCACAGCGAAAGCTCGAAAGTTCAATTTTCATGAACTTTCGGCCGAAAACATTGATGGTCGAAATTGGTGTTTAATTACAGGATTTTTTGCACTGAATCCGAATATGTAGGTCTGCCGGTCCCTAAGTGCTGCCTAAGCCCCGGCAGACTGGGTATAAGGGGGAAAAAATTCGAAAAATTCACAGATTTTTAGCAAAATTCTCATAAAACTCGCAAAATTGAGTTGAAAGAGGTTTATAACTGGTTCTAAGCAATATTCAAGAATAGGAATGACTTTTTAACATCAAAATTTCACAAAATTTTCACATTCAGGGGGTGAGGCTTAGGGGAGCATCAACCAACTCAGAACATGGATATTTGATCCATCAAAATATACGTTTTCTAGGTCATAGAACTCGATTATGACGATATTTTTTTCATTGTGTGGGGGGGGGGTGGCCCCTTCTCATGAAACATAGACAAATTTACAAATTTTCATTCAAGAACGTAATTAACACGTTCATTATAATGAAATTGAAAAAAAAAAAAACATGATAAAGAGAATGTGGGTGACATGAGTTGAATGAAAAAATGAAAAACAAAATTTGAAAAAAATTATGTAAGTAGGTAAAAGATATAGAAATTAGAATAAACATTAAAAAGGGAATGTTGTGACATTGGTAAACTAAAAAAAATGAGAAACGAGCAAAATAATAGAAAAATTGAGTGGTTTGCGAAATTTTGTTTTTTTAAATGAAAAATTGTGAATTTGTTCATGCTTAATGAGAATGGGTCTCACCCTCAATGAGAAAAATATTGTCATAATCGAGTCCTATGACCTAGATAATGTATATTTTGTTGTAGATATCACATGTCCATGTTCTGAGTTTGTTAATGCTCCCCTACGCCCCACCCCCTGAATGTGAAAATTTTGTGAAATTTTGAAGTTAAAAAGTCATCCCTATTCTTGAATATTGCTTAGAACCAGTTATAAACCTCTAACATCTCAATTTTGCGAGTTTTATGAGAATTTTGCCAAAAATCGTCATGAAAATTGAACTTTTGAGTTTTCGCTGTGCTTAAAAGCAGCAGCTGCGGATCGGCAGACTGGTGGTTTTCAAAATATGGGGTCATACTCTAACTTTTGGGACAGGTCCCAGCTTTCAATTGTTTCGGCCCATTTTCGATAGGTTCGGCTCTTGGACTATAATTAGGAAAATTATGCAACAACGAATGAAATCATTGCAAACGCGATGAAACTGGTGTTCCATTGAGATGGACCCTGCAAAAAGTAATGAATAAATTGTGAGTTTCATTTCAATACAAAGATAAATATGCCTTGTACTCACATAATCTGTTACAATGAAAGCTATGGAACGTAGTCTAATTACTGAACCTAACCAGTTCAAGGCTCAAGTTTGGTCGAATTGAGTGTACTATGAATCCTCACTGGCGTATTATTCAATAATTTTAGTTTCATCGGTAGCAGTTTTGAAAAATTTGTGATGCTGGAGGCTACAGATAGGTCTATATGGTCACAAAAGAAATCAAATTTAGTTATCATTTACAGGACGAGATTGAGCTTCAATGGTTTGATCGCTTTTCTTGTTTTGTTCGTCTGTCGAATACGACCACGGTTGTGGTTCTCCTGATCCAAACAAGTAGAAGATTATAGCCGCTGTTAATAAGATAATACCGAATATGATAAAACTAAAGTTCCATTGGGAGATCCTCTGTAAAAAATAAGTTTCAGTTTGAAATTCTGAATCATGTATACGTTTATTTTAGTGAAAAAAATGTGCAATACTGACGTGGCTGGTAACTATAAATGCTACGATTAGTGGTCCAATGACTGAAGATATCATATAAAATAATGCTAAGAAACTGGTCAATACGCTTGAACATTTTGGTGCCAGGACGAGGGCGTTTAAGCTTGGGCAAAATATATGAAAAATTAGTAGATATGTCCCTACATGAATTTGATATACTTACATATGAATTACGTACATTACAATATTTTGAGGAAAGGTACATATTTAAATAATTATAGACTTACTTGCACACTACTTCATTCACTGATACGGTAGTTTTGAGTAGAATTAGACAAGACATTAGTACTATGAAATTGGGAGGTAGATATGCCATAGTAATGAGTAAAGCTCCACCCAATCCAAACGCACTACACATGAATAATTTGTGCACCTGCAATGACGAATAAATTTTTGGTACGATTACCTACGTTGTTACCAATTTTTTTTTAAGGAGATCTTTTAAACAGGCATCATAGCGTGGTTACTTTTTAGTAACTTGGTTACTTTTTTCGAGACAAGTTACTTTTGGTTACTATTTCCACTTCAAAAGTTACTTTGGTTACTTTTTACCTCTAAAAGTTACTTTTTTCCAAAATTTCTCAAAAAATTTACCTTTTTTTCACAATTTTTCTCTAAAAATTGATTTTTTCAAGCGTAAAGTGTCTAATTAGTTTTGGTTTAGTCGAGTTTTGGAGACTTTTTTGTTTCAAAAAATTTCGCCCTCGCTCCGCTCGGGCAATACATTGATACCTCTGTTTCTTGAATACACTATTATTCCCTAAATTTGAATCAGTCAAAATTGGTGTATTTTCATTCTCTTGGTTAAGTATAGTGAAATAATTTTTATCAAAAACTAGAGATTTTCACCCATATTTCAGTCAAAACTCCAATCAATTTCCAATTTGTCAAATAAAAATCAGTAATTTTGATTAATATTTCAATGAAAAATCACTGTTTTTCATATAAATTTACAGGGTAGGTAGGCTAGATACTCACTTTTTTTTACTGAATTTTGACACACCCTCATTTTTTTCAAATTCTTCCTCGCCCTTGCATAATGTCCGATTAAGTCCCGGAGTCGAGCAGATTCAATCCAAGCTCAATAAAAAAAATGAAATTTTACCTCAAAAGTGTTCAGAGAAGTGCATTTTATTACTCTTCAAAAATAATTTTTCTTATTTCTTACATTAGAATATAACTTTCTAAATCTACATCAATCAAGTTTTATAAAAACTCTGCCTTTGTGAACCAATAAAATAATTTTCATTGATATTGCAGTCAAAAGTCGTTGATTTCTTAGTCGATTTTCAATTAACCAGAAAAAAAATCAGTAATTTTGACTAAACGATCAATGCGAATCACTGATTTTCATTTATATTCATCTCACTGATTCAGATTTAGAGAATTCTTGCAATTTTTCAGTTTTTCTTCGCTTTTATCTGTATTACATTTTTTCATCTGTCCACTGAAATTAACCTGACTTTACGAGCACTGCTGTAAAAATAGATTTTGAAGTTTGTTACGAATTTTTACCCCCCCCCCCCTCACCCCATTTTCTCCAATTCTCTGCCCCTTCCTTACATAATTTCTGGGAGCGCTTATAAGTTATAATAATTGCATTAAGACGCCTCTAGCCTTAGTTGCTGTATATGGCGTTATATAAAAAAAAAAAAAAAAAAAATACATTAAGTACATACATGTTTTTTTTTTTTTTTTTTTACAAATTTTACCATTAAAAATTGTGTTTTTGGTTACTTTTTGGTAATACATTGGTTACTTTTTTTCCCAAATTGGGTTACTAAAGTTACTTTTTTCCCACCAAATTTCACTATGATGCCTGTTTAAATTTAAACTATGTAATTTATAAAATTTTTGTTCACCACGATCTTAGAAGGGGACTTGTGAGTCTCCAAATGAAGGGTACAGGGAAGAAAGCAGTCAACTTATTTTTTTCTCATTTTGAGAAAATCGAATTTTAAAGTTTGAAACGATGTGAAAATTATTACTAAGATTTTTCTGGGCATGTAAATACTGCAGTAGTTGCTTAATATATTTGAGAATAACATATCTTGAGATGAAAAATAAATATTAGAAATTACCCGATTTATAAGCTAAAAACCAGGCAATTCAATAGAATATTCGGTATTATTCCTTTAATACTTTTCATGATAATAAAAAATAATATGGTACCTTTTGGATAGTCTGCAGGCGGTTATATTGGTCACGTGAGGGATTTGCTTGGGTTTTTCTCATCATTACTTAACTTACTTATTTTTTTCCCTTTACAGCGGATTTTTAAACACGATTTCATGACACAAATTTGAAAATTTTAAAAATTCGAATATATCATGAATTCATGATATTCTACCCAGAATTATCTACCAAAATTTTATATAATTATCTCATTTTTTTTAAAAAAGTGAGTTGACTGCTTTTTTCCCTGTACCCTTCAAATAGGACCTGAAAAAATGCAGTTTTTAAATTACCCTCTTCCACTCCTTCTCGGTATGGTACCCAGCAGTAAAAATATGGTATTTGAGATTCTGCCTGCGTTTCCATGTAAGTTTAGTGTCGTTCTTAAGTAATCGCTTAAAAGTTCTCAAGTCAGTGTTTTCCAACAATTTGAAACAAGTTGAAGATTTTTCGCAAAAATAAAGTCTTCTCCAAAAAAATTTGATAACCAGGGTTTTGGAGAAAAAAAATCCTGCCAAAATTTCTGCAATTAAATTTTTGTTCACTTACTTTTTATTAAAAAAAAAAATAGAAATTTGAAACTTAAAATTATCTAACAAAAGTGTTTTCATAAATTCACTTTTTTTATTACAAAATTTTTTTCCTTGAGTTACCTTTTTGGCTGTATGATTATGAAAGGGAATGGGAATTAAAAACGAAAGCCCTCCTTTTTTTTTCAAAAATGGCCAAGTACTTACCTATATACTTTAAAGACCCATAATTTTGTTCCTGAGGGTCAAAAATCTGATTTTTTGAGAGGGAAGGGCAGCACTTGCAAACAAAGAAGGTTCCACTTAAAATATGTAGCTCAACATAAATTGAAAAATATGCGAGTTTTAAACATTTTTCAAATGAGATTGATTTAATGATTTATGTTTTGAACTTTATTATTTTTTTGCTTCGGCTCCATTTTTATAAAATTTTTACCCATAGTTTTTTGGGGGACATCACTTGGCCATTGTATTCAAGAACAGTTCTTCTTGAAGTTGCAGCATGATATGAATCGAACGATATGTGTTTTAGAAATGGATATTTAAAATTTTTTAATGTTTTGAGGACACCGTCTACATTTTTTTTTTTTTCATGAATTTGAAGTTCAAAAAAAAAAAAGGAAATGTGAATCTTGAAAATTTTTCATTACGACGCATCTACGTTTTGAATTTTTTTTTCTGCATAAGCATAGTTCCATTTGAAAAAAATTGTATCTGTTTTTGCGACAACAACTAGCATTTAAGAATATTTTTTTCTTGAATTTGAAGCACAAAATAAATTGGAGAGGATGTGAGTTTTATATATTTTTCAAAAACGACTCATTTATGTACCTACTTCCTGGTTTTCAATTTTTTTCCATGAAACTCAATTTTTTAATAAACTTCATCTTTTTACATTCATGAAAAATTTATGTATTTTATGGGACAAAGTAAATACATTTTTACCTGAGCAGTTGTTAAACGATTCTTATTATTCAAGCAGTCCAATGTGAATCCAATTAAAGGCATCGTAAAAATATTTACAAAAGTGGGTATGGCAGCAAATATCCCAATTTTGTCAATTTTGCTTCCAGTGAGATCTACAAAAGGTTCACATATTATGAAAATTTTATCAAGCAAATAATTACGTACGAGTGTCAAGTTACCCTGCAGATACATCGGTAGACAGATCACAGTAATCGTGGATCCGAAAGTATAACCTATTTTTGACATGCCCAAAGCGTACACGTGCTTACTAAGGATCATGTTCTTCCACACTGATTTTATCTGCGCCACAATGTTTCACATATTTTTATTTTGGATTGAAATTCTTATTCGTCTAAGAAAAAGTCCATGGATTTTGCATTATAAAGATACCCTTACTTTCGTACATTTTTTGGTCTGAATTGTTTGGGATCTTGTTGTATGTACCGAAGCTCTTCTTTGGATATCCATTTATCCGATTCAGGGCTGTTGGGCACGAGAGGAACCCATAATGCAGTCCATAGCAGAGAAAAAGCACCTTTGATCATTCATTTTCCAGATAATTGTAATTAGATGAAAGATAATTTGCGAATATTATACGGATGAGTTACCAGAGAAGTAGAAAGTCGCCGGCCAGCCGTACTTCTTTGAAACGAATCCAAATATGGGATAAATTATAGCAGGTCCGGCATAAAGTCCGGTCAATGTTATGGCCATGAGTTTGGACCTGTCTCTGTTGGGTGACCATTGAGACCATAATTCCGGGAAACTGGCGAATCTGAATGCCTGAATGGATGTACAATAATGGTTTTTCGATTTTACGGGCGAAATATCATAAAAATAGAAATATACCTGCGTTACACCTTCTACGACTCGAGCGGCGGCAAATAGGTGGAGACTGAAACGAATCATCAACGGAGTTAATAACGTCAAGATGGATACGACTAAATTGCTGATGGTGATGATGATCGAGCCTCCAAATCGCATCGCCAGATATCCTCCCAAAGGTGCTAACAACGTTCCATATTCGTTTACTCCTAACAAGAACCCTTTGGTTTTGGAATCCCAGTTGAATTCTGGCTCCTGTAAGGTTATTGACGGAATACTTTCCTAATCTGAATCAGTCAAATTGACTGATTAAAAAAGGCAGAATTAAGTCACCTGATGAAATCAGTGAAAAATTTACTGATTCAATTAGTGAATTTTCATTTTTGAATCAGTAATTTGTTTCTTAACCAACGAAATGAACAATCTCCAGTTTTTGAATGATTCAAATTAAGAGAGTGGAGATTTATGAAGATGATCTTGCACGCAAGATATTTACATCCAGGATGTTTCAAAGCTGACGATCCTCATTCCAACCAGATGTTTTTCTGAATTTTGCATTGGCACTTTCACCTATGCTCTCTCATTTTGAATCAGTGAAAAGTCACTGATTGAGGGAAAATCAGCGAAATTCTTTGATTTTCAATGGATTTTCGCTGATTTTTCAAAGAATTTCATTTCTTAATAAATCTTCACCGATTTTTCAGCATTTTTTTCACTGAAATTTTTTCACTGATTTATTACTGTGCTACAAGTAAAAAATTTTTCGAAGAGCGTAACTCAGCCCGTGAAATTTAATGGTTTGACAAATATACTTGGACTCGGAATAAGTTGCCTACTCACTGGTTGGAAGGAGAATACTCTGTATAAAAAAAGATCCATGAAAAAAATCTCACTTACTTGAGTAATCGTTGTATTGCCTATAGTGATCTCAGTCTCACTCGTCATATCCAATATAGCTATGTTCAAATTGGCTTTCAACGCGAATAAATTCATTTCACCGAAAAATGCTAAAATACCGACGACAAAACGCTTCGAAAACCAAAATCTGTATTTTTCCATTTTTTGAAACAAAATGTATGTATTGAATTATTGATAAATATTCACTTTTCCACCAGCTTGATGCAATTTTGGTAAAAATAAATCAATCTTTTTCGTAAGAGACGTTAAAAAAACTATAAACGAGTTGTAAAATAAAATAGGTGACATTAAAATTACGTAAATGTAGTCTGAACCTATTGTCTTCTTTACCACTACTGACATCGAAGCGGAATTTTTTCATGATATATATTTTAGGTAACGATGTGTACTTAGAGATCATTTATGTGGTGGAATTTACAACGTATTTTATTTTACATCATTTTGAAGTGCTTTCGATGCGAATAATTGAAGTCGTCTGAGATTTAGTTTGATGATCATTGGGCGTAAAGTTGAGTTCAAATTCGCATACTTGAATTGATTTTTGAAAGTGTCCATTTTTTCTGTGTTTTGAAATTTCATAAAAATATACAATTATTACATTGAACAAACAGGGTTAGAAAATCTCACTTCGCAGCACAGCCAGAAGGCGAGAGAGATTTTCCTCCCTCCTCCACTATATTAAGAATGTACAAAAATGGTATTTTCTTCGAATTTTTAATTTAAAAAAAAATCGCTTTTGTTTTGCTGAGTAAGAGTTTATTATTGGGTCCAAAAAATTCAAAAATTCCATAGAAGTGCGAATTGTGGCTATCCGAAATTTTCTTACTTGTTTTTCTCCATCCCTTATATTGGCGTAATTGATTTTTTTCGCAATTTAGTTGAAATTATCTTGAAAACCGTGTATTTTCTCTAGTAAACAGCTTAAAAGTTTAAAAAATTATGAAATTTTAAACTTTTGATTGTTTTTTTCCTAAAAGTTTTCGCTTCAACTTCATTCGGGCTAAATCTTTTTAATACGTAGAAAAATGGCTGTTATTTTTTTCATTAGCTTTTTTTCTCGATTTGAAGCACTTATTTTTTTTTTAAAGGAAGGGGTAAGTGAAAAATTGAAAAAAAATAAAATTTTAAGTTTGAAAGAGTCCAAAAGTGGTAAGAATTTTCATTCTTGAGATTTAGTGGACATCTTGCTAGTGCAGTAATTTTGTCTTGTTTTACAAAGACACAATGTCTGGCAAGAAAAACTAAAAAAAAAACAAAACAAAAACAACAGAAAATAGCAAAAATTTCATTTGAGTAGCAAGAAACCAGAAAACAGCAAGAATTTTAATGCTTTTACTGCAAAAAGCAGGATTATTCAACGTTTTTCTCTTTCTTTGAATTTTGAAATCGAAGAATAAGAAAATGGATTCTTTTTTGGACATATTTAAACCAAGAAAAATTCAGAAAATAGCAAGAATTTTCATTTTTCATATCCAGTAAATACCATGGAACGAAATATCCTCGAATTTGGAAAAAAATATTTTAAAATAATCCAATTTTTTTCCGAGTGGACCTCATTTTTCAATTTTTTGATATTGTCGATGTTGGTAACTAAACATGTCGATCCAGTTAAATTTTTGTTTCGTAGTTGAAGAACAATAATTCTTCTCATTTTCTATTTCGCAGTTCAAGTTTGAGAGATACGTACATATAGTTTATCTTTTTTTATTATTTGTAATGTGTATCTTTTTACGATACCTACCCGGATTAATAAAAAAAATATCTTTCAAATACGAGTACTTTGACATTACAGATAATGCTGTGATAAAACGTTGTTTAAATCAAGTGTAAGGTCAATTGGGGTAATTGTAAATTTTTCGGAAAATTGAACCGATTTTGTGATACTCTTTTTCGTTTTACTCTGTGAGTAAGAAAGCAAAGTGATTGAAATTTTTACCATGTATCAATGAATGTATAAGGAGTAATATGGCGGTTTGTTTTCATCGATTCGATTATTCATTCCGAAATTATGGACTTCGTTTACAATTGGACAAGAATATTTACATTTACCCCACAGTGGTGGGGTAAATGTAAATGCATACATTGTGCCTCATAAAAAACGTATCCTTCGGGTTTTTTTGCATAATTTGGAAAAAAATTATAGAGATTAAATATTTAAACGCGTGGAAAAACTAACTTGTAAAAAAAAATCAAAAAAAATCAAAAAAAATTAAAACCAAAAAAAATGATATTTTGTGTTTAAATTTGTGAATCCCATTTAAATAACACGTGTTTACAATTACCCCACACCTGAAAAATTTGATGGGTATTTGTAAATGCTGCAGAAAAATAATTTCTCAGCTTCAAAAATCATAAGAATTGAATTTCATCATTTTTGAATGTCCGTAGAACTAAATTAATGCATCAAACACCAACTTTTTTACTTTTTTCTATTTTTTCTCGAATTTTGAAGATTACGTAAATTGTGTGAAAATCGAAATTTGATATCATGTTTTTTTCATCGCGAAATTTTTCATCACAGCTGTCACCAAGAACCCGAAGTTTTTTATTATAGTAAGACCAATTATTCAAAGTTTTTATTTTTGGCAACTCCAGCTCGCTAGATGCATTCAAGTATTTACAGCACGACTTGTTTACAATTACCCCATGTTTACAATTACCCCAAATGACCTTACTAAATGTGTTTTTTTTTTAAATTTTTGTAGCTTAACTGAGCATATCTCATATCTTCTGTGATCTAGTCTTGTGTTAGCTGCTGGATAAAAATTTTATTAAAATTCAGATACTTTATGAGGGTGAGGGTGTGGAATTTTCATGGCTTTCATCGGATTCGGATTTCTCATTTCGCTCGTCGATCGAATAAGACCACGGTTGTGGCTCACCAGATCCAAATATTAGGTAGATTATGGCTCCAACAAATGAGATCATTGCAAACGCGATGAAACTGGTGTTCCACTGAGATGGACTCTGAAAAAATTAATGAACCATTGAACTCAACTAAATTTGGATTTCGATACAATATAAAGAAGATGTGCCATATACTCACGTGACCAGTGACAATGAAAGCTATGACAAGCGGTCCAATTACGGAACCCAGCATATGAAACAGCGTTAAGAAACTATACAAGACACTCGAACATTTCGGAGCCATGGAGAGAGCGTTCAAGCTGGGAAGGAAAATTGCATATCAATTGAATCGAAAATACGTAGATGAATATTGAGTTATTTGCACGGACTCACTTGCAAGTCACTTGATCGACAGTTAAAGTTGATTTTAGTAGAGTAAGACACACCATTACGAGGATAAAATTATGAGGTAAATGCGCCATTACAAGTAGTAAGGTGCCACCGAATCCGAAAGCGGTGCATATGAATAATTTGTACACCTGCGATGGTAAAATCACTAGTAATAAGTAGGTATTTACTTTACCCAGGTCTTGGATTCAGGGTATCTACTGACAAGAAAGCCCAGAAAATGGCGAGAATTTACTTCAGTGGCTAAAAAGCCGATAAATAGCCAGAATTTTTGAAGTACCATTATTCGACTTTTTCAGTTAAAATCTCACAATTTTGATTTTTATGTCTTGAATTACCACTGTAGTTGCCTTCATGTTTGGCTTCCTTCTTTAGAAAATCCCGACTGATTCTGCCATTAGACTTACATTTTTTCCCTGGGTTCGCTCGGATCGAATTATTTTTTCTTCTGTGGTTTGGAATTTTGATGAATTTATATTTAAGTAAAAATATTATGAAATTCATCCTAAATATCTAGATACATTTTTATTTTGTACTAAAAATTGTTATTTTTTGAAAATTTTACATTTTCTTCATTCGTGTTGAATAATTTTTTCCCCTAAAATTTAATATTGGTAAAAAAATTCACGAGCAGTCTAAAGATTTCGATGAAAATGTAATTTGAACATTTTTGAGAAATTTTGAGCCCAAATTAGGTCAATTTTCAAGTTTTTTTTCTAAGAGTTGACATGTGTGACCAATGAAAATGGGGTGTAGAATTTCATCAAAAACTTGGAAATGTCGACACATTTTTTTGAGCAATTTTTGAGCCATTTTGAGCAAGTGCGGGTCAATTTTTGAGTATTTCGTCAAAAATTCGTCAACATTTACAACTTCTTGGTGCAATTCTAGCCCATTTTCATAGGTCACACGTCAACTTATAGAAAATACTTGAAAATTGACGTGATTTTGTGTTCAAAATTACCCAAAAATGCTCAAATTACGTAAGGTAGTGTTCAACAAATATCCGGATATCCAAATACCAAATACTATTTGGATAAATATCCAAATATCCGGATATCACACGGAAATTGCCGAACAGCTCCGAAAACATCCCGAAAACGGTTGAACTTTTCCGAGAGTTCCCGAATTCTTTTACGAACCCTCACAAAATTTAAAGGTCGATTATCGAAATCGAAAAATCGAAATTGAAAAATCGATTATCGAAATCGAAAAATCAAAATTGAAGAATCGATTATCGAAATCGAAAATTCAATTTTTTCCCGTTGAAACTCTTCATTTCGATTATCCGGATATTTGTTGAACACTAATATGGCGCCTACGAAGCCATTATTGAGCTAAAAATGGGCTAATTTCACAAAAAATCGCACATTATGGGCGCTGAAAACCCATTGTGCTAGTATCCCAAAGAAGTTGACATAATATGTATTAATGACCGCAACCAGACTGAAAACATTTTTAGGCTCCAGCCTCTTAATGTGCCAGGGAAAATTTTCAAAATACTTTTTTTTTTTTAGGACTATGGGACCCATAGTTATACACGAAAAGCCGACTGAATTTTTTGGTCCAGACTCATTCCATGTCAACTCGACCAGGTTTTGACCTTGGGTCTTCCGATTTCGCTCAATTATTTTTTACGAGTTCCCCTCGATGGTCGAATGAAGGAATCGCCGTAATTCCGATCCTGATCCTTCAGGGGGCGAGGGGGTGGCCCTTGTAATTTTCCTATAATTGGGAATTTTTGCACAATGGCTCAAGTTTGAAAGGCCATATCTCGAGATCGGTTAAGTCCAAGATGAATCTGTTCATGCTGTTTTGTAGAGAATTAAAAGAAAGATTCAAAATTGATAATCACATTTGGAAAAGTTCGAAATTGAACTTTAGTGATGAAAGCTCAACTTTCATGATGAGTACAAAACATGAAGGGGCCCCATTTAAAAATTTGAAAAATTTACTATGAAGATAACTTCTTATGTATTTTTCAACTAATTACTTTTCAAGATGGGATCTCAATACCCCTGGAAGGCACAGGGGTCCTCAATTTTGGTCAAAATTCAAAAAAATGTAAAAAGTGAAGTAATACATCGATTTCTACTAATTCGAAGGCACTGAGTTCGAATATATGCTCAGTTTTTTCATCCGACCCCTCTGAACCTCCCTATCAGCCCCCTGATGTGATCAAAATTCAAAAAAATGAAAAATAACGTGTGACGTGTCGTTTGTTGGGGGTTTGAGAGCGCTGAGTTCGAATATTTGCTTATTTTTAAGCCACATTTTTGAAAAAAAAAACATTGGTTTTTTAAATTTTTTAGTACTTGGGAGTTCGTGTGGGGCACGGTGGCGGATCGAGAAAGTAAGCTGATAATCAATCTCAGCACCCTCGAGTTGGTAGAAATCGATATGTCACATGTTATTTCCATTTTTTTGCATGTGTTTTCTCAAAATTGGAGGTCATGGGGGCACTTAATGGCTGAATTCCAAAAATAAGCAAAAATTCGAACTCAGTGCCCCCAAAAACCAAACAAACGACACGTCAAACGTAATTTTTTATTTTTTTGAATTTTGATCCCATCAGGGGGGCTGATAGGGGTGTTCAGAGGGGTCGGATGAAAAAACTGAACATATATTCGAACTCAGCGCCTTCGAATTAGTGGAAATCGATGTATTACTTCACTTTTTACATTTTTTTGAATTTTGACTAAAATTGAGGACCCCTGTGCCCTCTGGGGGTATTGAGATCCCATCTTGAAAAGTAATTAGTTGAAAAATACATAAGAAGTTCTCTTCATAGTAATTTTTTCAAATTTTTAAATGGGGCCCCTCATGTTTTGTACTCATCATGAAAGTTGAGCTTTCATCACTAAAGTTCAATTTCGAACTTTTCCAAATGTGATTATCAATTTTGAATCTTCTTTCAATTCTCTACAAAACCACATGAACAGATTCATCTTGGACTTAACCGATCTCGAGATATGCGCTTTCAAAGATGAGCCATTTTGCTAAAATTCCCAATTATACGAAAATTACAAGCGCCCCCCCCCCGGATCAGGATCGAAATGACAGCGGTTCCTTCATTAGACCATCAAGGGGAGCTCGTAAAAAAAATTAGCACGCCAATTTCGATTTCTAGAGCATGTTTTGCTAGTTGGACTGTAGACTAGAATGAAATTGCGAAAAAGTGCTTGAAATTCTCTATAAAACGATTTTATACAAGGGGAATGTGCCAAAATAAAAGTTCTTGGAGTGGTCTTTTTGGGCAAATTTGAAGCAAGAAAAATTGTTAAAAAAATGGCGAGAAAACCCAGAAAATATGTAGCAAGAATTTTCATTTTTTAGCTCCAGTAGATACCCTGAGATTTTTGCTTGTACCTTCTTAGATATCGAAATAAGTTACCTGAGTGCTGCTTAAAACATTCGTATTACTCAAACGGTCTAAAATGTACCCGATCAGTGGTGTACTGAAAATATTTATAAAAGTGGGTATAGCCGCATAGATTCCAATTTTATCAATTTTGCTCCCAGTGAGGTCTAAGTACAATTACGAATAACAATTCTCATTTATCATCATTTTTTTTCAAGATATCAAGTGAACAAGACGCGTTGAATTACCTTGAATGTACATCGGTAGACATACCACTGTTATTGTTGTTCCAAAGTTATAGGCTAGTTTTACCATACCCAACGCGTAAACGTGTTTGCTGAGGATCATGTTTTTCCACATCAATTTCATCTAGAATGAAAAAATTTTCGCAGTTGAAGACTAGTATAATCGAAAGAATATTCAGATATCCCAAATATTCACTTTTTTTGGTCTGGATTGTTTGGGATCTTGTTGTATGTAGCTGAGCTCCTCTTTGGATATCCACTTATCCGACGCAGGGCTATTGGGTACAATGGGAAACCATAGAGCAGTCCATAGCAGAGAAAATCCACCTTCGATCGTAAATTTTTTAGTCAAATTGTGATAAGTTGAAAGAAGCAATACGAGAATGGCGACGAATTACCAGAAAAATAAAAAACCGTTGGCCAACCGTATTTTCGAGCGACTAGTCCAAAAATAGGATACGTTATGGTTGGTCCAACATGAAGTCCGGTTAACGTTATGGCCATAAGTTTGGATCTTTTAATAGGCGACCACTGAGACCACAGTTCGGGAAAACTAACAAATCTGAACACCTTGATGGATTTATATAGAAATTATTTTCCCTCAGAGATACTTCTGTGAGTTCGAAGATTATACCTGAGTTACTCCTTCGATTATTCGAACCACGATAAATAGATGGAAATTGAAACGAATTATCATTGGAGTTAGTATGGTCAAGATTGATACGACCAGATTGCTAATGGTGATGATGGTCGAGCCTCCAAATCGCATCGCGAGATATCCTCCCAAAGGTGCTAATAACATTCCGTATTCGTTTACTCCTAACAAGAATCCTTTAGTTTTGGAATCCCAGTCGAATTCCGGCTTCTATATCGAAGGTGATGAAGTCATGTTTACGAGTAAAAAATCGAATTTGAAAACTTCATAAAATTTAGCCACTTACCTGTATAAATTTCGTTGTATTATTAATGACGATTTCTTTCTCGCTCGTCATATCGAGTATTGCTATGTTCAAGTTGGCCTTTAACGCGAATATATTCGTTTCTCCGAAAAATGCCAAAATACAAACAACAAATCGTTTAGAAAACCAAAATTTATATTTTTGCATGGTTTCTATCTTATGATACAAATCGTCGAGTAAATTTTCCTCAATATAAAATATTAAGCGTGAAAATAACTATACTTCAACTTGAAAAATTTGACAAGGATTGTATATTCGATGAGAAATGAACACGAAGTGTTGATAAAATCGAAGCAGAAGTCTTGTGGTTTAAGCACAACGCCCCTCACTTCGTCTGGCCAAGTTTATATTAACGTCATTCTTTCTAAGAGAGCTTTATAATTCAAGATTGCGGTAACTGTCCAAGGTTGTATCATTGGCGCCAAAAGTGCGCTGAAATTGTATGCTTTGTTGCTTTAGTGCAACGAAGTTATATGTAGGTAGGTACCTACTCAGAGATCGTGATGGATTTTGGTCTACAATATCGTTTTATTGTGGGATTTATTTGGAGTGTTTCCCTCCCAGTATTGGTTGCTAAAATCGTGGTGGGTTTCTTCCATTCAACATACTTTGTATTTGAAAATTATAAGTTATCTGAAAATTGAAAAATCAGTGGTCAATGTGTTCATTGCGCTGAAAAATGTTCGTAATTTTTTACTGGGTGAAAATAAAGATGAAAGAAAAACTTTCCTTAGAGAAAGTTTTTTCTTTCATCCTGATTGGACTCCTTAGTTTAGGTTGACCTACTGCCTGTCGATTATATCTCGACACTTTTGGCAGGGTTGCCAATGGGCAAAAATTGTCAAGTTTTCGGGGTTCTTAGGCTTCATAAAAAATTGTAAATCAACCACCAAAATATTTGTTTTCTTTAAAACATCGGAAGAAACTGAATTCCCAATTACCAGCTATCTATTTGTTACTTTTTTTTTTATTAATTTGAGAAACCCTGCAATATTTTTTAATACTGGTATCACAGTAAAAAATATCAAGAAAGAATCGACATTCAATATTCCTAATTTCTGAAAATGAAGAGTCGATTTCAGCGAAATTGTTTTCAAAAGTCGTTGACGAATTTTTTTGATGATGGTGCAAAAATCTTGATCGTATATTTACTAAATGTTCAAAAAAGATCCAACATTTTTCCCTCGAAAAATTCAATTGAAAAGAATGTTTTGTTTTTCAACTTTTTGGACCGGGTTGATGGCTCTCAACCAGTCTGTTAGTTTTTCTATTTTGAAAAAAAAATGGAATTTTATACAGAAAAAAATGTTTTGAACAAACTTCTAAAAATTGTCAATATCGAGGCATTCGAGAAATAAATCGAGATATTTAAAGTAGTTGGAAAGTTGTATAAAAAATTGAGATTAGATAACCAAAAAATATAAAAGAAGTAGAAAATGAAGCTAAATTTTAGCAGGTAAAAGAAAGTAAGAACCGCTACATTTCGAAACAGAAGAAAATTAGACCAAAAAAACATATAAGTATTCAGTGATATTTCAAAAAAATGGGTTAAAAGTAGCTCAGCATATTCATTGAAACTGAAAATACCTGCATAAAACGTCGAGAATGAATTATTTTGTGTCTGAAAATCACAGTTTTCTAGTTTTCAACCCTCGATTTGCACGGAAATACGAAACTAGGTACTTGAAAAGTTTCCAATGAACAAATTATGCAATCGAAATTTTTTTCTATCTTATTCTCATCAAGTAAGTAATTTAAAAATTTGAAATATTTGGAAACGGAAAATCCTCAAGAATATTGTATAACGCCTTATTTTTTGAAAATTTGAATGTTTTGATACAGGAAAAATATTACCCTTGCCCCCTACCCCACACACATTTAATCGAGCACCGAATTTCAGTCAATGTAAATGGTTTTGAAAACTTGAAAAAAAAGTTCTGAAAAATCTGGAAAAGTTCAAGAAATTAATTCACACCAT
This sequence comes from Pseudococcus viburni, assembly GCA_033439095.1. Taxonomy (NCBI): domain Eukaryota; kingdom Metazoa; phylum Arthropoda; class Insecta; order Hemiptera; family Pseudococcidae; genus Pseudococcus; species Pseudococcus viburni. The sequence goes on along the minus strand of JAVBJF010000118.1, from coordinate 435,964 downwards.
TTTTGAAAAAAAAGTTGTTTGGAATTGGGAGGAGGCGCACCTAAATTTTCGAAAAAGTTTTTAAAAAATCCGAAAAATTTATTTTTGAATTTGATGGTAGGTAGGTACTAGGTAGGTACATCTTTTGTTGTTGTTGTTGTTTTTTTTTGAAGAATGAGGAGTATAATTCGATGTTTAAATGTTAACATAATTGAACCTAACCTCTCGTACATAACGATGCGCCACTTTACGGTAATCTACCAATCAGAAACACCGTTCGAAGATCCGATGATCGCATCGTCTGTTCCTCAATTTATTGTTTTTTTTTTCAAGTCCAAATATTTTCAGAAATTTTTATCACGTTCAAAATATCTTCTCAATTTTTTCCAACCATGATGTTTTTCCAAACTTTTTTCAGGCTCCGAACTTTTTTGCCAAAAATTTTTCAAATTAAAACATTTTTTTGTTCTCTTCCGCCGTAAATTTTTTCAACTTTGAAATTTTTTTCTAAATTTTATCCAAACCGATTTTTTTAAATTTTTTTAAATTTTTTGATCTTTTTCAACCATCATCAACTTTAAAATTGAAAAATTTTATCCAATCTGAAATCTTTTTCTAAAAGTTTTCCTGCTCTAAAATTTTTCTCAATTTTTTTAACCTTGAAATTTTTAAAACTATTTCTTTTTTAAAACTTTCTTCCAACTTTTCAATTTTTTCTCTATTTTTTTCTAGCTCTAGTTCTTCTCAGTTTTTTTCGGCTTCAAAAATTTTTTCCTGTTATTGTATAGTACGCAGTCTTGTCATTAAATAAAAAAATCGTTCATTTAAAGCGTTGAAATTTTTTCGGAATTCAAATTGATTTTTAAACATTCTCAAAAGTTGAAGAAAAATCATAGAGAGTTGAGGACAAAGGCCTAGAGATTTGTTATTTTGTTATTTACTACTTCGTTTCGAAAATTTCGGGGGAAAAATTTGGGATTAGCAGAAAATAAATACTTCTGATGTCAAAGTTCAAAAAAAAAATTGGAAAAATTCTAATTCAAGAGTTCGAAAAAATAAAATCGTAGAAAAAATTTCAGGGTTAGAAAAATTGAGAACGAATTCGTTAGAGTTTGAAAAATTTTTAAGAAAAAATTTCACAGTTTGAAACAAATTTTGGGATTACGCGACTAATGTAAAGTCGTAATCATGATAATCACAAATAGAACGTATCTGCGCAGCATTATCCATGATTCGATCCTCGAATGACCCATGCATCATTAGTGTCCCCCGCAAAATCGTGGCTGGCTCGAAGTGATTAATAAGCGCCGCCATAAAATAACACGGAGAAAAAAAACATATATTTTTAGGACAAGTCAACAGATAGGAGGGGGAGATTCAAGAAACATTAGCTACCTATGTGATCTAATCAGTATGAGTCAAGTTTTTATTTTCCTCTACTTCTTCGATACTTGGACTTTTTTGATGTTCAGTCGAAAACGACCATGGTTGTGGTTCACCAGATCCGAATAGGAAAAATATTACAGCTCCGACAAACGATATAATTCCAAACACATAAAAGCTGGTATTCCACTGGGAAATTTTCTGTAAAATTGAAGGAAATGAATCAATGATGAATTGAGACAATAATCGCGTTATAATTTCATCCAATTCTGTAAAAGTGATCAACTTACGTGGTCGGTAACTATGCTTGTAATAATAAATGGAGCAACAGCGCTGCCCAGCATGTGAAAAAATGATATAAAACTGGCCAAAACACTTGAGCATTTTGGCGCCAAGACTAGGATATTCAAACTACATGGAAAATAAAAATCAATCTCGAGTCATCAGCAAAGAAATGCAAATTTTAGCCAAATAATGAAGTACTCACTTGCATATTATCCAGACTACGGACACGGTGGTTTTCAATAATGTAAAACATACCATCGTAGCGACGAAATCATTCGAAAAATTAGACATTGCCAGTAAAAAAATTCCACCGAAGGAGAGAGCGCAACAGGCGAACATCTTGTGTGCCTAAGAGTATAATCGATGTTGATAATTTTATTCAGATTCTCAATCTTATATCATAAAAATAACTTACTTGAGTAGTTGTTAGATATTGGTTATTTCTGAAATAATCCAACAAATATCCGACGCAAGGTACAGTGAATATATTTATCACCGTAGGTAAAGCCGAATAAATTCCCACTTTTTCGAGCTCGCTGCCGGTGAGATCTGTAAAATGTAAATTCATCTTGTTTAGAGTTCATCGCAGTGTTTCATTCGATAGGCTCGTGAGTATTGAAAGGGTTGCAGGTTGTACCTTTAATATACATCGGAAGAAACGTTACGGTCACAACGAGACCAAAATCTTGTATCATTCGGACCACTCCTAAAGCGTAAACTTGTTTGCTGAGAAGCATGTTTTTCCACATTGATTTCAACTACATGTACATACATACATTATAAATCAAGAAATCGATGCATTTATAAAAATTACACGCATGCGAGAGTGCAGTCGTTGGGAGCATTTCGTGCGAATCGTCGTTTCAATGGTTACTCTATGGCTCGAAAATTTATTTATTTTGTTGAATTTGTCCTTCTGTAATCCCCCCCCCCCTCAGAACTATTAACTTCACCTTATAATGAAATGGAAGATTTTTTGTAAGAATCGTTTAAAAAGAAGAAGTTAAATATTGATCAAATTTAATGTTGAATTAAAATATCGAAAAACTGGTCTGAAATTTCAGAGAATTGCTGAGTGTGGATGAATTTTGTGCTGAAATAGTGTGTAGTGTGATGACTAATTCCTAGAGTCCGAGTTACCAAAACGGTATCGGGAGCTCTCGGTGGTTTCCGAAGGTGTTCGTTTGACTTGTTCGAATTTTTTCTTCATTTTTACGTACGTCTGCATCTATTATACTGTACGTATGCAGTTAAATTAGTAAATTTGAAAAGAGGATTGTTTAATTAAATGAGTATACGGAAATAACTCTTTTTTCAGCATCAAAATAATTATAAAAATCATACATGCCATGAAAATATTAGATTGTAATATTGGGATATTTTGATTCCTGTAAGTATTTGTACCAAATTTTTACAACTTTTCTACTCTTTGTGATATTAATTTTGAAATATCTCAAGTCATTTCATTATTTTTTAGTGTCACTGAATCACTAATTCACTGCTGGGTTAAACAATCACATTTTTTTCAAAAATATTCCATTAGAAAAAAGTTGAAATTTTTCTTTTTACCTACTTATTTTCAATTTTATGATATTTTTTTTGTATAAAAATTTTAATCATTTAAAAATTAACATACTTATCCGAATTCAATAGCTAGAATTGATCATTTATTTATGTAAACAAATAAAATTATTTCATCATTTTTTAAAAAAGGTACTTTGAAAAAAATATATAAAGTAGGTAAATCAGCAAAATTAAAAAGTGACAAAAATAAAATAGGCACAAGCACAACTCACCAGAACCAAAAAAATCGAATTATGTTTGACTTATGACATGACATGACATGTTTAATTTTTATGCTTTTTGGAGCCGAAAAAAATGCCAATTTTTCAATGGTTGTTATGTTAAACAATCGTCCTTCTCATTTCAGCTAATTAAACTGCATAAAAGTGCAATATTTGTATACTGTATGATGTATTATACCGTATACGTAAGTCTAAGTACGTAAAAAATAATGAAAAAATTCGAACAAGTCAAACGAACACCTTCGGAAATCGCCGAGAGATCCCGATACCGTTTTGGTAACTCGGACTCTAGGAATTAGTGAAGGTGATGGAATTGTTTTAACATAATTGAAAAAAGAAATCGAGTTGAAGAAACCTGCGAAGTTTAAAATTCAAAAAAAAATTTCATAAAAATTGTGTTTAAATCGAAAAAATATTAAAATTACTTATTAGGAGTAAGTACGATGAAATTTTTTTATAATTGTTAAGCCTTTGAATTGTTGAAAAAAAAATTAAAAATGAAAGAAAAATGCACAAGCAAGTAGAATATTGTTAAAAATATGGCAAGTTTCTCAAAATTTAATTAAAAGACCTGAAAATATGCCAAATTTTGCATAAAAATTGTTTAAAAATGTGTTGAAAATGACGAAACGTCACAAAAAATTAAACAAAAGTTTTATATTATGATGATTTTTTTCATATTTGATGCAGCCACTTCGAAAAAACTGTCTGCACATTTCATATTTAGGCAAAAATGTCAAACTTTTCAGTCAATTTGTAGAGTATATCATGCTAAACACGCCTTGACAATTTCCAAAACTTCAAAGCCATAAAGTCATTTTATTCCATGGCAAAGTTGGTGGAGTTGTGGGGTTTTCGAAAAGACATTTTTTCAAAAAAAAAAATCGTACGTAACTAAGTAAATTGATGCATTCTGAAACCCAAAATGACTTAATGCTGTAAAAAATCAATTTATTAACCGAATTCAATGTAAAATTTTCTTAGATACAGGGTGACCGAAAAGAAGTTCCCAAAAAAAAATGCTTGGCAAAAATTCCCTAATTAACTTATCCAAAAAATTTCAACTCTGGCATCATCCTTGGTCCATTACTATTCGAACACAGGCCTCTTCAAAAATTCTCAATCATTTTTGAATTTTTTGTGAAGAATAATTTGATTTTCGCTTACAATGCTATAGCTAAACCGAGTCGAACGAAATTTAAAAATTGCGTGGAATAAAAGCTAGGAATTTCTGTGGATAGGTGACGAGTTCCTCAAAATCTTGAATTGAACCCTGTTAATCTGAAAACAGTGCGTTCAATTTTGAAATAAGGAGGATTGCATTTCAGTGCTTCACAATTTGGAGTCAGGTGATTTAATTCAGCATTATTGAATTAATGCTCTGGTTTAAGGGAAAAATTGCGCAATATTGAATTTGTTCGGGTTATAAATTATACAGAGATTAGAAGACGATCTATATTAGTAGAATATGACCAAAAAAAATTTACCCTATCAATAATAATTTTTTACCGAAATTTTAAATTTTTTTGGGGAAGTAATTTTCAGTCACCCTGTATTATTGTTTTCAATTTTCATTGAAATTTTAGAAAACGGGAAAAGGTGATTTAAAAAAAAATATATATCGCTCTAAAATAAGTTTTGACTACATTTTTGGGATTTTGGGTGAAAATACTCTTTCGAAAACCCCTTAACAACAGGAGTTGTGAGGTTTTCGAAATGACTCAAATATTGGAAGTCATAAATAGGCGATTTCCGAGCTTCCAATTTTTATGGTCCCATCGCCATCAGATAGAGCGTAGCTCCATAGCATCAGAATCATTGAAAAAGAGAAAACCTCCACAACTCCGGATTTGTGTGGTTTTCGAAGTGACTGCATCATTTTGAAAAAATTTCGTGATATTCCAAATGATTTTTTGTCATTTTTTAAAACAATTTGAGCAATTCTCAGAAGATTTCCAACCGCTTTGAAGTCATTTCAACAACATTTAGTTCATGTTTTGAAAAAATTTGACGACATTTCAAAAAAAATTTTCATTAGTTTTAACGAATGTTCCTTTACTTGGAGCAATTTTCACTAAATTTTGAATTGTTATGAAGTCATTTCAACAACTGCTACCACGTTTGAACGCTTCTTCTGCCATTTTACATTTCAATATCTAGATTTTTTCCTTTTTTTAAAAAATTGTATTCCATTTGAAGCAGTTTTTTTTTCAACATTTTCAACAGTTCTGAAATTATTTTAATGATTTTAAAAACGATTTAAACAATTTTAACAACTTTTCCAAGTACCTAAATTGAGTCATTTTTTTCATGATTTTGAACAATTTTTATTCCTTTTTCTCTACAATTGAACATTTTTTGTGATATTTAATTCGATTTTATTTATTTTTTGTTTAGGTAGGTACTTCATTACATTTCTGAATAGTTTTTTCAACTTTTTTCGTTGTTGAAACAATTTCTCTACAATTATAACGGTTTTTTTTTTTTTACTTTAGAAAAAGTTTGATTACATTTTAACACATTTTCTGAAGCCTTCTCTAAGGTAGTTTTCATAATTTTTAGCAGTTTTTTTTTACGTTTTCAAACAGTTTCGATATTAAGTATATATTCAAAATTAAATCATTTTATTTTTTTTTTTCGATACTTTGACCCATTTTTTGGAAATTTTGAAAAGTTTTGAGAAATTATGATTTTTTAAAATGAGATTTTTAAACAATGTTTGTGACAATATACCGAGATTTGTCTTTCGTTGACAACGTTTTCAAGTTTTTTTGATAATTTAAACCAGTTTTCGTTGCATTTGGAATAATTTTATGGAAATCCTTTTGATTTTAACAACTTTTAAACTTTTTTTTTATATTTTATGTAATTCGACTCGTTTTTTGTTTGCTTTTATGTTGTATTTCCAACAATTTTTCAACTTTTCCAATCATCAAACGATTTTTTCCAAAGTTTCAATGATTTTTTCAATATTGCAAACAATTTCAACCAAATTTTTTTCGCACTGTTGTTTCAAGATTTTAAAATTTTCAAAACATATTGAACCATTTTAGGAATTTTTAAAAATAATTCGAACTATTTTTTGCAACATTTTGAACGCTTCTGAGGATTCTTCATAATTTTTGTGGTAGTTGAGAAGATATGTGATGCTCTATTAAATTGAAGACCCGAATTCCAAAGCGGGCTTAGTCCATGCAAGTGTATATGAGAAAAGGTACTTAGGTGTAATCTATTTTTCAGTACATTTAAGTCCTTTTTCTCATATACTGTTGTATGGACTAAGCCCGTTTTGGAATGCGGATCTTCAATTGTATATTTTACTTTATTGTTCATTTTTTTTAATTTTCTTGTAAAATTAATCCATTTTTATCATTTTTGAACAATTTTAAATGAATTTTAATAACTTATATGACATTCAAACGAATTTTTTGATGATCATGGAATTTTATTTGTATTTTAACGACTTGATGCTACTTTTTCAATGATATGAACAATTCTTAGATTTTTTCACTTCTAAACTATTTTAATAATTTTTTAAGCTTTTTTCCAAATTTCAGAAATTTTGAAAGTTTTTTTTTCGACCTTTGAGACAATTTTAATTATTTTCATGATTATTTAATTTTTTTTCTCGCTTTGATTCAGATTTTTGAAAATTTTTGCGACGATTGCATTTTCTTTGTAATTTCTTCAAAATTTTATGCTGTTTTAATTAAAAGCCTCAGGCTCGCAGGGGAATGAATTGTATAGCAAATTACTCACGTTTTGGGGTCTCGATTGATAAGGGTCTTGTCGTATATATTCAAGCTCTTCCCTAGTTATCCACTTATCTAATTCCGGACTGTTGGGTACCAGTATAATCCATATCGCAGTCCATAACAAAGAAAAAGCACCTATTCACCGTGAATTCGTCGTTTAAAAGCGAACTTGATGGACAAGGTTGATAATAATTATTCATAATGCATTACCAAACCAGTAAAAAGTCGACGGCCAACCGTAATTTTGCGTCAAGTATCCAAAAATTGGATACGATATAGCTGGCCCGGCATATAATCCACTTAAACTGATCGCCATTAGTTTAGATCGGTCTTTCAAAGGCGACCATTGCGTCCATAATTCTGGAAAACTAACGAATCTGAAACACTTCGTAATTTGTTGCCATCATCTGGAATACTCCTCGAAGCTACTCGTTTGGATACTTTATAATTACCAACCTCAGTCACCCCTTCAATGATTCGAGCGATCAGAAAAAGGTAAAAATTCGTACGAAGTATGAGTGGATTGAGTATGGTCAAGATCGAAATAATCAAGCTGCTGATACCGATAACGGTCGCGCCTCCGTATTTCATCGCCAGGTGCCCTCCTACCGGCGCTAAAATCGAACCGTACGCGTACATACCGAGTATAAAACCGGTGGTTTTCGAATCCCAGTCGAATTCCGGATCCTGGAAGAGGCAATATGACCTTAGATTGTAATTATAGGAATGCGTCGCGCGAAACTTGAAACCATTACGAAAGGCGTATTTGCAAATACTTACAACAGTAGTGGTCGTATTACCAACGGTAATTGTGTGGTTTTTGGTCATATCGAGTATAGCTATGTTCAGATTACCTCTCAACGTAAAAATATTCATTTCTCCGAAGAAAGCCAAGATCCCTACCAGGAAACGTTTGGAACAAAAAAATTGGTAGTCTTGCATCGTTGTGAAATTTTTTCAACCTAAATCGAAACAAACCGAACAAATCACGTCGCCTGGTGTATTCGTTGTGGAATTCTGTTCATATTCGATGCTTACACGTGTAAAAATTAGATATTAAAAAGAACTGACCCTCGAAATGATAATTGCATTGTTGATAGCAAGAATTGGTGTCATATTACTGCGATATTTTTACATACGCGTGTTTACTTTACGAATACATTAATGAATGATGTTTACGTACTTACTGAAAATTCGAATTCCAAGTTAGTCTTCGTCGTCTGCGTTGGTGTCACAGCTTAACAAATCGCGTCCGCTGGGAAAAAACGATTCGACATTATTGGTGGAAAATCGATCGGAAACTCGATGTTTTCCGCGACAACTCGACGGCCATTCCGTAAATTAATGTAAGAATTACGACGTTACGATTCTAACACAGAATATTTTATTCCGAAAAAAAAGTTATGCAAGGTGATGTACGAGTATGAGTCGAACGTTTACATTTTTGTACTGAGTAAAAATACAAAACTGGTTGAGCGTCCGGATGGTTGCCGCTGGCAACGATTATGTATCTCACGTGCTGTTATTAAACAACTCGAACAGAGTGTAGGTAAATCATTACATGCGTAAGATAGGCTACATAGATGACTCAGTGGGGGCAAGAAAATTTTTAATTTCAGATTTATAAAATTTCTCGAGTTTGTTTTTCGGTCCTAAAAAATTAAATGATGATGTCGAAAACGAGCTATTTTTCATTCGATGATATTCGAGGAGAAGCTCGAAATCACAAAAATATGAGGTACCTAGCGAAGTCGTTAAACCTGAACGATTCTGTTTTCCTATTCAGGCATCACAACGGGTCACTTTTTTTAGGCTGTTTGTGACTTTTTTCGTCTTCAGTCACTTTTCAGGGTGTCCATTTTCTGGAAAACCGGGAAGTCAGGCAATTTTGAAATTTCCGACATTTCCGTGGGAATTTTGTAAAAATCCAGAAGAAGAATAAATTATCTGAAGTTTCTAGACTCGTTTTATTATAAATTTTTCAAAAAAAAAATTTCCCTTGCTCTGCTCGGGCTAAATTGTTTCAACTGATTTTCGTATGTATCATTTTTTTGTTGACTATAATGTACAAGAAAATTAATATTTAAACACAAGTTTTTGTCTATTGAATCATTGAGTTTTGAAAAAAAATTTCTTCGTGCGAAGTTTTTTTTTGGAACAAGTACTTTTGGATAAAATGTAATGAGAAAGGAGTACCATGATACCCCTGATTACGATTTTGAAAAAGAAGGGAAGGGAATAGAAAAAGAATTTGCATTTTTTTTGGTCACACTTTGAGAAACTTTACTGGGGTGTGAAGTGATGAATTTTCAAGTTTTGAAGGTTTTTTTGCAAAAATTTTCGCCCACGCTTCGCTCGGGCTCATCGCATTTGTATATCATAAAAAAATTGATATTACTGGGCCAAGCTGAAATAATTGCATTGAAGACTTTGGTAAAATTTATAAATTTGAGGTACGTGTTTTTGGTTTTTTTTTTTTTGGGGGGGGGGGGTATTGAATTATGAAGAAATTTTTGAATTTTCAGACTGGAAATATCCGAACTTTCAGTCTCACGATTTGGTTGACACCAAAGTTTTTCTTTTTTATTTGAAATTTTTCTGTTATAAATTCAAGGTCTCAAGTTTTTGTGTCGAGTGGAGAGGAAGGTGGCATCAAAAATGTTCAGAATTGAATTTAAGCCGTTTTTGTGGCCGGGAAAGGGAGCCTCTAAAAATCTCAAGAAGTAATGATTTTTGAAAAAAAAATTGTTGGACATTATGCAATTTAAATATTCTTTTACAGAATTTCATCATGCGAAAAACCCACTCCTTCTCCATCCTTCAGGAATAGCATATTTAAAAGTCTGGAAAATTTCGAAAAATTTGTCTGGAAAACCTGGAAAAGTCAGGGAAAATAATTTCTGTGATGTAGTGGAACCCTGCTTTTGGTTACTTTTCATGTCTAAACGGTCACTTTGGTTACTTTTCCCCCTCAAAAGTCACTTTTTCTTCGCACTTCCAAGCAAAAATTCAAATTTTCTCGTAGGAATTGCTATTCTTCAAAATTCTTCAAGAAAAAAAGAAAAAAATTGATTTTTGCTAGGTACCTAGTTTGTTTGTTGTTTTATCGAAGGAGTTTAATAAATGAAATCATTCATGTCATTTTAGTTGATTTATTTTTGAAATGTTTGCAGAAAACTACAAAAAAGATTCCCCCTCCCCCCCCCGAAAACTGTAAAAAATTGCATTCGAAAAAAATTGAATTTTTGGTTACTTTTGGTTACTTTTTGGTCACTTTTTGCTCAAAAAAAGTTACTGGAAGTTACTGTTTTCTTCAAAAATTTCGCTATGATGCCTGCCTGTTTAATCTCGAGATTTTGTTTTCATCTTCATATTATAATAAAATTGATCCTCTAGCTACTGCTGATTAATTTGCAATTTGTGAAATATAAAATTACTCGTATCAGGGAATAGGAGTCGGCCAAAAAGTTGTCTCCTGACTCCGGCTTGACTCCCGGAGTTAGTGGAGAAAGCTGACTCCTGACTCCTGCTTGACTCCGGAGTCACTTTCAGACCTCGACTCCTGATTTCACCTTGACTCCGGATTCAAACTCATACCTTGATTTCTGACTCCACCTTAATTCCTGACTCCACCTTGACTCCGGAGTCAATTTCAGACCTTGACTCGTGACTCCTGCTTGACTCCGGAGTCAATCTGTGATTGTGATTCCTGACCCCGGCCTGATTCCGGAGTCAATCTTTACCTTGACTCCCTAACTCCGGCTTGACTCTGGAATCAAGCCAGAGTCGGAGTCTATTTGGAGTCAGTTTTACTCCAATTTTGGAGTAGAGAATAGAAATCAGCCAAAAAGTTGACTTCTGACTCCACCTAACTCCTGGAGTCAAGAGGGAAAGTTGACTCCTGACTTCACCTTGACTCCGGAGTCAAACTTCCACCCTGACTCCGGACGTTTCAAGTGCCAAAATTATTTTACAGTAGAGCTAAAAAACGTAACAAAATTTGCATTGCGCTTATGGACGTGGCAGATTTTAAAATCCACTGCATTGAGGAGTAATAAATCAATTTTTTTTACTTTTTTTTTATCGGTGCAGCTTAATTCCCTGAATCCGAAACACTAAAAACCTCGAATTTTGAAAAAAATTGCACTTGGAAGGTTTTAGCATTACCAGGACGATTTTAAAAATTTACACCCCATCAACCCACTACCGTATAAGTCTGTATAGATTCAAAAATCAATTCAAATCACTTTTTCGCTACCAAAATGCCAAATTTTTTTTCTGTTCAACGTTTTATGTAAAATTTAGTTTTCATTTTTGTAAAATATTTGAAAAATACTTTTCCATTTTTCGTTTTCGTATTCATAAATTTTTTGAAGACCTGGAAGGGCATATTCTGTTTCTTTTTCAGTTTTTTTTCGCGGTTTTCACTTGTAGGTACGTTTAGTATGAATAAATTGACTTTTAACCAAAAATTGAAGCATTTTGCTGGATGAAATTGTTTGAAATAATTTGATGATTGAAATGCTTAAGGTCTATATGCGATTTCGCCTACAGTGCATCTATGATCTAAAATTCTAAATGCTAGAAAAAAAATTTAAAAAATTGTTTGTTTTTCTTTATCACTATTTTGTTAATTCAGTTTTTGTTTTTTTGTTGTTGAAAATGCTAAAAAAATAACGTTTCGTTCGTTTTCCGTTTCGGTTTTTTTGCGTTTTTGAAAAACGAAAAAAATTATGTTTTCGTTTATCACTTTCTTATTCAGTTTTTGTTTTTTTTTTCGTTTTTAAAAATGCTAAAAAATAACTTTTTTTCGTTTTCGTTTTTTTTTCGTTTTTGAAGTTCTGCTTAGATTTAAAAAATTTTAGAGCTGGGAAAATTTTAAATTTGGAAAACAATTAAAATTAAAAATAGAATAAAACGGAACGGGACAGAACAGAACAGAAGGAGGGGAGACAAATTATAATGAACAGAACAGAACAAAACATTCAAAGACTCTGGTGCAATAAGGGGGTCATTTGGCCTCAAGTGGAACTTTGTAAAAAATTTTATGCCATTCGATTTGGATTGGTAAAAGATGATTTTAGAGCGCATGAGCGAATTTTTATCTCACCCCTGGGGGGCTGGGGTCCCAAAATACGCCATTTTCAAGCTAAAACCTTTTAAAAATTCTTTCTCCTCGAGTTTTCAACCGATTTTTTTCAAACTTGGCACATAGGTAGAGGTACTAGAGGGGAGTGCTCTGAAATTTTTTCAGATTTTTCCCACCACTTTAATAACCTTGAATTTGACTTTGAAAATTTCAAATCGCCCTGGGGAGCACAGCCTTGGCGCTGTCTCAAAAATTTTTTCAAATTAAAATTTCCTAATGTATTTTACACTCCTGAGAATTTTTTCAGATTTTTTCAAATGGTGGAAATTGGTCAAACATTAAAAAAACTGGTGTAATTCATCATTTTTGTTGCATAAGATCATTGTTTTCCATCAATTTTTCACTTTTTATAGTTTCCTGCTAAAAATATTATCATTTACTCGCCGCGCCGGCGCCCTAACAAAAAACAACCATTGTGTATCAGCACTAATCAGCAAATTTTTTTCTGTTTCAGGTGAGTCACCAAACAAATCGAATTTTCATCACTATAATGCGAAATGTAACTTCATAAGTAAGTCATGCTTCATGATTTTTGAAAAAATCCTAATAGTACATAAATAATGTAATAGGTAATCGTTGAATATGGAATGAATTGGAAAAGTTCCTTGAAATTTTGTTACTTTCCCCAATTTTTCGCTTAAACCTCCTATTTTGGGGGGAGGGAAGGGGAGGGGGATTTTAAACCTCCCCCACGCTCATCCCATAAGAGAAATTTTTAATGACTTTACTTCTTCAAAATTTTCTTATGGGTCACACACTAATATAAATACCACGTTTCAACTCGAGTTCAAAAAGTGCAGTATGCCTGAACTAACCGCAGGGACTACATCGAACTACTGCAATGGTGTAAGCATTAAATTCGCTCAAAACATCATAGTTGTAAGAAATTAATGAATAAAGGTCGAAATGGGACACGGCGAGTAAATAATAATATTTTTAGCAAGAAATTATAAAAAATGAAAAATTGATGAAAAACATTGATTTTAAGCAACAAAAATGATGAATTACACCAGTTTTTTTAATGTTTGACCAATTTCCTCCACTTGAAAAAATCTGAAAAATTCTCAGGAGTGTAAAATACGTTAGGAAATTTAAATTTGAAAAAAATTTTGAGACAGCGCCAAGGCTGTGCTCCCCAGGGCGATTTGAAATTTTCAAAGTCAAATTCAAGGTCATTAAAGTGGTGGGAAAAATTAAAAGGTTTTAGCTTGAAAATCGCGTATTTTGGGCCCCTAGCCCTCCAGGGGTGAGATAAAAATTCGCTCATGCGCTCTAAAATCATCTTTTATCAATTCAAATCGAATGGCATAAAAATTTTTACAAAGTTCCACTTGAGGCCAAATGACCCCCATACTGCATCAGAGCCTTTGCAATGAACATATACCAGAACGGAACAAATTGAAAAACTTAGCGATCATGAGCAAAACCAAACCGAACAGAATGGAACAAATCACCCATGAGCAAAACCAGAATAAAACAAGAAAATTTTGAAACTATTTGTTCATGAACAGAACTGAACAGAACGATCGTTCTGTTCACCAGTCCTGCTCTGGAGTCAAACTCGCACCCTGACTATTGACTCCTGCTTGACTCCGGAGTCAATTTGGAGTCAGTTTGACTCTGACTCCGGAGTCGACTACTATTCTCTAAAAATTATTCATTATGGAATATGCCCACTGTAAAAAAAATCGTTTTTTTAATCACGAAATGAGCTTTTAGTAGAGACGCAAACTGTAAAAAAATGGCTTTTAGTGAAAGAAGCATGAAAGTTGGCATGATGAACAACAAGACCAAATAGAAATTTTAGAGAAGGGGAGTCATTCAAAATTTACCATAGGGGGTGCATGAGGGGTAGTTTTTTGAGGCTCCAGCCCCCCATGTGGTAAGGTTGAGCAAAGTTGGCGTTCTTGGGGTCGATTTCATATATTTCGACCTTCCTGAACACGAATATGCTATTACTTTTGAAATCCGATAACTAGAAGTGCCCCAAATTTCAAATTAAAAACCTCCCTATTTACCAATATTTTTGAAAAATACCCGAAAAACACAGTTTTTGGCCCCTACACCTCACACAACGCTCAGAAACGAATTTTCAATGCGATATTCGGATTGTAGAGGTCAAACCCGATCTATAGACTCACATCCGAGCTTCGCACGTCTTCGAGGGGAGGAGTAGGAGGTGCCACAATATTCTCAATTTTGATGATTTTTAGAGTTTTTTACTGATTTTTTGAATATTTTTGTCCCTGTACGTAATGTACAGGATTTTGAACCATTGAGAATTGCAGATATGTAAAGTAGACACTTCGCCTCATAAAGCCTGACATTTGTGAGTGCACCCAGATTCGCGGTTGAGGAGGCAGGGGGTTCAAAATCTCGTTAAATTTGTAGGTTTTTTGCATAACTTATGCACTGTCTGTGCTGACATATACGTTTTGAAATATTTGAAACCTTACGTTCGATATGATGTTCAACTTTCCATATCTAATGAATCACATTGTAGTCAAAACACTCACCACTCTTCTGGAGGAGGGGATGTGAGAGGGTGAGTAGTTCCAAGGAATTAATTTTGTTTTCGAAATTCATGTCCTACAACCTCAAAAACGCAAAATTTTACATTTTTCACACTGAAAGACCAAAATTTTCCATTTTATTCCAATCAACCACCCTCTCACCATCACGCACCCCTTGCTCCTAAACGTTAAAATATTGCAAAATTCATGTCCTACGACCTCAAAAATGTAGATTTATACACATCACACCTATAATATATATTGTTTTGACCCCACTCCACCCCCTCCCTCAGCACACCAATGAATACAAAGGGATCCTTATAAGCTACCCCTTTGAATTACCATCAGTTCATATTTCGACAATCAATGAAATAAAACAGAAATACGAAATCGCTGAAAATAATTATTATAAGTAAAAAAAAATTAATTCTTTGGAACTACTCACCCTCTCACACCCCCTCCTCCGGAAGAGTGGTGAGTGTTTTGACTACAATGTGATTCATTAGATATGGAAAGTTGAACATCATATCGAACGTAAGGTTTCAAATATTTCAAAACGTATATGTCAGCACAGACAGTGCATGAGTTATGCAAAAAACCTACAAATTTAACGAGATTTTGAACCCCCTGCCTCCTCAACCGCGAATCTGGGTGCACTCACAAATGTCAGGCTTTATGAGGCGAAGTGTCTACTTTACATATCTGCAATTCTCAATGGTTCAAAATCCTGTACATTACGTACAGGGACAAAAATATTCAAAAAATCAGTAAAAAACTCTAAAAATCATCAAAATTGAGAATATTGTGGCACCTCCTACTCCTCCCCTCGAAGACGTGCGAAGCTCGGATGTGAGTCTATAGATCGGGTTTGACCTCTACAATCCGAATATCGCATTGAAAATTCGTTTCTGAGCGTTGTGTGAGGTGTAGGGGCCAAAAACTGTGTTTTTCGGGTATTTTTCAAAAATATTGGTAAATAGGGAGGTTTTTAATTTGAAATTTGGGGCACTTCTAGTTATCGGATTTCAAAAGTAATAGCATATTCGTGTTCAGGAAGGTCGAAATATATGAAATCGACCCCAAGAACGCCAACTTTGCTCAACCTTACCACATGGGGGGCTGGAGCCTCAAAAAACTACCCCTCATGCACCCCCTATGGTAAATTTTGAATGACTCCCCTTCTCTAAAATTTCTATTTGGTCTTGTTGTTCATCATGCCAACTTTCATGCTTCTTTCACTAAAAGCCACTTTTTTTGAAAAATTTACAGTTTGCGTCTGTACTATTTGTAGATGACATGGTCATTTTTTTCGTTATTTTTTTCTAAAAATAAGTAGAAAACTAGGTCTATTCTATTTTTTTTTCACCTAAATGGTCTTTTCTATTTTTTTCGTTCCAATTTTTTAATCTAAAAATAAGCTGAATTTCTAATTTTTTCCTCATTCATTTTATTTTTTCTGCCTAGAATACTAGAAACTAGCAGAAGATTTTGTCTTTTCAATTTTTTCGTTTTTGTTTTACCTACCTAGAAGTAAGCTCTAAAGTTACTCAGACATTTCTATTTTTTCCCGTATTTTTAAAAAAATAAAGTTAACAATTGAAACCAAAATGAAGGTTTAAAAAGTTGAAATGTATCAAGTATTTTGGTTTTCAGGAATTAAAAAAAAACCACTTGATACATTAAAAATAAGTGTAGAATTGAAAAAGGTAATCATAAAGAATCGTTTAGTGCGAACATCTTCATTACCTCATGTTTTTGTGATTTTTAGCTTCTCTTGATATTCGAAGTAAACTCGTTCTACTTACATTTTTTGCGTTGACACGGCTCGAATTTGAAAAACTCGATGCTAGGCTTGCAGAAATGAATTTCTCACGATACATAATGATGAAAATATTTGAATATTCAACTGTCAAGTTATACTAATACAATGAAATTGGGTAAAATGTTGGATTTTTTGGCAAGTGTACAAAAATAACAGAATTAACGAAAACATTTTGGTTGATGCAGATTGGTACGTCCGGTGTCGTTTTTTATTACTGATTGCTACTTTGTCAGTTTTATTACAAAATCTGATTTGAATAAATTTACGATGCTAGCAAACGAAATTCTTGTTTAAAAAAAAATTGCCAAGGTACGACTACGATCCCCGAATAGGCGATTCCGTGACACCGAACTGAACGGCGTGAAGAGCTCAAATGTGTATTATTATTCGTGTTCTTGATATTAAGGAGAAGGGGCAAATGCAAAGTAATGTGTTCGAGGCGTCGAGGAATGTATCAAAACGATTACATAGATTTTTTAGATTTATTCGATAAAAGTAGTAATGATGATTTAAAGTCGACCGATCATAAAAATTATAAAATTTATTGAAAAAAAAGAACTATCCTGAATGTTGTAAGTATGTATTACTCGAAAATTTGCGAATGTGATGATTTTTTGGATTCGAGAATTTGAAAAATGCTAATTTTGATGGCCGGAAGATAAGAATTCCCATTTTTTCCATGCCTCGTTTTTTTCTCTGGTTCGGATGTAAGTATACAAAATTGAGGCTCAAGTCAGGAAACGAAAAAAAAAATTTAGAAGGGAAATGAATTTGGTGGAATTTGTACCATTTTCATTTCTTAGACTAAAATTGAGTGCAATTTTTTAAAATCAAAATACATTTTTTTTAATTTTGAAAGGTACTGAGCTATTTACCTACGTAGGAAAATCTCTCCTTCATGGATATTTTAGGGCTTCAGTTCAATCCGAAGTTTAATAAACTTTTTTATTTTTATTTTACGCCATATGCAGCGACTAAGGCTAGAGGCGTGTGGGAAAGGGGATTACGTCAGAGTAGGGATTTTAAATTTGTATTAGAAAGGAATGTTAAGAAATGTAAATGAATTCAATTCTGCTAAAATGCTTCAATAAAATAGTCTATTAAAATATAAAAATTTATTTTTACTTTTAAAAAAATCAAAAAATAGGTAATGATATTTCGTTAAAAAATTACTTAATTATCTATTTCTAAATCAAACGAGCTGTGCAAATCAATTTCTCACAGATTTCTCATTTGTAGCGTTTTAAATATTTTTTAGTCGTTACCTATTTCAAGTGTTCGGCCATTTTGGCCTACGATTGTCCGTCTGAATTTCCAGGATTTTGGTCTTCTACGTCAATATTTTTAGTTTCCAATTTTCAGTCTTCTTTTTGTTATCCATTTCTGTCTCTTTGACCCTCTCCCCCCCCCCCCCGATTCGAGGTCCTATTTTGGCCATAAATTTTTATTTTCGTCTTCAATTTATGGTATTAACGTGAACTCAAATTTTATTCTTCATTCGTTTTGGCCTTATTTTCAGTATATATGTTCGTTGCCGAATTTTTGGTTGAAGTTTTGCTCCCTAATTTCATCTTTTTCGGTGCTCAATTCCCCATCTCTTTGACCGTCAATTTTCACTCTTTTGGTTCCCATTTTTCGATTACTCATCGATTTTATTTTTCATTTCCCATTTTATGGCGATATTCTTTTAATTTTTAATTTTTTTTTATTTATAATTTTTCTTGGTGATTTATAGGAATGACTTCCCCATACTCTAAAATATATCCATGTTGAAAAGTTAATTTTTCAATTATTCGATAAACTGTTTACGAACGATCCTGCTTCATTTTTAAAGGAAATGAAAATTCATTTTTCAAGTGGAATATGTCTTCCTCTAATTGTGTTGCACAAAATTTAAAAAAAAAATATTTACTGCTTACTGATTTCTTTGACTTCTCCCCTTCCCTAATCTTGAAAAAAAATTAAAATTCGGAGCACAAGATCATGGAGGAAGTCCCAAATTCGTCTTATTACTTACGTATTTCTATGTTTTAAAAGTAATATTACGAAAACTAAAACAGAGAAAAAAGAACACTGCTGACTTCTGATGGCCCCATTATGCTAAAAAATCACTTATTCGATAACTCATGATCTTTATCGCATCTTTCTGGATCTTCCTCTGCTGATGCTTTGGACCACAACTGAGGTTCACTCGAGCCATAAAAAGTGAAACAAATTGAACTAAAGATCATCACAGCTGCTGTCAAGTAAAACACTTCGTTCCAATCCTCGGAACTCTGTAAAGAATTCCAATAATGATACTCTCGAGATGATTAATCATGCATAAATAATGCCTATTACTCACATGGTGAACGGTAATTACTCCGATGATGAATTGAGCTAGAATACTACCCAGTGAATACCAAAACGTGGTTAGGGCTGTTACTGCTCCCGAATGATTCGGCGCCATGTGGACAATCACCATTCTAAGCGTCAAGAGAAACATAGAAAAATGCTAATTCAGAAATGATTCTGTATATTATGATAAAAATTTGAAAAAAAATTGTACTTACTTACAGTAAAACTAAGGCATTGCATGATATCAACGTTCTTACTATGGTAAAGCAAACAATCGATGCAATGAAATCGGAAATAATAGCAGAAGCTGCTAATAGACTACCTCCTACGAAGAAATTAGCTCCGAGGATTATTTTATGCATCTGAAAAAATTTCAAATATGTAAAAAACGATTTGGCTTTGCTAACTGCAGATTCTTCGCACGTACCTTGGTGGCAGTTATACCGGAGTTATTTTTCCAGTAATCCATCGATATACCTAGAACTGGTATCAAGATGGCGCACACTATACTTGGAATAGAAGATATGAATCCTACCAAATCGGTGGTTTTTCCGGTTGCATCTGTGGAAAAAAAATCGTACCATAATCACTCGATAGTAACGAGAGTATTTTTTGGTGAGAACTGATAACTGAAAATCATCAAACTTGACCTAACTTACCTTTAACGAATAAAGGTAGGCAGATAAAAATGACAGCTAGCGACCATCCTAAGCAAGTCCTACTGAAAGAGAGTGCCCAAAATGGTACCGATGTGAAAATACTGCCATAAGGTGTCGAAGTCTTGGTGTTGGTATCGGACGATTTCGCTGCAGAATTTTCAATATTGGCGAGTATATAAGAGAGTTCTTTTTGGGAGATCCATCGGTCCGTGGAGGGATCATTCGGCACCAAAAATAACCATACCAGTGCCCAAATCAAAGTTACAAGACCTATGAATCAATAACAGCGTGATTTTGGGCTACGAAATCGATAGAGAAAATTCTTCGTACCTGTGGTATAGAATACCATCGACCATCCCCATTGGTAAGCCACGAATCCGCAGGCCGAATGTAAAAGAGCAGCTCCGATGTATATTCCATTATAACTGAACGACATTAATCGCGATCTTTCCGATAGTGGAATCCAGTGTCGAAATATATCCGAGGTGCTGGCGAAAGCTATGTTCTGTGATGTTAAGAAATTCATAATCGTGGGACATTTAAAATTATGATATCTTAGTTATCTCCAATGAAGAAAATTTACTAAATTTGGAAAACTTGACCAACGAAATATTAGATGAGATAAATGATTGGTTTACCTATACAGCTCTTACTTTAAACCTCCATAAATGCACATTGCACATTCACCCTATTCACTGAAATTAAGCAAAAGCATTGGATTCGGATTCGACACATACCTATGCAGCTCTAGTGTGCGCTCATTTGAAAACTGTGTAGAAGAAATTGTCTACATAGCGTTTACACAGGAATGTTTTGCTTTTATAAATTTCTCGAAAACTGGGACATTTGTGTAATTTTGTGTCTGAATAGCTTTTAAAGATAATTTAATTTACTTTGAATGCAATTCTTATAGAAAATTTAAAATTATACATCTGTCATCGTTTCTAAGAATTTTATAAAATAATAAAACATTTTCAGATAAAGCCATGTAAAATTATTTTTTACACTGTTTTCAAGTTGGCTCCTCTTCACTCCCCACACCACACCACATTTCAAGTGTTGAACCCGAATCAACCTTCCTAAAATTCAAATTAATTATACCCCACTTCAACATGTCACACAATTAAAATATCTTTGTGTAATTTTGGACAATAAATAAAATTTTAAGCCTTATTTTGAAAATCTTGCTACAAAATCTTTGAAAATTATTTATAAATAAACAAAAATTTGTCAAAACAATTGGGGTTGAAAAAACATATGGACGTGTAAAAATGTGTTTAAATCTGTAATTGGTTCTCTTTTTAAATATTTTTCATCAGCTTTTTGGCATATCCTTATTACTCAATTATACCTTCAAAAAATATTAAACCACATTCAAAGAATATTTTGCAATAATATCTCCAGATACTATAGAACAATATCTTACAAAGCAGCTATTCCTCTTTCAAAAACCATATTTTTAGACCTTCAAATGAACTGTGTTAAATCAAAAGAGACCAAGCGACAAATTTGAGAGTGCTGAGATTTTAACGTATTTCTCATTGGGCACGAAATAAACTTCTGCACATGTAAATTACTGATAGATTAATGTTACTAGAGTTCATATTTCTCATACTTATTATCCCTTCTTCAACTTTTTCAGAAGTTATCGTACTTTTAAGTTTGTTTTTTGGTGAAATTTTTGATGTCGCTTGGTCTCTTTTGATTTAACACTGTTCAAATTATCATAAGAAATCTACACTATTGTACCCAAAACTGTCTTAAAATTCCAAAAACCCCAAACAAAATATATAACTTTCCAATCCCTTTAATCTAAAAAATCTCTAAAAACAAATTTATTATACAATACCAAACCATATTAAATCTCTATCTAACAATTGAACTGTGTTAAGTCAAAAGAGACCAAGTGACAAATTTGGAAGTGTTAAGATTTTAACATATTTCTTACTTTCACCTTCTTCAACTTCTTAAAAGTCATCTTACTTTCAAGTCTGTTTTTTGATGAAATTTTTGATGGTGCTTGGTCGCCTTTAACTTAACACGGGTCAATTACAAAACATATATTCTTAGGCACTCAAAACATGGCAAGTATGTTGGAATTTAACAGATAATGTTGAAATAACCCATATCCTTATTCGCGATGCAAAGCATAGTGGCTGACATCTGGTGGATTTCCATGCAACTGACGAAACTGTGCTCCTGGTCGAGTTTTAACCAACCAGAGAAGAGGATTCGATGGTAACATTCGGTTACGTTTTGGCATCAGCTGATTGATTCAGACTGGAGGGGTGGTGGTTTATCACTACAGCATCACCTTTTCAACACCGATACTAGCGAACCTCGCGAACGTTGCATCGCGAATACCCAAATTTAAACCTGTTTACATTTCTTTGTTTGAAACTACATATTATATAGCACACATTTTTATAGGTCACGGTAATTTTCAACAATAAGTATCTAAATTTTAAAAAAAATCAAATTCTCCACCACTGCTGCAAGATAGAAAATCAAACAGCATACCACCTACTTTTTGAATGTTCCCTCCCCTTAATTATCACCATTAGAAATAAACTTTCAACTGATTTTGATTCTACCTCCCTGTCGTAGGATAATCTAGACATAATAAACATAAATACCATAAATTCTTAAGTTCATGCGAAATCCGATAGGAAACGCTGAACCAGCATAGTTTTTAAGAAACGTTAACATTTACTAAGGAATTTGAGTGGAATACGACCTACTTATAATAATGAACAATAAGCGTAATTTAAGTATAAACAATGCATTAGCATAAGCTGACGAAATCTGATGAAATACACACACACTATGTACCATAACATACTATATATACTACCCCATTTTTTAACGCCACTCAGTTCCGATACCTATGCCACGACCTATGTTACTTTGATATAATATACACTCATGATATACCTCTCGCGTTTTCTTTGAAATATTAATTTATTTTCTCTGAAGTTATCTCACGAAATTATAATTAATTATTCATGATTCAAGTTATATATCGATTCGAGTTTTAACCGTTTCGTATATTCTTTTAGAAAGTATTTCGTGAGATATAAGATCGAGTCGTTTACCTTTTCGAGTATCGATTCGTGAGACGTTTCCTCGTACGACATCTGGCGCCCAACAGTGCTCAAAATTAGTGCTACGAATTTTGTGATTTATAAAATTTCGTTTCGGATGACCGAAAAATTCTTTTGATTTTTCTGTGTGTGCGTATCGATTTAATTGCTTCCATTCATGTATGCCAATCGACCTCTCGCCAAATTCTAAAGCTGCGTTACTTTTGCCCTACTACGATTCAAGTGACGAAGAATTCCATACAACAACATTCTCTATAAAATTCACAACGCCGACCGAAACTAACGCCTCGGACTCCTCATCCATCACACCCCCAACACCCAATTCCTCCACAGAAACTACAAATCCAACCCAAAATCCATTATCCCCATATTCAGACTATTTATTAAACCAAGACGATCAACACACAGATAAAACAGGTTGGATAATTGGTATTTTGAAAGAACAATTTGAGCAATACTTCAAACTAGCACACCTTCCCCCCGAACCTACAGTACACGCTTACCGCATTAAATTACGTGAACTCATCCTTGAAGGATCATCACAAGCATCCTTCATCGAACATATCTATCACAAGGAACGCTTTCTTCGATTAAACGTCAATAGAGATAAATCAATAGAAACTGACAGTATACAAACAGAGGACAAATCAATCATGACCACTCCAACTGCCCCGCCCAGAGTTATGGTAAATACCAAAATTTTATTTCCTCCTAAAAAATTTACAGGGGTAAACGAATTATTTACGACATATTTGGAAGAATTTGAAGAATGTGCGCGAATGAATGGCTGGGATGACGATAAAAAAGTAGTCATATTACCTTATTATTTAACCGGAATTGCTAAACAATCATATACGCGCCTAGCACGTACCGACGCTAATGCGATTACGACATGGGATACACTTATAACGGCATTAAAAGACGTATTTAATCAAGAAATCACTTTGTCTCAAATGCAATCCCAGCTATTAAAACGAAAACAATTAGAATCTGAAACCCCTATGGAATTCTTTCTGACAATTGTGGACATGTGTCACCAAATTAACAAAGACATGCCTGAGAAACAAATTTGTGAACTAATCATGAACGGCTTTAATAACAAAGTACTCGATGTCATTGGAGTACTACCTCATGACACTGTTGATAAAATTCAACAAAACATACACATATACGAAAAACAACAAATGAAAATAAAAAATAACAATGAGGCAAATCAAATTACAAAATTAGAACAAACCGTGTTCCTACTAAAAGCCCAATTAAACACTTTGGCAACAGCACAACAAGAATCTATAAATACAATTTCCGAACAACCACAACATCATGCACAACCTGTATATCAAACTCCTCTCCAACAACAACAACAAATACCGTTTACTCAAGTAATACCTCAAACTCAACTCCCCCAAATTCAACCCATACAAGGATACCCCACAACTTTACCGCTTCAATTATTCTGTCAATACTGTAATAAACCAGGACATGCTTCTCAAGCATGTTACCGTTTAAACGGAAGACCTCAAAATAATAACCATAATAATAACGATAAACGCGATAACCGTAATCGTGGATCAAGAAACTCCGCAAAATGTACAAACTGTCAACGTATAGGACATACCGCCGACCAATGCCATTCACCGAAAAAACAAAGAAACCCAAATAATTACCGAGAAGGCACAGGAAAATTTTGCAATCGTTGTAAAATGACAAATCATAACACACCAGAATGCCAATTCAAACAAAGAGACGAAGAAAATTCAAAAAACTCGAAGTAAACCTTTCTCAAGAAAATACTGGTATATCCTTTTACTTACAAAACGGGAGAAGCACCGAATATTTTTCAAAATATAGTGACTTCAACCGATATTCCTTATTAAAAGAAGATTTCAATGCCTCAGAGATAGAATATATACGAAATATTCAAGAAATATCATCAATCAAAACTGAAAAGTGCGAAACAATTCGAAAAATACACGGAAAAAATTTAGACATCGACGTAGTCTACAACGGCGTAACTTACGACGGTATTATTGACACCGGATGTAACCTTACATTAATAAATTTCGACATAACTTCAAAATTTTTACCATTAAACGCATCTACACTAAAATTAACATGTGCAAACGATTCCGATATTACAGTATTAGGGCAAACAAAAACATCTTTAAAAATTTTAGACACAAAATATGAAGCCGATGTACATGTAGTAAAAGGATTAAATACCAGTATAGTGATAGGAACAAATTTTTTACTCCAACATTACGCGGTCATCGACTTTGCGAAAAAATTAATCACACTTGGGAAAGGATTACAAACAATTGAAATACCTATGAAAAAATCATGGTTAGAACAACTAAAAATTCCACAATTTTTAGTTAGTATTGTCGGGAATGAAATCGCGTCCGACAATAATTTTTCCTTAGCACCTGGTGAAGATAAATTTATACCCATCGATGTAAGTGACACTAAGCTATTTTTCGCTATTGACAACTTCGTCATAAAAAGCGGAATTATGGCAAAAACCACTTACATCGATGATAAACAACCAATACTGCATCTGCATAACTACACAACTATATTCAAGCACGTTCATAAAAATGAGAGAATAGCGTATATACGCGAAAAACGAACAATCGAACCAACGGAACACGAATACGTAAATTTAATATCCACCACAGATACCGAAATTGACCTCGAATACGTTACTGACGCAGATGGCAACAAATTGAACATTTCACCACATCTAACACCACAACAACGTAAATCAGCACTACAATTATTATACAAATATCGCCATTTATTTACAATGAGCGAAGATCAACTAGGAAAAGCGAATGTAGAACCATACGAATTAAAAGTAAAAGACAATGAACCAGTATGTCTTCGACCGTATAAATTATCACCTGTCGAGAGACGTGAAATGCGCAAACAAATTGAATCAAAACTACGAAATAACATAATCGAACGATCACGATCAAATTACAGTTCACCAGCATTTTTGTTACGACAGCAAGACAAATACCGTTTTCTATGTAATTTCATTAAACTAAACGAAAAATTAATTCAGGACCGTAATTCTGTTCCTAGAATAGACACTATAATTATGGCAATTCAAGGCAAAAAATATTTCTGCCTACTTGACGCAAATAGTGGATTTCACCAAATCCCAATAGCTGAATGGTGTCGATATTTAACAGCGATTAACGTTGAAAATCAACTTTACCAATATACCGTTTTACCTCAAGGTCTTACAAATTCCCCCGCAGCGTTCACCAAGTGCATTAACACTGAGTTCGCAGAATTTTTATACGAAATTATGGTGGCTTACATGGACGACATGTGCATATATGGCGAGACTTTCGAACAAACTTTAGAAAACCTAGCAAAAATTTTACACCGTTTAGATCGCCTAAATTTGAAACTAAAAACCACAAAATGTAAATTTTTCTACGATGAAATTGAAATGCTCGGCCATAAGGTCAACGGATCTAAAATTGAACCTATTCACAAAAACACGGAAGCCATCAGAAAATTTAATCGACCACGAACAGTACGTGAAGTCCAATCATTCATTGGAATGGTAGGACACTACAGAAAATTCATTAAACACTTTGCGAAAATCACGGCATGCCTCAGCGATTTAACAAAAGGTGACGTACAACCGAACACTAAAATAGACTGGAAACCCGAACACGAAGAGGCATTTCAACTAATGAAAACAGCAATTATGTCAGAACCCATTCTAGCCATTTATAAAGAAGGTAGAAAAACTATTGTTGAAACAGACGCATCTAAAATAGCAATTGGAGGAGTTCTATCACAAATCAACGAAACTACTGGAAAAACACACCCAATTGCATATTTCAGCAGAAAATTACAACCACCTCAGAAGAAATACAGCGCGTACGATTTAGAGTTAACAGCTCTAGTGGAAACGATCATACACTTCAGAGAATATCTTTTCGGAATACCATTCACAGTTTATACAGATCACGCACCTTTACTGGCCTATAAAAAAATGAAAGAACCAAACGCGAGAATGGCCAGAATGATTTTAAAATTATCAGAATATGAATTTGATATAAAACATAAACCAGGAAAAACCAACATAGTACCTGACGTACTGAGTAGAACAGAAATAAATTACAAAATTACTTATGATTCACAGCCTGAACAAACCGAAATTATATTTGAAATTAAAAACGGAATGAAAATGACTGATGAACAACGTAAAGACGACTTCTGTAATAACCTGATATTAATCATACAAAACCTACTTGATAAAAATCATCCTGACTTCAAAAAATACCACCGCGCAAGTCGCAGGTACATAATCGAAGACGACCTTCTTAAAATTAAACAAGGCACAAAACATTTAATTGTAATCCCTCAGCACCTTGTTAATGATATATTACAATTTTTCCACGATTCTTCCATTGCCGGTGCTCATCTGGGATTCGACAAGACTCTTAGCAAAATCCAAACAAAATATTACTGGACAGGAATTGTTCAGGATGTTCGAGATTACATCAAAAGCTGTCATAAATGCCAATTTCGAAAACGACTCCATGGCAAACAACTCGGTTTACTTCATCCAATCAAAGTGCCAGTCTGCGAAATTCTTGCACACCTGGAGCTCGACTTTGTTGGACCTTTAAAACCTAGTAACGGTAAAACGATGATACTTGTAGGAACTTGTAAAGCAACACGCTTCGCAATGGCAAAACCTCTAAGCACGGCATCAGGAGAAACTGTAACACAATTTCTATACGAAATAATAACCCAATACGGAGTTCCCAAAAAACTAACAACTGATAACGGTTCACACTTTAAAAACACCGATTTAGAAGTGGTGTGTGAAAATTTCGGAATAGAATTTGGAACAAGCTCTGCCTATACACCACAAAGTCAAGGTCAAATCGAAAGATATAACTCCGTTTTGGTAAAAACCCTTTCCTATTACGTTAATGAAAATAAAACAAATTGGTCAGATTACGTTAAATTCGTTGTATTCGCCTACAACATAACACCCTTAGTCCGATTTCAAGGACTAAGCCCGTATTTTATATTATACGGTCAACAACCAAACATGCCTATCGAAAATAAACTTTCTATAAACACCAAAGCAAAAAAATCACGACTAGAAGAAATCGAAGAACTCAATCGGATTAGACGAACTATCCCAGGTATCATTTACGATAACCAACAAAACGACAAAAAACAATACGACAAAAAGCACAAAGAAGCAGACATAGAGGTAGACGACTTGGTTCTCTTAGAAATACCGCCGAAGTATACGACAAAAATGTCAGAAAAATATACCGGCCCTTATAAGGTATTACGAAAAATAAACCCACTGAATTTTGAAATTCAGATGGAAGATAAAAATGAAACCGTGCACGTACGACGATTAAAAAAATATATAATTCGCGATTAACGCGAGCATTGACAAATTCTTCCCCCCTTTATGATACACATAATATTATATTACGCTTATTACACACATACCGATATAAATATTCAAAAATATCAAATTTCAACGACTGGAGACGTCCAATTCGTTTAAACATTACATACTTCTACTATATTTACCTTACATAGCACATATTATAATTTTATGCATTCCCCCAGAATTTGTCAATGTATGGCCACACGACTATGCAATACGACACCACTTATTAATGTCCAAATTGTAAGTACTGAAGTACTGATAATAATTTGGACAAAAATAAGCTGAGTAATGACAATATGAAACCTAGAGAACCCTCGGCATCCACAAAAAATTACAAATTTTTGTAATTCGCGTGCTAAAATGCTGAGAACATGCAAAATAAATGAATATATACTACGAAAAGCAATGCTTAAATGACCAGTCCTCTATGTCTTGTGCAACAAGTGACTTCTTTTTATTGTAAATCACTTCGTTTCGTATACAACGACCGCTAATCGCTATACAATGACTGACAACGCAGAAATCAACCCAAACAACACGACCAACGACGATTCATCACTACCGCTCATTCCGGATACCATCGGCCGCAGCGTAGAGATCGAAGCAAATGGTAACACCTCCATGGAAGAATATGAAACAAACGTCCGTCAATCGCTCTACGATACCTCCGCAAACCCTTCCAACGACTCGGTGTACGATAATCCAGAACCGTCGACATCATCAGGAATAAGAATACGCACGGCGCGTACATTTATCCGCCCTATCGCCGACAACAATGGAGACGACGAAACAATAAATTCTATCGACGCGTACTTCGAGAGATTTATGGTCTCAGACGTAGCCAGTACATCTCGTAAACGGAGTCATTCAGAATCAGAAGAACTATATGATGAACTACCATCCCTAACGCAACACGACCTTCAGATAACGTTCAACCCAATCAATCATGATCGACAAGTCACCTTACTAACGAATAGAGATATAGCACGCAATCCGATTCCGTTGGCAACACCGAATACACGTTATGGCCAATACGAAAACGTAACCATGGACGAAACCCACCCATATTGGCGACTACGCAACGACATAACTAACGGAAACGGATTTGACTGGTTAGAAACCCTCATCGGGCCATGTATATCGGCGTATATACCTGGGTCGGGTACGTTTTCCATGGATCCGCTGGAAAGACACGCATTAATAGCACGAATGGCTTATAGCCTACAACTCAACGACATGATTCCATGGGACCACCGCGACCTTATCTCGGAGGAGTTACGTCGTTTAAGAGACGTACATGATAGACAAGGTTTCTACCAGCCCAACGTTCCGCTACCTCCACCCCCTCCAGCTACACAACAATTCGACTATCCATTTTCACAGTATAATGAAAACGAAATCGACATTGAACATGACGACCCGACAGATGATACCGACGAACCCACCACTCAAAGAGCATGTACCTTCCATCTACGACACGCACCCCAATCAAATATTGATCAAGAACGTGAAGAGCAATATTTGATCGAAATACGCAGAAAATTCTTGAACCTGTATAAGCCACCGACAAACGACGCTTCCACGTCCACTGAAGACCTATCAACATACGAAACCCCGACAAAAACAATATTTATCCGTCCTGCACCACGTCCATCTAGACCCGAAGCCTCATCATCGTCCTTATCCAAACCTATGACCTACGAAGAAGCACTCTCCGAAAACTTAAAACATTGGCCATTACTACGTGTACATGAATGGTGCTGTTACATCTGTTACAGCCGCGATGTATCATCGATGTTTGAATGTGGCCATGGTGCTTGCATCAGCTGTTACGCAGACTGGTCAGTGCTACATCGAACCTGCCCATTCTGCCGAAATATTCCTAAACTCCTATATATCTTGCCACACGATATAAACGTAAAAGAAAAACTCCGTGACGGCCAATTTCGACAAAATGACGACGACTCGGACGAACCATCTACTTCGTTATAATTCTGCACTTAGATATAACATACTTTTATTCTTGTAATATATATTTTATAAATTGCATGCACTACCCTCTTTTCAGCTGTGGCGAAAAATAACAGCCACCTTCACTTTCGAACACATATAACAAAAAGGTGATGCCTCGGCACACCATCAAAAAAAAAAAAAAAAAAAAAAAAAAAAAAAAAACAAAACATATACCATACACTTTATTTATAAGCTAACTTACGCATTGACGTAATTGACATATATCACTGTATGTCAATATTCGTCAGATAAGTTGCCTATCCTACTGGGTATATATATACGCTTTTAGCGTTTATACTCATAGGAACTCCATATTTTTTGGGGACGGTAACAAACGCAAAAACATATGTTTTAACTTATGTGATGCGTTACTTAATTATATAAGACTAGATTATATAGGAACTATTCATTTTTCAATACTACATTCTTTTCATCAAAATTTTTACAGATCTATCACATTCTCGTTATGCTTTTCTGCTTCTTACAACCATGCCACTTAGACAACTTACGAATTGAAATTGTACCCGGATCTTACTTAACCGAAATTCAAGATGCAGTTATATACGATCGATCAATACCATTAAAATATTTAATACCAAACCACGTTGATCAGCCACCTACTGAATTCCCTTTTTGCGAAAACACAGTTCTATGCCAAACCGGATTGAAACATACTCTACGCAACATAAGAGAGACAATTGCAAATCATCTTCAGGATATAAAAATGGATATTTCATCTACACTACCCATTCGTCAAAAAAGAGGAATACAATTTCTTGGTGATTTTTTAAATTTTTGTTGTAACGCCATAACTAAAAAAGAAATATACCCCCTATACGAAAACGAGAAGAAAATCCGAGAAAATTACGACAACATTAGGGATACCCTGCTAGAAGAACACGCTAATTTAATAACAATAACAGACCAACTAAACCAATTCTCCACACATATATACGATAACATTGGAAATGTAACGGTCATCATACAAAACCTTGTCGAACAAGCAAATCGCGATCACAAGGCTGAAATTGAAACCGAAATACATATAAGAATGATAGTTCAAATTTTAGCAGAATTAACAAATTCCTTATATTATAACGATATTTACACCCACTGTGCCGATCACCAGTTACCTATATCTTTAATTACCGTTAAACAATTACGTAAGGACTTACTAATGCTAAACTCCAAACTAAGCAAAAAGAAATTATCAATCGCGATTCCCGTTCACGATATATTACAATACTACGTAAAGGAAATAACACATTGTCAGATATCCGATACAAAAATATTTATTGAAATTCGAGTACCAGTTAAGAAATTAAACTCCAATTGGAAATTATACCAATACATCCCTATATTTTTTAAACATGAAAACCAACTTTGTATTTTAAATACCGACGAGATGCTGATAGCATCTGATAAAAATAACGACATTTTTAGAACCATTGCTGGCACCGCATTAAAAAATTGTGATATCAACACTGGCCTATGCTTTGTTGAATATTTTGATTACTCCAATGAAGCTCCAGAATGCGCGAAATATCTATTTCAAAGTAAAAATTATGAAGAATTAAACGACGTGTGTCATTTTAAATGCGAACCCGCTCACAACAGAACCATAATCCGAAAATTAAATACCAATAATTACCTTTTATCAAACCTTCAACCCATATTAACGTTAATAAATACAACCGATAATTCAAAAACCCCATTAAATATAAATTACAATACCCCAGGAGCAATTTCTATAAGTCTACCGTGTGAAATTTCGCTATATCAAAACACCATTTCGGAAGAAATTCTCTTGATTCCCGAAAAATTTCCCTGCCTAAAATATGACATCGAAGATATAGGCATTGAAAGGATAATACCCTTACAATGGACAACTATGGATTCCGCATCTCTTGATTTCAGTACAACAAATACTATGAAATTCCACAATATGACTAAAATCTTTAACACAAACTGGCGTGAAAATACCCCCCATTTCGAAATCAAAACTTCACAAAAAACCATAGAAAACAGACTAAAGAAACTTGAACTAAAAGACCCCCCTGCATCATTTTTCGGAAATAACTTCATAGGAGACATCATTTATATTACATGGTTAATTTTACTAACATTTAGTAACCTTATACTGTTATACGTAGGCTTTAAATTACGAGAAACGAATGTTAAAAATAAAATTAAATTAAATATGCTTCAAAACCATCCCTATGCATCAATTTCTCACCCACTAAGACATGTAAACACCCAAACATTTCCAATTACATCTGACAATATATCAATAACCTCTGCTCATGGATCTAAATATAGAAAAGTATCTCTATAATTATTTACTAACTAAAAGCTAGGAAGCTTTTATTTCTGAACGTAGGGTAAATGTCGTAGGATAATCTAGACATAATAAACATAAATACCATAAATTCTTAAGTTCATGCGAAATCCGATAGGAAACGCTGAACCAGCATAGTTTTTAAGAAACGTTAACATAAACTAAGGAATTTGAGTGGAATATGACCTACTTATAATAATGAACAATAAGCGTAATTTAAGTATAAACAATGCATTAGCATAAGCTGACGAAATCTGATGAAATACACACACACTATGTACCATAACATACTATATATACTACCCCATTTTTTAACGCCACTCAGTTCCGATACCTATGCCACGACCTATGTTACTTTGATATAATATACACTCATGATATACCTCTCGCGTTTTCTTTGAAATATTAATTTATTTTCTCTGAAGTTATCTCACGAAATTATAATTAATTATTCATGATTCAAGTTATATATCGATTCGAGTTTTAACCGTTTCGTATATTCTTTTAGAAAGTATTTCGTGAGATATAAGATCGAGTCGTTTACCTTTTCGAGTATCGATTCGTGAGACGTTTCCTCGTACGACAGTGGTACCATTTATGATTTTGTGAGAAAAGAGACACTGTTTGTGACAAATGGCAAATTGGCACATGCAACATTAGAGTGGATTGAAAAAAAAAAATCAAAATACAATTGGCAACATTGTCATAAAATTTAATCGTGTAATTTTTTTGGAAAATTTCATCAAAAATTATTCTAAGGGTCAAAACAATGGCTCAATTTTGGGGTGTTTTTTTTCGAGTGGCTTGAATTTATTAAAAATTAAAAATATCGAATTCGCCATCTGTTTCTTATTTTTTTTGCAGAGGGCAAAAGTGTCATCTAAATTCATAGTGAATAGTTCAGGGAGGTTTAGAAACTCTGATCGGGGATGCTTTAAGTTCACAAGGATACAGACCCACATGTTGACAAATATCCCCACGATCATCGTTCCTTTGTCAAACTCTTACGGAGACCACTGAGGTCAAACTACTACATCCTCATTAATTTTGACGCAAATGGGATTTCGATCTAAGTCTAAATTTTTCAAATTTTTTCAATTCTGAATTCTTTCAATTTCTTTACTCCTCAAAATTTTTTATAGCTGTATCAAATTTTTAAATTTTTCCATCAGTAAATTTTTTTGGAAATCAGGAAGTTGAAAAACTTTTTAAGAATTCATTGTTGAAAAAAAGTACAACGAAAAATTTTTGAGTTCGAAAAAATTTGAAAAAATATGAGGTTGAAAAAATTTACAATTGGAAAATTAATGTTAAAACAGGAAAAAATTTCAGTTCCAAAAATTTTTTCAACTTTGATTTTTCATTTAATTTTTCTAACTTCATATTTGAAACATCTTCAAATTGTTTCCAATAATTTTGAAATTTTTCTTCAATTTTTTTTAACTATAAAATTTTTTTAACTTAATGGTTTTCAAAATTTCTTCCAAATCAAAAAGTGAGTAATTAGAAGAGATTCTAAAATGTAATAAAAATATGAAATTAAAAAAATCATCAAGCTGGAAAAATTTAGGGAAAATTGAGAAAACTTTTTTAAAAAATTTCGCCGATGGGAAAATTTTAAAATTGGATACAGCTTCGAAAAAAGTTTGAAATTAAAGAAAAAATTGAAAAAATTTGACCTTGGAATAAATTTGAACTTCGATCGGTACCTAATTGTATTGTGATGAATGGCATTTCTTATGACAAGTAGCGAATTACATTACCTATTTTTAAATGATTATCGATTTTTGTGCTTTTTTGAACCAGTTTCACCCATTTTAGAAATTTGATTTCATCGTTAGAACAACTTTTTAAATATTCGAATTAACTCTGATGCAATTTTATGGCTTTTTAGGATATTTACACAAAATTTTCAAGTCCTCAAGTCAAAGTATTTACACATTTTCAGGATTTTTCCAAGGAACTCGTTCAAAAAAGAGCCAGAATTGAACCAATAACGCCACTTCTGAAGTAAAGGAAGACGAGACCTGTTCCCTTTGCACAAATTTTAATTGTTTAGAGTTTTTCTAATTCTCAAAATTGCTATGCAAATTCAATAAATTAAAAAGTAAGTAATTTCGCACCAGAAATTTTGCCATGTCAATACCTAATGATAAAATTTATAGAAAATTCTCTGTATTTTTGTCTGACATGATATGAACACATTTTTTCTCAATTTATTTTGGAGTTGAAATTTTTTCAACAGACCTCGAGCCTCAATACGTCTGACATGGGATCAAATTTGATGAAAAAAAATCATCAAGTTGACCAGTTTTTCTTAAATCTGACGAAATGCCAATGTTCAATTTATTATTATCACTTACCCTCTTAAGAACTATAAATTTAGCTTCGTCACCAACCAAACACCTGAAATTAAAAAAAAAAAAAACATATTAATTGATAATGAAACTAAATGTATGGACGTCTGCTACATCTTTATGTAGGTATTCAATTCATGTACCTAACAATTAAATATAAAAAAATGTGTATCTACAACAGAAAAAAATTCTCATCAATAATGCAATTGTGCATTTTATGGAAAACACCATCGAATGCAATTTCAAGTCGCCATCTAATTCCAATCAAGCGTAATTTTATATGCACGTTTATTTCAGATGGTTTTAAATTACCTAAAAAGAACTGCACAGTAAATAAATGATCAACTCATCACATACGATAATGTGAATAAACTCGACCCCTAACCCAAGTCCCTAGTACCTAACACCTAGTCACCTACCTGCTATCTAATACTGCGCCTGAGAGGTGACTCATAATAATATAATTACAAATTACGATAGTCGAGTCGACATCTATTACACAAACGAAAAAAAAAAAAAAAACACGAAGACCAAGTTCACAGTGTCATTGAATAATTTACTATCTATCATGCATCGAAATAGATACTCATCACGTAGCACAAAAATATCAACCGTTAATTAACAAAAACTAGTTGATGGTACATTAATCGTGAGAATTTCGTATTTCTAAATTCCATTGCGACGATTATCATTATAGATAAGTCTGTGGTTGTACGTTCATTCAAAAAACACATACCACGAGCCTTATCATAATTTTTTAATTTATTTAAGTAATATTTACAATGATTTATTCGAGTGATGTGATCAAACAAACCAAATGCACTCAGGTATGCCTTACCCTAGCCATCTATTTCATTTACATTACGCAATTATGGGCTAAACTTGTTCTCACACTTACGATTAGAACATCCTGGCTAAATTTTACAACGAGGAAATTTTCCAAGTATGCATTTTTCGAAACGTCACCGTACCAGACAAACGTTTTAAGTACACTGATTTCATGATTTTTGTTGTAAACACGATTTTTAAATGTTTCCATTTGACAACAGGTACCTTACATCTAAGTTGACATTTTTAATTCGATTGAGGAACATTTATGTAAATTTTTATGCGATAATTATGTTATATTCTGTACAGTGACGTTCCGAAGGCATTTACCTAACGACAGGAGGAGGGGAAACTCTCAACTCGGATTTTTAATTTTTTCTCATTTTACTTGATACCTATATCAAGAAAACTTTTCTTTATCTGCCCACAATGATCTGTCCGAATTTGGAAGAAATGGAAAATTTTTCCAACTTGAGAAGATATGAAAATGTTTCCTATTTGAAAAAATATCAAAAAATTTTCCAACAGAAAAATATAAACTTTTTTCAACGTTGAAAAATATTAAAATTTTTCCAAATTGGAAAATGTAGAAATTTCCCCAAAATATGGAGAAAATATTAAAATTTTCCAACTTGGGAGAATATGAAAATTTCTCCTATTTGAAAAAATATACACATTTTAATTTTTTTTCAACTTGGGAAAATATAAAAATTTTCCCAACATGAAAAATGTACTTGGAAATTTTCCCAACATGAAAAATATGCTTGGAAATTTTTCCAACATGGAAAAATATTTTTTAAATTTCAACTTCGGAAAACATGAGAATTTTTCAACGTGGTTAAATATAAAAATTTTTCCAGCTTGAGAAATTTGAACTATCAACTTTAGAAAATATGACAATTTTTCCAAATTGGAAAATGTAGACATTTTTCCAAATTGGAAAAATATGTAGAAATTTTTCCAAACTGGAAAATGTACAATTTTTCCAACATGGAAAATATTTAAAATTTCCCAACATGGAAGATATTTATAATTTTCCAATTTGAGAAAATATGAACATATTTCAATTTGAGAACACATAAAAACTTTTCCAACATGGAAAAATGTAAAAAAAATTCCAACATGGTAAATATGAAAATTTTTCCAACATGGGAAAATATAAAAAATTTCCAACATGGGAAAATATGAATATTTTTTCAATTTGAAAAATAATTTCCACTTTGGGAAGATATGAACTTTTTCCAATTTTTTTTTCCAATTTAAAAAATATGGAAAATTTTCCAATTTGAGAAAATATAAAAAAATTTTAACTTGGGAAAATGAAAAATATAGGTACTTAGAAATTTTCTCAACATGAAAAATATGCTTGGAAATTTTCCCAACATGGAAAATATAAAAAAAAATTCAAGTTGGGAAAATATGAAAATTTTTCCAACTGGAGAAAATATGAAAATTTTTCCAACTGGAGAAAATATGAAAATTTTTCCAACTGGAGAAAATATGAAAATTTTTTCGACATGGAAAAATATGTAAGTAAGTATTAAGAATTTTCTAATTGGGAAAATATGGGTACAAATAGTAAATTTTCCCAATTTGATCAGATTTTAGCACAAAAGATGAGTAAAACTTCTTATAAAAAATTATGCTTTTTCACAAAAAAAAAAAAAAAAAAAAAAAAACCATGAAAGTACAACTGTTCGATTTTCCCATCTGGGGGAAAGTATGATAACAAATAGTCAATTTCTTCAATTCATAGGTGGAAATTGGTAAATTTTCCCATCTGAATACTGAAAAATCTCTATCGAGGGAGGGGGTGCATCTTTGGGGCTACTTTGAGTGATTTTTCCACCCACTAGGGAAATAAAGTGAAAATTTTCTAAAAGTAGTTTGCTCTATTTTTATGAAATTCGATTACCTATACTCAATCGAGGCTCAATGATGATTTGGCATTAAATAAATGAGCGACGTACTACAGATGAAAAACCATAGTCATGTTTCGACAATTTAAAAAAAAAATTCAACAAACGATGAGCCGAATAATTTATCTCTTGTGCGAAACAAAGAATTCAAATTAATAAACAGAAACGAGGCACCGACAGATTGCATAATATAATGTGAAAAATAACTTCCGTGAAAAAGACTCGGTGATCGCGTGGAGACCGTTTGAATGTGTAATTATTAAGAATGCTTTTTACGATTTGTTTACTGCGATTATGATTAATAAATACACATAGTCGCAGTTGCCAATGCCAAAGAATAGAAATAGATATGTACATAGAATATTATTAGATACATTTATGTAATGGCAGTTTATAGAATATGAATGGTGACTTGATGAAATGAGGAGAGAATGTTAAATGGTAATGTAGTTCTCAGATTTTTGAAATTTTTGGTGGTAATATTTTATTCAGTAGGGACCTAGGAACTCGGATGCATTTTACCTTTCAATTCTGAAAAATGAGATTTTAAACTTTTTTCAGAGGTTTTCGAAAATTTGAGCTAAATTTCTAGCTCATGACCGAAATATTAAGTATTAAAAAAGAGCAAGATTTTTTTTAAATGGGTGAAAATTTTATTTCTCGATCTCAGTTACGTAAAAGTTTAAGAAGGGTGATTTTTTAAAGGACAATACTTTTAAACCATAAAAAACTTATGAGAATCGATTAAAAAGGTATTGAAAAGAATTTAAAATTTGACTAATTAACCCCCCCCCCCCTTTTCCCAAAAATGGACGAAAATTAAAAAATTGACTCATTATTTATCTCTTTCTACATTCATTGAATTTTTACAAAATACATATTACACCTCAAATATCTGGGAAAAAATTTCACTCGGGGATTCAAATAATTTTCAAATTTTTTTGATTTCAAGAACTTCTTGTGCCCCAGGGGGATTTTTCTAGGGGAAACCAACGCCTGATTCGTATCAAAGACATGATATAAAACAATTTTAAAGCGTTCAAACTTTTTTTAATTATTAGCTCAAAATCAACCCTCTCATACACTCTGTTTTAATTTTTGTAACTAAGTACTTACTGTACTT
Organism: Pseudococcus viburni; assembly: GCA_033439095.1. NCBI lineage: Eukaryota > Metazoa > Arthropoda > Insecta > Hemiptera > Pseudococcidae > Pseudococcus > Pseudococcus viburni. The sequence continues at coordinate 397,143 of JAVBJF010000118.1, read as the reverse complement.
TGCCATAATTATGTATTTTGAAAAAAATATCGAATTTTTTCAAATTTTGAAGTGAGCTAAAAAATTGAAGTAAGGGTGCTTTTTTCATCACTCACTTAGGTCACATCGAACATGAATCAATAATTAATTTTCCGCTCAGATCTCCTGCCTGGATTTTTGGCTCTCATATGCCTCACTATGTTCACGTGCAATGGATTTTTGGTCCAAACGTTCTTCTTGGGATACCCTATGAAAAATCCTTTTGCCCTTTTTTGAAGAGAGAGAGAGAGTGCGAAGTTATGGCTGAAGGGGACCTCAAAATTTAAAACGACTTGGTAAATTTTGACCTTCAGACTCCTTCTTACCAGTTACCACCCTTTATACTCGATCTCAAAATGTAACTATAGCTCAAAGAATTTCGAGTAAGAATCATTTTCTGAACAAAAAATTTCAAAAAAATTATCATATTTACCTAATTTTTTAAAAGCCTTTATTCAAGTTCTTCAATCATGATTGAAGAAAACCTTTTTACTTACTTTTCAAGCCACTGCAGTAGCTTGGAAAGTAAGTAAAAAAGTTTTTGGTCTTTTGAAATATCAATTTAAAAAAAAATTGTAGCAGTAAGTACTGCTAACTAAAATTTTATAAAAATAACCGTATTAATCAAAATTCAGTTGGCTGCACTGCTATGCCATTATTTTTTTTAAATTTACCAAAAAATATTATAATTTCTAGATGACTAAAAAATTTTTGCTCGATTTTGAGGCGTTTGAGTAAGCGGTTTGAATTTGGTATAAATCAAAAATTCGTCAAATTCGTGATCTTCAACTTTTCAAAGTTGATTCAATGGTTCAGGATGGTGTGAAAACTTGAATCGAATATTTTCATAGGGAACCAACGTTCCCCAAAAAAATAATAACACTACTCCAAATTTGTAAAAAAAAAAAAAAGCATTTTCTCGAAAATGACCACACTTTGAGGTCACCTAGCACCCTAGCACCGCCCTTCTTTAGGCTAAGGAATTCAAAAAAATTTTGGGAAGTCTCCCAATCAAAGTAAACTATCTCACCAATTTTTGTCAAAATCCACCACATGTTTTTTATTTCGATCTATCCTAATTAGCATACTTCCTCCATCACCTATTTTGATCTTTTTATTGTAATAACAATTTCGTAGGCTCAACTCAAGCTGTTAAAATATGGAGACAATGGGACATTAAATATCATACTCATTACAACCGAAAGTTTTTTTTTTCTAATAATAAAGTATCGTGCTTCATAAAAACTTACAAGGCTCGGTTGTACTCAAATTCGACAAAATTTAGACCTAGCCTCCCAAACTAGGTAGGTACCTAAGAACCTACTCAAATATATTTTCTTTTCTAGATGGGTAATTACCTACTAGGTAATTAATTACGCAAAATCCCCAAATTTATCATTCACTGCTGTAGTTTCGACACTATTGTTCGACATGTAGCAAATCATAAATTTACAGGAGGTTTGAGCCATTAATCAGAAACCATCTGATAAAATCATAAATTACGAAAAATACGATTACGAAGCCCCGAAACACACGATGTTTCATCTCTATCTGGCTCATTTTCTTTCAATTTTGGTCTCGTTTTCTAGATATTTATTAAATTATTAACCGTAATGGTGAAATTTTGGTTGATAATCTTGAATGTATTGTCCTGTTATGCCTATTTATAGTGAGTATTTTGTTTAATTTGCTTTATTTAATAATTTCTAATAATTTCAACCAATTCAACGATAATATGAAAACTGAAACGTTCTCATAAATTATCTTTTTTTTTCGATACGTAAAATAATTAAAATTATAATTAAGCACGCCGAAAGATATACAGTCCGTGATTTCAAAATCTCTAGCAACGAATCTCCTCAAACCCTGCCCTACGATTAATTTAATTTAAATAATTTAAAAAAATTAATTTCGTTCGGAATTCGGTCCACTAGCGCCACATTCGGTAACAATACGAACCAAATCAGAAAATTCTGACGAAACTGATAACGTAATGTTGTCATACGATTGCATGCTTAGACACATCGTTAGTCATAATTTTTCCTACGTAAAGTACAGTAAATTCTTGCTAAAAGTATAAAATTCATAATGCTCTGACACGTACGATCATTAATCCTTCATAACTTTCTGTACTGTTACTAAGTAATGCTACAATGAAGTGCTACACCAATCCGAACAATCCCGGTGCTCTGAAACTATTGATAGCGTCAAAATGCGGTCAAAAAGAATTACAAATTGTCATCGTCAATTCGAAAGGTTGGTATTCGATTACTCTACTGAAACACAATCCAATCTAACCATTTACTTTTACTTTCAGAGCACAAACTCAGTGGTCCGAAGAGACTACCTGTGTTAGAACTAGATAACGGTACGAAGGTGTTTTCCAGCACCTCCGGCGCGTGTTATTTATTCAAACCTGATGACAGTTTGAGTGAAAAAGTAGACGTATGGTTGACATGGGAGTCTACGGTGTTACTGGTAAGTATCTCCATTGTATTGGGTGTTAGAAGTGTATTCGAAAGGCTCACAATGTTTTTTTTTTCAGCCTGCCTTAGCTGCCAGTAATTTTGATAAGATAGCCGATAGTTCTGTGCTGAATTTAATCAGCCATGTTGATCAAGCGTTAGGAAATAATGTGTATTTAGTCGACGTAAGTATTCCGATCGATCTGGACGATAATTTAGTACCAAAAGTTGCCTAATTTCGTTATTTTACAGCAACGGCTGACAGTAGCTGATGTCATTCTGTGGAGTTCGTTATTCGCTCTTCTGACAGAACAGAATATTGTATCGCAGTATTTATCATCGAAACACAGTATTTTAAAATGGTTCAATCATTTAAAAGAATTGGAACCGGTCAAGGTAAACTTACGTTCTTTAATCTGTGCCAAAAATTTCTCATTCTATTTTCTGTTGCGTTACTTGACAGGAATCCGTTGCTATTTGGGGTCAGAAAAAAGGCACCGAAGTATTTAAATCTTTCTTAGAAACTTGTTCATATCCTTCAATCAGTAATGTGGAGAATGTTGTAGAAGAGGTAAACAAAAATTATATATTTTTTTATTATACTTACTTTTAATTTTGAGTGGTATTTGTAGAACGCGGCGATAACCGAAGATGAAATAAAAGAAGCCGAATTAGCCTGGCTTGGTAAACGATCACCTCGTCCTAAACCGAAAACCTTCGCTAAACCAGTGTAAGTGTTTCTTAAACTGTTTAAACAGGAGAAATGATGCCACGTGCTAATTTACTGTTTGGATTTCAGATTACCTCAAGCTGGAGAGAAAAATATCCTAATTACTTCTGCATTACCTTACGTTAATAATGTTCCTCATTTGGGTAATATCATTGGATGTGTGCTTTCTGCTGATGTTTTCGCTAGGTATAATTTTTATGCATTCTGGAAAGTTGATTTTTGAGAAATTTCTAACATTGTGCTTCTTCGGTATAGATATTGCAAGCTACGGAATTGGAATACTTTGTATATTGGTGGAACCGACGAATATGGAACTGCAACAGAGACAAAAGCATTGGAAGAGAAATTAACTCCGCAGCAAATATGTGATAAATATTTCAAAATACATAAAGAAACGTATTCCTGGTTTAATATAGATTTCGATTATTTCGGTCGTACGACCACTGAACAGCAAACAATGTAAGATTAATCTCTATTCTAATAATTTAAAGACGTAGAATATTCTTAAAAATTGACTGTTAATTTCGCAGAATCGCTCAAGATTTATTTTTACGATTGCATAAGAAAGGATACACGTCTACTGCTTCTGTGGAGCAACTATTTTGTGGAAACTGCAGTCGGTTAGTCTTTGATAATTTTTATTGTGAAAAAGAAAATTTGCGGATTGACCTTGGGTCTTTTTACGTTCCCAGGTTTCTAGCTGATCGTTTTGTCGAAGGTACTTGTCCAAAATGTAAGTATGAAGATGCCCGAGGTGATCAATGTGACGGATGTGGTTCGCTTATCAACGCAATCGAACTGATCCAACCGCGTTGTAAAGTTTGTGGGAAAATGCCAGTAGTGAAAAATTCCAATCAGCTGTTTTTGGAATTACCCAAAGTGAGTAATAGATAGGTTTGGATTCTCTGCGTTATTCTATTTATTTGGTAATTTGTATAATTTGTAACGCAATATCGCTTGAGTTTTTTCATTCTCGCTTCTTTGTACGTTATCGATTTATCGAGATAACGGTGATGACGCGGTGGAACCGTGATCATGCACTCGAGTCCAAATATCAGTTTAAATCGTAACGTGGTCCCGATCAAAGCTAAAACACGTGTTGATTTTCCAATTCGACGTAGTATTTTAATACGATTGATGTGTATTGATTTTGAAACTGTTACAAAACTTTTATGGTTCAGATAATTTTTGGTGTGATTTATTTTTAAAAAATGGAATTTGGTTGAAATGAGAAAATAAGAGTGAAATTTGTCGATTTCTTTCCTCATCTGGTTCCTTCGTCTTGCCTCGTTTATTTCATTAAGACCTAATAAGGTCAATTCAAAATCAATACTACCCTGTAATTATTTTTTAAAATTAGTTTATTTAATTATTAATTATTATCAAGTATACAGAGTGACGTGAAAGTCTTTCGTTATGAAATTTTTTTTCATTTGATTTCGGATCATTCTACGTCAATTCAGCCATTTTTTGAACTCTTTTCACAAAACTGGTGATACTTGGAGCAATTTAACTTTCGCAGATGGAAAGAAGATTGGAAGGAAAAGGAAACTCAGAATCGTATATAAAAAATTTTCAAATTGAAAAGTTTCATTTCTCAGCAGAAGGCTCAATTTTCAGTGATCAGCCAAGTTTAAGGATTCAATTTTGAAACCTGCCAAAAAAATTTGTGAATAGTTTCTCATTATATTTAGTATTTGAACGTGGTGATTTTCTTGATGGGATCCTGACCTTCCAGTGAACACAGTGCCTTAAAATTCTGAGAGTAAAATTCAGAAAAATTGAAAATTACATGTGGCATATCATTTTTTATGTTTTTTGAAACGCCTAAATTTGAATATAAAGTTGGTTTTTGGATTTAACCCCCTCATCCCCTCCATAAGGGCCCAAATTTGGACCAAAAAATTGAATTGAGAAATTCGATTGGAATGTCGTTTGTTATGGTTTGGATAATTCTGAGCTCAAAAATGGATTTATTATTTGATCTGACTTTTTGGTAACCCCTCGCCCTTCTCTCCATTGCATTTGAATTGTTTATTTATGAAAATCTGTGTGGCATGTCGTTTGTTATGTTTTTGGGGTCACTGAGATCGAATATGGACTCATTTTTTTGTCTGGCTCAATCTAAATTTGCTCTCGCTCATAATTACTTCGCATTTTCCTTTTGCAGTTTCTGGTATAAGAGGAGAAAAAGCCTTAGTTGATTTGTACCAAAAAATAATTCAAAATTTGAACTCAGCGACCCAGGAACCATAATAAACAATTTACCACACGATATTTTCATGAATGAATAATTCGAATTTGGTGAGGAGGAGGGTAAGAAGGTGGTAAAGAGACGGAACCAAAAAATGCTCGATTTATTAGTTCTGCGTCATCGAAAACATGAGAAATGACATGCAACTCAAGTTTTTTCATTTTTCCATTTTTTGACCTAAAAACAAGGTTGATATTCGAAATTTGGCACCTCATAAAACAATTTTTGATATTTTTATTGCCAGATTAGATGAAAAATTGTGAAATTTTTGAATAATTTTGCATACTCGTTAAGATGATCGAGCAAGAATGTGGGTGCAGATTTTCTGTAATATTTTAGTTTCATTTCATTGAGAGTTAAAGAATCAGAGCAAGTTTTTCCTCCGAAGACATTTTTCAGCGTCTCTTTCTCTTCCTACCGCTAAAAATAGTATTCAATTTTCATTGAATTCTTGAAGCCAAACATTTCGAAAAATTGACCTTAGATTGGAAAATATCTTATGATGAAATTTAATTTTATTGCTACCTCACATTTGACAGTTTTTTTCAAATTTTGAGAATTTTGCCGAATTACAGCAAATTTTAGAATATTCATTGTTAAGCGATACAAAAAATGCTGTAAAATTTCGATCAAGTATTTTGATTAATTTTTTCAACAATTTTCAACTTTTTGAAAATTTTTGATTCGGTTTTCGTATGTGGAACTAAGATCCTATCACAAAAATCATCATGAAATCTATTCACAGAATATTTTTCAGATTTTTTGAACATTGGTGATCACAGAAAATTGAGCTTTTAGTTTCAAAAAAATTCAATTTAGAACCTTGAAAAAATGTTATCAACTTTTACGAGTCTCTCAGTCTGTATTCTAAGATTTTTTTGGAGCTGTCCTATTCTCTCATTCCGAATCAGTGAAAAATCACTGATGAACAGTCAGAATTGCAGCACAGAAAAAATCAGTGAAGCGATTTTTCACTGATTATTCAAAGGAATTTCACAGATTTTTCAGTAAATTTCATAAATATCACTGAGTTTTTAGTGAATTTTCACCGACTTCCAGTGATTTTCTTTCACTAATTTGCTTTCAGCGAAAAAATGTTCACTGAGCTATTACTGTGCTGCAATTCTGACTGTTTTTCAGTGATTTTTGACAAATTTCACTGATTCAAAAATAAGGGAGTAATTGGAAAATTGATGTTTCTTACAATTTTTTTTCCTACCCGGCTACCCTCACCCCCTCCCCTCTCCAGGGACAAAAATATCCAATCCAATTTCAACTTCCTGTTCGATATGAAAATCTTCAGCAATATAAGTACTTAAAAATGATGAGGGTAAGAATCAGGGACGAAGCTTTGGCAAAAATCTCGGGGGTAAAAATGAAAAATTTGTTGACCAATATTATTAAAAAAAAGGAAATTTTCTGACTCATAAAAATTGAAAATTTGCCAACCACTCGTATTGAAAAAAAAAACAAAAATTGCTTTTTCGAGCTACTTTTTTGACTTCTAAAAAAACTAATTACCTAATGGCCGCATCTCCCTTCTAAAAAAAATCGAACAATTTTTGAATATTCCATGATTCATTGTACCATCAATTCGAAAATGAAACGTGTAAAGTTACTGAGCCCGAGTTCTGCGAGAACTAAATTTTTTCAGGGAAAAGACATCCAAAAACTGATTTTTTTTCATTCATTTAATCAATATTTTAGTACTGGAAGAGAGGGGGTTTCAGAACTTTTTTTGGAACTTGCAAATTTTTTTGAAGCTGCTGAACAGATTTTTGGAGTTACCCAAACTAGGCATAAAAACCCCTTAGAATACACACTGGAGTCTCTTTTCAATTTTGTTTTCAACTTTGCAAGCAAAACTGCTCAGAGCTGGATATTTTTTGAAAAATCGTAGGGACAAAAAAATCCCCTCGGAGCCCTCAAGAGAGCTAAAACCTAAAAACAAAAGTAATTTTCTTATATTTAAAATGAGATATTTTTGTAAAAAAATTCCAAAAAAAATCTGAAAACCGGAATTCCAAAGGTGGTTGAATTGACTGCGGAATGATTTTTTTATCAGACCCATTTATAGGGTGTCCGGAAAATTTCACTCCCAATGTCTGGTACTTTCGTCACGATGTATTCTTGTATAAAATAGAATGGCCATCAAAGGCTTAATTTTCTTATCTCTTAGCTTTCAGCACTTTATGATTTGCACGCTTTAAAAAAATGTTATATTTTTACGTGCATTGCAGATAAATACGTTAGCTTTTTGTGTTTTGAGACCTACATGGTCGATTGGATCAAGGTGATAGGTTTTTTGATCGCATTCAAACCTTACCGTTAATTTTGTTTATGAGGTGATTGTAATAGTATTACTTTTTTCGTGCATGCTTAAAAAAATTCATTTTTCAAAAAATAAACGAGTAAAATCCAAATATGGTAGAATTGCCTCGAACAAAATTGAATAAAATTACAGATCGAACCAACGTTACAAGAATGGATAAAATCAGCATCCGGTAATTGGACTCATAATGCTCGAGAAATAACTAACTCTTGGCTGAAGGATGGTCTGAAGTCGAGATGTATTACGAGAGATTTGAAATGGGGTGTTCCGGTGCCTTTGAGTGAATTCGAGAAAAAAGTAAGTCCTCGAAAAGCCATCGGAATCGAATAATTGACAACTAATCGGATTTTTTTCAAGGTATTCTATGTCTGGTTTGATGCTCCCATCGGTTACATAAGCATCACAGCGAATTACAGCCAGGAGTGGAGGAAATGGTGGCAGCCTGAGAAAGATACTCCTATAACGTATTATCAATTCATGGCCAAAGACAATGTTCCTTTCCATTCGGTCATGTTCCCAGCTACCTTATTGGCTATCGATGAGAACTACCTGCTGGTTAATAATATCTTCGCTACAGGTGGGTAAATTCGCAAATTCGAAATATTCTCAGTGATTGGTATCGATAAAGAATTTTCTTTTTGTAGAGTATTTGAATTACGAAGATGGTAAATTTTCCAAATCCAGAGGTATCGGAGTATTCGGCACGGACGCCAAGAACACCGGAATTCCGGCCGACATATTTAGATTTTATTTACTCTACATGAGACCGGAATCGCACGATTCGTCGTTCAGCTGGGTCGATTTAGCGACGAAACATAATACCGAATTATTAAACAATATCGGTAACTTCGTCAATAGGTTGGTACCATTGGATTTTTTCTGTTTGTTTGGATTTGTGGAATACTAACTGGTTGGGTTTCGCAGAGCGTTGGTCTTCGACGAGAAATTCTTCAATTCGACCATTCCACCGATGATCATGACCAAAGATGACTACATATTTTTGGCTTCGGTCACGCAGGAACTTCGAGGTTTCCATAATGTTTTGGAGAAAGGTCGATTACGCGACGGTATCAAGTACATGTTGAACATCTCGAGACACGGTAACCTGTACATGCAAAATAATAAGCCATGGGTATTAGTTAAAGGCAACGATGAAGAGAAGTACGTAAAATTAAATAATTTCGAAAAATATATACGATTTGGTAATTATTGGTGGGTTTCCTGCAGGAGTCGAGCTGGTACAGTGATTGGTCTGACCTGCAACGTGGCTTGCCTGTTGGCTGTTATTATTCGTCCATATATGCCGAATATTTCCAAAGTTATGGCCGAGCAGATGAATGCTTCGGAGGATCTTTTCGTATTAACCGAAGATATGAATGTTCAGCTTCCAGAAGGGCATAAAATTGGAAAAGTAAGACTAATTTTTAATTCGGAAAATTATAAAGTGATCAATTAATTTGACGATTTTCTTTTTTCGATGTAGCCTGTGCCCATATTCACCAAAATCGAACTCACGACTGTGGAATCGCTGAAAAAAATGTTCGCCGGACGTCAACCGTCGCCTCCTAAAGAACCAGCTAAAAAACCCGAAGATTTATTCGCCGATCTGCAGTCAGCTTCCAAAGTTGCAGACAGTTTGAAAAAGCTAGAAACTGCTATCGCCGAACAAGTCGGTATTTTTTTGCAGAAATCTGATCAGAGATTCTGAGGCGGAAGCTACTCGAGTGGCAACTTGGCAACTAGCAACCAAATCAAAAATTTTTGATTTGGTTGCTCAAACGTCGCAACTTGATAAGACTAATCACTTTTTGCTATCGCGAATTGAAATGTGTATTGTGATTGTGAAAAGATTCTCATTTTTGATTTTTTTATTTCATCAAATTTTTAGTTTCAGATTTAAATTAATTTTTTAAAATATATGATTGGAAATACAATATAGAAACATTTTTTTTGAACTTTCAGCTGAGCTTTTATGTTTTTAGTTGCCATTTATGTAGGAACGATAAATGAGAAAAATGGCAAGTTGCTAGTTGCCGGTTGTCGCTTATGTAGCTTCTGCCTCATCTGCCGAAAACCAGTGATCCAACTGTGAATGTTTCAGGGTAATCTGGTTCGAAAAATGAAGAGTAGCAAAGCAGAGAGGTCCGAATGGCAACCTCAAGTAAATGCATTGCTTGATATGAAAAAACAATACGAAGAATTGAAAACGGTTCAAGAATCCATGGCCAATAATGTATCACCTGCTAATACCGAAGAACCGGTTAAAAATGGCGAATGCCAAGATAAAGAGCAAGAAATACTGAGACTGGAAGAAGGCATCAAAACACTGGTACGGATTTTGTGTTAAAATTTCTCCAAGAATCCTTAGTTTTATGGTACTCTATTTCGAAATTAGTATTTTAAGAAAAAAAGTACAAGGGCAAAAAACAACGAAGCCCCCCCCCCTCGGGGCTGAAATTGAAGCAAGCAATGATTTTCTAACCGTTTGGACGGTAGAACTTCGTGAATACAATCTTTAGCAAAATCTGGAGACCGAATTTCAGTATTTGATTTAAATTGGCATAAAATGACCCATTCCAGTAGTCGTATTCATTAGCAGAACGTCTTTAATCAGAAATTATTGAATCTGTATAATTTTCAGGGCGATAAAATTAGAACGCTGACGCTGAAGACAAAGAGAGAAGGCAAAGAAGTATGGGGACCGTTTTTAACTGAGATGTTAGATTTGAAAACTCAATTAGCCAAGTTGAAACCACCTGTAGAAGAAGCACCTTCGAAGAAGGGGAAGAAGAAATCCTAAACGAGACAATGTTTCAGTTTATTTATTTATTTAATTATTTTGTCTCAATAAATGTTTATTTATTTCTCATCTGTAATGAGACTTCTTCATTGTGGCTTCATTCGGATATGATTGATGATATGAATCATTTCAAATTCTAAATGCGCCATTATTAATATTACTTATCAAAGTTTATGTCGAAACATTTCAGTGATTATTTATCGTTTTGAGTGGCTCATCATCGAATTACAATTCGCAATGATCATTGGGTTCAAAAATATAAAATCTGGTTTTAATAAGGATGTAAATTCCTAGAACAATATGAACTTATTCAACTTCAATTGAAATAATTTCTGAAATCCTGCGAGTTTTGAGTTGTAATCGTAAATTATATAAATGTATATTGTTTCATCTAAAAAATTTAAAAAAGGAACTTATTAAAATCGTTGGAAGTTTTTCGATTACCTATCAGTTATTTACGACTTGGTCATCAGTCTATAATCCAAAATTAATTGAATAAATGGAATCGTGAATTAATTGTTGATTATCTAATGATTAATATAATTTTTTTCTACTACACAATTAAAATCACTTAGCAGAGGGAGGTTAGGGGATTCTACGATAAAAATTTCAGCTCAATCGGTTGAGAAGTGTTGCCCCCCGGGGGGCTCAAAATTTGAAAACAGCATTTTTTGAACTGCTTATTTAAACTTTGAGCTTGAATAACATAAAAACTAAGCTTCCTCAGAAAAATCTAATGACACATAAACGAAAGGAAATTTAATTCTCTACAATTTCCTTTATAGACTTTTTTTCGGGGGACGCCTCCTTTGCTCAAAAAATACTTCCCAAAGGGCATAATTGGGGTCCAAGACTCAAAATTCGCATTCTGGCATTAAAAAGTTGGTAAAAGGACATAATCTGATGTATTTTGGGTCGCTGATTCCAATTTTGATGTTTATTTTTCGATTTGAACCCTCTAGACGTCCCTAGGGACGTAAAAATGCATATGGGGCATGGAAGGTCCAAAATTTTAATTTTGAGTAATAACATCCTTTTTTGTCTTTGATTAAACTCAGAAGCTGTGAACTTTCAGGTGGGGGTGAATATCACAAAATGTTGGGCTAATGGTGTAGTTTTGAGATTTTAAGTTTCATCAAAATCCGTTCAGCCGTTTTTGAGATCTCTGAAAATCGTAGATAACGAATTAATAACGAATTGATTTCGAATAACCAAAGTTGAATTAAAGTATAATTTCGACCAATCAGAAGTCAGTATTCTGCTAAATGTCGTTTTTCGTGAATATCTCGAAAAGCGTTGGTCGAATTAAAAATTTGACGATTTTGAGATAACGCTCAAAATAATAATTCTGAAAAAAAGTCGGTAAAACATAGCAGTGGTACTTAACATGCAGATTTCTAAGATTGTTTTTTTTTCATTTTTTCGATTTCTTTCAGATTTTTTTAAAGGCTAAATCATATTTTAATGAGCTTTAATTTTTTTAAAAAATTACATAGGTCAAAATTTATAAATTACGAAAATGGTTTCTTAACAATTCAATCAATAATTTATTGATGATTTTTAATTTTTTTGTTGAATACCCCCTCCCATTAATTAAAAATTTCATCAATGGACAATCAAAGAAATTGATTCGACCTGGGTTACCTATTATTTAAAAATAAATTTATTCAATCTCTGTAATTTAAAATAAAAACGGTAAAATTTTTTAAATTATTGTTCAAATTTTTAATTCATGGAAGTGGTGTTCAAAAAAAGAATTGATTCCATCTGGAGCATTTTTGTGTGTAATTTAAAAAAATTACCCTAGATATCCCAAAGGACATAAGGATGCACAAGAAGCATAGAAGGATCCTAAATTTCAATTTTGGTTGATAATTATTTGAAAAATGGCAAGATTTGAATTTTCATTCATAACTTGGAAAACTTTAATTAATTTTATATGAAATTTTAAAAAAATGAAATTTCTTAAAAATCGTGTTTCGAAGGGAATTTATTTAGACTCCAACTAAAGTTCGATAGGTAGGTCTAGGTACTAGAAAAATTGAACGTAAATAGAAATAATTTTTGTTACTACAAATTTTTATCCAAGTCAGGTATATTTTTGGTTTATATTGGAAAAGTCGGTTGCCTTACGCAAAATGCGTAAGGTTTTTACCGACTTTTTTTATTCTAACATGATTTTTCGTAAAAATTTTCACCAATAACCCACTTTTAGAAAATTTTAGCGAAAAATAGTCTTTTTCTCATTTTTTTTCATTTGGCTCTAATTTTTTTTCCGCTATTTCACTTCGTACTGTACATTACGAGAATAAATTAATTCTGTCGCCTCCATTAAATGTTATACGTTTGTATTCCTCTATAATGGAGTGATTTTTTTTTAAATGTTACTTTTTCTCCAATTTTGGGTTACTTTAGGAATTTTAAAAAGGTACAAAATGCGTTCATTTTTAATTATTTTTATTTAAAATACATAAATTTTCTTCCGATTTGAAACTTTTTCTGCAATAAATTTGGTCTTGTTGATTTTTTTTTTTTTTTTTGGGGGGGGGGGTCAAATTTAAGGGTAGATTCCATGGAAAAAAGTCGCGAAAAATCGCGAATTTCGAATTTTAAAAATCTGTAGACACCGTCATTCCACGTCAGTTCGTCCACGAAGTGGAAAGTGGGGTCGCCGATTTTTTTGATTTTTCGAGAGATGACGAATGGCGCAAACCGGAGCTCTCCAAGTCTTTTTGGAGGGAAGCCACGGGCACTCGAGGTTTTGAGGTAAAGTTGGATATGCTAAAATTCAAGCGTGGATAACTCAGAAACCACGATAGGTAGAAAGTTGAAACTTTTTCCATTGTGTAGGGCCTTTGAAGTGCTTTCTGGCGATTTTTTGAAAATCAGTGTTGCCACTTTTTTTAATGCCAAAAATTAGCTGTAAAAGTTAAAAAGTGGAATTTTTGTATGAAGGGGGCGTCCAAAAATTCTGAAAAAAATATATATGGTACAACTTTTTGTGCTGAATAACATATTAAAAATTTGAGATGGCGTTATTTTTTAAACCCGTTTAAAAAATTTTCAAAGTTTATGAGAAAACGTAACTTTTCACCATAAGCTCTGAAAATTTTCTAAAATAGTTAAACTACATAGATTTTATCACATTTTCATCGTAAATTAAAAATTAGTCAAAAAAAACTATGATAACGACAGAATTTGAATGTTCAACGTATTGTAAAAACATGAAAATTAGTAATCGAAACAAATATCTAGTTTTAAATGTTATTTTTAATTTTTAATAATATCTGCCATGCTAGAAAACAATTTTTATGTAAGATTGCTATATTGAGGTGGAGAAGTGACAAAAGCGTACTTATACAGTACATAGCATTCATAATCGACTTGATAAAAGTAGTTTAGTTGACTATTTTTTAATATACGATGATAATGTGGTAAAACTATTGCAACTTAACCATTTTAGAAAATTTTCAAAGCTTGGGGTGAAAAATTACGTTTTCTCATAAACTTTGAAAATTTTTTAAACGGGTTTAAAAAATAACGCCATCTCAAATTTTTAATAATTATGTTATTCAGCACAAAAAGTTGTACCATATATATTTTTTTCAGAATTTTTGGACGCGCCCTTCATACAAAAATTCCATTTTTTAACTTTTACAGCTAATTTTTGGCATTAAAAAAAGTGGCAACACTGATTTTCAAAAAATTGCCAGAAAGCACTTCAAAGGCCCTACACAATGGAAAAAGTTTCAACTTTCTACCTATCATGGTTTCTGAGTTATCCACGCTTGAAATTTAGCATATCCAACTTTACCTCAAAACTTCGAGTGCCCGCGGCTTCCCTCCAAAAAGACTTGGAGAGCTCCGGTTTGCGCCATTCGTCATCTTTCATCAAGCTCTACCCACATGTGAAAAATCAAAAAAATCGGCGACTCCACTTTCCACTTCGTGGACGAACTGACGTGGAATGACCCTGCTATATGACATGGAATTCACCATTCGCCGTGCCGATTTCTTGAGCTTTGAATGATCGGCGGCGCACAGCATCACGCCAGGGTGAAAAAAAACGATTTTTTTTTTGTTTTTAAGCAGGAATCCCAACTACCGCGAATGCTCAACAAATCGTCTCTACTCACTCCATAACCTGTGCATGCCATCCCTGAATGGGAGCATCAACAGGAGCAGAGAGGCCTTCAGCCTGCCACTGGTATGGATACGACGACTACTACGACCAACCTTTCTTCCGGCAGGGTTAATGAACCTTGGAAATTTTTGCTACACCTCTAGGCTTCCCCTCCCCCAAAAATCTTGGTTTTGCTTCACCTGGAAAAAATTTAGGATGCCACCACTGGGATGAGCTTTTTATCAGAATATTATATTGAATTCACATTTTTACTCAATTTTACATTATTTTAATATTTTTACCATACCTAATCATAAATTTACAATATCCAATTTTTTTGAATTTACAAAATTTTTGTAAAATTGTGAAATTGTGATCTCATCTATTTATGCTATTTTCCATCATAACCTTAATAACGATTTCGTCTAAATAATTCATTTACGATTTCATTAATTTTACAGAATTTGGAAGAAAACCATGAATTTATGAAATGCTCATCAGACTATTAAATTGACCTCTTATTTAAATTTATGAAATTTCAAACAAACTCATAAAATGCTTGGTTTCTTCGATTTTCTCAAGACTGTGCTGATTTTTTGAAGAATTGAAAAAAATATATAAATCATATACGAATTGAGTAAAGACCACCGTCTCCTTGATTTTGAAAATGTAGAAGATTGAAAATTCAATGATGAGAAAACAAAATTTTAAAATTTTCAATCTTTAAAATCTGAAATTTTGCCCCATTGAAAAAAAATGTTTACTTCTCATGACATTTTCTCATGATCAATTTATAATAAGCAGGTGCAAAAAACAATATCAAATTCTGAAAAATGATAAAAAAAATTGTAAATGCCAATTTTTTCAGTTTAGACGCATCCTCGTTAGATTATTTCATCCAAGTTGTTTCGAAGAAAAACACCATTGATGGACGGTGGAAAAATCAATTCGTCAGGTACAAATAGGTTTTTTTCTTCTAATAGGTTGCCGTTATTTTCTGAGTGAAGGTAATTGGAAGATGATTTCGATAGAATTTCGAGCAAACTTTTGTTTTTAACGAATTTGGTTTCTAAGAAATCCATATAAAATTTGTATTACTATATAGTCACTATTTAATTCGTATAGATTTTTTCTATAGTAAAACTTGACTTACTATAGTCACCATCAATATTACATAGTAACTTTTCAATTACTATAGTTACTCTGTATTTGCTATAAGATTTTTGTGGTAGTATTTGAAATCATACTATAGTTACTACACAATTCCTATAAGGTTACTATTGTTACTATATAATTCCTATAAGGTTACTATTGTTACTATACAATTCCTATAAAGTTACTATTGTTACTATACAATTCCTATAAGTTTTTCATGGTAATTTCATAGTTACTATAGTTTCATTCTATGAGGGGATTTGATAGCTGTGTCAGTAATAGTGTCGGTGAGTTCACGAGTTCCCGTGTTGACTGCTGTGTCAGAACCAGTGACCTTTATTCCATTTGTAATCAATTTCTTTGAACTTTTGGTATCTTTTGGATTGCATTTCGAGCCTGATTCTGATTCTGTATTTGCTGACGAGGTAGGCGAGGTAGACGATGTGATCTTTGTGGTGTTGCTTGGAATTGAAAAAGTGTTTAAATAGCACTTTAACTTCTCACACATACTATTTTGGGAACCACCAGAACAGTAAAAATTGTAGACGTGCCATCCGTATTCCATTTCCGCTCCACCAATGCGACCGAACGTGCGGCTGATGTACCGGTCGCACGGGATGGAGCGGATCTGGTCGATTAATAAATATCCTGTAATCTTATCCACCTGGATAGTTTTTGGATTTGTGGAATATTTCGGCGTGGAACTTAAAGCTCCACGCCGAAATATTCCACAAATCCAAAAACTATAAGATTACAGGATATTTATTAATCGACCAGATCAAGGTCCAGATTTTTGGACAGTCACATTCGATTTGTGACAGTCAGACTTTAGTTCTGCAACGAACCACCAACGTGTTTTAAGCTGGGTTTATGATCACATCTGAAAAAAAAATTTCAGAAACGCTTCTGAAAAATAAAAAGTGCTGTTTATAATCGCTTATGCCTTTTTCAAACCTCTAAAAACGAATTTATTGCATAAAGACAAAGTTAAATTCATATATACATTCAAAAATGTAAATCTGCAATGCCGATTTTATGCATATAATTACTTATCAATCATAAAACGGCAAAAAACATGAAAAAAAATTAAAAATTCAAAGTGTTCAATGTGAAGTGAAACAAAACATTCTCAAGTAACATTTTTCAGAACAAAAATAGGATAGTTTCTAATTTTGATCAGAAAAATCAGATTTTCAGAAGCGAGTATAAACGTCTCCATAATAAACAACACATTCAATTTTAGTTCAGCATAACTTCGCGTTTTTCAGAAGTGATTATAAACCCAGCTTTAAGAACTTGAGCGCTACTACCACATATGCGCACGCAACTCTACCCGGTTTTGCCTTTGGCTTTACAGGACTACGGTGTAAAAAGGAGACAAAGACAAAATTCGAAGAAGAGTTGCTTCGAAAATATTCGGGATGATTCGGGTCTATTTTTGAAATTTCAATTTTTTTTTATCGCCTCACAAAATATAAAAATTTGATCGTATTAACAAAAAAAACTGAAATTTGTTATAATTAGCACCTATAAGCGCGGATTACCCGCATTGGTGACCTAATTAATTTATCTAAACACAATTTTGAATTTCCCGAAATTCGTTACTTTGAGTTCAAATTCATTTTTTAACATAAAATTTTTCAGGTAAAAATTTGAAAAAATCCAACAGCGCATGCATCAAAGTAAAAAACTGAACGTTGGTAGATATGCTTTTATATGAAGCTCTGTAGTGATAAAAATAATTCTGAACACATAAAAAAAATACTTCGTCAATCGATTTTTTTTTTTAATTTGACAAAATGGATGTAAAATTTTGAGATAAAAAAATCCTACCGGTTTTTGTTATGCATGTTTCTCTACTTGCATTTCATAATTCACTATACTTAGCTCAATTCTTCAATTCTATTCAATTTTTTTTAGAATTTGTAGGTACCTATCCAATTTTGAAATTTTTCTAACCGTAAAATAATAGTTTCCGATGATTTGAGTTGAAAAAAATTGAAAAACATGAGGTTGAAAATTTATTTTAAAAATTCAAAATTGAAAAAAATATTGAAGAAAATCTTTAAATAATTATTGGAAATTTTTTTAGAGCTAGATGAAAAATATAAAGTGAAAAAAATTAAAAACGCCTAAAGTTGAAAAAATTTTGAGAAAATTTTAGTTTTAATAAGTTTTTTGACTTTGTTTTCTTGAAAACTTTAAACTTATATTTTTAAAATTTCTTCCAACTCAAAACTGAATTTCAACTTCAACTCGAAAATCATTCCAACTGACTTAGTTCTTAAAATTTTTTTTCAACTTCGAATTTTTCAAAAAAAAAAATCAATTTCATTTTCATACCTATTTTTAAACTTCTTTTCAACGCAATGCGTAATTAGAAGAAATTTTGAAAAGTAATGCACGTGTGAAATCGAAATCTAAAAAAAAATTAAAAATCAAAGTTGAAACATTTTGAGGAAATTTTAATTTAAAAAAATTGATAAGAAAATGTTTGAATGGAATATAGCTTTGATGAAAAATTTGGTTTATAGAAACTGAAAAAATTTACCTACACTTGGTTGAAAAAAAAATGAATTTAGATTGTCAAAATTAAATTTGCGGCAAAATTATTTAGGAGCTAGTAAAAATTTAGTAAAAATTTATCCATTTTTACTTTAAATTATTGACCAAAAATATAACTACTTGGCAGTTAGTTGTGAAACTAAAATGTGACAGTTAGATTTGAATGTGACTGTCAGAAAAACTAAACTTTGCCGTTCAAGATAATATATCAAGTAATTCCCATATATCATACGCACCCGCGGTGGTGTAATAGTTAGGCCAAGGTAGGTTAGGGATATAATAGGTGTAGGGACCCAGGTTCAAATCCCACTCAGGGTGGAAAATTTGTGAGAATGGATTTAATTCAAAATGATAAGAGAACAAGAAGACATATATCCTGAAATGAATAATCATCAAGGAAAACATGCCACTACAAAATTTCATTTTTAAAAAATTATTTCAATTTTGTTATTAGGTAGTCACAGGTACTGAATTTGACTGTTGATATGAGTGGTGATATGACAGTCAAATTATTGTCAGAAACACAAAATGTGATTGTCATATCTCCACTCAGATCAACAGTCATATTTATTAGTAGTGACTACCTAGGTAGTCACAACTAAGAATTATGACAGTCGATCTGAGTGGTGATATGACTGCTAGGTAAATCTCAAGCAGTAAATATGACTGTGGATCTGAGTGGTGATGTGACGGTCGTTCGAGACTGAACAGCCATCTTGAAAGTTGAACTCGACGTTCCTGATTGGTTAGTTATAAAAACCTGACTGCTCAAACGGAACTATTTCAAAAGGCAATGTGACAATTGATATGACAGTCAGGTTTCTCTCGATTTTGCCAATCGGGAGGTACAACCCAACATTTTCCAACGTTATCCGCTGGGGTCACAATCAAGCCGGGGTGAAAACCGCCGAACTCTTTGATGCGGAATGGCGAATACTGCTTCTCTTGAAAAAAGAACCAGTAAACATCAAACATTTGAAAGTTTACTGGTTCCCGGCGCGAAAATCTAAAAAATTTCAATAATATAAGAATAAAAGTAAATAGCTCATGCGGTAAATTTGATATTTTGCAAAAACGAATGCTTCTTCGCGGGTAATTTTTGAAATGATATTTGCCTTTTATGATACTTGTTTAAGCAAAAAAAAATCATTAAATGACCCTGAAATTTTGTTGGGTATGTCATAGATGTGTGAACAGATGATATATGTATAAGCTAGCATGGTAGATCCTAGATTCGTCCAGAAGGTGCAGAACAAGTTTTTTTGGGTATCTCAAACCACTACAAGTAAGCCACGCCCCGTTTCAACAAGATTTTACCAGAAATTCAGGCAAACAATTCTGCAACCCGTCTTACTCGAAAAACTCTATAATAGGGTATAAAAAATTAAAGAAACTAACCCTCGTCGGTGTAAGAGTATAACATTATTTTTTCTTTCGCCACTGCTTTCCTCAAGCGTTCCTCCGGTATATATGCTGAAATGAGCAAAACATGAAATGAAATCAGGGGTAGGTAATTAGTTAGTTACCAGTTAGCCTAAAACATTTTGTAAAGGTTTTAGGTTTAAAGCAAATAGGTATCGAATTTGTTTTTCTTTATTTATAAAAAATGATTTATGGGTTGTTTGATTTAGTTAACGAGATTTCTTCTCCTTTAGCAAAAATTCGAGTTTGATCTGAATTGCCCTCTCCCTTATATGAAATACTTAATGAATAAGTTTTAAACAGAATCAACGGACAAATTTATCTTACCCTGTACGTCTGGATTTTTATCATTTTCGAGGATTGCCATTCTTTCTAATTCGGCATTGCTAATTTTGATATAGTCATTTTGTTTTTTTATTTTTCCATCCTTTTCTTGTAACAATTGATCCTTTTCTTGTAACAATTGATCCCTTTCTTGTAACAATTGATCCCTTTCTTGTAACAATTTAACAAGCTGATCCTCTGTCAACCCTTTGTACGACTGCTCTGCTATTACTGCAACGCATAATCCACATTTAGTCAAGAAAATTCCTATTTATAACACTTGGGATGAAGCATTTAAAAATTGCAATTACTTACTTATACTGGATACGGTCATGATTATGACAATATAACGGAACATGATTGCTTGTACTTACAAGCAATTCTAAGGAAGTTTTTAGTAGTATGTGGGCAGTAACGAACGCCAAATATGTATCTCACGTTTACGTATCCACCTAGTTATAACTCTACATAAAATTTGAGGAAGCCAAGGCAGAATTTTTCAAGCCAGTTTATCATCCTTAATTAGAAAAAGTACGTTATCGAAAATATTTGGCATTCAATAGAGATTAAGTAGCTATTTTGTAATAAATATGAAAGCGAAATACTGTAATTTTCTTTTTATTAAAAGATTAGTCGATCTGGCTGCTCGGCCATTTAAATGCCTAAGTGATAATTACTTTCACGTACCCCTGAAAAATGGAGTAATGATGAAGAGCGTTAAAGGTACTAAAGGATAAAAATACCCATTATCAGCATAAAAAATCGATTTTTTTCCATTTCTTCAAAATTTGTTGAATATATTTAAATTTTAAAGATGGCGTAGAGGGGTAAGGATAGAGTACTCGTAAAAGAAGCGAATTCTTTACTATAGGTCTTATTCAAATCTAAGTATACACAATATTTCCTTCGAGTAAGAAATCGAACGTATACAATCCAAGAACAACAATTGTTACCTTTTATACCAATATACAAAAGTAATAATCCGCATATTTTTATATAATATTAAATCTTGTTTAATTGATTGTTCGGTATTCGTAAGTATCTTTCATTTTCATTTCTGATAAAAATTAACCTCGATTATCTAATTTACCAAATTGGGGTCATCCTTAACGTAGAAAAATCTGTATCAAACCGACTTTAAGTATTAACAAGAATGATAACGCAAGTTTCTGAAACATTAGTATATTCAGAATTTTTTGAAAATTGATAAGAGGTTTTACATTCTATACCCTTTGATGATTGAACAGTGCAAAACCATATGGTCCGGCATATGGCATTAGGATACCTTGCACCCCCCCCGCCGATCCTCGGGGACCTGTTTTTCCTGAAAGGGGACATCCTAAGGAACATTTTAATCATGGGTGCCCTTCAAAAAAAGTGGCCGTAGATACAAAATGGCGGCCATTTTGATTGACAGGTCGGTCCAAATTCCAAATTTTGCCCTGTAACTCAAAAAATAAGGGACTTAAGATAAAATTTATGATGACAAAAAATGTTCCACATAAAATTTCGAACATTTTTGGTCCTTACGTTGTCCCGTGAAACCGCCGCGTTTGCGAGATATATGCGCGTGAAGTTGCTCGTAGTCATTTTCAACAAATAATATTGCCTCCATAAATGAGTTATATACGTATACCGAGTCATTCTATCACACTTCAACGGGGTTTCAATTCTTCAAAGTTTCGATTTTGCAACAAAAAAAATTTATAGACTTTGATCAAGTACAATTTACAGAATTATCATAATATCCTCCCCAGTCATCAAATGGGAAGGGGGGGTGGTCTTTATTCATTTTCGCAGTTTCGTGTGAATTCTCCCAACTTTGGAATCTTGTTCTCGTGACCCGTATTACTTAAATCCGGACCGTCACGAACGTTTCATTCGTTCAGCGTTCAACTCTTTTTATTCTCTTATCACTAGGTATCTGAAAAAGTGAAACTGAGACTATTATCATATAAATAACCTCCCACTGCTACAACATATAGGTCAACTTTTTTGAGTTGCCCCTCGGCGATACTTTTCCAAACTGGTATCATATTCATGTGCGAACAAGACGCTACTTTGGCCCAACTTTTGTCAAAATACCACAGCAGAATTATTTGTGATAGCTCCAATGAACCGTACGATTGCTCATTCCATGGAATGAGTTTTCTTCTGTTGTAGATTATATTGTTTAATTTTTCTGAAAAATGAAATATCGAAATACACTCGAGTGAGTTAGGGTGTGTTTTAAAATAAAATTTTTAGAGCATGTCTGGCAAATTTCTATTGCTTCCCTCGGGGGCTGGAGCCTTTCAAATTTACAGTTTAAGAGGAAAATGGGAAAAAACTTGGAAAACTGTATTTTTCATTTTTGTTGAATGATGTGTCGAAATCGATGTTTTTGAGGGCGTAGAATACGAATTCAACAATATTTTCCTCCTAATAGGACTGAAGGGTGGGGATAAAACCTCGAAAAATTCGAATTTTTCCATTTCTCGAGTGATATGTCAAAATCTATGTTTTCTTTTCAAAAGTGTAGAATACGAATTTGGCAATTTTTTCTATTTGGGATGAAAGGTGGAGGGGAGAGAGAGTACGGCCAGGATAAATGCGGAATTTTACAATTTTTCGAGTGATATATCGAAATCTAGGGTTTCGAGGGTGTAGAATGCGAATTTGGTAATATTTTTCTTGAAGAGATGAAGGATTGGGATGAGAATTATAGGTATTGCCTTACCCCCACCCTATACCCCAACCCTTCATTCCTAAGAGAAACATTGGCAAATTCGTATTCTACACCCTCTCGAAAGTATACATTTTGATATACCTATCACCCGAAAAATGGAAAAATTAGAATTTTTGAGGTCTTGCTCCCATCCTTCATTCCTAAGCGGAAAATATAGCCAAATTCGTATTCTATACCCGCGAAAACATTTATTTTGATATATTACCCAAAATTTTTACAAATTTTACCTCACTTCTTTCCCCTACCCCACATAACTCTTGAAAATGATTTGTCAAATTCATATTCCACGTCCTCGAAAACAATGATTTTGACACATCACTCAAAAAAACAGCAAAATTTCAATTCTTCTAGGTTCTTCTTCTTACTCTCCTTTCCCTATAAATTGTAAATTTTGAGGCTCCAGTCCCCGAGGGGGAGAAACAGAAATTCGCCCAATGCGATCTAAAATTTTTCATTTGTTGTAATCAAGCGAGACGTTCGTCTCGCACACAGTCCTCTTCCCCCCTAATATGTGCGCGTCTAAACCCAAACGAACGAGACGAACAAATGCTTATATTCTCTGACCAACTTGCCTATGATAAAGTGAAAACTGCCGTTGCAATTTTTTTGAAAACCACACGTTTAATCGAATAAGTACAAAGAGAAAAAGTTGTTTATTTTTGAAGCTCTTTAATTTAAGCTATGAACGAATTTTCTGCGATGAATACTAACGAAGATCTGATGTGTTGAAATTTTGTCATTTTGACAAAATTACGAAAGTCGGAAAATTTGCTCATTTTAGCAGAGTTTGAACATTTAATGTAAAAAATCGGTAAAGAGTTGAGAAAACATATTATGAAAAGCGGCTTGCGACATGTTTAAACTATTCTCATACAAATTTTCAAGTCATTTCATATCCGATTAAACTCTGTAGCCCTGGCTAAATAACTACATGAAAATGAAATGTAATTTTTAAAATATTATTGGCGTAATGAAGCATAGACCTTATAGTAACATAGACCGCGCTGTCCAATGCTAATTTGTATTATCAGCTGCCCGAACATACGTGGATTCTATAAGTATTCTGGTTCCAAACAAATGGAATTATCAACCGATATGCATAGTAATTTCTGTTTGTTTGGAACCAGAATACTTATAGAATTCTACATATATCGGGACCACGCTTTTATCACTAAGCGCGGTCTATGTTAATACTTAAAGGTCTATGTAATGAAGGGGAATCAGTGTTGCCAAAAATAAAACTTAAAAGTGTAATCATCAAAAGTAAAAACAAAAAGTGAAAAATGATACCTAAATAAAAAATTTGAATGAGCAAGAAGGTATTTGAGATAGGGAAAATAATCTACGTTAAATTCTCTACAGGATGGAATAGATTTGAAAGTCGTGCGGCCAACCGGACGAAAGTTATTGAAGTTCAAAGTTGCAAAAATACATTTTAATGGCAAATAATATGTATTTTTTCAACTTCACATTAAAATAACTCCAAATTTTGAGTGAGCACATAAGTATTCGAGGTAGGGAAAATAATCTAAGTTAAATTCTCTACAAGATGGAATAGATTTGAAAGTTGTGCGACCAACCAAACAAAAGTTATTGAAGTTCAAATTTGCAAAACTATGTTTTTAATTTAAATTTTTATAACTTATTGCAATTTGAAAGCAGTTTTATTTTCAAAGAATGGCCTACCTAACGTACATATGAAAATTCTTGATTTTTTAGAAAATTTGGAGTGATATCACTGTGATATTGCAGGGATTATCACACTGACATGATATCACCAGTGAGGCAGTGATATTGCGAAATGCCAATGTGATTAAATCGCTGGGAAGATTTAATGTCACCACAATGTCACCACAATGTCACCAAGATATTACTTGATGATATCACATATCACCAGGTGATATCACAGTGATATTACAATGCTTACCGGGTAGTTCCCATAACTTTTTGCATATGCTTGCGCCTGCCAATTTACATTACGCTTATGGGAGTTTATAAAATTGTACTTTACTCGAAATGAGAGTGATGAAATTGGCTCAAATTTGAAATCTAAATTTTTCGCGATGGTCTGTCTCTGTACAATCCTATGCATCCGTTTCTCGTTTTATCAAATATTTTACGAAAAAATTGAATTTGAAAAATCTTGGATTTTTCGCCGATTTTTCAAATACAATTTTTTCGTAAAATATTTGATAAAACGAGAAACGGATGCATAGGATTGTACAGACCACCGCGAAAAATGTAGATTTCAAGTTTGAGCCAATTTCATCACTCTCATTTCGAGTAAAGTACAATTTTATAAACTCCATAAGCGTAATGTAAATTGGCAGGCGCAAGCATATGCAAAAAGTGATGGGAACTATGCCCTTAATCAAATTTTTCTTCTCAGGCAGCAAAAAATAGCCAATAGTATTTCTGAGTTTCGTCATACGCGTACGTACGCACGCGATTTCTTATTGGTACTTCGACCATACACTAATATGGACTGCTAATCCAAATGGAAGGCTTCCGGCCAAAGATTTTACGGGGTTTTACCAGAACGCAAGTGCGCATGCTCACAACGATTAACATCACGGGATGCGGGGAAGGGCGATTACCGTTTGTTTATGTGTGGTGTACCAACTACCAATCGCGTGCTTTGAATCCAGTAAAACCCCGTATATTCTTTTCCCAAAACAACGTTAGATTTTTACATTGCATTAGCAGTCCATATTAGTGTATGGTCGAAGTATTGGTAGAAGTTTTGCGGTCGCTAACGTTTTCTCAAAAAAAGTACAAGGGCAAAAAACAACGAAGCCCCCCCCCCTCGGGGTTGAAATTGAAGCAAGCAATGATTTTCTAACCGTTTGGACGGTAGAACTTCGTGAATACAATCTTTAGCAAAATCTGGAGACCGAATTTCAGTATTTGATTTAAATTGGCATAAAATGACCCATTCCAGTAGTCGTATTCATTAGCAGAACGTCTTTAATCAGAAATTATTATTATTATTATTATTTTTTTTTAATGGGTTCGGACTACATGGTCCATTAGCCCAGCCCTATAACAACACAGCATGAATTTGTAGATAATCAGAAACGAATTACATTGTCAGTGAGTACTGTGACTCTCTGTAAAAAATCACCTATGAAACTGTATAATTTTCAGGGCGATAAAATTAGAACGCTGAAGACAAAGAAAGAAGGCAAAGAAATATGGGGACCGTTTTTAACTGAGATGTCAGATTTGAAAACTCAATTAGCCAAGTTGAAACCACCTGTAGAAGAAGCACCTTCGAAGAAGGGGAAGAAGAAATCCTAAACGAGACAATGTTTCAGTTTATTTATTTATTTAATTATTTTGTCTCAATAAATGTTTATTTATTTCTCATCTGTAATGAGACTTTTTCATTGTGGCTTCATTCGGATATGATTGATGATATGAATCATTTCAAATTCTAATGCGCCATTATTAATATTACTTATCAAAGTTTATGTGGAAACATTTCACTGATTATTTATCGTTTTGAGTGGCTCATCATCGAATTACAATTCGCAATGATCATTGGGTTCAAAAATATAAAATCTGGTTTTAATAAGGATGTAAATTCCTAGAACAATATGAACTTATTCAACTTCAATTGAAATAATTTCTGAAATCCTGCGAGTTTTGAGTTGTAATCGTAAATTATATAAATGTATATTATTTCATCTAAAAAATTTAAAAAAGGAACTTATTAAAATCGTTGGAAGTTTTTCGATTACCTATCAGTTATTTACGACTTGGTCAGTCTATAACAGTGGCGTAAAGACGGGGGTGTTTTGGGGACAACCCCCCCCCCCCAGAAGCCCTTCAAAAATGATTTTTTTATTCGAAAGTATTTGTGATCTTAAAACCATATTTTTTCGATAGCAATAACGTTTATTCTACAAAAAAATTTTGCCCTCGCTTCGCTCGGGCTTAGTTTTCTACTTTCCTAACTTCATTAAAAATCAAAATCACCTCAATTTATCTACTTTTGAAAGATTTTCTCACAACAATTTTTTGAATTCAACGTGAGAAAACTTTCATGTCAGTTTTTCACGACCCTCTCCCTTTTGCTTTTCTTTGTTATGTAATAAAAACTGATAATTGAACGTTGAAAAATGTACCTGTGGCGTCGAAAAATGGAGTTAAAGGAGTACGTTGTACTCCCGACATCGCGACTAGGGTACAAAATATCAAATGTCGCACCCCTAGTGCAATAACAACACATCTCAAAAAAAATTGACCTTCGTATTTTTTCCTGAAACGTGCTCATCTTTGATCAGTTTTCAATTTACATCAAAAATAAAGAAGTTCATTTTTTTTGAGATGTGTTGTTATTGCACTGGTGGTGCGATGTACTCCCCCCCCCCAAATTACATCAGGTAGGGATTTTCAAAGCATTAAAACGCGAATAAATGTATTTTTTTGGACATTAAACACCAAATTTTTTCAAAGCTTGGCCCTCGCTTCGCTCGGGCATGATCAGAATCACAATTAGATATATCATCTATTTGAGACGACAGTGCGAAAAAAGACTCCCTTTTACCCCCTCCCCCCATCCTTCTGGTATTCCAAGTCTCCATATCCAATTTTTACCCTCCCAAAAAAAGATCCCGACGCCACTGTATCTCAGACCCCCCCCCCCCCCCAGAAGGGATGTTCAGTTACGCTACTGGTCTATAATCCAAAATTAATTGAATAAATGGAATCGTGAATTAATTGTTGATTATCTAATGATTAATATAATTTTTTTCTACACAATTAAAATCACTTTTCAAGCAGAATATTCAAATTCGATGGATTACCTGTGATTAATTTTATTAAAATTAAAAAACTCATCTCTTACGTACCCAATACCCATTTTGATTACCACTGAACGAATTCACGAAGCTCTCCGAACATTAACGAATCGACCCGAAGTAGATTTGAAACACTTTACCCCGCTATCATATGATTTTGAATGGCGCAAACAATGATAAAATAAATATTAGCGTCGACGTCGAGTACAATGATAAACGTAAACGTATGCTTAAAACTTCGATGAATTTTTCAATAATTGAAATTTCAAGATGACTGTGAAAACCTACGACACTTTTGGTAAGCAAATCGCAATCTTTACCATTCATTTACCTAGAAAAATTTAGACTAATGACATTTTCTATCAAAATTCTAGGCGACGATATTGAAAACAGACGCAACCTTGAAAATGACTGCTCTTGTGAAAAGAAAGCCATATTCGCATTGTTAATTTGTGCCATAATAGCTTTAGGCTTCGTATTGGTGGAATATTACGAAGATACGACATTCACCCCTGTAGCTCGAAATGATTCCTGGGATTATTTATTGTTCACTCAACAGTGGCCAATTTCCTACTGCACGGCGTATACAGAAGAGAAAAAAGAACCGATAACGGAGTGTAATTTTGGCGATAACGAATATGCCTGGACAATCCATGGGATCTGGTGAGTGTTTACAAACAACCAGAGGTGTAAAACGTTTATTGTTTGTTTATCGAGAGAAACAGGTTGAAAGACACGTTTCTTTGTGTACTACAAAGAACAGTTATCGTATCGTAATTTATGACGTATGCTACGACCGATAAGGACAGTAAATGAACCGCTCGCTATTTTGTTTTTGATTATAGGCCGAGTATGAGCAATAGCACGTATTACCCACAATTCTGTCGCCGACTCCCGTTTAATGTCACCGCAATAGCATCCATTAAAGATCAATTGCTTGAATACTGGCATACTATACAGAAAGATGGCAAACAAACTTATCTATGGAAACACGAATGGTTGAAACATGGTACCTGTGCTACACAAATCGAACAGCTGGATTCGGAATTGAAATATTTCAGCCAAGGATTGGAATGGATTAAACAATACAATATGACCGAAACGTTGAGAAAATGTGGGATATACCCAGATGATGCGATATTGTTTACAAACGATCAAGTTATCGATTGCGTTAAACAGTATTTTAACGTAGAGCCACAGATTTATTGCATGTTTGATAACGTAATGATTTTTATCAATGATTACTTACTCTATATCAATTGTGGTTGATGAGGCCGAACAATTAATGTTTTTTTTTCGTAGGTGCGAAATCAGCTACTGTTGACCGAAGTGAGATTCTGCTTGGATAAGAATTTGACATTAAAAAGCTGTGATAGTATGGGCGCACCGGTACGTTGCGATAAAGATTTCATATATCCTGGAAGCGTTGCGAAGTCGTAAACTTTTATCAACATCGATAAGAAGACTGATTATTTATTATTATGGTCAAAGAAGATTTTAAGATTATTTTTAACGATGCGAATAGAATTTTAATTGTTCATTTTAAAATGTTGAAACTATTTTCGTCTAGTCAAATTTGCTAAACAAGCTGCACCTATTGTTCTAGTTGAATATATACATATCAGATAATTTATTTTCAAGTTTAAAAAGCTGCAATGTTATTTTCATTTCTGTGTCCTTCAAAGGATTTTTATTTTTTCATTTTAATAAATATTTTTAATTTTATGTTCCTTTATATTTTTTTCAGTTATGTACTAACTTTTCTCTGTCTTGATTTTTTTTTACCTACATATCGAAATTTACAATTGTTTTAAGAAATTTTTCAAGGTTGAAACAAAAATTGGATTGAGAAATCAAACAATAAATAAATTTACCATTACGTATTCAATTAGGGTACCTTTTGACATGAAACAAACATTTTTTCAGGTTCTAGATCCAAAAATCGACACCTATTGAGCTTTTTTCATCGGTAGATAGTAGATACCTAATTAGATGTTTAATGGACTTACTTCGTATGAAATTGGATTATGCTTCCATTTCTATGCTGTTCGAATTTTTAAAAATTGGATTGTGGTAACTCTATGATCTTCATTTTGAGGCCTGGAATTGCGGCTACGAATTTTCTAGGTAGGCATTTGCTTTTCGATGACGGACAGATGGACCTGATAAACGCCATGAATACAGACACTTAAAAATTCAAGTCATTTCTGTGATTTAATAAATTACCTACCCAGATTACAGGTACCATAGTTACATACCAAATGCTGCGTTAATTTACGTCCAGTTCCACTAATATTTCAGTTTGAAGTACTGTACTTTCCCTTTAATAATAATTTTCTCGTCAATTGAAAGAATTGTTTCTCGTTTTTATTATTTTTTTCCTGATGCCTACTGAAAACTGATGATTTCGACGAATTTTCACGAATACTGAAAAACGAACATGCACGAACAAAAGTAAATAATCCCACCTGTTTCACCTGCCTTATCAGTAATCGCAATATGGGTAATTATAATTGCAGAAAATTGTAAATTTAACGATAAGAGCTTGAAAACGAATTAGTGTGGCAAATTTTTGAGAAATAATTCTCCTAATGCAACCTTCAAGATGGCCGGAAACTGTGAAAATTGTCGTAAGTAAATTACTTCGGTTATTTTTTTCAAAATTCCGGATTATTACCTTTTATTTTTCTATTTCATTATAGTTGAAAGTGTAAACGAAACCGTACGCAAAAGGAAGTTTCTTTTTTGCGGCTTAATTTGGACCCTGATTCTGGTAGCTTTCGCAGCCCGAGTGATAAAGTATTATTCGTCTTCGTCCGGTGCTCAAATATCCAACGGTACCTGGGATTATTTGGTATTCGCTCAGGCTTGGCCAATTTCATTCTGTAAAACGCTCATTGGAAAAGAAAAAAATCCATCCGATGTGTGTAATTTACCTAAAAATGAAACTTGGATTATTCATGGACTTTGGTGAGTAGCAATGGGTATTTACCTACTTTTTTGAAAATCTCAAAATCATCATTCTGTTGTAGTGCGTTTTTCTGATACCGAATTACCGATGCTTTATTGTATGTTGCTCAAAAACAGGCCGAGTAAAAACTCAAATTCGCCGAAGTATTGCATCACGCAACCGCTGAATGTGACTGAATTAGAACCGATTCGAAGCGAATTGGAACAATACTGGGTTTCTACGAAGAAAAATATGACAAATTCAGCATTCTGGGAGTACGAATGGTCGAAACATGGCACCTGTGGGGCACAAACTGAACGTCTAAACACCCAGCTGAAATATTTCAACCAAATCCTAGAATGGTATAAACAATATAATGTACCTAGAGCGTTGAACGAATGTGGTATACATCCGGATGACTCGAAATTATACAAAAATGCTGACCTGACCAATTGTTTCAAAAAACAATTCAACGTTGATCCGCAGATATCTTGTATAAAGGTAGCTTGATACTAAAATAACGTTATTTCGTGGGCAAAAGATGATACTATAACGTTGTTTTTTTTATTTTTACAGGTGAATAAAACGCAAATGTTGCATGAGGTGAAATTATGTATGGATAAGAATTTGAATGTTAAAAACTGTAAAATTTTCGGTGCACAGAAGCTATGCAAAAGTGATTTTATTTACCCTGCTAATGTTGTACCTAAATTGTAAAATAATGAGTTACCTATGTACCCGTTGAATGATCTGTACTAAAATTTTTAAATTATGTTTTTAAAAATATCGATTTTTACTCTAGTCGAAATTTGAGAAATGAATGTAATGTTCATTGAATTTTGAATCATCGTTTCATCAGTATTCATATATTTTTCTCAATTTTTTATTCTCGAAGGTTTTTACTTTTTAATAAATATTATTTTACTAATTATGTCTTTTTTTGCAGTGAAAGATTATATTAATATCTGTCTGTAAATCAATTTCATGAAAATAATCAGGTTTATTCAGCAA
Organism: Pseudococcus viburni; assembly: GCA_033439095.1. Taxonomy (NCBI): domain Eukaryota; kingdom Metazoa; phylum Arthropoda; class Insecta; order Hemiptera; family Pseudococcidae; genus Pseudococcus; species Pseudococcus viburni. The sequence continues at coordinate 365,461 of JAVBJF010000118.1, read as the reverse complement.
TTTGATGACTACTGAAATTCGAAATTTACAAAACAAATTCCGATGTTTTAACGGAACTGGAAGTACAACAACTGATCAATTTGTTATATAGTATCACTAATTCACATTTCCGAATCGACTTAGCTAAGAGCTTAGCGCTTACCTTATCTTTGAAATCGAGTGTAATGATATAATCACCAACACGCGTGTACGAATGGAGAATTAGGTATAAGTATACAGATACAGAAGATGAGTCTTAATTGGAGTCGAGTGTTTAAAAACCATGAATGAGACCAAAATTGTTTGTTCAATTACCTAAATACTTCAGTAGAAGTACGAAGAATGAAACTTCATTGGTTTCTTGAGCATCTTAATCAGTCTCCTCGTCAACATTTGAGCCAAATCTGTCGTAAGGAACATAGGCAGGAGGTACGCTATCATTTCATACGATACCAATCTCTACGCAAATATACTTCGCGATCGCGAACAATACCAATTTGACAGAAAACTTTTGTCGTGTCTCTAAAATAAACATGCGAAACTTGATCAAAATGAAACTGTAACTTAAATTAACGATTTGGGTCTCAACTTACATCCATAGATGAATAAATATCCATTTAACGCTGAAAGGAAATTCCGCTTCCTGGTTCTCACTTCCCATAAAGCAGTCATCAGCATTTCATAAAGATCCATGGAGAGTACTCTTCGCTGAGTCTAATTAAGTACATAAAATATATCCAAAATCAATGAACAGTAATGATGGGCAAATAAATAATAATTTATACTTACGTGAAAAAATGAAATACTTATTGGTGAACATCTATACACACTGTATTCAGTTTGACGTTAATCTTTCACTTCGAATTTCATAATGTAAAATCTCCACCGCAATTTTACTTCGGAAAAAATTCTGTAATTCGTCTCCAATTTCCCATTTCGCTGATTCCGTTGATTAGTTTGAAAATTTAAAAAAATTTCAGTTCAGTGTGACCACTTGACCTGGATACACACAGTGGAATTAAAATTCAGTGTACTAAACCTGAGTTGAATTTGAGTATGATCATTGATAACTAAAATTCTGAAAAAAAAACGCTCAAATAATGTAAAATAATGTAGAAAAAAACAACGAAACATTTCACGACCAAACGACTGGTGTTTTGAAGAGAACTCGTGCATGTTTTGATTCTAAAATTTAATGAATTTCTTATCACAGTGGTGAGTAAGTAGCTATAAGTAATTATCTACCAAATCAAGATTCATCGCTGAGATGATGGGAACGATGAAGACAGCTTAAGACAGCGCTTACTCAAATGTAATTAAGTCTCATTCATGAGCTTCCGGTAAAGGCAGATACACGTTGATAATTCTACCTACATAATAGGCAGCTGGACACTTGCTGAAAAAGTATAAATCGTCAACCTGAGAAGTAAGCAATTTTAAAAAGTACTCGATAGGTATTTATGTATGTGTGGGGTGTGCTAATTTCTTTCTTTTTCAGATTGTGATTTTATGTCGTAATGTGTTCATCACTTTGAAAAATAATATTATCTACCTACTCGTGATATTCTCGATTGCTGATTTTTTCCAACTTTTCAACATGATATTACGAATATAAGCAAGCAAGTAAGCAATTTTTAAACCATCTTCAAATATAACCTATTATTTCAATAACATACGTAGGTATATTGACGTTATCATCATTCAAAAATGTATTAAATATCAATTCTTTCCTTACTCGATACAGTTTTTAATCCACGAATAAGGAAAAAACGTCGCGGTCGCGTCGTACACGAGAATAAAACACATATCTAATATACCTTTTATAAACTTAATCTACCACGAATCCTTTTCATTTTCAGAATTGAAATCATTCATAACGTCATCCAAGTTTTCCTCAGTACCTACGCAGATTGTTCAGAACAGATTCCGGCAGTAACTACTCAACCCCAACTTGGGCGGATTCCCAAACATGGCTTCAAACGGACTTCGTTTAATTGCCGAATGGAAAGAACGATTTTTCATAAACTGCACAAAACGCAGGTCATCTCTCCATTTGGTCGTCGAATTATCTTTAATCCTAGTAAACAGCATATTCTCCACATCCTGACTTGCTCTTTCAACACTGCTCAGACTCTGCTTCTGCCTGAACCCTCCATAGACGAGCTTTATTTCGGGCCCCATATCATTAATGATTTTTATCACGTCGTTACAGAATTCATTTCGATTCAGAATTAGCGGCGAGTAATTGATGATACGATAATTTGTATCTGAGTAACGGTGACGTGAACGAAATTTCGTCGTAACAGACTCACATTTTCAACAATTTTCAAGATCCTTGAACTGTCTAAGAAAATACTGAAATATTCTTTGTTACAGTTCGAATGGAAATTTGAAATAATTTTCAACTCATGCTAGTCATGCATGCAAGTTCCAGCTCTTCTGAGTACAGTGCTCAAGTCAAGGCCAAGTTTTCAACTCACTCTGATGAGCTTTTGTTCTACACGTCCATGAAAATTTTCATTCTGAATAGTTTTTTTTATCCACATAGAGATTACCTAAACAAAAAATACCTCTTGGCAACCTTGGCCAGAGAAATGAATCATTTTGAGCGAATAAAATTAAAAATCTACGTGCAAAAAATGTTACTCAAGAATAAACGACAATAATTTATTTCGAAACAAGCAACTTATTCTATCTTGGCGGCGACATAATTACATAAGGTACATTTCACTAACATTTTTTTGTTTTAATTTCACAACGCAATTGTTGGATAAATCATTACAGAGTATACATACAATAAACACCGCTACACATTCTCAGATACTTGCAAATTACAACTATACGTTTAAAATAACATGTTTTAGAAATCACAGAAACGAACTAAAAAATTCCAGGAATGGCGTTTAAAAATATTAGATACAAAAATCACATGAGTTTTTCTATTTAAAACCATCGTATCGTTCGTCGAACACAATATATTTTCTCGCACTAAATTTTACCTAGCATTCGTTACAATACAGCATTAAATACAACGATCGTTAAACGATTTTCAAATTTTAAAAAAGGATTTCGAATTTTATCGCGAAAATAAAAAAAAATCGAGTGCGTGTAAACGAAATTACAAAATATAAATATATAAAACATAACAAAATATTTAAGAAGACGAGGGAGGAGTCACACGAGGGAATTATTTGAAAAAATTAGCTATTCCTATATCGTTCTCGTTGCCAGACAAATTCAATATGTTTTCACCTTTTGGCCGATTTATTTCTATTCTGGGTAAATCTCGTATGGATTCTTTGCGTTTGAACAGCTGTCCAATATTTTTACCGATCAAATTGTTTACTAGTTTTTTAAACATTTCTCTCATACCTGAAAAAATAATAATAATTAGATCACCTGTCATTAATGAATTGACAGTACAAAAAAAATCGCAGATGTTTACCTTTATCTATTTTAGATTGGGGTCCAATTTTCAAAACTTTTTGATCGAATTTCTGCAAATCTTCCATATTTATGCCCGGTACCATTGTCATGATCTCGAGAACTTGCGGATATTGGGGTCTGACCAAAAGGTAGACTTGAATGGCACAATTCAAAAGGCTGCCTTGGTTGCCATCATGTTGACCGTGCAACTGTAACCCTTGCAATAAACTAATTATGGTTTGAGCTGCTAACTCTTGGGTTACGTTTCCGTCTGCGGAGAGTTGTTTCATGATGGCGGGAACTTTGAAGGTGGCTTTTAAACTGTGAGTGCTGTCCAGCCATGAGATGGAGCTGAGAATGAAGCTCATGATACCGTAACGAGTTCCCTCGTATCGGAGGAATTTTACGCCCAGATCTGAGAGGCTTTCGTAGATGTTGGTCGAGTACGATAGGTTAGTCTGCGAACCCATCGGTGATGGGAGTTCGTCGCTTGTGCTGGCTGTACCTGGAACATGAAAAATTCTATGAATTAGACAATTTGTAATTTCAACCAATAGAAAAAATAGCTCGAGAGGGGGCCAAAAAAGAGTTCAAGTATTAATTGGGTCATTCCATATTAATTCAACCATTTTTGAACTTAGGTGCTCGGATTTTGCTCAAATTTCTCTTACGAGGTTCCCCCCCCCCTGAAGTAAAAAAATCAGCGTTGTTTTTATTCCAGTCTCCTTTTTTAGGGCTCCAAAGAAGGGTTTTGTTTTTTCCCGCAATTTTTCATAAAAATACCAAATTTCGATACCTTGTATCACAAAATTAATAATAATTGACGCAATTTGGCTTCGGCAGTTGAATTGAAAGATTCAAAATAGTTTATAAAATTTTTCAAGGTTCAAAGTTGGACTTTTCAACGAAAAACTCAATTTTCAGAGATATTCTGAAGTTCAGGAATAAAATTTTAAAATCTGCAAAAAAATATCAAAGTTATGGGTAAAATTGAAGAAATTGAAAACTATTTGTAATATCGCTTGTTTTGAAGCGCTGAGTTTCAAAATTAACATAATTTTTCGATTTGACCCCCTCCCCCCCCCCAATCTCCACAAAGAGCCCAAATTTGGTCCAGAAGTTATTTTTTGATTCCGATTCTCTCCCATCCCCTTATCTCCTTCTTCACAACATTTGAATACCTAAGTACTTAATTTATTTGAAAAAATATCGAGTGGGGTGTCGTTTGTTGAAATTTTGGGGTCGCTGAGTTCGAATTTTCAGTTCATTTTTTGGTACAGCTCCACTAAAGCCTCTTACTCCTTAAAAAGAATACAGCACAAGGATAATGCTAAGCCATTATGAGGGAAAGTTGGTCTAGAAGAGTCGTACCAAAAAAAGTGTCCATAATAAAGCTCAACGACCCCAAAAAACATACAAATGACTTGTTATTAGTTTTTTTTTTCATTTTTAAGCCAAATTTGGGCTCTCATTGGAATGATTAGCAGAATCAAATCCAAACTAATGGATATTCGAATTCAGCATCTCAAAAAACATAAACAACATGACACGTAATTTCAAATTTTCTTGAATTTTGTTCAAAATTTTGAGGGATTGTCCCCTCCCCATCCTCTTCCCAGAGAGCCAAGATTCTATCTACCAAAATAGCTATATTCAAATATGTACTATTATTAAAATCTATTCACAAAATTTTTTGAAAATTTTAAAATTAACTCCCTTGTTAGTTATTACATCAATTTATGTGAATAATAGAAAATCTAACTTTTTACTCAGAAAAAATCAACTTTGAACTTTACAAAAATTTTAAACACGAATTCGAGTCTCCTTTCAATCTTTTTTCCAACTGTGTAAGCCGAAGTGCTTCTACTATCACCAGTTTTGTAATACAAGATACCAATATTGGGTATTTTTATACGAAAAAATCAGAAGGTAAAATAAATACCAATCCCCCCCTCCCTCGGAGTCCTCAACGGGGCCAGAACCAAGACGATGGCAATTTTTCCAAATTTTCAATCGAAAATCCTCGTAAAACAAAATATTGAGTAAAATTCGAAAACCGAAGTTAAAAAGTAGTTGCATTGATAAGGAAACACCCTTCTACGAATTTTTAAAATTTTTCATTATTAATTAACCCATTCAATTTAGAAATTTTACTCGTAATCAATTCATAAATTACTCATTAATCGAAATATCCTTGAAAATTTCTCTCCCATTGGCAAAATGCGTATAAATTTCACCTTGAGGCGAAAAATTCAGATAAAAAAACTCCACATCGCATATAAAATCATATCTAAATAGTTTTCTCGATAAAGAAGCATGGAAAAGTTGGTAAAAACAAACATCAATAAAACCATATCGAAAAAATACCTTCTAAAAGGGTATCTAAACAGCTGCTACTCACCATTACACGATTTCAGGTCAGATAATGTAAATTTGAGCAGCATGGCTTTAATAACATCCATATATTCTCGCGATAACAACGTATTGATAAAATCTTCGACTAATTCTTTACTATCCTCTTCGTCGTCATCCTTCAGCTTGCCACTTTCTCGACACTCCTTGAGATATTTCCATTTATTGGACAGTCTTTCGTACATGTAGGACGTAAAATATGAAAAAATAGGCATCAATATGGCATCGTGCTTGGAAGCCGGGCAACAATATATGAACGGTTTCATAAACTGTTTCACCATGACTCTCAATCTGTAATCCGGAATTGAGTCGATGTTGCAAAATACAGAAGCTGCGAAACTAGGAGCGAAATTGGGCAGCTCGTAGAAAAAGTACCCGAGGTTCTGGCAGGCTTTCGTAATAATCGTATAGCACGATTCGTACAAACCGATGAGGTAATTTTGCATTTTAGCGAAAGCATTAACGTTGGATACCGGATCGAGTAAATTATAGTCCGATTTCTGACTCAGGTGTCCGCCGAACAAAGCTTTTAATTCGTGTTCCGATAAGTCGTGTACTTTTTCGTAATCCGAATGCAGCTTCGATTTACCTTCCGGAGTCCAAACACAATGGAAAGCTTTGATTAGAGAGAATACACCGGGTAGAGCTTCCAACAAGTGAGGAGTGGCCGGATTCTTGTAAATTGGCTGGTCACCTTCGTAACCGATTACGAATCCGCCATTGATTGCTTTTTCCTTTGATTCGGGCCAAGACGAACGTTTTATTACAGCTACGATTATATCGACGCAGTACATAAGTTCGCCTCGATTCTTCATGAACATATCTTCTTCGTTGGATAATTTATTGTCGAGTCCGATGAAAGAGACGAACTTGGAGTAATCGCTGAAAACTTCGGAGCTCAGCTTACTCCAGTAGTTTTTAACTTCGGCGAATACTTCGCTGATGAATTGACTTTGGCGTTCGTAATCGCAGAATGCATTGTTGATAGATAACATGGCTTCTAAAAATAACACGATTTCCATTTTGTACAATTGAGTGGTGTCTTGTTTCAAATCGTTAAAGGCTTTTTTGATATTATCGAAGAATGGTAAAAATAGCATGGGATATTTTTGGCTCAGTTTTACCAACATGCAGGCGGCGTGACGACGTAAACTGCGAACGTTTTTCGACCTGGTTAGCTTCGTTTGACCGGGTATCTCGAATATCAACGTAGAAAACACCTTGTCCAGGACTCGAAGCATATACGTATTCTGTAATTCGGCCGGAGACGCGTCTACGAAGTAAATAAACGTAGATATGCACGATAAGACGAACGAAAGTATGCCAGGATCTTGAGGTTTCAAATTCAGGCACAGATCTAATATTTGTAAGCTTCGTTCTAGCGGAATAGCGTGATTTTTTGGTAAATGGTTGACGATGGTGTCGACTAAGGCGACTATGGCTTCCCATTCGAGGTAATCGATAGAAAATATGGTATGACAGGCGTTCAAGTTGAGCGAAGTTTTCTGTATTCTGGTCACAAGCCATTGCTCGATGCAGGAAAACGTTACCATTGGAGCGATAGCGGTTAGATGGCGGAACGCTTCCAGCAGTTCGACTCGGAACCGATAGTAGAACGTGGCGAAGGATTCTTCGGAATCGAAATCAAATATCAGGTATTTGTAGCTTTCTTGAAGCATTGGCACTGCGTTTTCTGGATTGTACGGAATACGGATCAGTTTCGATGAAACGTTCGAGACCCATTTGGTAACGTAGTTTAATACGTTGACATCTTTGTTGATAATTCCATGTTTGAATATAGCGGTCCAACCGCAGTTAACGTTGAATGCGACCATTAAAGAAGGATGATTACACAGGGTGGTTAAAATTTCCAACAGTAATAACATATTTTCCAATTTCATAAATTCGTATAAACTATCGTTATCGTTTTTGATCACGTTGCACAATAAATTACACAACGAACATAATAACTCGGAGATTTTCTTCACGAATAAATAATTACGTTCGTTCAACGTTCCATTCTGGAGTAATAAATTAATCCTCGATATATCGTTGACCAACGTAGAACTCAATAATAATTTACAAATTATCTTCTTATCTTCGTATTTACCTTTTTTGGTAGCAATACGATTTAAACATTCGGCCGTCTCTAGTTGAAAATTTTCATCAGCTAAGAAACCGCACAGAACGGGTAACAGTCTCGTTTCCTCTGCAGCGATACGATTAATAAACGCGAATTCTACTATTTCGCTGACTAACTTGAGCGACAAATTGATAACTCGGACGCTCTCAGGAACATTTAGTTTATAATGCTGGGCCATTAAATTGAGTAAAAACGTGAACACGTTTTCCAATTCTAGAACTAAATTTTGATACAAATCTTTTCTACGTTGGGCGTATTCCAAAGTCTGCAACACTACAATATCTTCGATAAATCTTAAAAATATCAGCAGTACCGTCTCAGCCTGTATGTGACCTTTTGCAGCAGTAGCGTATAATTCTGGCAGCAAATCTGGCCAATGCTGAGGCCATTCGCGTTTTATCATCTCGACTATAACGCGAGATAAAGCGTCGCGCAGATGAATATGATGTATGAAATCACCTTCGCATGACTGCAGCAAATTCATGGTTACATCTTTGATGGAGATTTTCTGCGATTGATCGATATCGTACCATTTGTATTTGACGCAATATTCCATCAACTGTAGACCGAAATGACGTACCAGATGAGAGCCATGTAACGAAAGGTATACCGAACACTGGATGCATATTGGAGACTTTTCTTTGAATTCTTCGCAAGCACTGTACGCCTGTTGACGTTTATCCGGAGGTACTTCAGGATTTAAAGCTGTTTCGACGGCCTGGGCCAATTGATTCGAAATATTGATTATTTCCTGATTATCCATCGTAGTTGGCTGGTCGTGTACGAGATGATAATCGAAAACGAATCGTTGATTTTTACGAATTGATGATGCAATCACATGGTTCAACTTTTCACTACGACGTTATTCCGGTAAAACGCAAGCACACCTCAATTTTCAATTTACATCACACTATCTACACGTTCAAATTGCACAAACGCATTGCGAGCTTTCAACTGTTCACAAAGAAAATAAACTTTCGTCGGGGGCTTATTTTGAAAGTGTTTCACGTGTAGATAATTTTTTCCAAAAAAATTTATACGCATTCGTAAATTGAACTGTCGAAAGGGACGAAAGGGGAAAGAGTATTTTAATCAAAAATCACACTTTTGTGCAGATCAGTGTTGTCAAAGTTCACGAAAAAAATGAACGCGTTCAGTTCACGTTCGTTTAAAAATGAATTTGGAATTACCGGTAAAAATTGCGTAAATTTTAGAAGTTCAATGACCCTGTCCCTATCCTAATTCGTAATTCGCTTAATTCCTGTGTTCGTTTCTCTTTCTATACAAAATTTTGCTGGAATGCTGGGAATAATGAAATAGTCCTCAAATTTTTACGACGGACGTTATAATAATGTTTCAAACGATGCTTATGGTTTATAAAAATCAGAAATACACAATTTTAATGATTTTCATTCTTCTAAATTTTCAAAATTTTCGATGTGTTGGCTGAAGACTTTAACTAATAGTGGACGCCCAGCATGGTCATTGAAATGAGTTTCAACTTCCATTCTTTCAAATTAACTTTACTTATGATTTTTGCAATTTGCTCGCCTGAATATAAACAATAAATATTAACAATGCTTAAGCTCTACAATTTCGTAAAGAAATACTGAACTTCAATACATACAACTGAAAAAATGATACAAACAGGTTCTCTTAATACTATTACGGCAACAAAGTGAAAACATTTATGTTAGTTATTAATATATTGTATACCCGAAAATATCATGGAATATGGATACAGTATAAATTGTTTATAAAAACCAAATCACGTAAAAAGATCTTATACTCTGATATCTTTACAGGTTTATAAAAAAAAATGCGAAGGAAGTAATTTACGCCTTGCTTTTCGTAACTATCAAAACTGCACTAGGCACAAGTTCTGAAACATAAAATTCAATGGTTAAAATGAGCAAAATCTGAGATATCAATCGATAACGTTAAGAATATACTAACTCAAATCTTCCAGCCTTTGACCATATTCTTCGTCAGTAAATATCTTCTTTGGAAAATTGGTCATAAGTGAAAATGGCCCTTTCTCGTCTGTCCTATTCATTTCAACATATAACCTAACAGCAGCTAATTGTTCTTTAACGTTGAATGTTTCAGTAAGCGTATTACCATTTGTAAGTCTTATCTGTAACAATAAAGAATTGTGTTAGTAGGTGGCATGAATTTTTGTATTCAAAATCTTCCGAGATGAAAATTACTTGAATTCTAGTCTGCGTGTAATCTTTTGGAGTAGCATTAACGGTAGGTGGTTTAGCTTCAGGAGTAGGTTCTACTTTATTTACTACGTTATCCGGGGTAATTCCCTTTCGTGCCAGCTTATCAGCTTCGATTAATTGTTTCACTCTCAATCGTGCTTGTTTTTCTTCTTCTTTTTCTCGTTTACGCAGCTCTATTATTTTTTTCATCTCTAGTTCTTCCATCCTAACATTTGAAAAAGAAAAAACATAGGTTGAATAAAAATGCTACCAGTTTTTCTAAAACTGAAATTGAATTGATATACTTTTTCTTCGCTTCGGTCATTTCTTTGCCAGACTGTATCCTTCGTTTTTCTTTATTCAAAGCTTCTTGTTTCTCTTTCTCTTCTCTTTCTTTGCGTTTAAGTTTCAACTTTTCTTCTATTTTTCTAAGCTGTTCTCGTCTTTCTTCATCGGTAAGAGGTTTTTTCTCTTCGGTGGATTCCGAAAAGTTACTATGCCCCGATTTTGTCGCATGGTATTCAACTTCGAGCTGTGTTTTGAAAAGTTTATTACAGCTGGGAACAGTAGGAAAAATGAGTAAAATATATCATTCATTGTAAGTAGAATAAAATACGTATCAATTTTATACTCACTCTTCGCACTTGATCGATTTTGCAACTTCGGTTTCATTTTCAGTAGGTGGAGGATCTGAAGTACTCGTATTTCCAGGTTCAGCTTCTGGGGTATTCTTTGAAGAACCGGGTTCAAATTCTTCCGAATGATTGAATATCCTACAAAAGGTAGATCTGGGTATAAGAATTTCACGCTCAAATTTAAATTGATTAATGTTGCTCGGAGTTCGGAGTACTTACCATTCCATCGCAGCTTCCACACCTACATTACCGGTCATGGATAATCCTTTTTCACTATAAAAGTAGATGAATGAAATTAGCTTAGGTTTTCAATTAATTTGATCAAAGCTTCAGAAACTTACGCTTTTTCTTTGCTGAATCCCATTTCCATCAACATTGCAACAAAATCAGTACCGGCAGACATGATGATAGAATTGATAGAGGTGAGAGATTGACGTGGGTTTTCAGAATATCGACAGCGAATTAACCAGTAATCTGCGGAGAATTCTCAGAATACACTACACTCAACGTAAAGTTAGATATTTTGCATTATTTATCATTCAAACATCAGAAAATTCGCAAATTATTTCGCATTTTTAGGCAAAATTCGAGAGAACGAGAAATGATTAGGAATTTTTGCAAAATTCCCACTAATGTGACGTCACACGCAATCTTTGAATTTTTCATTTTTGGCTTCGGGCTTAGCATTTCTCTCGTAAGTAAATTATTTTGTTTCAGTTTTTTCTGTTTATTTATTCCATTTAACGTTTAAAATTAATCAATTTTTAATTATTTAAAAAATATATTTTGAAAATTTCATCTAAAAAATACGAAATTTATTTCAAAACGGTAAAAAATCAATGAATGAGAAGATGTTTTTCGTTTCATTATGATCTATTCTTATACAATCTGTGAATCTGAATTTGCTATCCTATTTTGGGTCTATGCATCCTTATCTTTTCCTAAATTCAAAAAAATTATAATCTGAATAATTTGTTCAGTAATTTGGAGCTTTTGAACTTTGGTATCTTTCAATTTTTAACGTGCGTTAAGTAAAGAAAGTTTTTCTTATTTGTGTAACTGACTACTTGATGCGCGAAATCTCTATGAATTACTGGTAAATGGAAGAAGAACCGGTTCGTAAGCCTCGACTAACCAGAGGCACTCCAGCTTATAAATATTCTTTTAAATTATCCACCTATATTGTAGGAGGTTGTTTCGCTGTTCATATGATGCTAATGTAAGTTTTGAAAATCATTATTAAATATCAGTTGAGTTGGTTTTACAATCTGTTATTCTTCTAGGTATTTCTATCAAGATCGGCTGTACAGAAAAATCGCTTCCGGTTATTTCGATGTATCGAAGTTCATAAAAGACAAGAGAAGAACGATGAGTAAATTCTCACCGACTCCTAACGTGCATGATCGTCCAGTGAGAGAATGGGAAGAACGTACATCCTCAGTGAAATCCGATGCTGAAAGTACATTGGATGCCGATCTTTGATATCATATTAACTTTTCTTAGTAATGAAATATAGTGTATCAGTGAAATTGATGACATTTTAAGTACTTTTTGTGATAGTGAGAACAGTTATATATCATTGCATGTGTCAACGTTCATTAATTTTGTGCGGTAATATGAATGCCACCACGAAAAGGTATAATTGCTGTTGTTTTTTAATGTTAACGAATAAAAATCGTTTCACGTGAAATATCTTATTTATGGAGTAATTTTTTCAGGAATCTCAAGAGTAAATCTAAAACTGCTTCAAAAACAGTTACTCTTAAAGATATTATATTGAAAAAAGATCAGAAAGATAAAAGCTCTGCTACTACTTCAAACGCGAACGACAGTCAGAATGAAAGTTTCATTGATGTTTTCAAGCTCAACGCAGGTACCTATAACTAATTTGCACTTTATTTCGTTATAAGCATTTTTTTTAATTGGATTGTTTTTACAGCTAAGGAGAAAAAACTCCAGACTCAAAGCAGTCAACGTAAAGAAAGCGAATCCAAATCGGACGATGCTTTTGATGAATTATTTTCCGAATTTAAAACCAGAACTGAAAGTTCGAAAAGTGAAAGTGCTTCGAAATCGGATGACAGCTTCGACGAATTATTTTCTGATTTTTCAACCAAAGCTGCAAATTCCACCAAGGAAACGAAACCATTAATTAGTCAAGAAGAAAAAGATTTTGCTGAAATTTTACGCGATAATCTTTCACCAAGATGTCCCATTTGCTTTCGAAAAAATAATTACGAAAGCGAAGCGATATATATTGGTCATTTGAAGAAATGTGCTTATAATAATAAAATGACCACGGAACAATTGAAAAAAGCTCTAGAGTTACAACATAAACAAACATCAGAACGAGCTGCTTTAGGGTTACCAATTGCGCCGAAAGAGAAACCGCAAAGGAAATATCAAAATAAGGTATATTCTTTGCTTTTAGTTTTTGGATGTTTTATCCAAGCAGATCAATATATTTCTGTTTCCTGTAGGGACCTATGGATTCCAATTTGGAGCTAGGACTTGCTTTATCGAATTCGTTGCGTGAATACGATTATATGAATATAATTCAAGAAAAGGAAGCTCTTGTTCAAGCTGGAATTGAGCCGGAAACGTTTTCGCAGTATAAAAATCTTGAGGATTTTGGTTTTGCTTCCAACAAACCGGCGGAAAATACGAATTTTAGAGGTAATATTTCGATCATTTTTGTCAACAAAATTTCTTTTCATCATTTCATTTTAATTTTTTTCGAAGGGAGTAAACGGAATAAAAACCCTCCTGCTCGAAATACAGTGCTTTTTACTCGAACTCAAGAAGAAAGAGATCGAATTATCACTGAAAAGGTTGCCAATTTATTGATAGACGGTGATACTCAAACATCGACGCCTGCTGAAATCATTTCTGAACCATTCATTCTGAAGTCGAAGTATTTGAAAAAACATATTGATGCAGTGAGATTTTTAAATTAGTAAAAATATGTCTTCTTCAGGATTGTTTTTTATCCAAAATTTCACATTTTTTTGCTTCAGGAAACAACTCTATGGAAAAGATCTTCTCAAATAGAAGATAATAATGAAAATTTGTATTATGTTGCTGCGTTGTCCAACTTCATAACCCCATGTACAGTTCAACCCGGTTCGAAATTGAAGCATTTATCTCAGATACCATGCAGACCACCAAGTCCGGTGAGTATTATCAGAATAAATCGAATTTTCGAACATTCTGTACAATTATCAATCATTCTTTGTTTCTAGGAAAAACCAACTACTTCAAGAAATGTTACCGTTTGTATTCCTCCGCCTCCTCAAAAATTATCCATAGTGAAACCTGTAACTAAAAGATCTCAAAAAACAGTTCATATTACGAATACAGCAGACTCTCAACTACGTTTGGATTGGAAATACATGTTGAACAAAAATATCCTCAGCGATTTAACCATCTACGCCAAAAACGAAGTATCGATTTTCGCTCATAAATTAGTCTTCCACGCCAGATGTCGTTCCATTTTAACCGAAACTATCGAAGAAGTGGAAAACAATAAACGCAGTGAGATGTTAATGTGGATGGAGTACAGTTTCGAAGCTGTGATGGCTTTATTAGAGTATATTTATACAGGAGGTCTTCCAGATATAAATAAATTGAATGATTCGAATAAGAAAGATCTTCGAGCTTTAAGTGATAGATATTCTTTTAAAGATGTAATCGATGCGTTAGATCGTTCAGAAGATGCTCAAATGTTCTCCAACGACGAAGATGAATCATCATCCAAGGCTTGTAAAGTACCTCCGATGAAGCCAAATGTGTTACCACGTGAACTCGACACTCCAGTTCGAAATCATCCCTCAGAGATAGATCTCTTTCCAGATGACGACTCTTCGCCTAAAAATATCGCTGTCGAAGTGACCGAAGGCGAAAAAAATTTACAAATGATGCTGGAAGCGATGAAAACGCAAAATTCCAGATCACCGGAACTCTTCGAAGATGATTCGTATTCCGAAGACGTAACAAACGAAGGAACCAAATCGCAAAATCAATCCGGCTGGGAAGAAGTATTGTCTCGATTATGCAGTCCTGTTCGATCACCATCTCCTAAAAAAGAAGAAATGGAACTAGACGTATCGACCCCTCCAGAAATAGATTTAACTCAAGAATTTGAAACCGATAAAAAAAACGTTGAGAAGCGTAAATCATTTTCACCGTTGGAAAAAGGCGAACTAAAAAAATCTAAAACCTTATGCGAAGATAAATTATCCAAATCACCTCTCAGTCAAGTTATCATCTTGAGCGACACTTCCGTCAGTGATTCAGATGAATCTCTCTACAAAATCAAGAAAATTACCAGCGACAATTCTAAATCAGATTCTATTCTTAGCGCATCGAGTATCGATAAAGTGTCTTCTAAAGATCCAGGATCTTCGAATTCACAAACGACTCATATCTCAGGTATAGAGGAAATATATCCTGTAGAACCAGAACCATCGGCAGCTGGCAACACTTCGTACGTTTTAAACGAACAGCCTTGTGAGGAAATAAATCCTATTTGGGATGGCTTCGAAGATTTCAACAGTATGCCTTGTGATTACGATTATTTTCCTCAATCCGTTCCTATTCCCGTGAATAATTCGTTACGTGAACATTCTTCGCCTTCTAAACCAAAAACATCTTTGAGAAAATCCATCGCAGATTCGCTATTTGGTTCGTTTACCGTCGAAGAAGATATTCTAAATAAAATTGAGACTGAAGCTGTAGTTGCTGCTTCGTCTAAACCACCTTCAAGTTCGACTCCCGATAGCGTTAGGAAATTCCAGCGTCGATCTAGATCAGAAAATTCCATAACTCCGATTAATAAACGCGTGTGGAGTGATGTCACTCCTATGGCGGATTATAGTGGAATGAAGAATGAAGATTTGAAGGTACAATGTTTTTCTCAAAATACTACTTGTACCTTTAAATTTTCTCGAATTTTTCGGTTTGTTTTACAGAAAGAGCTGGAAAAATACGGTATTAAGCCCGGCTTGAGTAGGAACAAGGCGAAAATGATGCTTAAATATATATACGAAGAATTACATCCTTTCGAAGACAAAGTCAACGTACCACCTCCAAAAATTGACGAACCAACATCACACAAAGATTCTGAAAAGAATCCCAATCACAGTGCAAATTCGTGCGATTCCAGGTAACATCTTATCACCATTTTGATCGTTTTAGCTCTACTATATTATTTATATCGATAGTTTCTTTCAAACTCAGTGATAGTGATACTTCTGGCGTAAGTCTACTGGAAGAAACCTATGTGGAAGATGATCCCGAAATATGTACTCAAGATTTGGGAAATCCCAAAACCAAAGTTGATTTACAAACAGGGTTTACTAATTTATTACGCGATGATAAATTATTGCAACGTAAGATTTTACTTTACGAACCAATTTGGCTGGAACCGCTGAAAACCACTTTGAAAGAATACGGAGTCAGATGTAGCTTAACCGAATTAATGAATTATTTAGACGAAAAGGTGTGTTTTTGGTTCATCTTATTGGGTCAAATTGAAAATTTATTTACTCGTTTGTATTTTTCAGTGTGTTACATTCCGTACCCAACAACAAAGAGGAAAACGAAAGAAAAAGAAATCTACTGAAGAAAAAAGACCTAGGAAACAGAAAGCCAAAAGTACCTTAGAGGTTGCAGATTTATGATGATCATTTTTCCTGAATTGTTCGTGATATTTATTTTTGTCAATTTGTTTATAAATTTATTTTCAAGTTCGATATTTTTGTATAGATGTATAAATTTCTAGTTTTGTTTCTGTATCAATGAGTTTTTTTGAATTACTGTATAAGTTTAGGTGTATGATTGTAAAAAATGTACATAGTTTAACTTGTTTATTGTTTCTTTTCAACTGAAATCAATTACCATTTTTCTTTCTATTATCTAAGTATCAATTAAATTTCTCTATATTTTTTTGTATCTTTCTTGGAAGACCGGTTATTTCATGTTCGTAATCATCATTTTTCGAAATTTGGAGCGAAAAACTTACTCCGATAGAGATTCATTAGTTGCTTGGTGGTTGTTGACAATTTTTATCAGTTCAGTTTTCGGTGATAAGAGCTTGAAGTATCAAAAAAAACGTTCGAATTTTCATTTTTCGGTTTCGAATTTTAAAGAAATGTGACTTTGAAAAATGTTAGAAAACGTATTACAACTTCGGAGGATCTCCAGGTGCATTTCGTGCACCAAAATCAATTACAATTTGAAGAAGTTTTCCACAGAAACACAAAATCAGCATGTTACCTCCGACTTCGTGTATAAATTTCAAACTTCTCACATCCAAATTTCGCCTGTTCAGCGTATTTTATTGGGAGCAGGTTCCTCAATAATGTCATTAATAGATCCCACTAGAGCAGGTTAGTTTTTCATTTCTGAAAGATTTACTAGATCAGTTTTCAATTGACCCATTTTTGTTGTAGATATGATTGCGATTATGGGTGAGACGACCGGTGCATCTGCGATCGACTACATGCATAGTCAAATGACAAAGGATGTGGAAGGATCGAGAATTTTAAGGTAAATATTCCACCGTATTCGTAATTTTTGTGGTTTTTGATTTATATAAATCGTTACGTTTCTCGTTGAACTGGCAGAAAGCTAAAATCTTAGTTATCCAACGATATATGTAACAAGATGTGTAAAAATCTAGAAAATTACTCGATATTTTATTCTCATCTTCAATTTCAGAGAAAAACCTATAATCAATTCATCCACTGTAGATTTAGAAGAATTGAAAAAGTTACCAGAAAACACACTTGGCAGAGCGTATATACGATTCTTGGAAAAAAATGTAAGATTTTCCATCATCCTCATCGGTAATACTTATTAAATGATTATTGACTATTATGCTTTGTTCTGCTGTTACAGAAAGTAACTCCAGACTCGAGAGATATCGTTAAGTTCATCGATGATGTAGAATTAGCATATGTTATTCAAAGATACCGAGAAGTTCACGATTTAGTCCATACAATTCTCGGTATGCCAACGAACATGTTAGGTTAGATCTTATTTCGTAATCATGATTTATAAAATAATTGTTATCTTGATTTTTACCCATAATTATAATACTAAATACTGATCCATTTAGGTGAAGTGACGGTGAAATGGATAGAAGCATTTCAAACAAGGCTGCCATTGTGTGTTTTCGGGGGAATATTTGGTGCAGTGAGATTAGCACCCAAGTAATTAATTAAAATCAGGTCGTTTTGTTTGTATCCTTAGATCTAACGTAATGATATGATTCTGTCGTAGACAACGATTCAAATACGTCAATTATTACCTTCCATGGGCTGTGAAAACAGGAATGAATAGTAAATTTTTCATGAATGTTTATTTTGAGCAAAGATGGGATCAGTCGATGGAGAGTTTGCAGAAGGAATTAAACATTGAACCATTAGTTGTGCCAAAGTAATTAATTATTAAGTTTGTCAATCTCAGATTATTGTAATTAAAGATGAATAAAAAAGTAAGAATAATCAACAAGAATTCTATTAGAATTTGAGAAATGAATGATTTAAAATTAAGTATGTTGGTATTTTAATTTGGTTTGATTGAAATTTAGAGTATTATTTTTTTTAAAAATTAGTGTGTTGAAGAATGTATTGTGTTCAGTTCAATTATTATTTCAACGTTTTGTCTTAAGATTAAAAATTCAACTTCTTTATGACTTTATTCTGTTGAATCTTGTTGAATTAGTTACATATCATCGCTCATTTCTTAAAAAAATTAAAAAATTGAAAAAAATAATCGATTTTTTCGCAAAAAAAATCACAGCTATGACGTCACAACGTTTTCCTTCTACTCGTTTTCGTCTGTGGCGTTGAACATGCTAAATGTTTGTATGTTTACGTTCATTTTGCTTTTGTTGTTTCGAGAGGGAAGAGTTGAATTTGTTTCGCGTTTTACAACTTGATGTTGGTGAATTATTTATCTGATTTTAGTGAAAAGAAAAAAAATTAATAATTCTACATCGTTATCGGTTGTGCCATTCGTTATAATGTCGATATTATATTCGTGATTTTGATCGGTAGCTGGTGAAAAATTCCTATGATGTTCAGCGGCCGTAGTATCATCTAAGTGCTAATGTTTGTGTTTAATTCAAGCTGTATTTTCCATTGATTATGGCTGATTATAAAATTGATGTATCCAAACTACCGGAGGATGTTCGAGAAAAGCTAGCCGAGCTAGATTTGGAACTTTCTGAAGGTAAGAACATGATACGTTTCAATTATGCTCTATGGTTATCTTAATTAAACCCAACTTATAAAATCTGATTAACAACTAAGATGTTAAATTTTTATGCAAATTTCATCACCGGATGATTTATTAACACAAATATCATCGATAATTAGTCTTCGCCGAATGGAACCGGTCTCGTGTAGCAAACCGACGAATGGCGATTTATTGGTGTTTGGTAAATAATCAACTTCAAATCGATGATGATTTTCACAAGCAGCGAATAAACGTAAACCATCAATTCGAACGTG
The DNA here is from genome assembly GCA_033439095.1 of Pseudococcus viburni. Classification (NCBI taxonomy): domain Eukaryota; kingdom Metazoa; phylum Arthropoda; class Insecta; order Hemiptera; family Pseudococcidae; genus Pseudococcus; species Pseudococcus viburni. The sequence goes on along the minus strand of JAVBJF010000118.1, from coordinate 346,140 downwards.
TCTGTAAATAAAACCTTTAACAAGTGTTTTTTACTGCGAATATAAACAGACTTGTTTAAAGGTAAATTTGTTTACATATTCCCAACGTCGCGATTTCTCTTCGCGATACCGAGTTATTTTGTATTAAGATATTTAAATCTTGAGAACCCCTTATCGAAGAATGGATATTGTGACACGTTAATTTTCTATAAATGACGCATTCCATTCTATCAAGTATAAAACGTGTGTAGATTGATTGAATTTCTTACACACGACCTATATCAGCCATTCATCGAGTCTCCCATAAGACAAGCTACCGTTTCTGCCATTATGTGACGGTACAATGTAATGATACGCATTATCACCGGTTCCTTGTATTTAATTTCGCGAAAAACGTTCAATTTCCGTTCGAACTGTCGTAATGATGGATCTCGATACAATCCTGGCCCCTACGGAATCACTTCGTTAATAGAAGAGATCTCGAAACAGAACAGTTGCTGGAAATTCGCCCAAATCTCTCATCATACTCGTTCTATAATTAAAGACGTAGATGTTTTCGCTCGTGCTAATTTTCTTCCCAAAAGACTGGAATCGTTGACGCGAGAATATCAGGTGAGCTCATCGTTACAAAACGACAAAACGGATAGTGGTTTCTACCAGGTCGTCGTTGTCTTACGTCAGGTGATCAGGTTGTGGTCGTGTGGTTCATTGATAAAAAAACACGTCGTCGTGGTGTTTCCTGTTGTCGCTATTGTTTTCCGAGATTAGGCTAGAGTCTTTATCGTCGATGGTAAATTAAAATTTGATTATTTTCCGCCACTTTCCCGTTATTAATAAAGTTCTTATCAGTACTACGAAATTTCCACTCTTCAATTGATTAGAAATGATAAACTTTATGAACGAATGATCATTAACGAATGATAACACGCCTAAAGTGCTACGGTACAATGAACATTCATTGGACTTATCTTTCTCTATTTATACGGGCTATATTTGCCTTTGTTTTTGCTTCGTAACGAATTGTTCATCATTACCATTAAGGGGGGTATGAAATCAGTTTTGGTGAAAAAATCCAAAATTGAGTTTTCTAGGGATTTGAATTCTCTATTTTATTCTTTTCAAAATGATACATAATACTTTTTAAAAATCACTTTTCTTAAGGTTGATAAATTACTTTTTTACGATAAAGATTTTCCTAGAATTTAGGGAAAATTTCGGTAAACTGAAAGTTATGCAATCAGATGCTGATACAAACGAACAGCCACAAACTCAAAATTCTCAACCAGTATTATTTTATCAGCCTTGTTCTTCAACAAAAATTTAAAAAATAAATGATCATTCACACCTGGACCTCAGTAGTACAACTAAACTGAAGTTCATGTATGGAAAATAAAGTTCGAACTTTAAAGCTGTTTTTCTCAAAATGTACGTTTTCAATGTTCATGTACCTTTTTCTCAGGAACGACTGTATCGATCAACTTACTTTTTTTTTTGTTTTCTTCAGCAAGTTATACTCTATAAATAGACGGGGGCTTTTTCATTTATCATGCATGGAACAGGCTGAGGAATTATTTGTATGCTAAAAAACATGGTGTTTTAAGAGAGCTTTCTACGTGTAAGCTTAATTTCGGAAGCATGAACTAAATTTTGAAATCCCCCCGTTAAAATGTAACTCAAAGTTGACTCTAGTTACCCTCCAAATTTCAGCCTTCCACCTCTTCTGGTAATCGAGAAAAAGGAACATGAAAATACACGTAAAAAACCTGATTTCATACCCCCCTTAAATGCCAGTGAATTATGCGCGAAATTTAACCAGCGGTATGGAAATTCTACCAGACAAAATTGATATTTTCAACGTTTAATTTTCCCACCGCTGCGAGGTTAACTTGACACGTTTACTTGAGCGCAATTGTCGTATTCAAAAAGGTGTCGAGGCTGGGGACGAGTTTCAAAAGCTCAATTGTCATTTTACAAAATGGCTGCGTCTTAAAGACCGCCGAAAGTTTACTTTTGTCTACGGTATTCGGCGATTATTTAAATAGCGAAATATTGAGCTGTTTTTGTCGGCTCGCAAGTTGCACGAGTTGCGAAGGTTTCGTTCGTTAAACTTTTCGACTTTGGTGGGAATTTTATCGGTTGGATGGGGAGGGGATTGCCGCAGTCGACTTTTCTGGACAATGAAAAGTACTCGAATGGGTAGAAATTAGCCCGAGGAGTGGAAATTATTTTTATTTGAATGGTGTCGAAGAAGGATTTTTTGTTGGGTTGGGTCCATTTTTCATTTTTGGCGACTTTTTTTTGCTTTCTATTGTATAATGTTCTTTCAAATATTTCGATTTTGGTGGATTCGTGGAAAAAATACTTCTTATGGGATAAGAACTTTTTTCCATTTTTCGTGTTTTTTGTTTTCTATTGAATTTTGTAAATATAAAAGGTGGTTGGGTGAAAAAAGGACCTTATGCTACAAGACCCTTTCTCAAATTTTGAGTTTTTTTTTGTTTTTTGAATAATTCGGTCAACTTACTGAACTGAAAATGATCACATTGGGTGGTTTTCTTGAAAAGGAAGTTTTTTTCATTAATCCTTTTTTTCTGAGGTTTAAAGTTTTTTTGTATTGTGATTAAATTTTGCCCACTTGTTGAGCAAAAAATGGTCAAATTGGATGGTTTACTCGAAACTAGTCCATGTTTAGTTTTTTTAATAAAATGTTGTATTATGATAAATTTTGTCCACTTTTGTTCAGTAAAAAATGGTCAAATTATTAGATAGTTTTCTCAATCAGCATTTTTTCGTTTTTTTTTTGAATATTTTCTGTGTTGTGATCAATAGGGCAACCCAAAATATGAATATATTTTAGCTAAAATATTGAATTATATATTTGGATTTTTTGAGTAAAAATAGTGCATAAATATTCGAATATTCAAATATATTCGAATATACAATATGGGTATCATTTTACTCACCTTGATAAGTGCTACTCAAAAATTATGATATCACTGATATCGTTTCTAAAATAAGAACACTATTCACAGAAAAAGGCAAATGATTGAATCAAAATTGTTTTTTGATCAATTCAGACATCATAGCGGGTCATTTTTTGAAGGTGTTTGTCACTTTTTTGACTTCAGTCACTTTTGGTTACTTTTCACATCTAAAAGGTCACTTTGGTTACTCCCCCCCCCCAATGAAAAAATAGATTTTTGCTTGTTTGTTTGTTATTTTGACGAAGGAATTTAATAAATTAAATTATTCACGTCTTTTCAGTTGATTTATCTCTGAAATGGTTGCAAAAAACTACAAAAAATCCCCCCCAAAAACTGTAAAAAAATTTTCCCCCGAAAAAAATTGAATTTTTGGTTACTTTGGTTACTTTTTGGTCATTTTTGGTTACTTTTTGGTCATTTTTTGGTCACTTTTTGCTCAAAAAAAGTTACTGAAAGTTACTTTTTTCTTCAAAAATTTCGCTATGATGCCTGTCAATTTTTTTTACCTAAAATGAGTGCTGCTTCACAAAAAAACGCAAAATTTCCCAAAATATTCAAATATATTCAAAAACTTTTGCCAAATCGTAAAATATGTGGTAATTTTAGACAAAAATATTCAAATAGCAATCGAATATGTAAATATATGCATTTTTATGCAAAATATTCGAATATATTCGAAATGAAGTTGCTTCTTAGTTTGGAGTGGGAAAATTTGATGGTTTATTTTCTGCAAAGGTAGAAAACCGGAACTGGATTTGGATCTGAAAACTGAGATTAATTGCAACCAAAATGAAAAAATCTAAAATAAAACTGAAATTAATTGAAGTGTTTTTGTCCAAAAATTCCCAAAAATTTCCCCATTTTTTTCCCCAAAAAAGCCAAGATTTAAAACCTGAAAAAATGAAAATGGAACTAGAATTAATATAAGTTCAGTTTCCAATTCCTGATTTTCTGTTTTGATTTGGAAAATTTTGCATTTTTAGTTGAAAAAAATGGCATTTGTAGTCATTCAAATCAGGAAAATTCTGTACGAGTCAAATATTATAATTTTTATCCTCTCCCTCTCGACTTTGGCTTTTTCTGGAGAGGAGAAGAGAGAATATCCCAAAAGCTCTCATTAATTTTGTACGATTTTTACAAAATATTGTCAAAAATTCAAATTTTTTGGGGTAATTTGAAGTATTTAATAAAACGTAAAAATATTACAAAATTTTCCATTCATTTAGACTTATACTCTTGAAAAAAATGAAGAAATTTAACATCATAGAAAGTGAGGATATACAACGTATACTTTTTTGTAGTTTTGATTTTTTTGGGTGGGGGGGGGGGGTGGTAGAGTCAAGCTGTAACCTACAACAAACCTGAAAGTTTGCGAATCCAATATAATTAAACCTCCTTAAAAAGTAAAAATCATACAACATCTCAGTTTTTCAATTTTTCAATTTTGTTTTTCAAATTCGAGGACTTTGATAATTTGGGATGCTCAATAGGGGAGGAAAGGGGACTGATTTGAGAAAAAAAAATTGTCATTTGAACGTAGCGTTTTATAGAACATTTTAGTTTTTGTTTTAGTTTTCATTAAAAATGGAGGGGACTTAACTTCGTTTAAAAAATAGTCTTAAGGAGAGAGCGAATGGTGCTCACGAAGAGAAAAACTAAATAATATGATTAATAATTTTTCCATTTTTCGTAAAATTTTCAGAAGTTGCCAAACTGATTGCTGTAAAATTATTTTGAACGGCCTGCTTCATTTTTTTTTTTTTTTTTGAAGAATTTTTGGAGAATTGGAGATAGATGTGTTCGAGTAGTGAAGAAGGGAAATAGGTTTAGGCTGTTAGAATATTGCAAAAATAATTTCATTTGACGAACGATATCCCACATAAAATTTTCATTTTTGTGAAATCGGTTTATATTTGTTGAGAAAAGGAAGAGCGATGGTTTGAAATATGATTTCCAGGAAATTCGTGGATATTTCTTACACAATTTTTTCATTTTTTTTACCTCCTAACCTCCTAATCTCAGAAATTTGCAAAAACAACTTTATTTGATCTAATCCCTACAAATTTTTCATTTTTGAAAATTCGTTGTATTTTTATTGGGAAGAGGGGGGAGGGGGGTGTTGAAATGTCATTTCCATCGAATTCATGGTTATATTCGTCACATAATTCGTTTAATTTTTTTTCAGCCCTGCTAAAAATTGAAAACTTGAGTTATGTTTGCTTCAAGACAGATTTCATTACACCTGAAAAAACTTATCCAAAAAAATTCAAAAAAATGTGATTTTGGTGCTATTTTGATAAAAAAAAAAATAATCCCTAAAATATCTTTGGGATATATGCAGAAAACCGTTTTTTTCAATTCTGGTATTTTTTTGGCATTCTGATTCAAATTTGATAGTTTTCTCAAAAAAATGCCCTTCCTTCATAATCTTTTCTTCAATTTTACTATTTTTCATTGGCCTATGTCTCATTTTTCACCTTTTTTTTTCGATTCTCATTTCTCGACCTTGCGATAAACGTACAAATACCAGGGAAAATAATCCAGCCTCCCAATTTTTATCACCAGTTTCACCTCGGGTCACTGATAACGCTCGAAATGTACCAGGTACACGCCTATTCGTAAAAAAATATACGAATCGTTCACGCGAACTACACAGATACGGATCTAAGGATCATTTATCGTTCAATGGCGAGACTTACCGACTCATGTACACGTTGCACTCGCACGTACAAGAGGAAGAAATTAATTAAGATGGAGCTCATTGTGTACAAACTTACGAAGATACAACACGTACTGGTACACACTCATATCTCTCTCTTTCTCGGTGCATGTGGATGTATCTGTAGCATGCAAAGCTTACCGGCGCGCCGTAACGACCGTATAGAGAGTAGTCACATTGTACCTTCGGTACGACGAGAGTTTAATTACGCTAACGGGCCGCGATTACTCGTCCAATTAAGTAATAAATAAGGCGACTTATTAATTAATCGTCGAACCACAACATGGCAGCGACGAGACGGTAGAAACGACCGAAATGGAGGCGGAGGTGGTAGCATTTTTCTTTTAATCTGCGTGCGAACGTGGAAACCCACGCTATGCCATTCGTTTAAGCTAAAACGTACGAAATACGAATCATTGCCAAAATTAATGGTCGTCGACGAGCTAATTATCAAAGTCGAGGTAGCCGAACTTCAAGGGGGGTTTGGACGATGATTTAATCGACCCGTATTATCGTGATTTTTTTGGCGACTATCTGACAAATATATTGCCTGTGTGGTATAAAAGGAACACGATTGAGGAAGTTTTAAAATTACTGTTAGTTTTCGTGAGCGATGAATGATGGGTGTAGAGAAGGCTACGTGGAGGATTGTAGGTGATGTTTGAAAAGTGCTTCAGAAATTTCGAAGGTGGCGAATTGAACGAAAATTACTGTGTTATAATTTATCTCGTCTGTAACGTTTGAAATTATCCAGTTAGGAAAAAATTGGCGATGATTTTTTGATAAATTGTGACCAATATCACAAAATCGATTACGTAAATGAAAATTTTGCCTGTATCTGATATTGAGACATTTTTAGCCTCTGAAAAATTCAAATATTTATACGATGATCTCTAGAAATTGAAAAAATTCATCAAAAATGAGGTGAAAATCGTAATTTGTGGTGAAAAAATTCCAGAAAATTCATACTCGGGTTCTAGTTGAGCAAAATTCAAACTCTTTGGCTGTATTTAATTAAAATTTCAGCCAAATCCAAATGAAGATTATGTGATGAAGTATTTTCGCTTTTACTTCATTCAAGTACAAGTTTTCAAAATTTGATTCAGAAATTTTGAAACTGGAAAAATTACGATTTCTGATCAATTTTGAATTGTAGAGCACGAAACTGGCTGCTGGCGTTAATTTTTGTCTCATATCATTTCCTTGATGGTCACATTTGATTGAATCTTTAAAACGAATTTGAAGAAAAGAAAATAAAGAAATGATTAAATGGATAAATTAACTTCAAATTCGAGTCCAGTAGGTGATCAAGTTACCCATTTAACTCAAAGTTTCCAAAATTTTCTTTCTTTCAAGTGAGATTTTTTGAATTATGTGAAGTTTTTTTTGTTGAAAAAATAGCAGTCATATAAAAAATTAAAAACCAACACTGGATTCGTGTTCAACAGAGTCATCAAAGTCGTTTTGAAAGCTCCAGAAAAGTCATAATTTTTTTGATTTCAAATGTCATTTTCAAAAAAAAAATTCTCTGATCTTTATTTGCATGAAATATTTCGAAAATTGGGAAAATTCTTTCAAAAATCAGAATCACCTCATTTTTTGATTTTTTATCGTACAAACCTCGTTTTTTTTCATTTCTATTTTTATTATGCTATTCGTGTGTTTTATCTCTTCCTCTAGAAAAACTAAAAAAAAATTGACATGGAATTTCATGTTTTCCCCTCTCCCTTCTAAAATCTTCGTCTGGATCTGTATACTGATCCAACATTTGCACGATTTTTTATACTGTTTATTTTTTATTATATTTTTATGAAATTCTGTTGAGAATTAATCTAGGTTCAATTTTTGGCCCGGTGATTTTTTGAGAGTGGGGGGGGGGGGTAAAAATATCTCACTGAAGATCCTGCAAAATTTTTTGAAATAGTCTCATATTTCGATTTAAAAATTTTGTTTGACACCTCAAGATTTGAGGTGTCTAAGGTATAATTATTAAAAAATACTTGAAAGGTAAGAAGTGAGAACTCGATTTCCAGCTTCTCAAATGAATTTTTTGGTCTTTTGAAGAAAATTAAATCTTGTTGAAGATATCAAAACTAAAAAATTTACGTTTTAAAAAACTTATAATTTTTTTGAAAAATTGCTCTTTCTCCTTGAAAAACGCTGTTTTTATTTTGAAAATTATCATTTCTTTTTGAAAAATTGGATATTATTAAGTTTTTCTAAAATGAGATCAATTTTAGGAATTTATACAAACTGCGTTTGAAAAATTGTCAAATTTCTGGAAAAATATCAACTTACTTCAAAATTTCTCCATTAAAAATCGGATAACAGGTACTGACACTGACTTACGAAACCAATCCAAAATTGATCAACAAAAAAAAATTATCCCAGCCCAAATACAAACATATTGACTGAAAATGGTGAAAATTGGTTTCAGGAAACCGATATTAAAAGTACCTAGACTTACCTAGGAATCTATAGTTTTCATGAACATTTTTTCAAGTTTTTTTAATGATTTTTTTTTTGCTGAAAAATTGGTGAGATACGATTTTTGAGTTTTCATAAATTCAGCTAAAATCAAAAAATCACGTGATCTCTTTCGTTTTGAATCAGTGAAAAATCACTGATAAATAGTCAGAATTGCAGCACAGAAAAAATCAGCAAAGTTCACTGATTTTCAGCGAATTTTCGCTGATTTTTTAAAGATTTTCACTGATTTTTCGGAAAATTTCATAAATTTCACTGACCTTTCAGTGAATATTCACTGATTTTCCAGTGATTTTTCGCACTGATTTGTTTTCAGTAAAAAAATGTTCACTGATTTTCTCCTGTGCTGCAATTCTGACTCTTTCTCAAGACGGGGTATCCCAACTCAAAGTAAAATTTTGAGTCCAAACAAAATAAAATCGAAGGTACATCATAACAGGACCCCGTATCCAAAATTCCAGGTGCTGAAGTTCATTTCTCGATTTTTGTCGAATTTCTGAAATTTCAAAATTAACCTCCGCCCTGCGAAATATGAAAATTTGATCTAATCAACGAAAAAAGCTGAAATTTGGTATATACCCTATTTTCGACCTCCCGAATCGATTGGAAGCGGTTTCGAGACGTTTCGGAGCCACCAGAAAATTTTGGAATTTCCCAGCGCTAGAGAAAAGCCCATAAAAATGGTCCATTTGCACTTCAACACCTATAATCGCGGATTATCCATATTGGTGACCTATTTGATCGATTAAAACACAATTTTCCAAAATTCGTAACTTTACCTCGATGCATGCGCATTAGGCGATTTTTTTAAATTTTTTCCAGGTACATCTTGCCCAAAAATGCGAATTTGAACTCAAAGTTACGAATTTTGGAAAATTGTGTTTTAATCGATCAAATAGGTCACCAATATGGATAATTCGCGATTATAGGTGCTGAAGTGGGTATGGGTCATTTTTATGCGCTTTTCTCCAGCGCTGGAAAATTCCAAAACTTTCTGGTGGCTTCGAAACGTCTCGAAACCGTTTCCAATCGATTCGGGAGGTCGAAAATAGGGTATATACCAAATTTCAGTTTTTTTCGTTGATTAGATCAAAGGGTATGACCGGATAAGGGGTGAATTTGGCCCCCGGCGCTTTTGGGCTCCTGTGTATATTGGCTAGAAGTAATTTTTCACAAAATTTTGGACCCCTACCACTCCCTCTTTCGGAGCTATGGCCATTTTATTGCATTATTTTCAAGAATTTTTAATTTCAACGGTAGTGAAGGAAATTTTCTGTTCTTTGGCACAAAGTTACATCTGGTAGAGGTGTATTCATGATAATTTTTTCAACAATTTTGGTGCACTCCTTCACGTTTTTTCGGTCATTTGAAGTTTTCAATCGTGAAAAATACCATATAAGCGAAGAGTGACCACCCTGGAAAAATTCCTAAAAAATACGTTTCTTTATGTAGAATTTTACTATGTATTTGGTTTTGGCGATTTCTTTGAACTCAGGGCCGAAAATCGCGAAAAACCGTACAGAAATATTGTAAATAATGAATTAATTTTGTACAGCGCAACAACGAGATGTCAAAATGACAATTAGGAATATTTGAAAAAAAATCAAGCATCTTCGATGCCTCGCTCCTGTTTTTGTGAAACTTTTTTCAATCTCGAATTGCTATGTTGATTCTTCTTGAAAAATTTCAAAAAATTATTGTTTGAGATCTGAGCGCGCAATATTGTAACTCATTGGCACGATTTAATGTCAAAGACATGGGGGATACGTGGAAAATAAATTCACCATCACTCCTCTTGGACGGTTTCTGTTGCTGAAATGTAACTCAAAAAATTTGAAATGGAAAGATTTTGGTTTCCGACTAATATTGGGTCGTAGAACACGAATATGACATTAATCATTGTGTATAATAATTTTCTTGCTCGAGAGACCCGATTCAAACTTGAAAATGAGGACGTTTTATGGAAAAATGACGAAATGAAAAAACCAAATCCATATTCGTGTTCAGCAGGTTAAAATACCCCGAAAAATACGTTTTTCGCGATCGTTTTACTCGAAGTCTCGAAATTCACTTTTTTTTCATTAAAAATCAGTGAGAAAGGTGAAATTTGAAATTTTAATCAAAATTATTACGAAAAGGGTGTTTACCGGGGTATTTTGACCTGCTGAACACGAAGTTGAAATTGGTTTCCTTATTTGGTTATTTCTTTCTGTATAAAGCGCTCAAAATTTGAAAAATCTGCTAAAATTACAACATTTCTGTACGGTTTTTCGCGATTTTCGGCCCTTAGTTCAAAGAAATCGCCAAAACCAAATACATAGTAAAATTCTACATAAAGAAACGTATTTTTTAGGAACTTTTCCAGGGTGGTCGCTCTTCGCTTATATGGTATTTTTCACGATTGAAAACTTCAAATGACCGAAAAAACGTGAAGGAGTGCACCAAAATTGTTGAAAAAATTATCATGAATACACCTCTACCAGATGTAACTTTGTGCCAAAGAACAGAAAATTTCCTTCACTACCGTTGAAATTAAAAATTCTTGAAAATAATGCAATAAAATGGCCATAGCTCCGAAAGAGAGAGTGGTAGGGGTCCAAAATTTTGTGAAAAATTATTTCTAGCCAATATACACGACTTGAGGTGTTTAGGAGCCCAAAAGCGCCGGGGGCCAAATTCACCCCTTATCCGTCCATACCCTTTTCATATTTTGCAGGGCGGAGGTAATTTTAAAATTTCAAAAATTCGCCATAAATCGAGAAATGAACTTCAGCACCTGAAATTTTGGATACGGGGTCCTGTTACGATGAACTTTCAATTTTTTTTTGTTTGGGCTCAAAATTTTACTTTGAGTTGGGATACCTCCCTTGTCAGTGATTTTCGATAATTTTCACTGATTTATAATTGAGAGAGATTGGTCAAGGGAAATTTCTAACCAGCTATTTTCAAAAATTCCTCTTTTCCTGTAATCAGAGCCAGTCTTTCTCGACTGGTTCACTTCTGTAAAATGCTTTGAAATTCCACTATTTTGGTAGATTTTGAATTCTACTACGAAATCTGAGAAGAAATTTTATCGAATTTTCATTTCGAATCCACGAAGTCGTCCAAATATATTACAAAAATTTTCATCATATTTTCCCACAATCTATAAAATTTTTGCCAATTTTCATGAGACACCATGTTTGTTCTTTCTCCAACCGTCCAATAACAATCATAATTGCCATTGGATTTTGAACGTTTACATCGAACCAAAGCCCGTATATTTTATCTCATTTTAACGTCGTCAATTCATGGTTGGCAATTGTGCATATTATAATTCTCAACGTCGTCGGTGTAGACTGCTGCCTTCCATGCCTGCGTTTACTCTTCGTCTATGTGCTTAGCTGCTTACTTACCCATAGTACGTGTATTATGTGCGTTTATGCAAAACGTCCAAAGGGTGAAAGAGGCAGGGGAATAAGGTTTAAAGCGATAAAAAATTCTTACCATAGTATCGTACATACGTAAACCTATAAACGTGTACATTTGTACTATACATATGCGTCTAATGTACTCATATACGGGTTGGTCTGAGAACACCAACTGTAAAGAATTAGAGAAAAGAAACTATTACAAATGAAGCCCCATACAAGGCGAAAAAATTGCATCGATTTGTTCGACGACGACGTATATTTGAGAGATTTGTATTGTACCAGGCATATCACTACTTAGATTTCTTTCCCGAAGTTTTTCAAGATACCGAGACTCGATACAATAGACCAGTCGAAAAAAGGCATAGTTTTTTCTCAAGATGTTGCCTATTTCGGAATCTGTTGTCTCTTCAAGCTCGCGTTTTGTTATTTGGTGGAAATTCAAGAACGGAAATGACATCTTTGGTTGAAATTCGATTTCCTGCTTTCCAACTACGAAGGGAGCATCGATAGAAACGTCTACGAAAGAACGGTTATCGATATCGCGCGATCTGTCTGGGTACCCGGAGTCGATGCACACGCTATGGCTTCGTTTATTGCTCGATTTTATCCCAACCGTCGGCTTCATAATATGTACCGAGCAAAAACCAGGCAAAAAGTACCCCGATAAATTGACTTATTCGCCGAGTCTAGATTTTAAAATTTAATTACCGCGAAGGGTGAGTTTTACGGTGTGATTTTGTGCTCGACGTTGCCCCGGTACCGGGTATAAAGCCGAAGCCGCAACGACCAAGTTTATCGTAATTATATTCCGAGTTATAAATTATTCGACGAGGGAATGCGAATACGAACGCGAACCATGAACCAAACGTTGCCGACTGATTGAAATGTTCACAAATGGCTACAAGCGGTGCTCCGTTCGAGCAGGTTGTTTGGGTGTAGGGAGGATGTTTTTTTCCAAACGAGATGAGGTTAAACTAATTTTAATTCGGAGATAAGATGCAGCTCGATGTGAATTCAGAGTTGTACAGGTGTTTTTTTGGGGGTTGTTGGATCGATAGAGTGAGAAATTAAGGAGTCGAGGAAATGGGAGGGGGATTCGATGTAAATAAGATGATCTGAATTTTTGTAGGGGATTGTGTGTTTTTTTGTAAAAAATTCAAAGAAAGATACTCTCGAATAATGCAGGCAAATAAGTATAAGTACCTAGCTCAAAAACAAACTTTATTTTTTCGTAGGTATTTAGGTAACCAATATTTACTGACATGAAGGAAGCATTATTTTTCAAATTTACGAGTAGATTTTTTTTTAGGCAGTATATTTTTCAAGTCGTATGATTGATTTGTAGATTCAGATTCCAAAATGAATTTTCGTTTGAAAAAAATAGATTTTTTCAAAAAAAAATGAATTTGTTGAAGCTGTTTATGAAAAAAATGGGAAAATTTTTATCAACAATTTTCATAAAAAGGACCTTAAATTTTTATTGAAAAAAAGTTCGAACTCTGATGTATTTTTTAAAAATTTGAATCAACTGGGTAAAGTCATGGCAGGAGAGGGGGGGGGGGGTAATAAACAACGACCAAAAACATGGTCTCTTACTGTCAAGAAAAACCAGAATAATGAGAATTTCACCTTAGTGGCGAAAAAAAACAACAGAAAATAGCAAGAAATTTAATGATTTTACTGCAAAAGAAGAATTTTCAACATTTTCCTTTCTCCTTGAATCTTTTAATCAATGGATACAAAGGGGTTTCTTTTTTTGGGTAACTTAAAAACGAGAAAAATTATGAGGAAGTCCAGAAAATTAAAGAATTTTCATTTTCAGATCCAGTAGACACCATGGATAATGATGAAAAAATTATGAAATTTTTGGTTTTGAAAATGCTTTTATTTATGAACATTTCTTTCCTCGATGGTTTCGTAGATTTTTTTTCCAAAAAATCGCCGATATGAGAAGAGGAGGTATCCATACCTACCTCTAAAAAATTTGGGATTCCAAAATATTATTGCAAAAATTGTCAAAAGTTGACGTTCTCCAAACAATGTGCTCCTAGACCTCTAGCTAATTTTCTATGGGATTTAACACCTCTCCCTCCCTCTAGTATTCACCATTATTTCTTCGTGGTTCGATTTTGAACAAAAAATGTTGAAAACGTTTCGAAAAAAATTGAAAAACTGGTTTCAAGGGGTTCAAGAAGCTCCAGTACCATTACGGAGTTTTTTTTGACCCTAAGTCAAAAAGGGGCTCAGATTCCTAAAATTCATTTTTGACAACACTCGTGAAAAATTAACCCATTTTTGAGTTCAATTAGACCCTAAATCCGAAAGAGGACTTGGATTCCTAAAATTAATTTTTGACTACACTCGTGAAAAATTTATCCATTTTTGAGTTTATTTTGACCCCAAATCTGAAAGGGGACTCAGATCTCTGAAATTCATTTTTGGCAACACATTAAAAATTATATTAGGAGTCATGAACGTGATCCAAAATTATCTCAGAAATGAATTCCAAAAATTAAAAAATATCTTCGACACCCAATTTATTCCAAGGTGTTCAACGATCAAGCTAAGTCAAGCTGGTTAAGATATGTCAAGCTTTTTACCAAGAGGTTTGGCTTTTTTTCAAAAATTAAAAAAAATTTCCATTTGTCCTTCATAAATGATTTAGGTACTAAAAAAAGAGCTCATTGCGATTTCTTTCGAATCACATTTCTTTTCATCTGTTTGTAAAAATTTGAATTTAGGAGCTAATTGAGATTTTTTGTTTTAAATTAGATTTGTTTGAAGTTTTTCGTGAAAATTCGTTTTGGGGGGAGGGGGGTGGCCCATAAAAAAGTAAAAAAATTCATGCAAAAAGGTCGAGCTTGGTCCAACTTTTTGTACAACAAATTTTGTTATTCACCTTGTAATGGGTTTTCTGGTTGTTTCTTCAAAAACGACGAAAAAGGGACCAGTTTGAAATGTTCTAAATTAAAATTTCTTTATTTCTGGTCGTTTGTTCAGAAAACTATGAAAAACTGTCATTTTTTAATTTTGTAAATCTGTCGTTTCTTGTCGTTTCTTACAAAAACGACGAAAACGACCACTTTCCTTTATTCTAAAACCGTCGTTTCTTGTCGTTTCCCGTAAAACGACGAAATACGACAGTACTTCATCACTCAAAAATAGTTGTTTCTGGTTGTTTCTTCAAAAAATATGAAAACCGACCAATTTTCAATTTCGTAAATCCGTCATTTCTTGCCGTTTCTTAAAAAACGACGGCAAACGACTACTTTCAGATATTCTAAATCCGTCGTTTTCTGTCGTCTTTTCAAAAACGATGAAACCCGATCATTTTTCAATTTTGCAAAGTGGCTATTTCTTGTTGTTTTTCAAAAAACGACGAATAACAACTTAAGTATTTTTAAATATTCTAAATTCGTCGTTTCCTGTCGTTTTTTCGACGAAAACGACGTCAAGCTGGTCAGGATATGTCAAGCTTTTGACCAAGAGGTCAAACTAGTCATGCAAAGTCATGTTTTTCGACCCAAAGGTCGAACTTTTTTTCAAAAATTCAAAAAAAATTCCATCCTTCCTTAATAAATAATTTAAATTAAAAATAGAGCTCATAGTGATTTTTTTTGAATTATATGTATTTGTTTGAAATTTTTCGTAAAAATTATTTGGGAGTGAGGGGGGGGAGGAGGTAGCCCATGAAAAAGTAAAAAAAGTTATGCAAAAAGGTCAAGTGAAGCCAAGCTTTTTTCTCCACAAATTTTGCTAGACACCTGAATTCGAAATTTCTTGGATTTTGACTCGAACCCGCCTCTTCCTATTTTAAAACATGCCAACTTCAAAAATCACCATTTTATGTTCCTCGTACAAAGAGAAGAATAATATTTCCAACTTGAAAACTTTTTTTCATGAATCGGCTCGAAAAAACTTTGATGACCATTTTTTTCTCCTCAATTTTTAAAATTGGAGAAATAGAGTTTTTTTTAGCTTCGCCTGTAAAATTGTCGAAAAATTTCAATGTTGAAATTTATATTCACCTCATTTCTTGGAATTTTTTTAAAAATTAGGAAGAATTTCGAACTCAGACTTGTGCTTTTGCCAATTTTCAAACTTCACCAACCAAATTAAATTATTACCATAAAATAAATCTCCATACGAAACTTCTATCTCGATTTCTCCATAACATGTAAATTTTTCAAAACTTCGAATTTCACCATCGATCCGTTTCCATAACGCTGATACGCGTGCGGTAATTACTCACCGCAGTAATTCGATCACCGAATGAAAAAGAATCAGAGACGAGAAAAAAAAAACGAAAACAAAATCCATTAAAAAAATAATAGTATCTACTCATAAAACCATATTCTCGTTTTACTCGCCTAACGACCCTCATAAAGCCGCGAACTACTTACTCGCGTGAATTTATTGACCCGATTTATCAGCGGATGAAGAAGCCAGAAGACGCAAGCGGAGTGTAAAATAAAAAGGGGAGAATCGTTTAGAGTACAGCATCACTTCGCATTGTAAACTGTGTATGTTGTGATATCTGCATCACGCGGTGCAGTACAAATCCCCCGCATTCGGTTCAACCGCATTCGATAATATTGAAATATGACGATTAGCGCGAGCGAATTGTCGGTGGCTGTGCAGTGTGCACGTTGCACGTAGAAACCTCCCTTGATGCTTGAGAAAAATCTGTGTGCGGTAAAATCGGTCTCAATGGCTCGAACAGTCGAAAAAGGATTGAGGATTACGTGTAAAGGGAAGATAATACTGTACACACGCATCATTCGTATCAACCTCACGTGAAAAAGTAGGAAAGAGATCGTATTTCAGAGCAGCGCAGTACGAAGCAGAGAAAAGTCATAGCTGGAGGCAATCTTATACATACCACACGAACGTGGCTCTGGGTTTTTGATGCAAGGGGAGATACGGTGGGTAAATTTTTGATATGGCTGTACGAAATGGTGCTTGCGATGATGGTACGCCATAATTGCTCGATGTGCCAGTCTAGCTGTAATCTATGAAATATTTAGAATGGTCGGAATACCCGTGTAATTTAACGTGGCACCAAGGCTTTTTTCGTCCTTGTCTTCTAGATAAATAAACGCCGGCTATCAATGGAACACGCGTTTCCATTCAAAGGTTACTTAAAACGGGAAGGTATGCGGTCGTGTGTGGGTTCGGAGGACCATGTATTGGAATGCTTTAATACGATGTTTCAAAGTATCTCTATGGTGCATTTTGCAGTGTTCAGATATTTAGGGGTGGTGTTTTTTTTAAATGTAGTGAGCTAATGGAATGGAGGCAAAAATAAAGAGATAGTTGTATCTTTCAACGATGAAAATAAATTTAGGGAGACTTAAAATTTGATGTGAATGATGCAGGTGATGAATTACGTGTTGAACTGTTTGATTTTCGAATTCAGCGCTAAAAATAGATGTCAATCGATACCCAACATGATATTATTCCGATTATTTCGAATTTGCTCCTCAAATTTGAGGAAAACTCAGTAGTTGAGTGATTTGTGTATCGATTCGAACCGTTGCCATTTTTAGTTTCAGAGCTGAAAATAGATGTTGAGTGACATCCAACCCAATATCGATCTACTTATGTACTTCAAATTTGAGACATGCCTTAAGTTGGTTCCTCAGATTTGAGGTGAAGTCAAAAGTTGAGTGATTTGTGTATCAATAAAATTACTTTTTTGATTTCAGTGCTTAAAAATAGATGTCAACTGATACCCAATACCCAACACAATTCCATTTCTCATTTTAAATTCGTTTTTGAAATTTGAGAGATACTCAGGAACTGAGTGAGTCAAGCGTCGAAATATTTTCATTTTCGAATTCAGCACTAAAAGTAGATGTCAATTGATACCCAACACGGTATCACACTGATAAATTCGGTTTTTCGATTCAAATTTGAGTTCACTCAAATTCTTCTCTCAGAAATTTTCTGTGATATGTGTAAATATTGGTTTTCAGGTGGCTAGTGCCCAGTTTTAATTTTAGAGGAGAAAATAAAATGCAGTTGATGCTAAATCAAAGATTATTTCGATAATATTGAATTGACTCCTCAAATTTTGAGTTTTGCTCAAATTTTCGGCTCAAAAAATTTGTTTAGCATCTAGGGCGTGTGAGATATTGAAATCTTGGGTTTCAAGGTCGCTGGTTGCGGTTTTGAAGTCCAAATTACGCCAAAATAGTTCATTTTTTGAAATAATTTCTGTAATACTCTCTCCATTTCGAATCAGTGAAAAATCACTGATGAACAGTCAGAATTTCAGCACAGTCAGCGATTTTTCACTGGTTATTCAAAGAATTTCACAGATTTTTCAGTGAATTTCATAAATATCACTGAGTATTCAGTGAATTTTCAGTGATTTTCTTTCACTGACTTGCTTTCAGTGAAAAATAAATCTTTCACTGATTTATAACTGTGCTGCAATTCTGACTGTTTTTCAGTGATTTTTGATAAATTTCACTGATTCAGAAAGGATAGAGTATATTTCATCTGAAAAAAATCAGTAAATTCCAATGCAATAGGATGGGCTGAAAAATAAAAATATATCATTGGATTTTGATGAAAATTCGTGAGATAGTTCAACTTAAGTGGTGAGGGATTCTCCAAAAAACAATTTGTGACCCCCAGCTCGAAAAAGGGCAGGGTTGTGCGTATTCGAATCTTTTTTGATTCGAATCACTTGTTTTATGATTCGAAAAATGCTTCGAGTCTTCTGACGAGAAATGATTCGTTGTGTGATTCGTGATTCATGATTAAAAATTTCGAATCATTCAATTTTTTTTTGGAACTTCCTTTGTTTCTTTGACATTCAAACATTTTTTGGCGTAAATTTTCGGATATTTTACTAAAATGAAGTTAAAAGCACAAAAAATTACAGAAATGTAGAAATTTGTTTTAAACAATTGTTAAATTTCAGTCTTGAAATCTGAAATTTTGTTTTGAAAAAATATTGTAAACTTCGCTACTTAGTCAAAAAATTTACATCTAGAAATGTCCAAAATGTCAGGGAAACAAAACCATTTTTAAAAAAATTGAATGATTCCAAAAATGATTCGTAAATATGAATAATGTTGATGATTCGTGATTCGAATCAAAATGAACGGTATTCGGTACCACCCTGAAAGAGGGAGGAGTTAGGGGAGCTCAAAGTGAGACCATTTTCGAAAAAACTTGTTTTTTGCTACTTTTAGAAACTTACGACTAAATCCATACGGATTGTGCTTCAGGCACGAAAGTACAAATACACTGCAAACGACTGAATCGTTTTTTTTTTCAGCTAGATTTTTTTTTTCAAAGTCCTTTTGTTTTACACTTATTTTCAAACTCTGAATAATTTTATTTTTCTGAAAATTTTTTGTTTTTTTTTCAATGTAAATTTTTCGAGTCTAAATTATTTTCAATACAAATTTTTCCAGTTTGAAATTTTTTCCTCACAATTTTTTTTTCCAAAGCTAAAATTTTTCTCAATCAAAATTTTTCAAACTGCAAGAAGCGAAATTTTATCAAACCGGATGACGTATTCTTTTTGCATTTTTATGGGGTTCAAACTTGTACAACATGAGTTTGGACACTACATTGTTTTTTAAAAAGTAAGTCATATCCCTGCCCAACAAAAATAATAACTTTGCTTTCAAATTGTGTTGTAATTTTGACAAAAAATTATCAGTTTTGAAAAATTTACTTTAAAAAAATTCTAGACTTGAAAAATTTTTGTTAAAAAAACAAAAATTTTCCAAGTTCGAAAAGTTTTGACTTTTGAGAAAAATTATTCCGAGTTTGAAAATTAGTGTAAGCTAATATCAAAAAAACTTTGAAAAGAAGAACGATTCAGTCGTTCGGAGTATATTTGTACTTCAGGAAAAAATTCTAGACTTGAATAATTCACGTTAAAAAATTTTATGGAAAAAATTTTGAGGAAAAAATTTCAGACTTGAAAAATTCACGTTGAAAAAAACAAAAAATTTTGAAGTTTGAAAAAATTTGAGAAAAATGAGATTATTCACAGTTTGAAAATCGGTGTAAAAGAAAAGAAGTTGAAAAAAAACCGATTCAGTCGTTCCTTATGGATTTAGTCGTAGGTCTTTTAGAAAGGTACTGTTTCTACTGAGAACCTCGGCCATCTCTAAAAATTTGAGACTTTGAATTTTTACATCTCGCTGATCCATTAGCCTTGAAATTGGATTCTTTTTTTGCTTTATACCAGGGGGTTGAAAAACTTCAGATCGTGAATTTGGGAAATTTTCGATTTTTATTAACAAACTATTCATTTGAAAACCTCATAATCGAACCAAAAAAAATTTGGTGTTCTGGAATAATTTTTGATGGAATTGTTTAAAATTTAAAAAAATTTCAGTCGACAACACTGCTACAAATTTTTTTTTTTAAACTCATGGCCAAAACATTTTCAACTGACTTTTAAAGTCATTGAATGAATAACTGGAATTTTTTGAAAATCGCCTAAATCTAAAGTTGGCAGAACTGCTATGAGAATTTTTTGAAAAATTTCATCAAAAATGATTCTATGTACTTTCCAAAAAATGTTGGCTCGATTTTGAGGTGTTTTAGTTCGAGAAATTTAAATTTCGTGAAAAATTGAGCAATTTTAATTTGGAAAAATTGAGCATATTCTAATTTAGTAAAAGTTGAAAATTCCTCAAAGTCGCGATCAGCAACTGTTCAACCTCCTGGTAGTTGAGGATAAAAAGTGATATCCATTTTCAAGGTCGATGGTTTAAGAAATGTAGAAGCATAAATCTCAACTTTCTAGGGGTTATCGAGGTTCCCAGCATGTGGCATTACCCAAACTTGTCAAAAACAGTTTTTTTTTAGCTCTTTCTTCATTTCTGCTAGAGGGGGGGGTGTCGAAATTTTTCGGAAGTTTTTCTTTTCAAAGTAAACTACGTCACCAATTTTCGTCAAAATCAAAGATGTTTTTTTTTCGCTCCACCCAACTACTGCTACTATGCAATAGTTGTCTATTTCGGATAAAAATTCTGGCTCGTTGAGCAGCCTCGGACGCCCGATATCTTACCATTTTCCTCCAACGAGAACTTCGTTCAACATGAAAAAAGTTTACGCAGACGGTTTAAAATAATAAATCAATCGGTCGTCTATTTATCACACGAAACCGTTATATACGCTTTGTTCATTTCCTGAGCAGATTAACGTTTGCCAAAATTCGCCTCGTCGAGGTTTTCGATTTGTGTATACTGTGCAGACTCATTATTTAGCCTCGGATGCCTTAAGGGCGAGACCCTCTGATTCACCCCCTCTGCGCATCCTTGGTCAAGCAGTGGTTTGCAATTTCACACGACTATATTGACCGCCCCGGATAATTCGCGTAGTACACATTGCTAAATCCTCCCAAGTATTTCCTCGATGCCATACAAACGGTGGCCAAATTGGTATACTTCCTATTTTTTGTATATGTTTTAAAAAGAGCATGAAAAGTTCTTTCGCCGAAAAACACACTCGCAGAATATATTGTACGACTGTGGTACTGCACACAATGTATCTAATGGCATAATTAACCGCATTCGTTGCGAGAATTATTACACCGTGACTGCCACTTACGGCCATTTTGACCTCGACTTTCACGTTTAGAAAAATAGAAAAAATTAATCGCGAAAATTAAAAATTCGACTTCCTTTTCATTTATTATTTGACACGAATGGCCTTTTTAGTACACTCGTTTGGGTTTCGTACCGCCATCGAGTTAGAACTATAGATAGAAGACGACACGGTGTATTGAAAATTCATGTCGTCTCTTTTCTACTCGGTTAGTTTTCAGCGTTAATTGAGTAGATGCGAAAAAATCGCCAATATAAACTCGGAGTTAGGAGACAAATTGTACAGGTCGCACCTACGCGCTGCCTCTTTTTCACTGTGATGCTGGGTTTGTTCAATTGACAAAGTGTCCTACGCATTTGCGAGCTGTACCGTCGAATCGTTGTTTTAATGTTTATTCGAGCGATGTGGTGTTTTGCTTTTGATGTATACGGAAGTCGTAGCCAGTGAGAAATGAGAAAGCATTATGCCAAAGAACAGGTCTTGAAAAATTTACATCTCGAAATTTCAACGGGCGTTGGACGTATTTTTCAAGTACGATGGATCGGATTATTATCCCAGTTTTGAGCATTCGTAGATGATAAATGATCGAGGTGGAAGTAGCCATGGTGTGAGAATTTGAAAAAATCCCAAAATTTGGAGCCTAGGAGATATGTGTGAGGGACGACATTATTATTTGTTTTTTTCAAAGTGGTTTGGTGACGCGTTTTGCGATAAGGAAACTTAGGATGAAAAAAAATTAATATCGACTTTTTGATGGATTTTGGATTATGATAAAAAATTTCACACTGAACATGATGCTGCAAACCGCACCTCTTGAAGTTGAAAAATGAGCTCGCAATTCGTCTTCAAAGTTTGATATTCAAAAACCATAGTTTTGAGAAAGCTTTCCCCAAAACTTTTGATAAAAAAGCTTGAATTTTTTTAAAAATTTTTATTCGCAAATAATTTTTAAATCGTAACTTATTCTTTTATAAAATTTCACGAAGAATCCAATGGAAGTATTATTTTTGAATTTTTGACCATTGAGAACGAACAAAACCATTAAAATGAATATTTCATGTTAATAAGTTCGAAACTAAATTAGCTAATTTTCCAAAAAAAATATTTTTTCCACCAAAAAGACCACTCATATCGATCCTAACAAGCAAAAAACAATGAAAAAACATTTTCGATTTTATCATTCGTTTTCGATTATTTAGCTCTTGTTTTTCACCCTAAGCCCCCTTTTATCACAAAACGTGTCACAATTTATTTTGGGCTTGGATTTTTGAGCATTTAAAAAAACTTTTTTTTTTCTAAAAACAGGTTTTTATCAGGTTTTTTTTTAATAATTTGGATTTGATTTCCTTGTTTTTTTCTAAACATATTTTTTTCATTTATTTTGTTTTGAAAAATGTTTTTGATATTTTTAAAAAACGATTATTAGTTTGTATTTTTATGGATATTTTTTTCTGTGTTTGGTTTAAAAATAATCGCTTTAATCTATCCAATTTTTTGATTTTGGAATTTTTTTTGGTTTGTATAACAATTGTCCAAAATTTGTGGTTTTTGGGGTTTTTTCTGAAAATGTCTTGTTTTTCTTTTTTTTAATTATTGCAAAATGATTTTTTCCATTTTTATTTAAAGTAATGTACTTTATTTGGAGTTTTCTGAGAGTGGTATGTTTTTTTTGTTTCTTTTCCTAATTATGACGATTTGCTTCTTGTTTTCTTTTAAACTGTTTTTTTTTCTGAAAATTTATTAATTTGTTTGGACTTTTCTCTGATAATGGTTCAGTTTTTTTGATATTTTTTTTGAAAATTGTTTGGTTTGTTTTTCCTGATGGATAGCTTGTTTTTTGAGTTTAAAAAATGAAGTCGTTTTTTTCATGAAATTGTTTGGTTTGTTTTTTTTTCTGAAAATGAATGGCTAGTTTTTTCGGTAAATGGTTCGTTTTTTTGAAAATTTTTTGTTTTTTTCTGGTGCTTGACTTATATGTTTTGTTTTGAAAACGAATGAATTAGGTTTTTTATTTTTTCTGAAAACTGTTCAGTTTTTCATTTTTTTTCCTGAGAAAGGGTTGATGTTTTAGTTTTTACAGAAAAATTTTTGAATTGTTTTTTTTTTCTAAATGGATTGTTCATTCGTTTTTTTTCTAGAAATAATTAATTTGTTGTTTTTTTTGAAATTTTTTGTTTTGTTTTTTTTTGAAAATAATTCGTTTCTGTTTCTAAAAACCATCTAGATTTTTTTTTGGTCGATGGCTTAATTTATTTGTTTCAAAAATGAACTAGTTTTTGTTTTGGAAAAGTTTGGGGTTTTGTGTTTGTGTTGTTATGTTTAAATTCTTTGTTTTAAAAACTTGTTTCAATGTTTTGTTTTAAAAAAATTGTTTCAATGTTTTGTTTTTAAAAAATGTTTTCAATGTTTTGTTTTTGAAAAATTGTTCCAATTTTTTGTTTTTGAAAAATTGTTCCATTTTTTTGTTTTAAAAAATTGGCATGTTCCAATTTTTTGTTTTTGAAAAATTGTTCCAATTTTTTGTTTTTGAAAAATTGTTCCAATTTTTTGTTTTTGAAAAATTGTTCCAATTTTTTGTTTTTGAAAAATTGTTCCAATTTTTTGTTTTTGAAAAATTGTTCCAATTTTTTGTTTTTGAAAAATTGTTCCAATTTTTTGTTTTTAAAAAATTATTCCATTTTTTGTTTTCTTTGGAGATGATTGTTTTTTTCAAAAATGGCGTGGTGGTTTGTTTTTTTTATTCTGAAAATTTTTTTTGGAACGATACTCTCGATTTTGACTGAAATTTTTTTTTCATTTGATTTTTTAAAAATGATTTTATTTCATTTGTAGTTTTGATTTTGCAAAATCTTCACTAAAATTGAGGTATCATGAGTTCAATCTGTGCTTTAGTTTTTGTTTTTTACTCTCAAGAGGTTTGGTTTTTTGCTTTTTATTCTGAAAAAGTGTGTTTTTTCTGGTTATTTCTGAACACAGTTCGATGTTTTTTTGAAAGTCTTCTGAAAAATAGCCAAACCAAAAAATTGAGTTTGATAGCTAGTTGGGAATCACTGATCTGTTCTTCGAAATGTTACCATAATAAAAATCGCTGTTTCAATTTTTCAAGAAAAAATACTTTTTTTTTGAATATCTCGTAAATAGGACCAATTTTTGCAGCATTATCGCAATATCAGTAGTCCCAGGCACTGGAATTTCAATACTGCTGAAATCAACTCGCAATCTTCAATCACTCATTGAGTAAAAAAAAAATGACAATCGCTAGTCAGGATTTTATGCACACACTGTATAATGTTTCTATTGTATTTTTTTTACAAAAATTACTTTCAACTGGATTTTTTTTTATTTTTCGAGGAAAATTTATATCACACT
The DNA here is from genome assembly GCA_033439095.1 of Pseudococcus viburni. Lineage (NCBI taxonomy): Eukaryota > Metazoa > Arthropoda > Insecta > Hemiptera > Pseudococcidae > Pseudococcus > Pseudococcus viburni. The sequence goes on along the minus strand of JAVBJF010000118.1, from coordinate 321,601 downwards.
GGCCACGAAGCTGTTGACATTTTTACGTAACACCCTATGTGTGCACGATTTGCGTGCCATTTAATTTAAAAATAACCTATTTGATAAAAGCTTTCGTTTTAATGTTCGTACGTATAAAAGTGTACAAGAAAATGAAAATGATAGCGAATTCCTTCATTAAGTAATTAAATCAGAACGAGAGATAACCCCTTGCTCCCCTCCTCCCATCCTGGCCAACGATACCGGTACCCACTGCCCAGATTCAACCGCATTTGATATCGCTCTCTTTTGTATGAATTTTTTTGATACGAGCTTCGAAATGTGCGCTCCTAAGATCATCAATGATGTGAGAACCCCTTTCTCAGGTGGATTTTGCCAACGAACTCGTTTCATTTTCGACGTGCCGGTAATTAGCCTTACATTTTCGAAGATCGAGCCCGGTATCGAAAATGATTTACCATCTGTCATCGTGTGGCAACGATTCAGTGCAGAATTCGACCTTCGGCTCAGATCTACATGAGCTGGGCGCGAGTCGTTTGATTAATATACACGTAATGTACGTATGTAAACGACAAGTACGAGTAATAAAAGCGACGACATTCGCGTATTTTTAGCGAGTGCAGGGCACTGCGGTGTATGTTTTGCGATAAAGTATTAAAATTATTGTCAAGTGCCAAATTGCTGCGTGCGTGGAGGTACCTTCCTCCTTTGGTCCGAAGTACTGGAATTAATTCGTGGAATTTTTCGACTGACGTGAGTTTGAATTGATGATTAGTGTTGGCTGTTCAGTGATCGTTTGTGGATGGTTGGGAAGAGAGATGGCGGAGTTGAGGTCTGCAAATTTATCATTTCGCTGCGGTTTAGGTTTTTGATGGGAAACTGTACAATGAGAATGACTCGTTGTGCTCTGGGTCTAGGTCTGGGTATATTTGAATATAGGTACGTTAACGGTAGGTAAATTGCTCGTTTACGAAGCGTTAAATTTATACGATGTAATTTCGCGACTACAGTAGATCCACATACACACCAGGCACGCAATAATAGATACATTTTTCGCAGACTCGACTCGATTCCGCGTTCTAGGCTTCTGTTCGAATTTACCTGACTGCGTATGTGAAAAATAAATTATATTGAAATGCTGATGAGCCTTCGGTGCTGTTCTCTGGCGATGAATCACGTGATGAAAATTTCTGCTAGACGTTCAACATCGACACCAAAGACCAAAGTAACCTGCTAGAATAGTTCGGACGTTCGATAAATCCTCGCTGCGTGAATCATCGCGTCGTTGTCCATTGTGTGTTCTGTGTACTTGCGTCTTCATCTTACCTTCTTTGTTATTTGACTCCGTATGGTTGGAAAAATGTGCTCCGAAGAATTGTACTTGTACCTATCGATAGCGATTTTATTAACGTCGGGTCTGGGTGCAGGTATTTCGACGATGGTGTGGTTTTATGGAAAGTTTTATGGCGTTATTATCGAAGAATCTGGAGTTGGATCTGGTTTTCAGTCGTGTGGTCTTGTTAATGAGGCTGCGGGTCCTCGCTGTGGAAATAAAGCGAGCTGAATGAAAATTTTGGAGAATTTTTTCATTTGGTCATTTTTATTGGAGAAGTGGAGACTGGAGGAGGGTTTTTTGATCCTCACAATCGAAGTAGAGTTTTTGTATTCGATTTTTCGTTTTTTCATTTTATTTTTATAAGGTAGGTATTCTTTGAAAAGAGTTTTTGTTGTCGCTACTAAAAAGTGACCTTGATAAGAACACAACGGCTATTAATACCTTAATCCGGTTTTTGCATTATACCTTCACGAAAATTAATCTGATGAAAAAATCTCGAACTTAATGGTAATCTGTCTCGAATTTCCTGTCAGGTTTGAGCAAGTAATGTACATTTACCTCATCTGAGGGGAAAGGAGGACTGAAAGTATAAATGAAAAAACCACAACAAAAAGGAAATCCTTCAACTTCCAATTTTTCTCGCAAAAATATCAATTTTTTGAAAGAAAAATCAAATTTGAAATTCTTGAAGTTTGAGTATATTTTAGGGGTAGTATTTAAATTTATTAGAAAAAACTGAAAAATCGGTTAAAAATCCTACATTTCGATTTTGAATTCTTGTTGGGCTGTTTGCCTTGATATCAATTTTTCAAATTTATTTTTGAAAATCAGTCTTGATTTTGACGAGAAAATTCTCAAAAAATGTATTTCACCGTAAAAACTCATCAAATTGATACGATAAATGATATACTGAATAATTCTACTTTTTTTAAGAGAAAAAAATTATTTATGAACTTACGAAACTGGACATTTCAACTCCTTGAATCGAATCGACGATGTCCCAAATCATTTTAAAGATCCCATCAATTCTAAAAATTGAATTTTGAAAATATGTCTTGCAATTTTGAATCATTATCGAAGGTATCTGAGTAGTTTCCTTTTTGTCGAAAACCCAAGAAATTTGAAAAAATTCATAAACGTTATGAAAAGGTGATGATTTAAAAAAAAATTCTAATAATTATCAATATATTTTTTAAATTTGAGTCTCGTCCCCAATCATCTGTTGTCCAAGCCACACTAAATTTCCTGAATGAGTTTATCATAAAAGTCAATTTATTCAATTTTCACTGCGATATTTTTTATTAAAATAGGGGCCATGCAAAGTACTAAAAAATGTCTATGAAATTTCGAAAGATCGACCAGTAGACACCCTGAATGTACTTGAAATGTTGAAAATTTTGTAAAACTTTAGTTATTCTGATCAATTATTTTTTCGACAATTTTTCAATTTAGAAAAAATGTGAACTTTTTTGTAAAATTTACCGTTTTTTTGAATTTTGTTGATTTTTCCTCAATTCATTTAATTTTTTCCGATCTTACCTATAATGTTTGTTGAAGTTTTGTGTTTTCCGGAAAATCAATTTTGATTTCGAACAAAAATACAGCTTGAGAGAACGTTCGTTCCAAAAAATTCATCAAATTTAATGGTAAAATTTGAATTGGTTAGAAAACGTGTACCAAAGGAACCTCATTTTTTGATTTTAAGCAAAAGTATTGATCATGAAAAAACAGTTGTGTGAAAATGGAAAGGAAGGAACAGTTCGATTTACGAGAACAAGTGTGCGCCTCAGCGTAGGAATTTGTGAACTACTTTTTCTCCAAAATCAAAATAATATTTCAACGTCATTCTCCCTCCTTTACCATTTCTGAACATTAAAATCTTGACCAATTTTCATTGGATTCCTGAGAGTGAAAATTTGTTGAAAAATTGTAATTTTAGCGATAATGCGAACTTTTACGTTTTCGGTGCTTTTTTCCGAATCAAATGTAAAATTAATTTAAGCTCTATTTTATTTCTATTAATTTTGATAATTTTTCGAAATTTTTGCCGAATTGCAGCCGAAGTTTTGAAAATGTGTCTTGTAATTTTCAATCATTATCGACGGTATCAGGTAATTCCCATTTGTTGATGAATCAAGAAATTTGAAAAAAAATACATAAACGTTATGAAAAAGTGATGGTTTAAAAAATAAAGTAAAAGCCACGAGAAGAACAAAAAAAAAACAGGAAATAGGAGTCGACTCCGGAGTCGGAGTCAAACTGATTCCGAATTGACTCCGACTCCGGCTTGACTCCTCAAGGTCAAAGATTACTCCGGAGTCAAGCCGGAGTCAGGAGTCAAGGTCTGATATTGACTCTGGAGTCAAGGTGGAGGTAAGAGTCAGGGTGTGAGTTTGACTCCAGAGTCAAGTGTCGAGGTCTGAAATTTACTGCGGAATCAAGGTGGTCTGAAAGTGACTCCGGAGTCGAGGTGGAGTCAGGAGTCAACTTTCCCCCTTGACTCCGAGAGTCAGGTGGAGTCAGAAGTCGACTTTTTGGCTGATTTCTATTTCCTGCTCCAAAATCGGAGTCAAACTAACTCCAAATTGACTCGGAGTCAAGATAGAGTCAGGAGTCGAGTTGTGAAAGTGACTCCGGAGTCAAGGTGGAGTCAGGAGTCAACTTTTTGGCTTACTCCTATTCCCTGAAAAAAATCATGAAAATTTGAGAAGTCAACCGGTAGACACTCTGAATGTACTTAAAATATCAAAATTTTTGTCAAATTTCAGTTATTCTGATCAATCATTTTTTCGACAAATTTTCAATTAAAAAAAGTGAATTTTTTTGTACAATTTGCCATTTTTTTGAATTTTGTTGATTTTTCCATTATTCGCATTTTTTTCGAAACTTCGCCGATTTCACCTGATATGGATTTATTGAGTTGATATGGAGCCGTTGGCATTAGTCGGGAGGCAAGTACAAATTAATAAGTTTGTAAGTTGGTTTTTTAGAAAATTTAAGGATTGGTTCAAATGTACGTTTTTTATTATCCCCCTCTCAACAGGTCCAGTGATTCAAAAGAATCTATTCTGTTCTGATATTTTTTGAGATGGCGCACAGATTTCCTCGACAACTTATTTAAAATATAAAATACTTATTCAATTTTGAAATTAAGCTTGGTAAGACATGGTGTCCATTCTCTGGAAAACCGGGAAAAGTCAGGGAATTTTGGTGATCTGGAAAAGTCAGGGAATTTTGGAATTTTCTCTGGAATTTGACGAAAATTCAAAAAAAAAAAAGATATTTATAAATTTGAGCCATGTGTTTTTCATTGGGGGGGGGGGGGGGGTAAAATGTGAAGAAATTTTTGAATTTTTAGCCCGAAAAAATCCGAATTTTCATTCGCTTGATTTGGTAGACATCCTGACATAATTTTTTTCATTTTTCAAACTTAATTTTGCGTTGGAATACTTGGTTTTTCCTTTTTAATTTGACATTTTTTCTGTAGGTAATCAATTCAAATTTTCAAATTTTTGTGGTGAGGGGAAGATATGTGGGCTCAAAAATTTTCAGAATTGAATTTGAATATTTTTTTGGCTCGAAGAGGAGCATCTAAAAATCTCGTAAAAAGTATCTAGTAAATTCGAAAAAAAAATCGTTTGACCGTATGCATTTTATATCATTCTTATGAGAAATTTCGGGATGTAAGTACATCATGTAAAAAAATCCCCCCCCCCCCCCCGTTAACTAATATCATATTCAAAAGGTCTGGAAAAATTCGAAAAATTGGTCTGGAAAACCTGGAAAAGTCAGGGAAAATCATTTCTGAAATATAGTGGACACCATGTAAGATAATTTCCACTCATTTTGGGAAATGTTGATTTCAAGTGAATCAGCCAGAAGTTGGGAGAATGTTTCGAGGAGATTAAAAAACGTGTGAAATTGATTGAAGAAGCTGAAATCAGTTCAAAAATTGAATTTATAACTCCCAACTTGAATTTAACCATTAATGAATTTTTCTTGTTCAACTTTCATCATTAATTTCATTTCTATTACTTCTATAGATTTTCCTAAAATTGCGGGGTTAAACTTGAAGGATATTAACGCCTCCTCACAGAATTTTATTTTTCATCTTCAAAAAATTTTCATTGAAATTACAAACTATTTTCTAACTGAAATTGAAATATCGACGACGATTGTGTTCAGTGGAAGGAGGGGGAAGGAAGAATATTGCCAATGAAACGTGAGAAATTGACATGAGAATGGCTCGTTGATAAACAACTCACGAAGCCCTGCAATATTTTCAATGAATTCAATATTATATTTGCCTGGAAAAAATGAAACGTCAGCGTCATCAGAGTACCATTACGATTTCCTCTCTTATGGGAAAATTCGACTAAAATTCTATGGAAAAAAAATTCCATTCCTCGTACGAAGATAATGCACATAGTAACGAGTATAATGTAGATATTTGCCAAGAGTAAAATTACGTTACGCCCTTTATCTCGACGAATATATAGAAGATGGGACGAAGGGCTGGGCGAATTGTAGGTACAAAATACGTATCTATGTGTCTATATCTATACGTTCTATAAATCGAGATACACGTATGTATACGAAATCGAATATTTACGTTTCGTTTATAAACCAAAGCAATTGGAATAAATTTACATAATGTTTCAACCGATTGCGCTTCTCTAATCAAAGCTCATTCTAATAATTTCTTATCCTATATTATCAATTATCCGGATACGAATTTTTGGCAACACTCAGCCCGTTTCGAATTCCATTATAAATTAGGCATCGCTCGAAATTCTGCACCAGCCTCATCCAGGGAATTATTCTATTCGACTTGGGAAATTTTTCTACATTTCGATAACAATTAGTCGTTTATTCAAGTCATCTTCGTTGCAAATGTACCAAAAGGGTTGGAGGAGGAGATGCAGAAGTGGCATAAAGTTGAAGACGCGTCATCTGCAGAACAAAGCGTGATATTAGGCTGAGAGAAATACAAACGGCGGATTATCGAGCGACGGTGGCAATCATGTGGTATAAACAATTCCAACCGTAATGAATCAGACTGCGTATGTATTCAAATAGTCGTTTAACGAAACCGCAAAGCGCAAAACTAAAGTCAGAGGAGTAAATATCGTTTATATACAATTTACTTACATTACGTCAAAGGTGCCCTCTGCCCTCCTCCTCGCTTTCGTGGATCTATTTAGAATTCGGTATTTTTTTTATGTCGATGTGTACTTATGTGAAACGCATCACGCATATTTGACGTATGCACTTCAAGAACCCATCTTTTCAAATTTATATGTACGTAGACGTACCAAAAACTAGATAATTTATCGAAATTTCACGCTCGATGGTTATTTAAAGATCGTTTTCCGTATGCGAACTCTATACACTTTTAAAAAATATTCGACTTAGTTTCATATTGCATTGAAAAGATCCATCTCATATATTTTCCGGTATGCTGGAAGAAAATTTGCCATTTGAAACAGCTATTGTGATACGATCCGAATAAAATAATGTTGCCCTTCTTCTGACCCCCTCGACTCGTCTTTTCACATTGCTGACCAAATACTTGCCGCACATAGAATAGGTACTTATAAAATATTTATAACCGTTTCGAGTTTTCTACGTACATGTGTGTCTTTGTATGCTGCTGGGTAAAACGATAACCGTGAATTTTACTAATAAAGGTGTATAGATTGAAGAATCTAATAAGCCTGCATTTGAAATGGTACGAGAACTTCGTGGAATTGCCTGGTAATAGCTTTGTATGGATGGACTCGCGTCGCGCTACCGACATGTTTGAAAAGAAATGCGCATCGGTGTTATTGGGTAAGATGATTTAGGATACTCTGACGCGTATTGAATATTAAGATGACTCACGGTGTTGACGGTGAGACGATGGAATCGGTTGGAGACTCGAGAGTAACGTTTTAACGGCGAGATTATGTAAAGTACGAAGTAAATTAGAGATTATGGGTGGTAAATCGTGATGGTAATTGGAAATAGTTATTAATTTTATAGGTTTGTGGATGGAGGAGTGTGTTTGGAGACGTGACAATGACTTCGAGACCGAACGGTGTCCGGTTTTGGTTCGTTTTAATGCGATTACCACGAATTTACGGGTTATTACCGTAATTACCGGTAATTTACCGTGAAGTGACTGGTTGAGGTGCGTTATTTGGGTAATTACGTGCAACGTAAGATGAATTTTGGAAAGATTCGTGTAAATTAACGTCGATTTGATTCGGAATATTTTGCGATTGTCAGAAATTACCAATTTTACCGATAAATTTCCGGAAATTACCATTTTTACCGTTCGATTTCCTGAAAGTACTATTTTCACCATTTTCACTTTTCGAATTCCAAAAATTACCATTTTTACCATTTTTACTTTTCGCTTTCCAAAAATTATCATGTTTACTTTTCGATTTCCAAAAATTATCATTTTTACCATTTTTATTTTTCGATTTCCAAAAATTATCATTTTTACCATTTTTATTTTTCGATTTCTAAAAAGTACCATTTTTATTTTTCGATTTCCAAAAAGTACCATTTTTACTTTTCGATTTCCAAAAATTACCATTTTTACTTTTTTGATTTCCAAAAACTACAATTTTTACCATTTTTACCTTTCGATTTCCAAAATTTCACATTTTCATTTTTCGATTTCCAAAAATTACCATTTTTACTTTTCGATTTCCAAAATTTTCCATTTTCACCATTTTCACTTTTCGAATTCCAAAAATTACCATTTTTACCATTTTTACTTTTCGCTTTCCAAAAATTACCATTTTTACTTTTCGATTTCCAAAAATTATCATTTTTACCATTTTTATTTTTCGATTTCCAAAAATTATCATTTTTACCATTTTTATTTTTCGATTTCCAAAAAGTACCATTTTTATTTTTCGATTTCCAAAAAGTACCATTTTTACTTTTCGATTTCCAAAAATTACCATTTTTACTTTTTCGATTTCCAAAAATTACAATTTTTACCATTTTTACTTTTCGATTTCCAAAATTTTCCATTTTCATTTTTCGATTTCCAAAAATTATCATTTTTACCATTTTTATTTTTCGATTTCCAAAAAGTACCATTTTTACTTTTCGATTTCCAAAAATTACCATTTTTACTTTTTTGATTTCCAAAAACTACAATTTTTACCATTTTTACTTTTCGATTTCCAAAAATTACCATTTTTACTTTTTGATCTCCAAAAATTACCATTTTTACTTTTCGATTTCCAAAAATTACCATTTTTACTTTTCGATTTCCAAAAATTACTATTTTTACCATTCGATTTCCAGAAATTGCCATTATTACCATTATTACTGTTCAGTTATCGTAAATTACCAATATTATCTCTCATTTACCCTAAATTACCGTTTTATTACCGTAATTACTAATATTCTTGGTAAATTGACAAAATTTTATTACCACTCGATTACTTACCGAAATTACCTACTACTTTTAATCAATTACCTACTTTTATTATCATTCGATTACCGCAATTACTGGGTATTTTCAGTAATTTACAATTATTGCCATTCTATTACCGTAATTACCTGATGTTTTCGATAAATTGACAATCTCACAAAATTTAATGAAGTATTTGTGCATAATAGTTTTTAAAAATATCACAAATTTTAAAGAAGGAAAAAAAACATCAGCAATTTTGTTGAAATATCTAGCAACAAAATTCCACTAAAAATCATTTAAACCTGTAAAAATCTTTATGGATATCGATCTTGTTTCATTAGCCAGATTAGCCTTCAATTATTGAAAAATCATAGGACTCTGGGACAAACCGAAGTTGACTTATTTGGGGTGGGGGTGGTCAAAATTTTCCGACTGAAATATACTAATAATGTAATTATTTTCCTGATTTTGTCAACTTTGATTACATTTTTTTTCATTTTCTTCTCCCTCAACACGAAATATTTCCAACTAGATTAGGACTGGAAGTCGTGCCCTTTTCCCCCTCGTATTCGGTCCGGCCCTGAGTTTGTCCTAAAAGTATTTTAAAATTTATCAAAAACATGATCAATGTTTGTCAATCGTCGAAAGATGACAAATAAAAAAAAAAAATGAAAAAATAATTATTGCTCAAATGTACCTATATTTCAAAAAAAATTTAAAGTGTAAAAATTACCCTATGATTGCAAAAAAAAATTTATATTTTCACCTTCATCAAATATTTTGGAAACATTCGACATTTTTTTCTGATTTGCCGTAGGTTTTCAAGCAATTTTGACGATTTCAATATCCAGTGGCGATCATTCGTCCTGTTTCGAATGATTGGTGTTGGTAGCTGTTATTTACCATATTTTACAGAATTTCAAATTTTTTTCAAAGATTAAAACTTTAGAGATTTGTTTTTGAATTTTACACGATTCCTTGACAGTTTTTTAAGAATTTGATGACTTTTTTAAAAATTTCGTATTGTCAACATTTTTTCAAAATTTCAAATGATTTCTTCACAGTTTTTTTTCTATATTTTTGGTAATTTTCAAATATTTTCAACACTTTTCTATCTTTTTGAGCCTTTTTTAGAATATCAAACAGTATTTTGTGATATTTAAACAATTTTTTGGGGTTCCAACGTTTTTATAAATTTTTAAAATAATCCTTAATCATTTTAGGCGATTTTTTGGTTCTTGAAAAAAAAAACTCCAATTTTTCATTATTTTTTTTACATTTTAATGAGATTTTGAAAAAGTATCTACGGTTTGGATGGCTGTATGATCACTTTGGATGAAATTTTAGCAAATTATTTTTTTGAAATTTCCAAGCTTTTTAAACAAGTACCCATTATGCCTGCACATGACCTTTTTTTCTCACTTTCTGATAGATCTGAACCTGAACTACCTAAGGCACCTAGAAAGGAATTTCGAAATTTTGGAGAAAGGTAAGGAATTGAGGATTTCATCTTTCCCTTCAGAGGTGAAAGGTTGTAAAAAATGACGAGATTGCAGCTTTTGAACCCCCTTTTCTGCAAAAAATTCCCCTGAGCTCAGTGAATTCATATAATATTTTGGATCAGAAAATTTACTCCTGAAGCAATTCTACATTATGAGTCTTCTTTCGTTCTTTCCTTCTCTCCCCCCGAAAAGTTTAAAATATTTTCTTCATTTCTACCGGGTACAGAGTGTTTTTTTTTTATTTACCCCCTCCCTCTTTCAAGATCGTAGAGAAAATAAAAACCGAGCTTTTTTATTGTTTTACCCCCGAATATTCTCACAATTTTATTTTTCTAACATACCTATTTTTATTTTTTACGACGTTTTAAGCGGCGTTACTTACTAAATTTACCGTTTTTATCACGTTCTCATATTTTTTCTCCAATATTTCACGCCATTTTATCAGACGAAAATTTTTATTTACTTTGACTAATTAAATATTGTTATTTTTATTGTTACAGGTGAGTTATCGATATTGATCTTACTGCGCGTTAATTAATCTGCAAATACAAATTTACGTAAGTACTGTACACTCATCTAACTTTTACTCCGGTTCGTGCATAGATTTTGCAACGTTATAATCGGTCGATCGAGTTAATTAACACGTAAGGAATGAATCATTTCGAATAATTTTATTTTTTCAACTCTCAAACGAATGTTGGTTTTAAAACTTCTAATGCAAAGTGCAGTTTTTTCGCATCAGCCTTGAAATAAAACGACTCATGCAATCGTCAATAGAGAAAATCCTTTTAAAAATTAACAAAAAAAGAAAACGAAATGTAGTTTGTACCCATTTTCTAAACAAATCTCACTTCCGAGCACTTCTCGAGGACTAAATGTCGACATCGTGTCGCGTCATCTTCAGACTATTGGGGAATGGAAAGTAGGTATTTGTGTATATTTTGTCGCTGTCTTCGAGAGCAGAGAACACCATGTACTTGGTGTCCTATCAGGGGAATGACGTTATCGCTTTATTGCTTCTTATTCTTTTGTAGTCCGTACCTCTGAAGCGATGTAGGTGTTGGAGATGAAAAAAGGAATCCTTTTCATATTCTTGGAATAAAGGCGTGTTGGGTACAACGATACGCAGGTATTACGGTCGAAAAGACCGCACGGAAATGGAAACTTTACCGTCGTCGATTCCAGACCCGAGTTTCGATCCGTGCGCGATGCATTTACGAAATAAAATAACCTTTGTGAACTCGTTCGCGTATGCAACGTAAAACTTATACAACAATGCGGTTAAAAACTGATAAATTTCCAAGTAATGATAAGATTTGGTGTATGGACTTTGGAACAACGTTGTTTTGCTTCGAGCCGGAAATGGAAACCGAACCGGGGGAATTATCTCCATCGGTGCGAAAAATCACTGAGAGATATTTTTCTCGTAAACTACCGAGTTTGAGATTGAATCAGTAAGCGCCTAAGCGGGTATTTGGGTGGCGCTCGATCTCGATAAAAAGTTACATTTTATGAGAGCTGAGGGCAGAAGGGAGCTCAGAGTATCATCAAAAAAACGCCACAACACGTTTACTGCAAACAACTCCAAAAAACTGTCGAATATGTACCATATTTTTGTTTATTTTGTAAATTTGCCAAAATGAAATCATTAGCTTTGGCTTCACCGAGAATCTATTCTAAGATTCGATTCGGACAGTCTGACTGAGATGTTCGTAACGCAACGAATCGTGTCCTCGTTCACCTATATTCTTCTACGTGTCTAGATGACATCTCGTTTGATAGCTCGACGAATGCGGAATTATTTCGCCAAGATGCAGATTGCAGTGACGCTACCGAATGCTGCTGGGCAGAGTTGATATCATCTCGTTGAAAAAAACATTCCATGTGTCACCAGCTCCTAATTATTTTTGGAAAAAATGGGATTTCGACGATCTAAGTCCAAAATTTATTCAGAGTTGAAAATTTTTCAACTCTAAATTTTTTCAATTTCTTAATTCTAATTTTTTTTCAATATGGTATCCAATTTAAAAAATTTTCCAACTGCAAAATTTTTTCAAAATTCTTCCAATTTTGATTTTTTAAATTGTTTTCAATTTAATATTTTTAAAAATTCCTTCCAATTATTGAGTTATGTAAGAAGTTTTGAAAAACATGAAATTGGAAAAAATTAAGGAAAAATCTTCGAGTTAGAAAAAATAGTAAAAAATATGAAGTTGAAAAAAATTTCACAGTTGGAAGAATTTTCAAAATTGAAAAAATTCTAGTGTTAAAAATTTTACCAACTTTGATTTTTTCTTCAAATTTTTTTCAACTTCATTTTTTTAAACATTTCTTTCGACTCGAAATTTTTTCCTATCATTTTGAAATTTTTTCAATTGAAGGACAAAAATTTTACAGTTGAAGAATTTTTAAAATTGAAAAAATTCCAGTGTTAAAAAATTTTACCAACTTTGATTTTTTCTTCAAAATTCTTTCAATTCGAAATTTTTTCCTATTATTTTTATATTTCTTCAATTGAAGAAAATAAATTTTGCAGTTGAAGAATTTTCAAAATTGAAAAAATTTCAGTGTTAAAAATTTTACCAACTTTGATTTTTTCTTCAAATTTTTTTCAACTTCATTTTTGTAAAAATTTCTTTCAATTCGAAATTTTTTCCTATCATTTTGAAATTTTTTCAATTGAAGAAAACAAATTTTGCAGTTGAAGAATTTTCAAAATTGAAAAAATTCCAGTGTTAAAAATTTTACCAACTTTGATTTTTTCTTCAAATTTTTTTCAACTTCATTTTTTTTAAAATTTCTTTCAACTCGAATTTGTTTTCCTATAATTTTGAAATTTCTTCAATTGAAAATCTCTTAAAATTTTTTCCAACTTTAAATATTTCAAAAAAGTATTAAATTTTATGTTTTCTAAAATCCTGTCCAACTCAATAAATAATTAGAAGAAATTTTAAAAAATAATGAAAAATTTAGAATTTTAAAAAAACTTTAAAAAATCTAAGTTGAAATTTTTTAAGAAAATTCAAATTGAAAAAAATTTACAGTTGGAAAATTTTTTAAATTCGATACAATTTTGAAGAAAAAAAGAATTTAAGAAAATGAAAAAATTTGAACTTGAATAAATTTGTACTTGAATCTTGGAAATCAGATTTTTGCCAAAAATAATTAGGAGCTAGTGATGTATGTACATCGGTGTTAACACGTGAGTGAAAAATTTCGCATTCGAGAGGGCCAAACATGCGCCAGACATGGACGACGACAGCAAAAAAAACGGATGCTGGACGCGTGTAATTATTATAACATTTTTTATACAGAGAATTCGCGGTTAAACGATTTCATCGGATGGTTGGTTCGTTTTTTTGCTTCTTTTTTTCATGGGTAATTATTCGCGTAAACGTACCGTATACGATGGCCAAGTTTATATCGAACGTTTTCATCGCGTATTTATTCGACCAGGATGGGAGAGGTCGTATTTTTCTTTAATTTAATTTAGTGTTGGTTTTTGCCCCTCTCCGGCGTCTCGCAAACTGGCGAGATGAAGTTTTATCGAGATTTATTTTACCGAGTAAGTCGGATGTTTGAAAAGGTGTTACGGAGGCGTTTTTGGTTCGATTTTTTAAAAAAATGTTGAAAAATGATTGAATTTAAGAAAAGGATTAGGATGTGAGGTTTACCGATTCTCCTATTCGTACCTTTCGGGGAAAAAATTGGTGATTTTTTGATTCAGTGTACGTCGTCGTGTAGTAATTTTGAGTGTTTTCGTAAGCGAAGAAAAGCACCGATGAGGATGGGAGTTTTTATAACAGAAATGATACCGCGTGGAGGCGTTTGAATGAAAAATATTTGCGTGATGAAATTGCGAATTCATTTCCGGTTTCGTTTTCATATTCGAGTCGAGAATTTCGGTTTTAAAAAATGAATATTATCCAAGGTCTGTTTCTCCTTTCTCTCCATACAGCGTATTGAAATAAAAATAGAACCAGCTGCCTTCTTTTTTGGGCTTCTTCGTGGGTTTATTTCGTCGTGTATTTATTCAAAAGTAATCGAAAATTAAACCGATGGATTGAAATCACTGATATGTTCTTTTTTAAGAATCAAATTTCGATAAGTCGAAATACGTGTTTTATTCGAATGAATGCTTGAGAATCAGATAAAGACGAAGGCCAGAGGAGTAAACGAAGTTACAGAGGTAACTACGTTTCGATTTCGAACTATCTGCCTAGTGCTAATTTGTATGTTTTTCTTGGACTCGGAGAGTATTTTCTCCAGCTGTGATTGCATCAGTTTATTCAAATTTGGGTAATAAGGTCACATGGTAGTTAAGAGCAGAATAATAAACTTAATTTGAATGGCTCTGAGCCAGGTTATCCAGAAGTTGTGATATATCCTAATTTTTCACTAGCACATGAAGGGAATGAGGGTAATAATCGTTAAAATAAAAGTCTCGAATTTTGGGCAAGTTTTTTTTTAGTTTCAGTTTCGGTTATAACTGGCCATTTCTCCTTTCATCATCAGATCATGTGTGAAAGATTGGAGTGATGCCTCCATCCTCCATCCCCCCCTCTGTCGCTATTGGTTTGAGAATTCAGAAAAATTTCAAGTTCTCATTCGATATTTTTTAAATCTGTAGCCTTGAAAAAATTCGCTAATCTCTGTTCCTCAATTGTACTACATACATACGTATAATAATTATTTTGGTTGTTCAAAAAATGAAGAATTGAGGAAAAAATGTTTGAAAAACGATGAAAAATTCCAGTTTCAGGGGTTCCAGGGTTGGTAACGAGCTGAAAAACGCAAAATCCCCCCTCCCCTTGGAAAAATTATTATTATTAATTTGAAAATGTTGGTTTTCTAATATTGTTTTGGACTCTAAAACATGAATTTTTGTGGTTCTCGTACTTTGAATTTTTTTTAAATTTCATTATTTTTTAGAGTTGGTGTTTTTTAATTTTTAAATTTTGTGTTCGCAAATTTAAACATTTGATGTGTCCAAGTCAAGATTTTTAAAGTAGATCGAGAAGTAGTGAAAAAGTGGCGAATTTCTTCCAAGAATTTGCGAGAAGCTGAGAAATGAGATCAAAAAATACAAAACCTAGAGAAAATTCGTGTGAACTTGACGAAAAATTTTGAGAACATTTTTGCATTGCCTTTTCAATTTGAAACAAAAGAAAATTGCAAATAATTGTCGTCTGCTTGCTCTGCCTTGATTAATTCATTCTTTCACTTGAAAAAGAGGGTTAAAAATATCTAATCTCGGAAATTTTTGAAACGTTGAAGAATGAATTATTTTGTTTCTGAATATCGCAATTTTTCAATTTATTTAAAAGTCCGGAAAACTTAACAAATGGTTTACAAAATTCGGAACTATTTTTTTTTTAAATTTATACAAATTTTTCCGATTTTTTGGAGAAGGGGAAAGGGAAAAGGGGGGTTGGAGTTGGTGATGCCAATTTTCAAAAATTATATGAAACTATATAAAAGTTTGAAAAATGCTGAAGAAGTCGAGAAATTCAATTTTTAAATTTTGGTAGATCCTTAAAAATTATCAATAATTGAAAGAGAAGTTAGGAAAACCAGAACTGCAGAAGTGGCGTTTGTAACGAATGGATGAATCATCGCGAAAATCTTTCAGACTTTTGAGGTTGAACTAAAAATTTTAGATTTTTGACAATGGAAAAAAATTATCTGGGGAAGGGGACGTAAAAATTAAAGTTTACCTACTTTTACAAAAAAAAAAGTGGCTCGGTGGTTTTCAAGTGTTTGTTTTGCCAATCTCAATTTTGATTTCGTATTTTTGGTTTCAGTTCCGGTTACGGTTTTCGTGTTCAGTTCTGAATTTCACAATTTTAATTATTTTCTTGAAATAGTTTTTGGTTTCTACTTTCATTGGATTAGAAATTCTTTCTATTTTATAAGAATGGATAAAAGTGCGATTTTTTTAAATTTCCGATGTATACTTTGATCAATCTAAAACTAAATCGAGATGATCAAGACGTATCTATGCTTCATGTTGAATTTTCATTTTAAGATAATTCAAAATTTCAATAAGTATCTCAACTCCTTTGAATTTTTCATCTTCAGGAGAAATCATGTGATTTTCCAAATTTTTTATCCATATGATCCCTCTAATATTGTATCTCATACTTCATCTCAAATTAGGCCCAAAAAAATCTTATAATATTGAGATTTGCTACATACAATTTCTCGTCGTGCTGTGTAAAGTTCGTGATCATTGCTTCTGTAGTCTTGTCTGCTGGTTTTGTATTAATTTATCAAGAAGATGAAATTTCCACTAGTTACATTGCTGATGACGATACGTATCTTTCTTATTAAGTATTTCGATTACGTTTACTTTAAGCTTTTGTATCGCGACGGGTGGTTATTTCGCCTATTTCTCCTCATACATAAAGAAGTAGCAAGGGGTGAAAAAAAAAGAAGATGAAAGAGTATAAAACCCTCAACGGTATTCGAAAGGCTTCGCTTGTACATAACTTTTTTTTATTCGCAGTATAATATTATACCTCAGGGAGTTGGAAAACCTACCCTTATTATATGTATAGCTTGTGTTAATGGTGAAAGTCAAAATACCCATAAATTTGTGTTTTTTGATCCAATACTTACTTTGCTATGTACTTTGGTAGTCGAGGTACTAACTCCTAATTATTTTTACCAAAAATAAGATTTCGACGATCTAACGTAAGTACAAATTTTTTCAATTCTGAATTTTTTTCAAAATTGTATCCAATTTTAACAATTACATTTGTCAAATTTTATTTTTTTTTTAATTTTATATTATATTTTTTAATTTCTTCCAATTATTGATTTGGAAAAATTTTGAAAAACATGGAAGTTGAAATTTTTTTAATTCAAAATTCAACCCTTCATTACACTGGGCGTAAAAGTCCTAGTAATTACACACGCCCAGTATAAAAAAACTTAATTAAAAAAAGAAATTCAAAATTGAAAAAAATTGGAGAAAAATTTCAAAATTATTGGAAAAAATTTTCTAGTTATGGAAGAAATTTTAAAAATTATAAAGTTGTAAAAAATTTAAAAATATATAAGTTTAGTAGGGTCTCAATTTCACGAAAAAACACATCCGCTCGACTGAGCTGTAAAAAGCAATTTTATGATTGATTCGTGTTCTAGACATTGCAACAAACAAATTTAGCCCAGATACCTTTTTTTACCCCTCCCCCTTTTCCGAGGGTCCACCTCCTTTCTTAAAAACGCCTGTGGCGTTCCTCCTATGGGTTCTAGTGAAAAAAATTTCCCACAAAAGTTGTCCTTCAACATCTCAGCCACAAATTACTTTCTATGGAAAATCCAATTTGGGGCCACCGGTGCCCCTCAAATTTGAAAAAAGTATTTCAAAAAATCATAAAAATCACATTTTTTTATTTTTACCGAAAAGTTTCCAAGATGAGTAAAATTTGTAAATAACCAAAAGTATTCAGAACTAAATTTCCTATTCGATGAGTTATATCACGACTATTTTCGTCCGGCTCCCCGTTACATACAGACCCACCCCCTCCCACACATCAAAAATTTCGGTCTTCTAGAAAAATTTTCCAGCAAAAATTATTTTTCACCACCTAATCTATAATTTCGGCCATTATAAAAATTATTTTTTGAGCGATCTCTACCCCTTAAATTCGAAAAATATCCCTCAAAAATACATAAAAATACGCTTTTTTACGCTTCCAATGCAAAGCTTTAAAGATTATTATGTAGACAGAAATTGAGGGAAAAGTGTCTAAAAATCACTTTTCGGTAAAAATAAAAAAAGCGTGATTTTTATGATTTTTTGAAATACTTTTTTCAAATTTGAGGGGCACCGGTAGCCCCAAATTGGATTTTCTATAGAAATTAATTTGTAGCTGAGATGTTGAGGGACAACTTTTGTGGGAAATTTTTTTCACTAGAACCCATAGGAGGAGCGCTACAGGCGTTTTTAAGAAAGGGGGATGAACCCTCGTAAAAGGGGGAGGGGTAAAAAAAGGTATCTGAGCTAAATTTGTTTGTTGTAATGTCTAGAACACGAAACAATCATAAAATTGCTTTTTACAGCTCAGTCGAGCGGATATGAAATTGAGACCTGACTGTTGGAAAATTTTGAGAAAATTTAAATTATTTAAAAGATTTTGGATTTGGAAAAAATGTTGGTAATACTTGAAAAATGTTCCCAACTTTGATTTCTTCAAATTTTTCCTGTATAATTTTAAATTGTTTCCTCAATTTTTTTTCAACTTCATTATTTTTTTCCAATTGAAAATCATTTTTTTTTCAATTTGAATTTTTCAAAAAAAATTTCAACTTTGTTTTTAAAAATTTTTTCCAGCTCGATGAGTAATGAGAAAAACGTTTTAAAATTAATAAAAACGTGTAATTATTGAAAAAAAACCAAATAAGTTAGGAATATTTTGAAAAAATAAAGTTGGAAAAATTTTGAAAAAAATTTAGAATTGGGAAAATTGAAAAAAGTTCGAGTTGAAAAAATGATTACCTGAAATAAATTTGGACTCGAGTCATCAAAATCCCACTTTAGCCAAAAATAATTGGAATGTGGTATTACCATTGTAACTCGACAACTGGTTCTAATTGGAATGGAAAGTGTTGATATGTATAAATCAGTAGAAGTGAGAATTATGCGAATTTGGTTGAATTATCGTGTAATGTACTCCAGCTACGTGTTAAATCGTAGTTAAGACTAATTAAAGTAGTATTTTTTTCTGGTTTGTAACGGTGTCCGCGATAACTCTAGACTTTTTTTCATTAGCATTCTCCCCGACACGGCGTAGGAATGGAAAAAGAACACTGAGCCGGGCCCAAGATGAAGATTTTGTATTGTAAGTGCAACGTGCGAAGAGTACTGTGGTGTCTTTGTGTACGATGATGATCGGAAACATACTCGGTACCGGTTTCCGCTGGATGCGGTAACGGTTTATGGGATTCGGTTGAAAGTGATACATTGTTTTTGTTTTTGGTCTTCTGACGTCGATTTTTTTTACTCCCGTGTTCGTTGTGGATATTTCGCGTGTACCGGGTTAGCAGAATTTTTTTGTGGATATGAGGTCATACCAACGTCAGCAGGTTTCTCCGGCACGTCGAATAATTAGAATTTGTCATTAATTTAAAGCGGCCAGCTCGAATGACTCATAGGCGCGAATAAAACCAGAAGTGCCGATCAACGTTGCATGTCCGGCTGATGCATCTCTACCTTGAAATTACTGTTTTGTTGGCCAGCTCGTGAAAATGACCCGGTTCGCCTCAGGTAAAAATATAGCTAAATCGAGGTGTGAAGTAACCAGATGACCGGAGTGACAGTCGATTGTGTAAGCAGATCATCGACAGTCGTTTTCTTCCTAAAAGACTCCAACTACATAAAAGAGATGACCGACACAGGTGCTCTAAGGTGTGTGAGAGAGACCAAAGGAGTATTATTCGATACACAACAACGTGTGTATGATATCATTAAAATGACGATAGCGACTCGATGTATGTACGTTGTACCAGCCAATGCTGGGCCTGTGCGGTGTATGGTGTAATTCTTGGAAAGAATATCTATGTTATAGAGATACTTCACGACTCGTTATGGTTAGTTTATTGGTAAGGTAGCACGTAGTGTATTGTATGGGTCACGCTTTTGGCATGTTGAATTTTTCAGGTTTAGGTTTTGGTTTTTTTCGTCCATGTTGGAAGATTTATACGGAATATGGAAGGTTTTGTTTGGGAAGGGACGAGAAAAGATCGAGGGGATAGGTTTCGTGTGTGAAGATTGGTGTACCTTACCTGTATGCTGGAGATGGAGTGAGAGAGGGATAGAGGATACGAAGGTATGAGAATAGGAATTAATTTTTGAAATGTTGCTGTCGTTGCATGGTAAATATGTGTAAGTAGAGGAACCTCGGGCAAGGTAATATACGAAGATTTTCGACCAAAAGTGGTTATTTTTTCGTGATGAAGTTGTTCGTATTTGTACAGGCCTTAAAGAGATTTATTTATTCGAGATATGAAGCTGTTGTAGGAAGCTGAGGCGAATTAGAGGAAGTAAATTTTAGACACTGGGGTACGAAAAATTGAAAATTTGAGGCTGAATGGGGGGGGGGGGGTTGTGAAGAGATCGAACGTGTGAATTTCATGTGGAAAACTACATATGTCGTGTGTAGATGTTTATTAGTCTTAGAAAAGTTGATTAAATTTTGACCTAGATTGATTAGGATTTAATTTTAAATTAATGAATCATTCGTAGTGATTCTACGTATTACGTAGGTATCGTGTTTTCAAGTCAATAATCATTATTTAAGTTGGATTTAGAAAACGAGTCTGAATTTTTACAACGTATTTTGTATGTAAATGTCAAGGTGACTGTTGGTGTGAGTCGTTTGAGAATTTTTTTTTGAATTGATGAAATTTTGTGAAAAAATTGCTGAGAATGGACTCGAGATAAATCAATGTGGTAAAAATTTGAGATTTTTTGATCAATATGTTTTATCTCAATTTCCCCTAATGAATTTCAAATTTTTGATTTCTTAGAAAATTTTTTGGATTTTTGGATTTTTTGTTGATATAGTTGTTCGATGTACCATTGAAGAGTAGAAAAATTTCGCCTATTTTTTGGAGTGTTCATGATTTCTCAGCATCTACAAAAATTAGTTGCCTAAAAAATTGAGATTTTTTTTTTACTTTTCAATGGTAATGATACGATTACCTGAATATCAGTTGAAATACTATAAAATTTCAAAGTTGAAAAAATCAAAATTTTGAAACCGAGGGTTTTTGGTGGGGGAGAAAAGAGGGTCAACATTGACCAAAAAATCTCAAATTTTAAAGTTTAATTTTTTTTAAAAAGTCTATCAAGGTGGGAGACTATTAAATTTGGTAAATTCGAAATAGCCTGAAATTTGTATTTTCTTGTAAGTACGTACATAATTTTTTTAGGATTACCTGAATATCAATCAAAATACTATAAAATTTCATAGTTGAAAAAAATCAAATTTTGAAACTGAGGTTTTTTGGTGGGGGGGGGGGGGGGGTAACATTGGCCAGAAATTCTCAAATTTTAATTTGAAGTTGAAAAAATCAAATTTTGAAATTGAGGTTTTTTGGTGGTGGGAGGGAGGGGGAGGGGAAGGGGGTAACTCAAATTTTAATTTCAAAGTTGAAAAAAATCAAATTTTGAAACTGAGGTTTTTTGGTGGTGGGAGGGAGGGGGAGGGGGGTAACTCAAATTTTAATTTCAAAGTTGAAAAAAATCAAATTTTGAAACTGAGGTTTTTTGGTGGTGGTAGGGAAGGGGAGAGGGTAACATTGGCCAGAAATTCTCAAATTTTAATTAAATTGTTTTTAAAGAGTCTATTAAGATGGGGAACCATTTGGTAAATTTGAAATAGCCAGAAATTTGTATTTTCTTGTACTTTTTTTTTGTTGACGATAAGTCTATCAAAATCTGAAAAAATTGAAAACTAACCAAACCCTAACGTCTAGATGTCTTTTTAACTCTGATAATTTGCTAGCTGTTTTGAAAAGTAGATGCTTTTGCATTTAGCTCAAATATTTTTTTTTTTTGAAAAAAAAACGAAATACCTACCTACAGTGAAGTAACATTTGTGGATCAGACTTTTCCGATCGTCCAAAAGACCCTGAAATTTTGAGTTTCAGGTAAAACTGAATGCGGTATCTGAAAGAATGGAGTTTTTACTACCAAAATACCTTTGTTTCAGAGTTTTGCCATTAGTCCTTTGCTTGTGGGAATTTTCCCCCTCAAACCTCTATTTTTTCGAACTTGCAGGGTGCAGAGGACTATAATTTTTCAAAAAAATCCTATGGAAAGTCACTTCACTCTACATCAATATTACGGATTTCATTTTTTTTTAAAAATGCTGATGAATTTTTTCTAGAACATCCATTTTTTGCGTCAATTAATTCCTTTAAAATCATTTAACTTTTTTCTGCTTTGTAACGAAAAGAAAGCACCAATTAAAGATATGGAATGGGTAATCTAATGGTTCATACACACGTTTAATTTTTTTTTTACCCAGCTCCTTGTCATGTGGCTTGATTCACAACCGGGCCCTGATCCACATTTGGTACTTCGTTGTACATCAATTTTGGAGCAGAAACAGTGATTTTTGAGAAAAAAAAATCGAAATAAGCCTTCAGCTCTTTCTTCCTTTCGTAGACACGCAACACGAATCGATTATTTACATTTTTAGAGTTTTGCATTGTTGTGTGAAGTATTCCAAAAATTGCAGGGAAGAAATTAATTCGGGGGATTTACATTTATTCTAATAAACTGAAAAATTGTACCCAAAACACGAATTTTTATTTCGAGATTTAATGGATTGTTGGTTCTTTTTGTGGTCATCTGGGCAACAGTCAAACGTTAACATTGAAAGATGACCTTGGACCTTGACTTTTAGCCATATTCTGTTTTGTTGAGTGTTTTTTAAAGTTTCGAGTGTGTAAGTACATTTTGAACTTGATGGTTGTTGTCAATTTTCAAGGTCATTCTGAAAATATTCATGTTCTTAAATTTTGTGTACTTCGAAGGTTTTACAAATGTCGAGTTTTCATTTTAACTTTTTGTGGAGATTCACTTCACAATCAAGTGTAAAAAATGAGTTTCCAGGCCTGCAGAAATAAATCATTTTCATTTTGAATTTCTTGATTCCAAAAGAAAAAAACAGAATAGAAATTTTGTTACGAGTTGAAATTGAAAAAATTAAAAGAGATGAGTTGGCAGACGAAATTTGATTTCGCAAATTTGCAAAAGTAATAATTCTTTTGTTCAGAAGACGAAATCAAAAATATATATTTTTTAATACGGAGATCTGAAATTTTCCATTTTTTTCTCCCTCTCGTAAATTTTTCTTCTTTTATTGTGTACTTTTGAAACTTAACAATTCAAAAAGTAGACTAGATTTGGAGATTAGTTTGAAAATTGGATAATTATGTAGAAAAAATTTGATAAATATCATCCCTCCCTTCTCCTCCTCCTTTTTCTCCACAAAAATTCATTTGTAATGATTCCATTTTTTAAAAATTATACCAATTTTGGTGTAAGCATGTCATAAAATTTGCTCTAACACATATGTATTTTTTAAATTTAAACACTAAAAAATGAATTTTGGGTGCTAAAAAATTACATTTTTTTGTTGGTGTATTAGGCATGGTTTCAGTGATGACAAAGAACTGAACAGGGGGGGGGGAATCATGAAATTACGTTATAAAAGAATGGATGCTCTTTTCACTGGAAAATAATTTTGTAAGAGGATAAAAATTTTCTAAAATTACTTTTTGGACGATTTGTACCATTTTTAGGTCCAATAAAGATTCTTTGATGAATTAAAAATAATTTTAGAAAAATATGTCAATTTCTATTGAAAAATCTTGGAGTACCTTGAAAGTATATTATTTTCAATATTTTACTGATGAATTATTTCAAATCATGATGAATTAATGATCTTAATTTTAAGACTTGGTGTTTGATTCTATTTCATTTTGAAAATTATTTATGATAATTCCTCTCCTCTCACCTCCGTTCCTAGTATGCCATCTAATACACAAATTTCTCTTCTTTCCCAGATGATTTGCATTTTAAAAGCTCGAAATTTCTCTAAAATATAATTAATTTTAAATTTTATTTATCTTTTTATTATACGTAGATATAAAGACCTGCGCAATTACATCTCGACTCTCGAGCTTATCCCTCACCTTCAGCCTTCACCTTGAATAATTTTCCAGACTTTGCACCATATTTCGAGAGAGGGAGACTAGAGAATCTTCAATTTTCTATCTTCGTCATTATGCTCATTTTTTCTCCATTCGCGACGTCGAACTGTAGCCAGTGCCAGATACGTAATACAACGTCGTACGCGTAATATTATATCGAGAGTTGGAAAATTTATAAGCGACAAATTTTCTCGCTTTTCTTAACTCTTTTTACAAGTTTGTATATAACTTTGACGCGAACTTCATATTACATATTTTAGCGAAAACTTTGGCGTAATTTGGCGACGATGAGGATAAAAAACTCGCCGTATCAAAACGTATACTGGCGAAAAAATTAAATCGATCGTGGAAGAGAATGAAAAAAGCACCGAGGAGAATTCGTATTTGATGTACACAAGTTTGAATCGAAAAGCACATCGAGCAGCGTCGTGCGAGACGAAAATTTATTCTCGAATTTTAGGTGTATTTTTCGAGATGAAAAAAATTTATGTACACGAATTCGGCGTTAGACGAGTTTCGGAGAAGTTTATTGTACTCGCACGATAGAGGAAAACGATCGAGTGAGTTTATTGGTGGATTGTATTGAAACTGAAAGCTCGCTTCGGAAATAGAATACGTAGAGAGAGCTCGTAATACCTCGATAAATAAGAGTACATTGTAAACACGGTTGATTTATTTTACCAAAAAAACTTAGCTGAAGGGGTAGTGGAAATTGTAGGATGGATTTTAAGCTGAGAACATTCATTTAAGATATTACTGCGTTCAGCTCGAGTTCACGTATTGTTATTTGTATATTTGAAATGTGTTTATGCTCATACAGACAGAGACACTGGATATGCTGGAGTAGACCGACGAAGTTATCCAAATAGAAAAATACGTGACTATGACGTCGCTGTGTGTCGCTGTGCGATACCGTCGTGTGAGTGGTAAATTCCTAAAACGTAGATAGGTGAGAGATGAACGAGAGATAGAAAATTTAACGATTTGAAGATGTTCAAAGTTTACTATCGGTTCCGTGTATTTTTCTCGAGTGGAAAAAAAATTACAAGTATTTTACGATGTTCGAGAAACGAGGTCGTATAGCATGAGATTTAGGGGGAAATTCGTCGTAAGCGGGCTGAGGTGCTTTTTTAGCTGGATTTCTCGAATATTGTTTTACAGTTTTTCTTTGAATTAGATTTTGAATTATTTATACTCATTTTTCCAATAATTTTGCGCTGAATTGAAAAAATAAAATTTTTATGGCCCAAAATCACCTTGGAAAGGAGTGTTTACGAAAACCTATTCAAGATTATTAGGAAGCTGGAAATCTGGAATCTAAATGTTCAAAAACTGTTGTATGCGATACTCTTTGCATGAATAGGACGTCGATTCAACCGAAAATCCACTGTGAAAATTACTGGTCCCCAAAGTTGAAAATTGTAGAAAAATTTTGAACCCCTGGGTGAGAATCGAAATTTTTTTGGGTTTAAATTATCTGGAGAATTTTTATGCTTCGAATCTGTGTCCAAATTTTCAGCTTCCAAAGTCCAACTAAATAAACTCCAGTAATAATTAAAAACCAAAAAATTTTGAAAATGGTAAAATTAGGTAAATTGAGTGTGAAAAATTAAAATTTTGAGAAAATTCTCTGACATGCAGGTGAACAATTTTTTCAAGAATTTCCTTTAACTATCTCGTTTGCAACTGAAATTTTGAAAAATTATGATAATTTTTTTTAGGAAAATTGAGTTTTTTTTTCTGAATGAAAGGGAGTAAATTTGGATTGGGAAGTTGGTAGTTCCAAAATGTACAACTGATTTATTTTCGTACATTTCATAAAAATGAAATAAATTCTGAAAATGTGATATTTTGAGAGAAGAAGAGCGAGGAGGAGTATAGGTAAAGATAGATCAACTATTGGAAATTCTTTAAAAATATGCAAAAAGTGTTGAAATTGTACTTGCAAGGGAAAAGAAAGACGAGGAAAATGTTTCAAAATTAAAATTCCTGATGAACTGCTCCTGAGAAAGGTGTGTGTTTAAAATCTCAACTTAAGCATCTGAAGTTCTGTGTAGGGGAGAAGGTTAAAATGAACTGAACAAGTTGAATTCCTTGCTCAATTGCTCTAAAAATAAATTCTGCATACATGTCAAATTGCAGCTTTCTTTGATTAGATATTCTTGAAGAATTTGTCAGCCATGTGATGAAAATTTTCAAGGTAGTCGCTGAAAATGAAACATTCATTTTTCTCTTTCAAATGACTGTAGAAGAATGAAAATTTATAAATTTTTGTGCATCTTCAACATTCAGTTTGGATTTTTCTCCATTTTTTCCCTCCAATTCTCCACTAATAATTCGTAGTACCTACATAAATGGTCGGCAAATGTCATCTCCACTTCGGTGGCATTGATTTTTCGGGTAACTAGTGAGATGCAGCATTTTATAATTTTTTTGAATTTTGATGGTCTGAGCGAAAAATTATTGTAAAATGACCTCAAAAAACACGATGAAAATTTTAAATTCGCTGATTAACGTTTCTCTCCTCCCTCTTTGGCAAAAGCTTAAAATTTCAAAATTTGAAATTTGAAAAAATTGAATTTTTTTGATGATTAATCGTAAGTATTATTATGCCACGGAAGAATAAAAAAATGGCTTGATTTTTCTCAATTTTTTTTTTGGGGGGGGGGAGAAGACAGCGATTTTTGCTTCAGATGGACGTAGGTTAATCCTCAACCACTTTTTTTAGGGTTACTCGAATTTCCTCAAATTAACGCAAATAATTTATTGAATCTCAGGTTTTTTTCTGTGAGAAGGGGGGGGGGCAGAAATTTTTAGATTTTTTCTATTTTTTAAAAAATAATTTCACTATACATGAATTTTTGTTCAGATCCTTCAAAATTCGAAAAAAATAATGTAGAACCAGGTAGAACGCTGCTATACCTACCCCAGTAAATCGATCCTGAGTGCAGTTCTACCACAAAACAGCAGATTTCTGAGGGCAAATATGAAGGTTTACAGTTTTGATATGAATGTGGTCTTCTTAATTTCAAATATGAGTTCAAGAATGTAGAGTGGAATTAAAATTAGCTAATTTACAAAATTTCAACCTTCAGGAGGAAAATTTACATTTTGTTGTGAACCTTGGAATTTTTTAAGCCAATAATTATATGTAGAAGAAAAAAACGTCACCTCAGTTTTTTGAGAAGTTGATCAACATAAAAAATCGTCTATTTTTCACAGTTTTTAGTTCGTACGTGATTGAGAAACGTTGTTTTTCCAACTTTTTCAGCCAATTTTTGAATACGTACTTAAGAAAAATGGTAACCTCGAATTTTATTGTATTTTTAAGGAGCCCTTCCGAAACTCTTTTTAAAATTTTGGTATTCCCAATTCTTTCGAAATTTTAATCCTTCACCCCTTCATTACAGAATTCTGATAACCCATATATGGTATACACCTATTAAGACAAAATCTGGCCTTCTGAAACAGAACGTCGTCCATTTAGAACCAAAATTTGATCTGTAAAATTTGGTTTTTCGAAAAATGCAAAAATGGTCTATTGATATTACAGGGTGTCTAACGATAAGTCAATCTTTTGAATCAGAGGTCAGTTTGTTTTTTTTGTTGAAAAATGTGATTTTTTAAAATCATATTCGTTTGAAGTTTTTCGTAAAAATTGATTTGGAGGGGGCATGAAAAAGTCAAAAAAATCGTGCATAAAGGTTAAGCTACATAAGTCAAGATTTTTGCTCAACAAATTTTTTAACCACCCTGTATCATGACTTTTCATCATTGTGATTTTTTTAAATTATTATATTTGTTTGAAGTTTTTCGTAAATTTTTTTTTTTTTGGAGGGGGAGTGACTCATAAAAAAACTAAAAAACGTCTTACAGAAAGGTCAAGTTAAGTCAAGCTTTTTGCTAAACAAACTTCGTTAGACACCCTGTATTATGACTTCATAAATATATAGTAAACCATGTGGTAAAAAATTAGAAAATTGGTTTATGTATTGAATTCGACCCTCTCTAATCGATTGAGAAAATTTTCAAGTCGATCTGATGCCTCTATCAAAAATTTATTTTTCTTCATCATATTGGAATTACTTCAGAAATTACAGTAATCAACTTTGGTAACTCAAAATATGGTTTTGAGGTTTAGATTGTTCTTTCAGTGCTCTCTAATTCTGAATCAGTGAAAAATCACTGATAAATAGTCAGTATTGCAGCACAGGAAAAATCAGCAAAATTCACCGATTTTCAGCAAATTTTCGTTGATTTTTCAAAGATTTTCACTGATGTTTCAGCAAATTTCATAAATTTCACCGACTTTTCAGTGAATTTTTACAGATTTTCCAGTGATTTTTCTCACTGATTTGGTTTCAGTAAAAAAATTTCACCGATTTTCTCCTGTGCTGCAATTCTGTTTCTCAGTGATTTTCGATAATTTTCACTGTCTGATTTATAACTGAGAGAGTGGACTAAATAGGTTTCCTGGTCAAGTGTTATAGAAAAGTACCTATGATTTGCAGCAATTCGTTGATTTTCTGGTCTCGATGTCATCGCTCACAAAAGGATGAAAAAGTGAAAAAGCTGACATGGAATGACCTCTTCTCAAATTTCTGAATTTGCCTTGGATTTTTTCGGCTTTGGAGTGAGAAAAAACACTAAAATAAAGAATCAATGTCATGAGGTTGAAATGGAACTCGAATTAAAATTCGTTATTGAGTCGAAACTGATTTTGGGTTTTTCAGGAGGGGTAGAATCAAGGGAGAACCTCAGCTGAAAACACTAAAATAAAGAATCAATGTCATGAGGTTGAAATGGAACTCGAATTAAAATTTTTTTTGAGTCAAAACTAATTTTGGGTTTTTCAGAAGCAGTAGAATGGGGGGGGGCTCAACTTAACAACCAATTTTTGACCCCCCTAAGGATGGTTTCTAAATCCAGGCTCACATATAAGTTTACGAATGAAATGAAGGGATACAGTAGTCTCAATTTTTGACAGAAATCCGTCCAAAAAAAAGCGAAATATAGACGTCCACATGCCAGGTTAGTTCGACGCGGCGCTTCAAACGACGCGTATAACTCGAGAGCCAAAAGAGTATTATAAATACGGGATTGTAATTACGCGACTAGAAGAACCATCACATCAAAAGCCGTTTATTCAACTTCCGCTTGTAATGCGAATGTCCGCGTAGATTAATTATTAGTTGGAAGAAAACACGACTACATTATGACGATGAAACGAGAGGATAAGAGCCAGGGCTGGGATACGATGGCGCGCGACATATTGCATTTTTAATGCGAGTTTATTAGCGCGAATGGTAGCAGAAGAGGTATGGAGGGAGCATCGATGCAATGGTCTCCCTTTCGTGGCGAAAAAGGGCTCTAACCTCGCCGAGCACAGAACGAGCTTACGGTTATGTAAATTATTGTATGAAATAATTAGCTATACCTAGACCTACTACTTGTTGACTCAGGTAGCTTGTGCACTGTGCACCGATCAAGGCTGGTGCGGGGGCTTTTAAATGTGTCGTGTGGGTAAAGACTCAGCACAGCGAAGCGAAGGGTGCTCGGAATCGAGCTGTGGTTTGAAACACGTCCGATTACAGTACAGGGAACTAATTATCGATCGCCTTAAGGAGTTAAGTATACCTAAACCTGTGTTGTGGCTTATACTTATAAATGGATCGTGATATTAAAAGAATAAAGGAAATCAATAGGAAATCAATTCAATTGTTAAAATTTTCAAAAATCAAACTTTCAAAACTTAAATTTCTTTCAATTTAAAAACTCCACTTTCTCCAAAAAATTTGTCTTCAATCTCCATTCACCATTTCCATTTCATCATGATTACCACTACCTACTTTATCAACAGATCATTAAAATTCCTTTGAATTGAACTACTTTCTACTGAGGCCAAATTTTATCACCATTCAAAGTTTTGTTAATCTACTCAAAATTCTATAAAATATTTTTTTCAACACCAACAATTAACATTCTATGTACAAATTTATGATTTACTTGAAAATAATTTCTACTTTCAATCTTGAGCGCTCTTCTATACAAAGTCTAACTTCTTAATCACTTCTACCATTTTCAAAATCATTTTAAAATTTCTATCACTACATTTCTAAAAATTGTTATCATCTGGATACTTATTAAAAGGGAGCCATCTTTCATTTTGACATCCTTAGTTGGTGAAACAAAAATTTCTTCCTTTAGACATGGAAATTTTGTACATTTGCATTTTCCATTTGGTCAGTGACTATTTCAATTCCAAAATTTTATTAGTTCCATTACTTGCACCACCATTCTTTCCATTAATATTATTATCAAGGATCGTTGAATTTACGCGACTGCTACCATAAAAGAATAAATATATCTTAAACAGAGAAGAACAATAATTATCAAAGAGTCACCAAGTCGGAATATATTTATTTACGTTTTTGTAATACAATTATAGATTAGATAATTCACTATTCCTAGTAGCCATATATTTACACTTTGAGGTGGCCATATATTTCTCCCTTTAATAGATATAGGTTGGAATTGGCCTACCTCTCCTCCTCACCCTATATTGACGACTCCATTGTATTATTCTTATAAATACGAGTACATAGAGCAAAATCGGCAAGATTTGCAACGAGCACTCGCACACAACGATATCATAATGCAGACTAAATGAAACCACCTAAGAAATATGCCCATTGTGTAAGGCGACCGTGTAGCGTTAAATGGCGTTATGGTCGATTTGGGCTCCATGTACGAGTATGTATTAAGAATAAGTGTTATAGTGTTACCTGTCCCAGAGTAACACGTGACAATTACCTCGCAGCTCGGCTACTGTGACCGGATAATTTTTTAATGCGCTGAAAGCACTTGAAGGATTTCCCTAGCGTCGACGTCGCCTCCGTCGAACCAAAGTTCGTTGTCTCGAATACCATACGAATCCGAATGAATGAAAAGACGCCATGTCGCGGAAATTTGCCCGAATAAAGGTACAAAATAGGGTGAACTGTGAGCTAGGGTGAAAGGGAGAGGAATTGTTTGAATGTTATGGTTGTCAAGTGCAGTCGACGGGAAGGTTTTTTTGGCCCTATGAGGGTCCCCTGTGCATGTCGGTGAAGTTTTTGGATGCAGAAAATTATTTGGCGAGGGGTTTCGTCGTGGTGAAATGGGATGAGAAGGGAGAGGTCAAGAGGTAGCTCGGTTGGGGTGTTGTGGTTGCTGGATTTCTTAGTTAACGAGTAGTGGAGGAAGACTTGCCAATCAATTGTCATTTTGTGGAAAGTTGAGTTGTGTATTTGAGATAGGCCATTTTTTTGGAATATTTCGACTCGAATATTTATAATTTTTATTCAAATGTGGAGAAAAATAGAGCTGAAGTTTATTTTGTTCGATTTATTGTTTTTGTAATAATTTTCATGATGATTTTTCTTCTTCGTTTTTTTATTTTAATTTTTAAATTCGATTCTGATATTATTTTTTAACTATTTTTAAATTCGTGTATAAAGTTGAGTAAAAAAATCTTACTTGCTTTTTTAATTCAAAAAAGAAAAGATTTTCGCTTTCATTTTGCTCGAGCTCAATAAGTTTATCACGTGCTTCATTTTCCCAAGAAATAAAGAGAAAACAGAATTGAAGCAGCAAATGCTAAACGGGGTATAAGTCCATTTTTTGAATTTTTTCAGAAAACGAAAAAAACTGTTTTATTCCAAAAGTAGAGGTTGGTGGAAAACGTGTTTCAGGTCATCAAAAGGGGACTACTAGAGACGATTTTTAAGCTTATTGCGAAAAAAAATGACGTAACGGAGCTATGGCCAAAAAACGCGTTTGGACTTATACCCCGTTTAGCACTTGCCGGTGATCAAAAGTGTGTTTCAAAGGTCGACACCTAGTGGGACTTTTTCGTACATCCAATCACATCATTTTTGCGTTGACCCCATGTCAAAAAATGAAAATTTGTCCGAGCTACGTCCAAAAATGTAAAACAACTCCCAAAAAAAGTTTTTTTTTTTTTGAAAATCGTCATTTCTCGAGCCAAAATTGCGTTATGAAAAGGAAAAATTTCTTCCACTTTATAGTATATTTTTGATCCAAAAATAGGTGATTTTCAAAAAAAATGATTTTTTTTTTCGTTTTAAATTTTTTCTTTTTGATTATCAATGCGATAATGCGACGTTGCCAAATATCCTGTTTCCGACACTTTCGCGAAAATTTGACAACACTGGTCGATCCGCCGTATTTTAATACCCCAATTTCCGTCATAAACTCAAAAATGTCAAAAATGGACTTATATCCCGTTTAGCATTTGCTACTTCAATTGTTCATCTTCCTTTCATTTCGTGGAGGATTTGGAAAACTTGAGAAAATTATCTGGAAAATCAGAAAAGTCGAGAAAAATTATTTTTTAATGTATAACAACATAATTATTCTTATTTTAGATTTTTGAAGGGCGGTAGGGGTGGTCATGAAGGGTAAGAAATATAAATTTTCAAAAAGTCGAGAAATTTAATACCTGTAGACAGTTAGCCGTCTTGTAAACAGGATCTGCAAAGTCGTGCTTCAAGTAAAAAAAGGAGGGGAAAGCCCTGAATTTGGCTCAAAAGTTCCCTATTTTTTATTGAAAATTCATTTTTTTCTAATAAGTATACCACCTAAAGTAAAAATAATAAAAAATGATATGTTGCCCCAGTTTGATAAATTGAAGACTGACATTCCAAAATGCAGTAAGTCCAAAAACTGTATATGAGAAAAAGGACTTGAATATACTGAAAAAAGTTACATCCAAGTCCCTTTTCTCATAATTAAGTTTTTGGACTTACTGCGTTTTGGAATGTCAGTCTTCAATTCAGAGTCATACTAAAGAAAAATTCATGATTTTTAAAAATGCCATCCGATTCTAATAGTCATTTTATTTTTATTTGTTATCTCATAAATGGTAAATTTCTCAACCCCCCTCCCCCTCCACTTCGGCAAATCACTTATTTCTATCTATATTACTTAGTTTGAAGTCTGAATCTATGAACGAAAGTTTTTAAAAAATGAATTTGAAAATATGTGGCTACAATCATCGGCAAATTCACCAAAAAAAATCGAATTATTAGTATGTTACATAATTTTCAGTCTTGCCTTGCTCTGTGAAAGATCCTTTTGGTTTGCCTCTGGTTAACGAGAAAGTTTGAATTCCAGAAATGTACGAAAAAATATGTTGGGAGGACTGACTGAAACAGTATGAAGTTTTAATTTTTGTATGCATCATTGCTTACGAAGATTATTCAACTTGTTGCAAAAGTTTGACTAATGTACATAGAAGAAGAGATGAGATAGAAATACCGAAAATTCTGAAAAATTCTTGCATTTAGATTTGAAAATTTTGTCAAACACAAAAATATGGTGAAAATTTTTGAAAAATCAACCAATTTTATGCAATATTTTTTAATCATGCTGTCGAACAGGTTGTGAAAAATTAGTAACTTGACAACAGAGAAGTAAATTTTATCCAGATTTTGTCCGAGAGTAGTGAAAAAAATAGTATTTTATTGGGGGCGAAAAGTGTGTTTTCTGCGACTCAAAAAATTTTCCAAGTTGTAAGAGGAGTACCACTGAATGATATTAGGAATGAAAACGTTTTAATTTTTGTAAAAATTGAATCATTCACACATGTTATTGATTTATACGATATTTTCGATGTTTTTTGTAATGTTTCGAACCATTTTATCGACTTTTTTTTAGAAATTTTGACGATTTTTGTTGGATTTTTTCGATGACATCTTCCAATCTTTTTGTATAATTTTAGCAATTTTTTATTCATCTACTTATCTGTACTGACAGTTTTTTGGTATTTTAAATTTTTGATCAATTTTTTATATTTTTAATATTTGAAGAATAAAAAGGAACGAATGAACTCGAACAGGAACAGGAACGTTTGTGTGTATTTCTGATGTGAAAAAGATATTATCGAGACTATAATTTTCTGTGAATGAAATAAAATTGGAACATTGTTGAATGAAGTCAATATTTGAGTCATTTTTATTCAATTACGAACATCGATACGATAATGAAAACACGGGAACAAAAATACGTGATTATGGGAATGGTGATTTTTCGCATACACCCAATCAATATTACAGTATTTCTAATTTTCGTTCAAATATTATCATTTACACTGGTGTGATATTTCCGTGGAAAAAAATGATTAAAAATTTATTTCAGTGGAAAAAGTTAATTAAATATTAAATTTTTCTGCGAATCTGCGTTTTTCGATTTTCTTCCCCCATTTAAAACTATATCGCTTTTTATCAACCGACAAAACGTAAAAAATTGATAAACCGTGGAAAAGATCGTTGACTGATGATAAAGTATTTGAAACGAAATCACAAACACAACAAAAAATAGATAAACAAGGAGTAAAAAAAACCTCGAAACGAATCTGAAAACGATGGCAATGTCGACAATACAACGTGACCAATGTTATCGGACCGTTCTCGAAGTATGATTCACCTCGAAGTATTATCAATATTGATACGTTTTTCGTTTATTTACAATTTATTCGTATAATTTGTTACGAATATGTACAAACAATGTATCGAATATTTGTGTATTATTTACGTCGTAATTATTTATATTTTTTGATTCGGCGGTGAAGAGAACGAATTTCGTGAACGAAATACCCACGAAAAAAAATTCAAAATGGAATATTAATTTTTTTATCGGTCGTAAAATAATTTTATGCAGAATTGAACGCGAGCCAGACACATTCTCTCATCTACACATCACGAAATTTCAATTATAATTATGATATGGTGTGTATATTTTTTTATGGTGAAAATTATTGTTATTTGGAATTAAATTCATATGGCTGAAAAATTAAATGATGAGTATCCGCGATGTGGTGCTTTTTTTGGCTGAATTTTCTATTATTGTAATTTTCAGTTGAAAGTGGAGCAAAAAGGTCGGAATTATTGATTAGGAGCTAAAACTAAGGTGAAAGGGGAGGAGGTGATGTAAAACGTTAGAAACCATGTGGAAAACATATCTTAAGTTCTTTCTCTGGGCCAGACTAAACACGGTAGGGGATAGCTGAAGAAGTAGCGCGTCCTTCTCAATTGATGATACAGTTACTTTTTTTTTAGTTGGAAAAATTATGTTTGAGCTGAAAAATTTTTGGAAGCGATATTTTTTTGAGAAATTTTCATTTTGGATCAGAAAAAATGTAAAATTTGTATTTTTAGTGGAAAAAATCTGAAAATTTCTCAAAAATGATGAAGTCAAAAATGGCTGAAAAATTAGTAAGTTTCATTGTGACATCAGGGAGGGGGGGGGTGAATTAATTCAAATAGGTATATTGAAACGTTGGAAGTCCTGAAACACCAGAAATCATTTTTACCAATTTTAAAAGCACAATTTCAACCTGCCTACTCTCTCATTTATAAATCAGTGAAAATGATCGAAAATCGCTGGAAAACAGTCAAAATTGCAGCACAGTAATAATTCAGTGAAAACAATTTCACTGAAAGCAAACAGTGAAAAAAATTATTAGAAAATCAGTATGAAAATTCACTAAAAAGTGAGTATAATTTCTGAAATTCGCGGAAAAATTAGTGAAATTCTTTGGAAGATCAGTGAAATTTGCTGAAAAATCAGTGAAAATTCGCCGAAAATCAAAAAATTTCACTGATTTTTCCTGTGCTGCAATTCTGACTATGTATTTATCAGTGACATTTCACTGATTCAAAATGAGAAAGTAGTTCATTTGAAAGTGCCTGAGATGTGACCCACCTAAAATATTACACATCGAAATGAAAAACATTCAGGGACTAGGAATCAGCCAAAAAGTTGACTCCCGACTCCGGCTTGACTCCCGGAGTCAAGGGAGAAAGTTGACTCCTGACTCCACTTTGACTCCGGAGTCAATTTATGACCTTGACTCTTTGACTCTGCTCAACTCCGGAGTCAATCTATGACCTTGACTCTTGACTCCGCTTGACTCCGGAGTCAAGGGGAAAAGTTGACTCCTGACTCCACCTTGACTCCGGAGTCACTTTCAGACCTCGACTCTGACTCCATATTGACTCCGGAGTCAAACTCACACTCTGACTCCTGACTTCACCTGGACTCCGGAGTCAATTTCAGACCTTGACTCCTGACTCCGCTTGACTCCGAAGTCAATCTATGACCTTGACTCCGGAGTAATCTTTGACCTTGACTCCCTGACTCCGGGTTGATTTCGGAGTCAAGCCGGAGTCGGAGTCAATTTGGAGTCAGTTTGACTCCGACTCCGGAGTCGACTCCTATTCCCTGATTTTAAATGTTATATTTTCTGTTAGTTTTATTTTCGGTTTAGCATTTTTTTGACTTGAACCTCCTTCCCATTCCCAGGCCTGTTCAGAAAGAGGGGGTTCTTTCGAGTTTTTTTAAGGGGCCCTCTAGGACTAAAAAGATCTGTCTCTTTACTGCAAGAGTTCTCCACGTCGTATAGACATTCGAAAGACTTTTTTTGTTCTTAAATTTTTTCTCCTGGGCCTTGATTTTCTCTTTACGGTCCTGCCCATTACCTTTTCAAACTTATCCAAATTCTCAGCTGAAATCATGCCTTTTCATTTATTCTAAAAAATCTCAAATTTTTCAAATCTCAGTCATTGTATGTAAGAGGTAGGAGTTGAGGATTTCGTATCTTCCTCAGGATTGAAATGTTGATAAAATTATAATATATCAATATCAGCTATTTTGGATACATTTTCTTTTGAAAATGTTTGCCTTTGACCACTTCTGCTCGATTACTTTACATAAAAATCTGGTCCCTTTGTTTTTTCCTGTGAAAAATTCAAATCTTCAATAATTTTATTTTTTATTCAAGCACTGCAGAAAATTGTTCATTATTTTTACGAAAAGAACCATAAAAAATTATGGAAAAGGTCATAAAAATTCAAAAGGCTAATTTAATAGACATTGTGGAATAGAATTTTCATAGTTTATTGATTTTTAAAAATTTGTTGGTGGGTGGGGGGGGGGGTCATCAATATGATATTTCCTAAAAGAAGAAAAATATCAGGTAGGTAGCTGGAAAAAATCAGGAATCCTTGTTTTCTGATTTCGGTACGGACCTTGATTGATTGGTCAAACAAAAATGTCAAAAAAGTATTTCAAAAATGCTAAAAAAAAATTCAAAAGCTGAATCGAGTTTTTCTTGGCAGGCCAGAAAATTCAGCTAAAAATTACCAATAATGAATTAAAACGACAAATTTTATAATTCTAATGCGTGTACGTCTCCGTACGAAGGCGTATCATAGTCTCGCAGTGGTTGTTGTTTTTCAATGCAGATATTCTTTTATGGCTCACGGTACTAAATTCATATCAAAACGAATACGAAAGAGAAAGAAAGAAAGGAAAAAAAAAACAAATACACGACGACGTACGACTATTTAGTATACTCTGTTTACCCCTCCTTGCCCCTCCATCCCCTTTTAACCGCACTTAGCCTATCTCGGTAGTAATTATTTTGACCCTTTACGACGAAGTTCTCTTTTTATGGCTGCGTGTGTGTAAATACGACGCTAGCATACGTCACTCTTTTACGAACACGCGAAGAAGACGAACCGACGCTGACGGTGGTGGTTTGATTCACAGGGAGAGTAATTTTGAGTCAGTGTGACTGTGGGTGATGGAGATGGCTCATCTCGTCGCAGGGATTTCCATTCCGGCTCATAAATGTTATAATATGTACTCGATCGAGTATATAGATAAGTTTCGTACATCTTAATTGATGTGGAAAGTTTAACGTGGCGGGTATAGCTGCGAGGGAGAAAGTTCTGTAGAGCTATTGGGACTGGGATGTGGTCATAAAGATTAAGGTTTTAAGAGCGCGTGTCTAAAAAAAAATAAAGTACGGCAATGTAACGTACGAAGTCGATATATCGAGAAGAGGTGATTTATTAATCGGACGAGATTTATTTCCGAAAATAAACTGGCTTATGGAACGACGTCGAGGAGTGGCGTTTTATAAGGTGCGAGGAGGATTTACTATACGATGTGTAAATTAGCTGACGGCTTCGTACCCGTAAGTAGAAGTACTCGGTGTTTGGATGCGCATCTTACCTTATGTGTAAGACTGCGTCTTGGTAACCTGTAATTTCGACGATGGTTTATTGAAAAAAATAGTAGCGATAAAAACCAGGTTACGTACGACTTGGAATTGTCGAGCTAAAAGGCTCTATAGGCTTTGAGATGGTACTAGAGGCGTTACGTAGGCAGGTATATTTTTGATATTGAGCGGTTTGTATGATAAACTTTAGACCGTGTCGAGTGTGCTGCGAAGTGCTCGAAAACCGAGAACGTTTTGCGGCGACTAATTGAAAGCTCGTGTACGAACGGTGCGAAATGAAGTGGTTTTATAGTCGATGAAATTGTGTCAAGATGATTTTACTCGGTGGCGTTTTTTGTATAATTTGTAGTACGCGGTGCGGGCGAAAATTGAGATAATTTACGTATCGTGAAGAAAAAAACGTCTTGAGAGCTCTGCAACGCCGTATAGGATCGAGGTAGGCAGCCGATATGACAGGAATGTGGGTTGTGTTGGGGTATGGTTGAATGAAGGTGAAAATGGGCCAGAGGTGAGATTATTGAAAACGTTTAAAGGATTTGAATGGCGAAAAAAAGGGGTTTTAAATTTTCAAAAGTCGAAGAAAATGTTCAAGGTGGATTTTTTTGAAGTTCGCGATGATTCGAGAAACTTATTGAATGAATTCTGAAATTAGGAGAACGAAATAATTGAGAATAAAAAGTTGAGGAAAAAATTGTTGAAACGTAAATAAATTGAGCTTTGGAGTGCGGTGGGGGTATATTTTTGATGAGCAGCTCATCGTTGAAAATTTTGGGTGTCTTTCTTAACAACCCCATAACTAGACGGATCCCTCGAATTAGACCAAAAAAACAGTGGATATTTATTTTTCTGAGTAACATTTTTGAGTACTTACTACTTACACGCTTGATACGATGGCTTAGGGTCTTTCCTGGTAAGGGTATTCGGTCAAAATTGACCCAAAATGTTACTTTCAGTATAAAACCCCCAACAAATTTTGGCCCTCAACTCCCCTCCCCCCTTTCGGAATTATTGCACCTCCGGGCATCATAGCGGGTAACTTTTTTTTAGAGTGTTTGTCATTTTTTTCGATTTCAGTCACCCTTTGGTTACTTTTCAAGTCTAAAAGGTCACTTTGGTTACCCCTCAAAAGTCACTTTTTCTTCGCACTTCCAGCAAAAAATTCAAATTTTCACGTAGAAATTGCTATTTTTCAAAATTCGTCAAGAAAAAAAATTAAAAAATTGATTTTTGCTAGTTTGTTTGTTGTTTTGACGAAGAAATTTAATAAATTAAATTATTCGCGTCTTTTCTGTTGATTTATCTTTGAAATTTTTTCAGAAAACTACAAAAAAATTACCCCCCCTCCCCCTCAGAAAACCGTAAAAAAATTATTTTTGGTTACTTTTTGATTACTTTTTGCTCAAAAAAAGTTACTGAAAGTCACTTTTTTCTTCAGAAATTTCGCAATGATGCCTAAAAATTTTTGAATTTTCACATATTATACATCTTGACGAATAGTAAGTAGTAAGTACATATGTGTGAGAATTTTTTGAAATTTTTCAGTTCACATTTTTCTAATTTTTTTATGTTGATGAAATTTTCAAAAAAAAATTGGGGTTTTCCAGATAATTTTTTTTTATTGATTTTGTCAAGTTGTCAAACATCGCATAATACATTTTTTTCTGATTCCAAAATTGGATGCAACATACTCAAAAAAATCAAAACAAAAAAAACACGATTTTTCGCTACCTTTTCATTATTAACAAAAGAGGAATCCCAATTCAAAGTAAAATTTTGAGCTGAAACAAAAATACATCGAAAATACATCATAAAAGCCCCATATCCAAAATTTAAAGTGCTGAAGTGCATTTCTCAGATTTTGACGGATTTTTGAAATTTTAAAATAACCTCATTGCCCTGCAAAATATGAAAATTTGATCTGTCTAATCAATGAAAAAATCTGAAATTTGGTATATACCCTATTTTTGACATTCCGAATCAATTGAAAGCAGTTTCGGAACCTCCAGAAAATTTTGAGTTAAAATTCTTATTTTTGGCTGTAAATTTTGTCTGGAAAAACATATGGATTTCAACTGAGTGTTACGAATTTTGGAAAATTATGCTTTAATCGATAAAATTTCAAATAGGTCACCAATATAAAGGTATGGTTCTGTATTTTTTGTACTCCTTATAAAAATAGGTAATAGGTACTAGAGTTTGTAAAAAAAAATTGGGCCATTGGTGCAAATAGGGAGGGGAGTGGGGTGGTGTCTGGGGAAATTTGTGGGCACCCATCGTTGACTCAGGGTTGAAATTTAATGAGTCTTGCGCAAAATATGTTCACTCGATTGAGAAATATATTCGAGAAATTATTGTGGATTTTGCGAGAAAATAAATGAGAAATTATCCTGCGAAGAGTGGAATAGGCAAAATGCGAGACTGTAGATGCGAATATTTAGTGTGTGGCTGGTTTTGTAGGCAGAAATGGAAACTTGAAAGAAAATTCGTAATGTATTGATTGCAAATGTATGATTTTGAAATTTGAACGAAAAAAATTAAATGATGATATAATTTTATGAAATATCGATTTTGCAGTATCGAGTACTTTTTACATTTTTGAAAATTGTCACAATCGATTACAGAAAGGTAATAGATTTTTTGTATTGATTTTGAAATTCTGATTTTGCAGATTTAAAAAAAAAATTGTCAATTTTTAATCAATTTCATTTATTTTTTTGAAAAGTTTGTAAGTATGGATTTTTTTAATGGGTTCAAATTACGAGGAGTTCAACAGTCAACGCAACATGAGTTTTATAAAATTTTTTTCTTAATTTATGAAGAGAAGGGCATTTAAATTACAAACCACCTGAGGAAGAGAGTGCGAAGGACGTACAGAAGAACCAAGAACACCTATTTAAAACTTTCGATCTTAAAATATTAATTTTTTCTTCTGTTTTCAATTATTTTTTTCACTTTTTCGAATTCATGTATTTCAGTTTTCTAAGATTTGCATATTTTTTGAAATTTTTTATTGAATTTTAATCCCATTATTTACAAGAGTGTATGAATAAAAAAATTGGAAAA
This sequence comes from Pseudococcus viburni, assembly GCA_033439095.1. Classification (NCBI taxonomy): domain Eukaryota; kingdom Metazoa; phylum Arthropoda; class Insecta; order Hemiptera; family Pseudococcidae; genus Pseudococcus; species Pseudococcus viburni. The sequence continues at coordinate 280,475 of JAVBJF010000118.1, read as the reverse complement.
ATAGGTAAAAATTCGAACTCTTCTGTGCTGCCCCCCACCCACCCATTGTAGAAAATTTTAATTTCCAAGCTGACAGATACTGATTTCAACTTTTTAGTTTTATTGTTTTTTTGGGAAGGGAAGGGAAGGGAGGGGAGTGGAGGGGGAATTTTCAACATCGACTTCAATGTTACCGTTATGAGGCGGGGAAAACTGCTGATGCAATTTGCCCCCCCCTCCCAAATAGTAACAAAATTGCACTTTTTGGTCGAATAAATTACCTGGGATCAAGTTGAATAATGTGTAAAAATGTGTTGAATGAAAAAAAATTGTGAAAAATTGAATTTTGGGCGAGATGAACAGATTTTGGTTCGAAATTTAAATCTTTACCTCCTCCCTCCCCATCCAATTAGACCATATTAGACAAATTTCAATTCATTCCTCACAGATACTGATTTCAACATTTTTATTGTATGATTCATTTGAAATTTTTTTAGCAGAATTAAATGGACAATTTCCGTTTTTTTTGTGTTTCAGGTGAGTTACAGACAGATTCCATTCTCCTTATTAGAATAAAAAATACGAATGAGTAAGGTAATGATTCATGATTCTTGAGAAAATCTAATTTTATTAATAATTGATTGATATTTTTAAAATCAATTTAGCCTATTTCATTAATGGATCTTTCATGGATGAATATAGATTTCAATTTTTCAATGTTATTGATATTTTTTATCTGTCGATTTTTTCCCCAGTCTGTTCAATTCATTTTAATTTTTATTCTTAACCATATTTTGAAAATAATTATGGCTGCTAACTTTTCAATAAAAAAAGTTTTTTTTAATGTTCCTGCAATTATTGAAAATAATTTTTATTGGGCCAGTTTTGAGAATAATCAATTTTTTAATTTGTGGTGACGATTTCCAATTTTCGAGTTTGTCAAATCCAATTTCATTAATATTTCGAAGTTTATCAGTTTTGATTTTTAATGTTAATTTTCAATCTGTGATCTGATGGATATTTTGAAAATAATCAGGTGTGGATTTTTTTTAAAAATCGTTGTCGATGTTTTAGTCAAATTTTGAAATGATTGATTCTATCGATTTTATGCAAAATTTGAAAAAAGTGGATTTTTGATATCGATTTTTTGTTGGTCTTAATCGTGTCTTGGGAGTAGGTGTTTTTTTTTCATCTTTTGAAATCAAACTATCAAGACATGCTGAGACTTTTGGTCTGTTCTGACGAAAATAATACTGAAATGTTGATCTCCATGTCGAAAGGGTTAAATATTTCTATATACCTGATTTTTTTCCTCATTGTACAGAATTTTCTCAGCTTTCACTCTTCTCCTCGTTCCAAATAGACTGAAGATTGACCCCACAGTTGAGGTTTATAAGGATAAAATTACCAGATTAGATTTTCATCCTATTTTATTATTTTTCTTGATTTAAGAAGGTGTACTTGAATGAGGATTTTTTTTTTTGCTGAGTCTGAGTGTGTTATTTTCGATTTGAAATATTTTGACCAGAAACCAGCATTTAAACTTAATCCGACGTCGTTTGATTTTCGTATTTTTTTTCATTTTTCAACGTCGACGAAAAAAATACTCGTATATTGTTTTTTGTTTTCACCTTAGTGGACTGTTGCATTAAGAGATCAACAAGCGAACCCTACCGAACCCCATTCTTTCTCTCGTTACCATTTCGTTTATACGAGATTTTGATTTATTCTGCGGTACCCAAATACCATCTAAAGAGAGAAAACAAAAACACCGAAAATAAAAATAGGTAAAAAAAGAGAAAAAATGAAAGAAAATCCGCATTACGCGGATTATAACAGCGAACGGATGTTGGCGTTTTTGATTCACGTGTAGACAAAGCCCGAACACGAAGAGGGAACTGAAAAATACGACGACCCGTTGCGGAGTTTGCGCGTGAAACGAAAATACGAAAATGACAGAAAAAGACACTGTTTGCAGTGATTCTTTGAAATTATTTTATTCCGGATTAGATCGAGGTTGGTAAGGGGGGCTAATGTAATAGTGGTCGTTTCTAAAACGCGGATAAGTACACGGTTGGGAGCTCTTCGAAGACGGTATTTCATTTTTCGTATTAAAAAGATTTTTCGCTCGTGTTGGATAAAGGAAACGTAAAGTTGAAGTATTTTATTTTCATGAAAGTGTAAGAGTTTTAAGAGCGAATAAAATCGAGCATACGACGTGTTTTGAGCTCATCAGATGGCAAAAGATGAAGAGAAGATTTATTTTAGCGACCTGGTTTAAAAGAAAACGTCGCGTTGCATAACGAATGCCTGAAACGAGAACGAGAAGTTTTTAGATTTGCATACAGCGAGCGATATACGGCGCTGTGGTGATAGATTTGCCTACCCAAGCGATAGAAGGAGCAATTTATCGAAGCTGCGAGATGGCGCATCGAGAAACTGGAATATTATGTGGAAGATAGATTTTCTAGCTAAAATAAGGCCCTAGACCCAAAAAAATTAGCAGAAAGGGGAAGTTTCGTATGTAAGCTCAATAGGGTATGTATTTTAATACTCTCGAATTTCCCTAAAATCGGTGGATATTTTGTCCCCTTTTTGAGGGGTGAGCGAGTTCAAATTTTGGTTTTTTGGCTAAAGGCACTTACGGAAAAAAAGTTGGAACAACAATTGCAGAGCACAAAAAAACGAACAATTTTGCTATTTACAATTTTTCCCCAGGATGTTTTGGGGAGGGGGAGGGGGAGCTGGGGCCTTCGAAAAAAATCCAATTTTGAAAATTTTTCATTTACACAAATGAGAAAAAGTAAAAAAATGTAAAATGCTCGTATTTTATGCGCTACAACGTCTGTTTGAACCAATTTTTCGAATTTTTCACTGTAGCCAGGGTGTCTATCGGTCGCGAAAGTCGCAAAAAAGTCGCGAATTTTGATTTAGGTCGCTAAAGTTGCTAAATTGACCCAAAATTTTCAGAAGTCGCGAATTTTTCCGAAATTACTTGAATTTTTTTCGCCCTGTACAAAACCGAAAAAGTAAAGAAATTTCACTTTTTTGAACATTTTTTCTTGGGATTTTCAAAGGGGTATCGTGTCGATTCTCGGGAAAATCTACGAAATCGGAGAATTTTGTAATTTTTAGTGGGATGTTTTGAAAATTCAGAAGGAGAAATCGTTTAGAAATATGTCTCTTTTTTGCTGTTTTTAAAAATAAATTCTTCAAAACCAATTTCGGCCTTGCTTCGTTCGGGCAGTAACTATTATCTTCTTCAACATAAAATAACTCACTTTTAGAAAATTTTTGTGAAAAATTGTCTTTTTTTAAAATTTAAGACGTATTTCCTTCCGCGTATGAAATTTTTTCTGTATTAAATTTGATCTCGGTGATGGGGGGGGGGGGGGTGTCAAATTGAGATCGAAAAGTCGATTAACTCGATTTTTAGTAATTATTTGTGTAAATGAGAAATTTTCAAAATTGACTTTTTTCCGAAGGCCCCAGCTCCTCGCCCGCCATGACGTCCTAGGAAAAAATTGTAAATAACAAAGTTCTTCGTTTTTTTATGCTCTACAATTTTTGTTTCAATTTTTTTTTCGTAAGTGCCTTATTTCAAAAGTTACACCCGAAGAACAAAAATTCGAACCCCCTCAATCCCCAAAAGGGGAACAAAATATCCACCGATTTTAGAGAAGTTCGGAAATATTAAAATACATACCCTACTGAGCTTATATACGAAACTTACCCTTTCTCAGAGGTGTCGTCAAGGGGGGCCCGGAGGTGCCAGGCCCCCCTCGGAATTAATTCTGGCCCCCGCTTGGCCCCCCAAAAGTTATGTTATATTTATAAATTTACATTACACTTACATCAGAAAGGATTTTCAAAGCATTAAAACATGAAAAAATGTCTTTTTAGGGCATTAAAAATCCAATTTTTTCAAAGCTTCGCCCTCGCTTCGCTCGGGCATGAACAAAGTCACGATTCTATGATCTATTTGAGACGAAAGGGCAGAAAAGGCTTCCTTTTTACCCCCTCCCCATTTTTAGCAGGTGAAAAAAGTCAGTCTCCACTCCCCCTCCCCTCCCTCTTTTCCATTTCGAAAAAGCAAAAAAAAGTTGTCCAACACACGGCCCCTTTTGTGCCCCCCCAATTTTCGATTCTGACGACGCCACTGCCCTTTCTACTAATTTTTTTGAGGTCAAAACCAAAAACTTCTTGGACTAATTCGATATAAATTACGGATTTAAGGATTACCCAATGTAGTATTAGAAAAGGCAGGGAGAAGAATTCGAAAGGTATTACGAGGTTGTTGTGTACCTGTGAGATGACACCTGACAGACCTTTACAAGCTAAAATTTGTAGTGGCCAGATTTTCAACGATGCCTACCTGTTCGGAGTACTTCGAGAGAGGTACGATTAAAGCAAGGTCTTCTGGAGCTAGGAGTCTGCGGCACAGACGAGCAGCACGTCGTGCGTGGTACTATGAAAAACGAAAGAAAGAGACGGATGATGTGAAAACGACCAAATTACAGGTTAGCGGGGTACAAAGCCTGTGATTTAATGACTACGCTTATTGCTTCGGTAAGTCTTCCGTTTAATTCTATAGTGAGGCGTTCTTTTTATATAATTTCGACGATAGAAGGCGAAACAGAGTAGGTTTTTTTTCCACTCACCCGTCTGTTCGAGATGTATATTATACTACGTGTATAGCAAGTGATAATGTGGTATGTACCTAGTCCCAGACGCAGGTACCTGTACATCGAATGAACCTGATCCTAGATACTATTTACACGGTTAAAAAGGGTTATTTTCTCAGCTCGTAAAGGAGCGATGCGGTTACGCTACACTCGAATAATATTGTTTCAATAAAATAGACGAAGGAGCAAGATTGAAGAAAATTCTTCTATCCTCGAACGATTACGCATCAGCTGCGAACATATTATAAGAGAAGAGAATCGAGAAATGGAAATTTGGCGCGTTATTAAAATATATACACTGGATGCAGCGCGACCGCGAACAGATATTATGTACACGATAAATATGGCTCCAGGGCGTACAGAGGTCGTTCGTATATATACGAAAGAATTTTGTAATACCGTTTGAAATAAGCGAACTTGTAGTATAATTTGTCGGCGACTCGAGTTGTAAAATAGCGATTATTATGCCCGCTCGAGAGTAACTGGAGCGTGTTTATTTGGCCGAAAACTGCCCGAAGCTGTGGAGGTGGTCAAATTTACCCGGTTGTAAAAATTTTCTTGCCTTTTTTGTCCGAATGACGGGCGTAGGTTAAGGTAAAATTTACTACGTAGGAAGACGGCACCGTTAAATTCGAACGAATTAGAAGCGTATTACGTAAAATGAGACGGTACTTTGTTGATTCGGACGTGCGTGTTGGTCCGGTTGCGATCGAGTAATTGGCGGTGTGACGATACTTTTGAGTGTGACGGATGAGCGAATTCGAGATGTCATTTTTTTCAGTAGGTTTTGAGGCGAGTGTTTTTGGAAATGTAGTTTGGTTGAAGTGACGAAGAATGAAGAATTGAAGTATATTGAAGCGGGTTTGACGAGTTTGACGATTGGGAACGAGTTTGATTTAGATTCTGAAACCAGTTGTCCGAAAATCCTTCGGAAAAATGATAATTCTGAAATAACTCAGAACACATTTAGAGCCTCAAAAATACATTTTTTTCGTCATTTGAATTATCAAAAGTAATAATTTAAGATATTGGGGCGGGGGGGATCTTTTCTTGAAATTATGAACTTACGAACCGGTTTCAAGCACATATGTGTGAAAATAATTCATTTTTTTGAACCCTAAAACTTTTGTTTGAAGTTTTTCCAAATATGTTGAGTTTTTAAAAAAATCTGCCCAACTCGTTTTAAATTATGGTGAACCTAATGAACCGGTTTCTCAAAATTTATGTGTGAAAATACTTGATTCTCAATCCTTATAACTTTTATCTAATGCTGTTTTCGATGTGTTAATTTTTCAGGAATTATTTGTAACCGGTTGTAAACCTGTAAACCGGTTTCTCAAAATGTATTTGTGAAAAATGCTCAATTTTTGATGTGAACAACTTTTATTTTGAACTTTTTTCAATGTTTTAATTTTTTGCTAAATTTTAAGCAACCGGTTGTGAACGTACAAACCAGTTTTCCAGATCAATGCACATGTCAAGTACACCAGACGTAAAATTGAAAGTTACCAGTTTCCTCAATTTCAATGATTTATTCCAAATTTTTCGATTTTTTGACTTTTTTCATCTGATGAATATTGATAACAGGTTTTGAACTAAACCCCCCTTTTTTTTAAGAAAAAATTTGAACCTTGAAAAATGTCCCTGATTTTGCGTTGAAAATTTTTGTCACGTGACTAATTTAAAAAAAATTATTTGGAAATAGTTACAGATTTTTCAATAAGTTTAGGTGGAACATTGGAAACTGGTTTCGAACCATCATAACTAGTTTCAAAAATGCATGAACTAGAAATGATTTGCTTTTCAAGATTTTGCATTATTCGCTGCATCTTTTCGCTTAATTGTTATTCGAATGATTATCTGTTGGTATTGTAACCAGTTGTGAACTTGCAAACTGGTTTCAAAGATGTAAAAGTACAAAATTATCTATGTTTATTTCTCTATAGTTTTTGTTTTGGAGCACAGTTTTATTTCATATGAATATTGGCAACAAGTTTTCAACTGATGAGTGAGTTCCAAACTGTAATATGTACCTTTTTCAGGCCATGGAATTTGTTTATAATCATAAAACTGGTCTTTAAGTTTGAAAAGCCGTTTCCAATTTATGAATCTAGTTTTCAAACCATATATTTTATTTTTATACCTTGAAACTGATTTCACAATCATTAAACCAGTTTCGTTATAGGTAACATGAAAGCTTTTTTAATCATAAAACTGGTTTCCAAACTTCAAAACCGGTCTTGTGTTTTCAAAACATGTAACTGGTTTCAAATAAAAATAGTTTCAAAAAATCGGTTTTGTATATTTCAACTGTACATCTAGGAACCAGTTTTACAAGCACCACAACCATAAAACTGGTTTTACAATCACAAAACTGGGGTTACCATCACAAAACCGGTTTTGCTACCATTGAAACTTTCCAATGATAAAACTGGTTTCAAACCTCAGAACTGGTTTCAAACTTCGAAACCGGTTTTGTATATTTCAACCATATTATCTAGTTTCACAACCATTAAACTAGTTTTGTAAGCATCACAATCAAGTAAACTGGTTTTACACTCATGAAACTGGTTTTACAGTCATGAAACTAGTTTTACAGTCATGAAACTGGTTTTACAGTCATGAACCTGGTTTTACAGTCATGAACCTGGTTTTACAGTCATAGAACTTGTTTTACAGTCATAGAACTGGTTTTACAGTCCTAAAACTGGTTTTACAGTCCTAAAACTGGGTTTACAGTCATAAAACTGGGTTTACAGTCATAAAACTGGGGTTACAGTCATAAAACTGGCTTTGTTACCGTTGAAACTTTCCAACCATAAAACTGGTTTCAAACCTCAAACCCGGTTTCAAACTTGTAAACCGGTTTTGTATATTCCAACCATATTATCTAGTTTTTCGACCATTGATGTTGAACTAGTTTTAAAGCATCACAATCATGAAACTGGTTTTACAGTCATCACCAAACTGGTTTTGCTACCGTTGAACCTTTCCAACCATGAAACCGGTTTCAAACTTCAAAACCGGTTATGTATATTTCAACTATATTTTCTAGTTTCACAACCATTGAACTGGTTTAGAGCATCACAATCATAAAACCGGTTTTACGGTCATAAAACTGGTTCTACAGTCATAAAACCGGTTCTACAGTCATAAAACTATTTTAACTGTCTAATCATGAAACCAATTTGGTAATTTCTTCACGTTTAGATGTTTTCTCGTTTCGAAACCATAAAACCAATTTTCCAATCATTAAACTGGTTTCAAACCCCGGTATGTTTTTAAAACCATAAAATCTGTGACAAAGCGATTAATCTTCTTTCATAAAATTTTCCGGGATGTGATGAGTGGGGAAGGGGGGGGCAAGTTGATCTGTGTGGGGGGGGGGAGGGGGTAGAGCTGCATTGAATTTGCTTTCCTTTTCATTCTGCTTTATATTATATCAACACGACTTTGAGCAATTTGCTTATTTGATTTTTATTCGTGCGTGTTTGATTCATGACAGGTGACTCAGTTTTGCGTCAAATGGTTCCAAACTTTTCAGGGTTTGATTTGAATCTGCTGGTAGAGCTCGTTAATATAAAACAATTGGACCCAATTTGTGGATTTTCATTGTAATCGGAGGAAGGGACGAAGGGACGAAGGTAGTGAGCTAGAGAAATGACTATACTCGTTCCTTTATGTATTAACATTGTGTTACAGCTGAATTAAGTAATTTGCCAACGAATCGTGAGTCGTTTCCGTTCGATTGATAATTGGGGGTCAAGAGTAGGGTCAAAGAGCCCTATAAAATAACTATATCCATAAAATTCGAAGTATATAAACCCGATAGTGTGGAGAAGGCGATATTCCGAAGAGAGCGCGAAAATTACGACGACGTCTCAGCTTCAGCTTCATCTCGGACGCAATCAACATCCACAAAACACCCGTCTCATCCAAAGCGAGCGTAAATTTAATAAATAGGTAATTTAACCCGAGCCTAGTTTCGCCGGTTTTCTCGCTAATACGATCATTTTATGAATCAGCGTTATAATTTGACGTTACGTGAGTAAGAAGAGTAAAGAAGAAAAAACACATAAGCGGAGATTATTTATGGCGTAACCTACGAAAAATCAAGTTCGCTGAGAAGGTGCGAGTGCGTGCGACCGTGGCAGTCTCGATCTGCTCTACGAATGCTTATATATTTAAGCCTATGTAAGCGCGCACCATTCGGCCGAAACGTAGGTATCTGTCCGGCGTTGTGTGGCAGAAAAAATGGCCGCGCGGTGATGGTGCCGCGAAGTAATATTATTATGGAAACGTATTAGACGCTTTATTACTTCCACGTTTGCTAGTTTATCTATGGCATACGATGTAGATATATTTTCTCTCTGTGTTCCGTTCCGTACACGACAGCTACTTAAAAATTTTGATTGATTGTTGCCGTTATTAGCGAATGAAAAAACAACGAATAGGTATTAAGCCGGTAAATATACCGTGGCTGGATCGTTATGTACGTGTACAGGTTTGGCGAATTCTTGGCCGATGTGTTGGAGATGTTAATGTGGTCCGGTTATGGTTGAAAAAAGGGAGGTGAGGTGTGAATTTGCGCGAAATTGGTGTTGGTTTTTTTCAAGCAGAGGTGTTGGGTGGAGGGTAAGGCAGATTTGATTGATTAATGTGGATCAATGAAGGATTCGCGTGAAGGGCAAACCGAATGTTCTGAAAATTCCAACTCTTAGATGGAAAATTTTCGTCAATTTGCTACATTATTCCTAGTCTTGTGTTCAATCCATTGAGACATTCTCATTATCTTTTCCCTTTCCTTCGAAAACCACGAAATTAAATACTAAATAGTCCTGTGCCATTGGACAAAAAAATGGCAAAGTACGAGGAAATTTCCATCCAAGCTTTTTTTGGCTTAATTGACTCAGGACATTACATTGAGCAACATGACATCACTTCCTGTCCTCCGAAGGGTCCAGCGTCCAGGAGACTCCTGAGGGAAATTGAACCCCACGAGTTGTTTTTTTTTGCTTATAACTCGATGGAAACGTCATTTTTCAAGAAATTAAAATTTTTCAACTGTAATCCAGCCAGATTGGAAAAAAATATACCAAACCCTGAAATAACACAATCTTGATTTTTTTTTCGTATTTTTTGCTAATACAATGGTCTACCCAATCAATATATTGAAATGTCCATACCGAGGAGCATCCGCTACCTCCAGGAAAGGGAGAAATGCTCACTGAAACCCAGTTTTCCTTGAATATTTTCTCCAATACGCCTCAATATTGAAAAATGGTTGTATAATCGTGTTCTACACGTAATTTCCTATCAGAGAAGTTGATTTTTTTCAACCCCCTGCCCACTTCTTTGATAAAAAATTAAGAGTGAAAGTGAAAACATCTAGTTTTTGAACAATCGCAGTATTTTTTGGAATACTAGAAAATACTCAGAACTGGGGAATGGGGGGGGGAGGAGGGTGCAGGGAGTGCATTTTGCACCGAGCTCTCATTTTTCAAGGAACCGGTAAGAGGCTGCCTTGAAATTTCAATTTACGTTTCATTTCTAGAAAATATGCTATGAATGAACAAAAAATCAATTTTCAGAATGTTCACTTTTAGGAAAACCTAAAAATCCTGAAAAAGTCCGGAAATTTTGAAATTTCTGCTGGAATTTTGTAAAAATTCAGAAGAAATTACCTGTGAAGTGTTTTTCTGGCCATTTCATCATAATTTTTTCCCCTTGCTTTGCTCGAGCCAAATTATACCATTCCTTAGTATAAGTATCTTATTTTTTTATTTAGCATTTGTTAACCATATTGAACAAAAATAATAATTGTCAAAGTGTACGTTTTTGTCCATAAAATTATAATTTTTCAAAAAAAAAAATCCCTTGTTTCACTAGGGCAATAAATTTTTTATTCCTGCTTTTTTACTTAAAAATCTCAGAAAAATTGTTTGAATCTTGGCGAATGTTTTAAGACAGAACATTTTCAAAAAATATTACACTTCATCGTTACGATTTTCAATTTCTATACTATGAATCTCAATTTTAGAAAATCCTTTCAAAAAAGCACATTTTTTTATTCTTCTTCACTCAAAGCATTGAGAAAACCAAAAAAATTGACACGAATCATTTCACCTCCTCTTTAGAATCTTTTTTCATTTCAAAAGAAACTCATATGTACTTACTAAAATAGAAATTCAGTCATGAAAAAGTCATACTTCTTATGTTGGTCTTACAATTCTTCAAGACACCTTGAAAATTCATTTAAAACCTATTTTGTTTGGAAACAATTTACTGATGCCCTTGACCATTATCACGTGATGGAATTTACCCCCCCCCCCCCCCCCGATTCATAAATATCATGTGTAAAAAGTCTAGAAAAATTGGTCTGGAAAGCTTGGAAAAGTCAGGGAAAATCATTCTGAATTATTGTAAACACTCTTGATTTTTCTATACTAAAATTGCAATTTTTAAAAAATTTTCCTATACAAGGTATCTAACAGGTAATGAAAGTCATGAAAAAGCAGTTAATTCAGTCAACATTTCAAGAAAAATTGGAGAAAAAATAAAAAACCTCGATATTTTCTTCATAATATGCTTTGCGTTCATTTTTTTCAAAGTCATTACTCCATCCTTCGTATCTTTTTTTTCGTAAGTACATAATTCGTTTATTTTTAAAAAAATTATTTCGGTTTAAAATACAGATTTTTTCCAATTCAAAATTTTGTCTGTAATGAATTTGATTTCGCTGATTTTTTGTGGAGGGGGGGGGGGGTCGAGTGTCGAGTTGAGAGGTTCTTGAAAATTGGTGAAAAAATGGTTAAAAAGTAATGATTTTTCAACGAAAAAAACTTTAGATACCCTGCTATAAAAAAGAGTATTTAAAAGGGACGGTAGCAAAAAAATGACTAAAGAAAACTGAAAAATTAATTTCAACTTTTTCAAGAGGGGTAAGACCCACAATTTTTGTGTGCACCGGTCTCGCATCCACTCTCACTAGCTCTGAAAATACTTATGCCAGCTGCCCAAAATTTTACCACTAAAGTATAATTTTTTCATGCAAACTATGTGCAATAAAATAATGTTTTGGAAAAATAAACTTTAATGAAAAATCGACTTTTTCTACTTTGAAATGATTAAAGCAGAAATATATCATGGCCGAACGTAGCGAGGCCGAAGCTTTTGAAAAATTGGATTTTCAAATATCAAAAATAAGCTTTAAGGAGAATAAGAACAATGAAATTAATTGGAATAATTTTAAAGAAAAGTGCGAAAAAATCTCTTTTAAATTACAAGTACAACTATAACATTTTTTTGGTTGACGAGTGAAAATTTTTAAATTGTAAGGTAATTAATAATTTTTTTTCTAAAAAAGCATTTATTACAACGGTTTAATAATTCTTCGATGGGAAAATGATCAATTTTCAGTTGGAAAAGGTTGGGAAAATGACTAATTTTCCCAACTAAAAAGTGAAAATTTTGTTGATTTCCGACTGTTGAAATAGGTAACCATTTTATTTATTCATTTTTCATTAAAAAAATAAATACTTATCGTCCCAACTGACATTTTTACTCATCACTGGGAGAACGACCAATTTTGAGTTGGAAAAATAACCAATTTTGAGTTGTGAAAATTACCAATTTTGAATTGAGAAAATTACCAATTTTGAGTTGGGAAATTTACCATTTTCGAGTTGGGAAAATTACCAATTTTGAGTTGGATTGGAACAAGTGAAAATTTTGTTGATTTCCAACTTTTGAAATAACACTTTTATTTATTATTTTTCATCAAAAAAATTAATCCCAACTGTCCAATTTTCCCAACTGATGTGTTAAAATGTTCAATTTTCCCAACTCACAAGTAAAAAATTTCCTCAGGGGAAGCTCCCCCCCTCCCCCCTATCGGTGCGTCACTGTTTCGACGAAGAAATGGACTTTTTTGAAAAAATTAAACCTTTCTGATGGGAAATTTCGTGTAGTACATGAATATTTTGCCATTTTTCAATTTTGATGCTTATTGAAGAAGATATTCGAGGAAACCGGTTTTCACAGAGCATATGTCTACCTTCCCACCCCGGGGGGTAAACTTTTTTGTACCTATATTGATTACTAGACCATTTTATAAACAAAAAACGAAAAAAAAATCAAGTTTGTATTATTTCAGCGTAAAATTCTAACATGTTAGACTACTTTTCGACATCTCAATTCGATAAAAAAAATTTCCATGATTTTTTTTCACCTCGTCCGACAACTTTTCTACTCGTATGGTACTCTACGATTCATAGATTAAAAATTTTTTCACCAGAACCAGCGAAATTTTCTCGTAAACCGGTTCGATAATGGTACAAGTTCGTTTAACCCTCACTATGTAAGTTCGACCCATAATATAAAGATGAATATAAGAGCTCAGAGGACACACCATACCGCATATTAGCCAAATATTTCGAACCAACGTCGAGATCACCCTGTCTTTAAACTTTTTAAACACATACTGCTAGATGCTGGTATGCGATAATTACCCGTTTGTTTTGGAAGTCGTCTTTGATAACCCTGTTTGACTTATTCTATCGAGGTAAAGTAAAAAACTATACGAGGGGTATTCGAAAGGTTAGCGAATCGCAGGTGTTAACGTTACGTCTCGAGAGTATTTATCTGTACTCGTAAATTCACAAAGCTCGTCTGTCCTGTCGTCGTAGGCAAAATGGATTCCCGGTGTATATTTGGACGTTTGTTACAAGCGCCCACTGCCGTATCTTCAAATAGGGTAAAAAAAATTACTCGAGAAAAAAATTACCTCGAAACTGGTTTATCTTCGAGTTGCTGCGTTGAAACAACATACGAGTAATTGAATTTGTTAGTCGTGTATTTAATCACAAGTTGTATACGCATTGAGTTATTTTTTTATTCGCATCGGTTATCTCGGTTGATTTATAGTTTTACCAATTTTACTTATCAGTACCGTTTTTTTATTCTGTTTCCCTTGTGGATGGGTATGGGATGGATAATAGATTCACAGTGTGTGTTTGCATGAAATTGATGAGATTGTGAGAATATAGGTTTATCTCGCGGTGTGTTTGGAGAGATTGTTTTAATACGCGTGACAAGACGATTATCGTCGTCGTAAACCGATAAATACGTTAATACGAGTGAATTAGAGAGGCATAGTTCCCAAAACTGTATAGAATTACGTATATATTACGTAGATTATTAAACAAGCAGGGAAATACCAGTTTACGGTAATTAAGGCGTATTTATAGAGCTATTAAAGGTTTACTTAGGTTTGCTGTTGATCGTGGTATTCTTTTTTTTATAAACGTATTCTAATGTATTGTTGTTTGTTTTGTATTATGTTACAGGTATGCGAATTCTAAGATGTATTTGATACGATAGATACGTTAATTGAAAATGGAAGGTGGATGGTGGACGGTGTATGTGGTAAGAGGTCAAATCTGCGATTGTTTGAATAATTTTTCGAAAGTTGTATAAGTAAGGCCCTTGCAAGATCTTAAAATGACAAAACGAAAATGGAAAAAATATCGTATCCTCTGAAACAAGCTTCAGGATGTCGTGATCTTTAACTGAATCCGAAAAAAAGGTCCAAAATAGCTACACTGAAAAAATTAATCAATTAATTTTATCCAAAAAAATAATAAAGGGCCACCATTTACAAAATTGGCAAAATTTATGAATGGTGCCCAGTTATTACTATTATTATTTTTTTTTTTTTGATAAAGTTTATCATTTTTTGGATAATTAAACTTTATCATTTTTTGGATAAAATTTATCATTTTTTAACACTTTTTATTTATTTTTCATTTCTCATTTTTGTCGGTGTATGGAAGCATTGAAAATGTCTCAAAAATTTCTGATATGCGAAAGTAAACTTTGACATATTCTAAAATTTGTTTCAAATTTCATTTGAATTGTGTAAAATAATGTTCAAATAGCTCAAAATAAAATGACGTGAAAATTGATAAAATTGCGAAAATTGATATCAGATTTATAAGAAGTGTTTTTCCGAAAAGGCCTTATCACCAAAAACCCTAAATGGTGAAAGGGATTTGATGTGAATTTTTTTCACACTGGAAAATGGCGATGAAGCATCTAGCATGAAAAAAGAAGAATTTTTACACCTGAGCCCCTTTTGTCATGTACGGTTTTTGGACCAGGTTGTTTTGGAATATCACTCGTCTCCTCTTTTACCAAAAACATGAAAAAAATTTGATTAAAATTTTGTAAAAATTGATAGTTTTGAACTTCTTGTTCTCAACATATTGCATGGTGTCTACAGACAAGAAAAACAAGAAAAACCAAAAAATAACGAGAATATTTTAATGATTTTACTGCAAAGAGCAAGAATCTCCAACACTTTCTTTATTCCTCCTTGAATTTTTTAATTGCGAAGACTAAAAAAGGGTTCTTTTTTAAAGAAAATGTTAAGCAAGAAAAGTGACATGAAAATAACTAGAAAAATTCAGAAAATAGCAAGAAATTTCATTTTTCAGTTCCGGTAGACACCGCGTGTTGGAAAATTTGTAAATTATCAAACAAAATGCTATTTATTTTCTTGAGATTTTTTTCAGAATTGTTAAAAATTTTTTCGAAGTGTACAAAATTTAATAAAAATTGCATGGAAATTTTCTCTACGAATATCACACTTTTGCCAAAAAAATTGCAATGTTTTTCAATTTTGGGCATTTAAATTCTTGATAATTTAATAATTTTTTTCCATATCAAACAATTTTTATGATTTTTAAGGGTACCTACTCAATTTCAATTCGATTTGATAGTCAATGATTGAATTTTGTATTATTTTACTTTCTCCCACATTGTGTGTCAATTTTAAAACGAATGAATTCAAAATTAATTTTTCTCAAAATTTTAAAACTACGATTTTTACTCTGTCTCTTCTCCCTCTCCCCATTCTCCATTACATTAATAGTTACCCTAATTATTTGTATTATATATTATATTATTTAATTTTCAAAACTTGACTATTAAGATTTCAGCCTTATCATCCTCCCCCTCCCCCTTCCTCCAACTCACCTATTAAAATTGCGCTGTTATATTTTTTTTTCTTAATGAAATTGATCACCTTTTTTGCACCTTTTGTAATTCTTGCAATATTTAAAAAAAATATATAACTTCATTTCATTAACTTTCAATATTTCATGCTTTTTTCCAGTTTTAGTAAATTAATTTTTCAAGCATTTCTTATCGTGTTTATAGTAACTTTTTGAAAATTTTTTGTCAATTTTTGCGCAATTTTGTTAATTTTACGTCATTTTTTTGCAATTTGTATGAATGTTTGAAAATTTAATTCATTTTTAATTCGTAATTTCTCAATTTTTACATCATTTTTACCAATTTTTGTGCATTTTTGTTGCATTTTAAATGATTTTTATCAACTTTCGTGAACATGTACACTATTTTAACCATGTTCAATTGGTTTTGGCTGAATTTTTGGTTTAAATTTCTACAAATATTACTTGCAGTGGCGGTTTTGGAAGGGAAAATCCGAGGAAGTCAAAAAGTAATTCAAAAAATCACCCTACCCTTTCCTTTTTTTCATAAAATCGCTATAAACTGAAAATTTAGAAATTATTCTTAGAAATTGAAAGAATTGATGAGCCCAAACGGAGCGAGAGCGAAATTTTTTTTAAAAGTTGTACTTAAAATTCGAAATTTTACCCATTTTCATAATATTTTGTTGTTTTGAGATGATTTAAAATCAAAAATTCAAAATCAGACAAAAAAATCATCAAATTCACCAATTTTTTGGAAATCACTCATTTACTATTGCAAAAATTAAAATATGCGAAATCGCCAATTCTGACTTCTGGTGACAAGTCACCACACCTGGAAATACTGCAAGAAGTTCAAAAAGAATATATAAAATATGGATATTAGGTACCAAATGAAAAAAAAAAGATGGATCAATCGAACAAAAACGACAAAAAACAAATGCAATGTAAATTCCCATCTCAAGTCCTCTCTCTTCTTTCATCATATCTTTCGATTTGTCTCGTTTGTCATCAGCTAGTGCGTCAGAGAATCTCTGAGGAATAGAAATATTTTTTTAGGGTGAAATTTTATTTAATTTGCCAATTTTTTCTGGGCACATTTTATCAAAAAATGAATGTTGAGAAAAATTGTAAGTTTTGAAAAAATTAAAGGAAGTCTGACTTCCCTGACTTCCCTTGGAAAACCGCCACTGATTACTTGTTATATACATTTCTTAAATTTATTTTCAATATTTCCTCAATATTTTTGACATGGTTGTCAAATTCTGATATTTTTTTTGAAAAATTTTGATTTTGACATTCAAATTCTGGTTTGTCTACTGGAATTTGGAAATCTTTCTCCCCAGAGTCAAGGAGTTTTTTAAATAACAAACTACATTATTTGAAAGTGTATTATTTTGTAAGTAACTGAAAATCACAAAATTTCAACTCGCAAATGTAATTTCATCTGCTTTTTTTAAAGTATTTTTTTCTAAAAATTTGTGTCCTCGTTCTGCTTGGGCTCAAATATTTGCAAATTTGTGTGGAAATTAAAAAATGTATTAAACTTTTGAAGAAAGGATTCCGATTCACAAAGAATTGTATGAATTCGTGCTTCTTCCTTCTTCGAAAAATTGTAAATTTTGAAACAGAAAAAAATCTTCCATTTTGCCAGAAGATTAATACCAGTTGAAATTGAAGTGAATTTTTGTTTTTGTATTGCTAAATTCAAATTAATGAAATTTTGTAATTTTGAAAAAAAATACCCTACAAAACTTGGAAAAATTGGAGAAACACCTTTTTGAAAAATTGTGGCAACCATGGATGAAATTTTGCCTAATTTTTCATCAATATTGTTTCCTGGTTTTTGTAATTTTTTCAATTTTTCTTTCAATTTTCAATTTTTTTTATTTTTTTTATTTTTGAGGTACCTATTTTGATTTATTTTCGTGAAGATTTGGATTTTTTAAGAATAAGTAAGTTTCATAGGTTTTGATCGATTTAAAATCAAATTACTTAATATCCATTATTTTTTTTAATACAATTGGAAAATAATTCCTGATTTAAATGATCAGGAGGTGGGAAAAGAAATGCCATAAAAAATTTAAGAACCAAAGAGAAAAGCTCAAAAACACAGAAAGAAAAGACGTACATTTTTTGATATTTTGAACAGTTTTCTTGCGATTTTTTTCTTTTAAATTTTATTTTTTCAAATCATTGCGAAATCATTATCAAAATGAAGTCGTAAACACCTCGAATAATATTCTTGACTAATGACCATGAAGACCAGAAATTTTTTTCTAAAATATTCACCTCAATTTTCTGTTTTCTCCTGTTGAATACGTACTTTTCGTAATTTCAGAGCTTATTTTACATGATGGCTTCTATATGTAAGCCTGGATAGAGACCCCCCCCCCCCAAGTATCGAAAATTGGTTTTTGAGTTGTGGTTCCTCCTCTATTCTATTCCTTCTGTAAGGCCCAAAATCAGTGTCAACTCAAAAATCAATTTTTGATACCTGAGGATGGTTCCTATATCCAGGCTCACATGATTTTGAGGTGTATTCGAAGGAAGGAGGTAGCCATTCTGGAAAATCCTGATTAACCCTTACATTCGTTTCATGTCATGTTTGTACCCTACCCTCCATCCCTTCATTTTTCGAAGAACTTCCAAATGAGTCTGAGACCTGCGACATTTTAAATATTCGTATTAAATATTTCAAAAGTATGTCATTTCGAACAATTTTGTCAAAGCTCGCCGCACTTTGGGGGGGGGGGGCTGGCGCAAGGCAATCGAAACCGCACGCGATGGGAAGTAAATTAATTGGTCGTCAGCGTTACATCATCGTATTACTCGTAGCAGTCCCTACGTGTAAATAATATAGAACATATAAATGGTATAATTTAAAACTATTATAATTTATTAGCGCGATTTATAATTTTAGCTGCGGTAGCATCGACGACCGCAGCTAAACCATTGAGCAGGTAATCGCACACAACGACGAGCTCTCGTACAGAGGAATATTTGACGTGCGTACGTGTGTGCAAATGAATGAAAAAATTGAAAGAGTGAGACGGCCAGAGAAAGGGGGACATAGCGTGTGTATTGTGTCGAATGATATAATAATATTTTCGCGGTGTGCCGATCAAAGGGAACGGCGGCGCGGCGACGAATTAACGAATCGTTATACGGCGATATATTATTATTTGATATTTATAAACGCCAATTCAACTTTTACATTTATCTCGTAATACAATCGATTTATTGAATTTGGTGCCTTATGCCGAAGTACGAGCGAGAGAGAGATGAAGGATGGAGTGAGTCTCGGGGGCTGTTTAACGATGCATTGTATTTCGGCGTATTTTTTGTCTCTTTTTTTCATCTTGTCGTTGATAAGGCGCAGGGTATGGGTATTTTTCTCTTTTTTTTTTCGAAGGTACATGTACCTAGTACTACAATTGATGATTTGCATGCGAGAGGGCACGGAAATGAGCCGATAATGAGTGCGTATTATCATAACCGGTTTCCAATAAATGTACGAGTACGATGGCGAGTATTTATCATAACTTTCGATTATGGTCAAAAGGTTCACGTTTAATTGATCGTATTATTGGGACGTATATGGTAATAACGATGAGCGACGAAAATACCATTGTTGTTTGATGTTGAGGTCAAGAAGGGGTTCTGGAAGGGTTGAATAGAGGACGTTGTACGTAATTTTATGGTAGTGAAGGTGATTAGGGTGAAAGAGGTGGATTGAAGAAGTGTAGAGGTTGCTGGAATGTTGCCAAGGAGGGGGG
Organism: Pseudococcus viburni; assembly: GCA_033439095.1. Taxonomy (NCBI): domain Eukaryota; kingdom Metazoa; phylum Arthropoda; class Insecta; order Hemiptera; family Pseudococcidae; genus Pseudococcus; species Pseudococcus viburni. Next base: position 261,017 of record JAVBJF010000118.1, on the reverse strand, counting down.
AGGGGTCTTTTAATGTTGGTATGGAGTTAAGTTGAGGGTCTGTTTACGATTTTGGAAAACAAATTTTGATTGGAATTTGGATGAAAAAAATTCCAATGGTCATATTTTGGGATTTTTTAAAATAGTTTTCAGGTGTATTTAATTTTTTGTGGTCGACTTTTTTTTTGAAATGCCAAATTTTGGTGCATTTTTCAAATTTGAAAAATCTTGTATTGAAATTTTCGATTTTAATAAATATCTATCTTATCCATAATCTTGAAGCTTCTCTTTTCCTAAGAAATATTTAAATGGATAATGGATTTTTTTTGAAGCTTCGTTCTGCGAAAAAAAACAAACATCCGATCTATTAATTTTTATTATGTTTCAAAATTGTGAGTAAGATCTTTATGAACAAGGAGGAGGAGTTCCTTCAAAGATTGGGAAATTCTACGCTTTGAGCAGAAAAAATACAATTCAAATTGAAAATTTTGAACAAATTATGAATCATTTGAAAAAAAAATACACTATTTTTGAATAGAGAAAATCGTATTGAGCTAGAAAATTCGAAATGAAACTACTGAGAATTTTCTTTATTTACGTGTTCATTCTTTCTTCATAATTTAATGAACCTTTCAGAAGAAAAGAGGGAGAGAGCTGTACTTCGAAAGTGGGAAATCCACATTTTGAGCTGCAAAAATTTAAGTAGAACTGGATAATTTGAACATATTGCCAAATTACTGAGAAGAAAATAGAGGAAAATACGTTTTTTTTGAACTAGGAAAACTGCATATTGTGGCAGGAAATTCAAAACTGAGTTGAGAATTGTTATTGATCAGGTGAACAGCCCTCCCTTTAAAACTTTAGAAGAGGATTTCGTTTTGTTACATATGCCACCTGACCGCACCTGACTCATGCAAGGTACAAAACTCGATTTTTTCTCCAAATCCATATTATTTGAAAAAATTTCTCGACTCTAATGAAAGTTTTTTCAATTCTAAAACTTTTTTCAACTCTTGAAATTTTTTCAAATTTCAACTCCATTTTTTTCTCAACTCTAAAATTTTATCTCAAAATTTTTTCAACTCTGATATTTCGTCAAGTTGTCTAACGAACAAGCGTCAAGCTGGGTGAAGATGAGTCAAGTTTTGGACCAAGAGGTCAAGCTAGTCATAGTGTTGCCATTTCTAGCATAATTATGGCAAAATTATGCTAAATCACGTATTTTTGTTTTGTTTTTGGCTTTCTGGCATCATGAAATTATGCCAGGAAGCCAAAAACACCAAAGAAAAAAATTATGCCAAATCTGGCATAATTATGCTAAAATGGCAACGTCATGCAAAATCAAGCTTTTTAACTCAAAAGTCAGATTTTTTTTCAAAAATTGAGAAAAAAATTTATTTACCCTTAATAAATGATTTAAATAAATATAGAGCTCATTATGATTTTTTAAAATCATATTTGTTTGAATTTGTTCGTAAAAATTTTAATTCAGGAGTTCATTGTGATTTTTTAATGAAATGATATTTGTTTGAAATTTTTCGTAAAAATTAGGAAGGATGGCCCATAAAAAAAGTCGAAAAAGTCATGTAAAAATTCAAGCTAAGTCAAGCTTTTTGATCAACAAATTTTGTTACCCTGTTTGTATTTTTTCTGCATTTTTTTCAACTCTGAATTTTTTTAAAAATATTTTTTACATTCTAAAAACAATTTTAGGATTGAAATTTTTTTAAAAATTACAAGGTTGAAAAAAATTGAAAAATAAGGTTAAAAAATGAAAAATTAGAAAAATTGAAATGGAAAAAATTTGAGAGAATGTAATATTTTGAAAAAGTTTTGGATTAAAGAAAGAATTTTAGAGTCGACATTTGAGAAAAAATTTCAAAAGACATTGAAAAAAATTCATAAGGGTTGAAAAAATTTTAAGAAAAAGTTTTAACGAGTTGAGAAAAAATTTTAAAATTAAAAACATTTCATTGTATTCGAATAAATTTTGAAAAAACAATTTTTAATTGGAAAAAATTTAAAAAAATTTTAATTGGAATAAATTTAAAAAAATTGTTAATTTTACCGTATCGATATCGAATTATACGCGGTTATTTTTATTGTAAAATTATTGGCTACGGCCTCTAATTAACTTTTGTTTATTCGCGTCGTTCGTTAACCCTCGATTTTTTGTATCGTATTAACCGTTCTCGCGTAAGGTTCGATTTTGTAACTTTAAATTTATTTTAGGCTTAAAAACTACCGAGTTTTTAAAGCCTCACGCGATGTTCTATATTCAGTTTAATATAAGGTAAAAACTAACTCGAGTTTTTCCTTTCTTTCTTCGTGAAATGTCTGAATTTTTCAGTTCGAAATAATTCATTTTAATTTTGAGAATAATTTTCTATGAAAATTATTAATCGTTTGGTATCGTCCGATCGAGCAAAGTATCGTTTCCGAAGAAACGATAATCGTCGAAATTCCGATCCAATAAGAAAACAGTTCAAACTGTAGCGCAGTCGAAAGTCTCCCTAAACAGAAAATTTAGGGAAAATCAATCGTAGGCGCGTTGCTATTGGCCAGAATATTTTCTAGAGCCGTCCATATCGATACCTGCTTCGTGCGGTAAAATTACGTAAAAATTTTCCGACCGTTTTCCCTAAGTCTCGGAAAAGCGTTTTTCATCTACCGATCATCTCGCCCAATCAGATCTCACGCTCCTCACGTCAAAGCTGCGGTTTTCCGAGTATTCTCTACAAAAATTTTAATTGGAAAAATTTTAAGAAAAAATTTCAGAGTTGAAGAAAAGTTTCATTGGAGTTGAGAACATTTTGAAAATATGTAATGGTATTAAGAGTAATATGAAATTGAAAAAAATCAAATTACATGGTACCTTATGAAGACTGGCAAATGTAAATCAAACAAGAAACCAAGAAAGATTAAATTTTTGGCACCATTTTTTATTTTCGCGTCTAATGCAATTTCCGTATAAATTCAGCTTTTGGTGAAGTTTTTTTTCCTTTTTTTGGAGGGGGGAGGGGGTAATTGAAGAGAGACTTCATTTGAAATTCTAATCATTTTGGTGAAGTTTTGCTCACTTTTTAATACCTTAATCAACGTTGTGAATTACAATTTCAACTCCCAGGTTAAAATCGCAATTTCCAGAGGATTCTCGCGGTAATTTTTATGGATGTAATTTATTTATACAGAACAGTCGAAAAAAATAAAGAAAAAGACGTTCGTACGTAACGAGGCAGCCACAATAACGATATTGTAACAACTGTCACGTAATTTGAACAACACACGCTCGCAAAAGGTACATCGCTACGTATACTTCGCACACTCCAGATATTGGCACAAATTATATTGTTTATACTATATCTGCTTGAAAAGGGGAAGAATGGGGAGGGGGCACATACAGACGACTCGACTGCTATTTGATTATAGCCGAACGTAGGTCGAGGCACCCTACGTAAAAAGGCGAAGACATTTCGTCGACAAGGCAGAAAGTTCAAAAGGTGGAGAAAAAGGTGAGGTTAGTAAGTCTAAGCGCGGTACAGTGATCGAAGAAAAAAAAACCACCAATCAAGAGCAAGGGTCACGTAGGTACACGGTACATATTGCGGCCTGTAGCGGCGACTAGCGGTCGACTACGATTGATTTGTATCCTGTAATATGTATCGCCGCGGCTACCTTCGATCGCGATATAATTTTCCGCCGTTTCCTAATTTTAAATTACCCCGCGCTTTTGGGGGCTTAGTTTTTATGCCTGGTATTGGGCGGTGCGGGGAAATGAAAGATTAGTTGGTGCCAATTGCGTTTTCGGGGGGTTAGGAGAATTTCCGGGAAATGGATAACATTGGGTTCCAGATTTTTTGACGAGGAGGGATTTGGGGGAGAAAAAGGGTTTGGGGAAATTTGAGTTCTTTGGCCCAAAAAAATTTGGTAGAAGATTTATGATGGTGAGATTTTTTGTTTTAATCGGGAGAGAAATTGGGGAAGGGGGGTTGAAATCAATTTTAACGAGTCTTATTTGAATTTTGACATAATATCAGTCCGGAGAGAGGGTGAGTATCGTCTCGTTTCTGAATTTCAAAGGAGCTGTAATTTTGTATGTAGAAAGTCAAGTCATTGCAGATTCATCGACTCCTGTTATGATTTTCAAAATCTTTTCAAAATTTCCAATTTATTTTATAATTTTTTTCAACTCCAAAATACATATTGTATTTTCATATTTCGTCTTTTTTAAGTGAATTTCGAAGTTGAGATGTACAAGTAAGAATTTCAGAAGACTGAAATTTTTTGTGCAGAATTAATCAATGATCTTTATTCTGTAAGTAGGTGCATAATTTTTTGAAAATTTATATTTCTGAGCGAATTAACACCTCTTGAATTTTTTGTAATTTTTGAGATGATTCTTGATTTTGTAAGCGGATTGTGAATCTAATGAGATTGAAATTGTATGCGTGAGTTTCTGTGAAAATTTTTTCAGACAAAGAATTCATTTTTTAGCAGAGAAGAGTGCACCTATCATGTCGTCAAATTCGTGTTGTACAGGTACCTCTTCAAAAAGCTAATTTTTGATGGATCACCCTTCAAAATGATGATTTCTCATTTTCCTCGAAGTCTTGTTCTCCTATCTCACTAAGGGACAAATACATTGCCAAATTTAAAGTCTATAAATAACTTCAAAAATATAGGTTTCACAACATCGCTTATTTTTCTTGAGAAATTTCCATTCCGACTTCGAGCTTCCCCTTCCTCAGAATTTAATTCATCCTTGAATTCGTATCAACGACCGCTAAAAACACTATCAATAATGAAAACACATGAAAATGTGTGATTATACTCCGAATGAACAGTTCACCTCCCCCCCCCCTCATCTCCAACTTCATCCCCTCTCGTGGTGTGGTCATGTTCGAAATCTACGAGCTAAAAACATTTTAATGACATGTTTTCATAACTTTTTGAAATCTGTTTTAGAACCTGATGACCCCTCCCCTAGGGTGGGCCAAAAAACCAAAATCTTTGATTTTTGAAAAGTTACCCCCTACAAAAGTTGTTGGCTGGATAGACTAGAAAAGTAAAATAAAAAAATTCAAAATCGATTCATATCTTCCGATCGCGCAAGAGCCTTCAATTCTTCGAAAATTGCCAAAAATTCAATATTTTCAGAAATTGAAAATTTTTTTACGAAAATCAAAATTTATTAAAATCAATTTTAGAGCTTATTTAGGGACTATTTAAAGCGAAAAGCACAACTTTTTTGAAAAAATCTATGTTTTATAGTTTTTTTAAATTTCTCATATTTCTTCACCTCTGAAGAAAAAATTTAAAAAAGTTATAAAACACTAATTTTTTCAAAAAAAATGTGCTTTTCGGTCTAGATAGTCACTAAATAAGCTCTAAAATTGATTTTAATCAATTTTTAATTTTTTCGAAATTTTTAAAATTTTGAATTTTTGGCGATGAAGAATTGAAGACTCTTGCGCGATCGGAAGTCATGAATCGATTTTGACATTTTTTATTTCATTTTTCTAGTCGATCCAACCAACAACTTTTGCAGGGGGTAACTTTTCAAAAATGAAATTTTTGGTTTTTTGCCCCTCCCCCTACCCTCCCCCTCTACATAATTTAGGTTTTCCCTTTTCACTCGATCTTGTGATCTGATATGTTCTAAAATTTCGTAAAATTGAAAAAATAATTGAAAACATTTTACTGAAAGGATTTAACTGGCGACGATTTTCCACTTTCCCAATTTTTGAAATGACGTATTTACGATTCATCTTGCTTTATTTAGGAAAAATACTTCGAATTGGAGGGAAAAGGGTGATGATGGAAAATCGCTGTTGATAATTTTTTGGTGGTGGGGGGGGGGGGGTGTCAAAGTATTCGACCTACTGTATGTTGGATTAAAATTTATCACCTATATAATATTTTGAAATTTATTTTCATCTGTTTCGAAAAGCTCGTTCGAATTGATGATTAAGCCAAATTTTTTGTTTGAGGGCCCTCGCGGGCTTCGGACCCGGGAGGAAACCCCCTCCACCTCTCTTTTGCGTATGTCTGTTTATCATAAGTAATCTATAGGTAGCGGGAAAATATTAAATGCATATTTTTCTGTATTTGAGATAATGTACTGCATATTCAACATATTCGTACTCTCTCATTCCGAATCAGTGAAAAATCACTGATAAACAGTCAGAATTGCAGCACAGGAAAAATCAGTGAAATTCACTGATTTTCAGTGATTTTTCACTGATTATTCAAAGAATTTCACAGATTTTTCAGTAAATTTCATAAATATCACTGAGTTTTCAGTGAATTTTCACTGATTTCCAGTGATTTTTTTTCACTGATTTGTTTTCAGTGAAAAAAATTTCACTGATTTTCTCCTGTGCTGCAATTCTGACTGTTTCTCAGTGATTTTCGGTAATTTTCACTGATTTATAATTGAGAGAGTATCTTGGCGATCCATGAAATTCTGAGGTGTTGAAACCCAATTTCATTTTGCATATTTTGTATATTTCAGGCAAAAATCTGTATTTTTGCATGTTTCAGACATAAAGAGTGCATATTTCAGCATATTTAGACTATTTTTCTATTTTTTTGCATATTTTGAGCAATTTTCCACATTTTTGTGAAAATTTCCATTTATAGATTTTTTTGTTAAAATTACAGAATTGAAAAAATGTCTCGAAAAAAATGTCTGTTTTATTTAAAGATTTTTAACGAATTTATTATTATTATTATTATTTTTTTTTTGAAAAACGCACTGAAAAAATTTAAATTTTAGTGGAAGTCACTATCACCTTAATCCCTTCAATGTAAAGGCTAGGTAAAAGGTATGTTTCCTTATTAAATTTTTTTGTTTAAAAATTTTCAATTCAAATTTTGTCAATTTTTAAGCTTTGAATTTTCACTGAGGAGGTCCAAACTCAAAACTGAAAGCCAAAAATTTTGGTGGTGTGATATGTACTTCTTGACATCTTTTGCGTAACTAAGGTCTTATCATTTGGACCACTTTTGATTCAAATTGGTGAGGGCCTATCCCTTATTAAATGTGCTTTTATTTGAGTTTTTTCCTATTAATCTGGAATAAAAATCTCTTCTCCTCCCCTTTCCTCATCTTCTAAATAATTGAATTTTCAATCCACACAATTACTTTTGATTTCGCGGAGATTTTTTCAAAAACTTTTTCAAGAAAATCTGATCCTGATTTATCCGTCCCATAAAATTTTTAATTTTTCAACGATTTTATCTCCCCTATTTTTTTTGAAAAAACCCTCTTTAAAAATTTTGGAAAATCCGCAAAAAATACGCATTGCCAAGAAGCTTTTTGCACGTCTAATCGAATCAATTCGATATGGAATGATTATGCAACAATTGTACAAATAGAAATCCATAGCGAGGGTGGATAAAGAGGGATGGCCACTCGGTTGGATTTTTTTTCGGAGTTACTCGCCGCACGATTTATATGTTCACAAGTTGAGATATAGGTATCTTTGATTAGTCGACTGTGTACACGGCGGCGCAATGCGCCGGTATTTATGTCGACCTCTAATGGAGCGGTAATTCTTTAATAGCAGTGAACAGTTATAACAATACTGAACTAATAACAGTACATTAATTCTTGTCTGTGTCTTTTCACTTTCGAGTATAATTTCATTTCAACAGTAGTAGGTAACTTGTTGCTACCATTTTTTTTCCTTCTTCGAATGCGGTGATACCGTTTCTGTGGCAGTTTTTTCTCTCTGTCTTGTTTCGTCTCCATGTCAAGTACACGTACTTATTTATACGAAACAGCGAAATTACACAGACTGGATTCGGATTTATGGATACATGTGCGGAATCATCTCGAAGCGACTCGAGCATAGTTTAAAATAATGTAATGAGACGAAGATGTAAAAAAACCGCGAGTTATATAAATATTTTATTTGGAAACGAATGAAAAGAGGATAAAAATGAGCGATTTGAATAATTTAACATTTTATTTGGGACCGACGCACGGTCGCCCCCGCGTTCGCGATGGCGAATTATTTTTCGGCAAATGATCCGACGCTGTGTCGAGGAGACTCGGTTCGATGATAATATTTCACGTCGCGTCTGTCGGATTTTTTGGGCACCCCAGAACCGGGATTTGCAGTTTCCCCCTCGGGTGCCTTACCCCGCGGGTACTTGCAGTAATTTGCCAGCCCGGTTTTGAAAAACTTTATAATGCAGACTAATGGGGGGTTTTTAAGGGTGGCTCGAAAGTGACATTTGCGAAGGACGTCGAATTCGCAAATCGCAATAGGACACATCTGGATTGGAAATTAGTCTTTATTTGGAAATCAGCGTGTTTCTGTTTTCGGCTAAGACGGTCGGAGGAAAAAAATTGTCTCCTTAGGAGCTGCGTTCAACCAGCTATTCGCAGCGAGACAGAGAAAGATAACCGGTTATTGTAATTTTTTTTGGTCAAAGCGATGTTATATTGTCATTTAGCGTAGGTTGTCAAGCTGCGAAGTGTTTTCTTCTTTGGTGCGTTTTTTTTCTCCTCTGCGAGGCAGAAAAAAATCGTGGGTTCGAGGAAGGCAGCTTGATCTGTGTGATAATGGAGCTGGTGCTGGTGCTACGAGTGCTCGAGCCAAAGCTCGTATTATGATGTAATCATTTATAGGTTATCGGTCAAATTATCATTGTGCTGTATATTCCGAGAGGTATATTTCAATAAGACTGTGTAATGCCATACTGCGTGTATTCGAACCGTCGATTAATTAAAATAGCATACTCGCGGTATCGGCCGGGCTCATGTAGACAGATGGCGAACGCGTACGAGGTATGTGTTAATTCTTCGCGACAGCATCAGCGAGAGCTGTCCATTGACCACCATCGAGCCCATGTGTAAAACATCTGGGAAAATTACGCCCAGGGGGGTTCTTTGTAATGTACCCCATTTTACTCTCCAACAAAAGACCCAGGGGAAAAATTTTGCAAATGTTTTTCGTGTTTTTAGTAGGAGGCGGCGGTTTTACGACAAGTGTAAACAAAATTTTTCGCAGGCCCTTCTTTCCGACTTTTTTTCCCCCCGGGTTTCCGGTGGGTGTCGCAGTTCTGGAAACGCGTGTACCGTACCGCAGAGAGCGGAGCGTTGGGGGGTTTTATTAGTAAATTAGGTAGTTCGATTTTATCCAGGTAGGGGGTTTTAGACCATAAAAAGTGCTAAATTATGAGTTGATGATTGTCTCTTCGTGGAGGAAGAGGACGGGGGCATGGGTGGATTTTTTAGAGGTTGGGTAACATGTGTTGTGTACCCGAGTGTTACGTGATCGCCGGCCATGATAAGATTTTATGTTTGATATTGCTTTCGACTTGTGTATTTTTTGGAACGATTCCTAATTCGCTAAGATCGAAGTTGTTCGCTTTTATGAATGATTGGGATACATATCGATGCATTGGAGTTATTTGACGAGCTTAATTGGGCAAGAAGTGATTGGTGTGGAGCGATTTTCGTTGCAGTGAGGCGATTTCAAGAGGAATATCAGTAATTACTTGGCATTTACGCTATGATTCCAGAATTTTTTTTGATATTACCGTTGTTAACCGGTAATTACTCATTATACCGCACTGAATTACCAGAAAATTACTTGATATTAACCGTTGTTTTACCGGTAATTACTCATTATTACCACTAATTACCAAAAATTACTTGATATTACCGTTGTTTACCGGTAATTACCCATTATTACCGCCAATTACCAAAATTACCCGATATTACTGGTCATTATAAAGTAGGTATAGCAGTCCATCATATTACATCTAATTAGTAATTACTGGGTTGCCCTGTAACCACCATATTTACCGGTAATTACCATATTTTTACTGGTAATTACCACCTTTTTACTGGTGATTAATGTAATTACCACAATTTTACTGATAATTACCACAATTTTACTGATAATTGACGCATTTTACTGATAATTACCGCAATTTTCTGGTAATTACCGCAATTTTACTGGTAATTACCACAAGTTTACTGGTAAATACCACAATTTACTGATAATTGCCGCATTTTACTGGTAATTACCATTTTTACTGGTAATTATCACAATATTACTCTGGTAATTACCACAATTTTACTTGTAATTACCACAATTTCACTGGTAATTATCACAACTTTACTGGTAATTGCCACATTTTTACTGGTGATTACCACAATATTACTGGTAATTACCACAATATTACTCTGGTAATTAGCACAATTTCACTGGTAATTATCACAACTTTACTGGTAATTGCCGCAATTTCACTGATAATTACCACAATTTACTGATAATTGCCACATTTTTACTGGTAATTACCACAACATTACTGCTAATTACCACAATTTTATTGGTAATTAACACAATTTACTGGTAATTACCACAATTTTACTGATGATTACCGTAATTACCATAATTTACTGATAATTATCGCATTTTTACTGGTAAATACCACAATTTTACTGGTAATTACCGCAATTTCACGACCAATAGCGTAATTATCGTAACTCAAAAAAATGAAAGTAATTACTGAAATGTTACCAGTAATTACCGCGATGTCATTAATAAATACCTATACCTTGATATTATTAGTGATTACCATAATTATACCTTTGATAACGATTACAGCGGATGTAAAAAAAATTGTATCCATTTTCTTCGAATAAAAATTACTCTTGCCCTTACTCTTACGGTAATTCGCACGAATGATTATTGTCATTTTGTAAGTAGTTGCAGCAATCTTACAAGTTTTTACTGTATTTTCACCGTAATTACCGTCATGCTACAAGAAATTACCGTAAAGTATCCTGAAATTACTGTAATTTCACAATAATTACCGAAATTTTACCAATTATTGCCACGATTTTCACCAGTAACTAATCTAAAGCAGTGATGAAAAACTGGAACTAAAAACTGAAAAAAATTGAAAATAAAATAAAGAAATGAGATTTGAGGTTTCCTAAGCCACCCCAGTACCAGTCTTTATGAAAAACTTCCATTATCATCGATAATCTTCTTGCACTATCCATTCATCTCAATTTCTTTTTACCACTTACCATCGCAATAAAACTGTTCACGATTACTTCTCAAAACCATGATCATCCATAACCACATCTCGACTGGTCCTTGCCCTCACAAACCCCATATTCTCCTTTCAGACCAAAAAGAACAGTTTGAGCTTTGCCAAAGTTCCGTAACGTTTCAGTTTTTCAGTTACGGTTCTCCATAGAATTCAAATTAATCATTAGCAATTGATTTGAGTTTTTTCATTTTCAGTTCAATCTAGAAAATAAATTGAAATAATCACCCTTTTTTGGCTTTTTTATTGATTATCAACTGTTGTAAGTATAGGTGGAAAATGGTGGCGTGAATTCTTCGACGTTTTTCTAGTAACCACTAAAAACGACCACATTACAATTTGGAATGTATGTAGTCGTTTTGGTTTTTCAAGAAACGACCAGAAACAACTTTTTTCGAATAGTGAAGTATTAATTTCACCGTAATTACCGTAATGTTACTGGTAATTACTGTGATTTTACAATAATTGTCATAATTCTACCAGTAATTGTTGTAATTGCACTGGTAATCAGAATCACCATAATTTGACCAGTGATGAATGTTGCGGAAACAAAAACAAAATAACAAAAAAAACTATTTTTTCTGTGAAAACGAAGAAACTCGAATAGTAAAAGTTCAAAAAGTTGCAACTTGACCAGAAATAAATGATTTTTGGTATTTTTTTAAAAATAAAACCATTTTAATCAAGAATGCTAAATTTTTTCATAAAATATGCAAATTTTGAATGATGTTTTGAAAAGTTTTGCAATTTTTGACCTGTTTTTGTTTTGAAGTAAAAACGTGTAATTTTAGAAAAAATAATTGTAACTTTAAGAAAAACACGACCAAAAAAGTAAACTGTACAAAAAGCAAAAACTTTCGTTTTCCCAACACTGTCAGTGATTACGGTAATTTCATTTGTAATTGGTAATTCAATTTGTAATTACGGTAAATTAATTTGTAATTACGGTAATTTCACCGGTAATTACGATAATTTCACCCGGTCATCATGGTAATTACGGTAATTTTTCTCACAGGTAATTACGGTAATTTCACCGATAATTACGATAATTTCTCTTCTCTAGTAATTACGGTAATTCCACTGGTAATTACGGTAATTCCGCTGATAATTACGGTAATTCCACTGGTAATTACCGTAATTTCACTTGTAATAACGGTAATTCCACTGGTAATTACAGTAATTCCACTGGTAATTACAATAATTCCACTGGTAATTACAGTAATTCCACTGGTAATTACAGTAATTCCACTGGTAATTACAGTAATTCCACTGGTAATTACAGTAATTCCACTAGTAATTACGGTAATTCCAATTCACTGGTACTTACGGTAATTCCACCTCACTGGTAATTACGGTAATTCCACTTCACTGGTAATTACGGTAATTCTACTTCACTGGTAATTACGATAATTACACTGGTAATTACGGTAATTCCACTGGTAATTACGGTAATTCCGCCTCACTGGTGATTATGGTAATTCCACTGGTAATAACGGTAATTCCGCTGGTAATTACGGTAATTTTACTAGTAATTACCGTTATTTTGACAGCAATTACTATCAATTTTACCTGAACACCTGTCACGCATTTATTTATGCTAATTTATCTCGTAATTACGCGTTATAATTTACCAAAATTGAAATTATTGATTTTCTTAGAATAATTACCCAAATTGGAAATTTGCAGCAATTTTTTACGAAAATCTCGTTGATCAATGACGTAATGACAGTAACTTTCGGTAAATATGGTAATTTACCGGTAATTTCTAGGTAATGACGGTAATTATTCGGTAATCGCGGTAATTTCGTTTATTTCTGGCGAATTCGGCATTGAATTTCGACTCGACGAGGTTCTCACATCGCTATCCGTCAACTTATGATCTCAATACGCGGTAATTATAGGTAATTACTCGACCGTTGACTATATTTGAGCAATTCGTACACATTCAAGGGTAAATACGACGGAATGCGATCACTTACGCGAAATTATCTCGGTCATTAGAAGAGTATTTCCAATCTCGATCAAATAGTTGACATGTGATTTGTGATATAACGCAGACAACTGCGAATACCAGAAGCGAGAAGAAAAATAGTCGATCTTGAAGAAGGCTATGCGCTCATAAAGGGTAGGGGAAAAAATCATTTACCTTAGAAATAAAATTCTCGGCGCGTTTACACGCGATTTAACGCTTTTGACGTTGGAACAGCGGCAACGGCTGCCGGAGTAATTGGCGTAATACGCTGGTCGCGTGTGCGCGTTTGTTTGCGACGCAATTCGCGGCGCGAATTTTTCTTCCTTTATCGAATAAAGAGATAGAGTGCATTAGAAAATGTTGGAGATTACGATAAGTCCATATAGATACAATAAACATTGCTAAGACGACGTCGACGACTACATCGGCAGCAGCGCACGTCCACGTGTGGGCTCTTCAAGGAAAACTAGAGTAGATGCGGTTTTGAGTGTGTGTGCTATGCAGTTCTCTAAATGTATGTTGTGTGTACGCCGTCAGTTTACATGTGAATTAATCTTACGCATCGATTACGTAAGAAAGCCAGATAGACGTGCGACTGTGTACCTTCTGCGTCTCTGAAAAAGGGTTCTCGCGGTTTATCGCAGCGGTATTATGACTTAATGTGTCACCTAGTTTGTCTTTTCCCCCGCGAATGGACTGATTCAGGAGGTAGGGGGGGTTGAAGGGAGGTGTAAAGTTTTGGATAATTTTTCCTTCGCTCGGGAAGTATTCGGAACGCGTGAAACCCACATCGTAATTAGCTGCTGGATGATCGCGGCAGCTGGCACAGATGGAAGACAGCGGTATGGTATGTTATTTAATCGAGAATACGAATCAGATATTGGCATGTGCTTTACCAGCTGCGGAAAATTTTGGCGGATTGGTGCTGGCCGAGCGTACATAACGTGACCAAATTTGGAGTTGGAGCGGTTTTATAGCTCGAGAGCGATTCGAGCCAGCGAAATGGCTGGAAATTCAAAGCTGGAGATCGAGAGAGGAAAAAAACAGTGAAAAAATCTTGGTGAATGCGTCTGCGGAAGAGTTTATTGGCCGATAGTGGTTCACACAGGGAGAAAGATGGAGAGAGCGGAGAGAGAAAGAACTCGATCAGTTGGGTTTTGTTGTACTGCGGCGATATTTTGTAAATGTGTAACCGGTTTGTTATGTTTCATCACGAATGTTAGCGTGTTCGTAAAGGTTAAGGATAGTAAAAGGTATATATTAATATATTAGAATAAACTCTTGTGTGCTACGACTTGGAGAGACGACGAAAGACGCGATGGTGCTTTTTTTTATTCATTTTTTTACTCCGTTGTTCGGTTTATCCAGAATATATTTTCCCTACAGGTTAATGCGACACTTTAAAAGGGAGGTTTATTCCGATTTATTGAAGCGATGACCAGACCGAGGTGAATGTACTGTAAAGACTTGGCGCGAAGGGTGAACAGAGTTTATCGTATGATTAAGATTGGTCGTAGAGAGACTTGGAGTTTGGTCTGAAAGGAGATTATGGGGTTTGTGAGGGCAAGGACCAGTCGAGATGTGGTTATGGATGATCGTGGTTTTGAGAAGTAACTGTGAGGAAGTTTCATTGAGATGGTAAGTGGTAAAAAGAAATTGAGATGAATGGATAGTGCTAGAAGATTATCGATGATGATGGAAGTTTTTTTATAAAGACTGGTGCTGGGGTGGCTTGGGAAACCTCAAATCTTGATATAATGTGGCAGAGGGGCTCTTAGAATTTATGAAGAAGTCCATAGAATGTATTGGATATAATGAGAAAAGCCTTGAGTGAAGTTTTATTGACGATCTGATTATTTTTTGTTTCATTTATTTATTTATTGTTCTGATTGTACCGACTTCAACCGGTTTGCAGATTATTTTGTCAGTGACTTTCCTTAAAAATAGGTAAATCTTGATCTACATATGTGAGCCTGGATATAAAAACGACCCATAGGGGCATAAGCGCATCCAGAAATTATTTAAGGGAGGGGCTCAGAATTCGGGAAAAAATAGGTGGTGGGTAAAATTTCAATGAAAAAATTCAGTAACTTGTTATTTCAGGGGCGCTGGGGTAGTCAGGGTATTTTCAGTACTCTCTCATTTCGAATCAGTGAAAAATCACTGATAAACAGTCAGAATTGCAGCACAGGAAAAATCAGCGAAATTCACTGATTTTCAGTGATTTTTCACTGATTATTCAAAGAATTACACAGATTTTTCAGTGAATTTCATAAATATCACTGAGTTTTCAGTGATTTTCTTTCACCTATTTGTTTTCAGTGAAAAAAAATTTAATGATTTTCTCCTGTGCTGCAATTCTGACTGTTTCTCAGTGATTTTCGGTAATTTTCACTGATTTATAATTGAGAGAGTAGGTTGATAATTCATAAACGGATTTGAGCCGAGTAAAATTAAAAAATTACGGAATTTTGGTTATTATTCACCGATTTTTCAGTCAAAATTATTGATTTTTTCTGACAAATTGGGAATTGATTGAGAAATCAGTAATTTTTTACTAAAATATCAGTGAAAAATCATCAATTTTCAAAATAGAGGGATTAAACTACTGCCGAGGGCGAATTTTTTTTGAAAAATCATGTTTCAAGAGCAAAACAATTCCCTTTTTTACATTTTTGCAATAAAAAAATCTCTTGTCCGAGCGGGAGGGGGAGGGGGCTCGAGTCCTCTGAGCCGCCCCCTCCGGGTGCGCTTATGCATAGGAGTGAAAAATTGGTTTTTGAGTTGACACTAATTTTCAGGAGTAGAATCAAGGGGGAACTTCAGCTCAAAAACGAATTTTCGACCCCTAAGGGTGGTTTCTATATCCAGGTTCACTTATTGGATAGGTATTGAGCTGAATTTTCAACATTGATGGTTGAAGAGTGTTATGTCGTTTTGGTCAAACTCCAATTTTTGAAGAATTTCTTTGAAAAATTATTCATATAGTATCATTTTTTTTTAAAAACCGATAATTTTCAGAATATTTTTCAAATTTTTAGAAAAATTTTATATTTAAAAAAAAAATTGATTAAATGAAGATTTCTTTTTCCTCTGGGTAATTTTTTTAAAATTAGTCGTATTTTTAAATAAATTGTCACATTTGTTGAAAAATTGATGGAGCCGGTATATTTTTCAAAAATTGACTCATTTTTTGAGTAATTGGCTTTTTTTTGAAAGTTACATATTTTATAAATTCTTGACAAATTGTTTAAATGCTGATGAAAATTTTCTTAAAAATAGCTCGTTTGATGAAAATTGAATAGAGATGTATCTCCTTTCGCCTACATTCCTGTTCGGAAAAAATTGGAAATTTTTTTCAGAAAATTGACAATATCTTAAAATTTGAGACATTTTATCAAAAATTGAAATTGTTTTAAATTATAGACTTTTTCGTTCGAAAAAATTATTCATTTTCCTTTTTTCATTAAAATTGATACATTTTTTCGAGAAGAAATTTTTCCTTGCTTTTAATTAAAATTTTAATAATTAAAGGTTTTTCCCCCTTTTACATCCTTGCTCGCCTTCTTTTTGAATGATTGATGCATTTTTTAAATGATCAACTTAATTTTTAAATGTTTGATTTTTTTTAAAATTGACACAATTTTTTGAGTGAAAAATTGAAAAATTGAAATTTTTGGAAAAATATTTGAATTGATGAAACTCTTTTTCTCCTGCATCTCTGCTCCCTCTTGAAATAAATTACTGTTTTTTTTTGAAAAATCTATTTTTTCTCTGAATAATTGACTCATTTTTGAAGTAGGTAGGTACGTAGGTCTAGGTACATATTTGAAAGTTTTTTGTTTTCAATAGGTATGTAATTTACTCCGTTTTTCAAAAACTAACAATTTTTTACAAAAATTGGCGCATTAAAATTCTCATTTTGAGGGGGAATTTCTACCAATTTTGAAAAAAATTCGAATAGTTGGCGGTTTCCCCTTTCTCCTTCTTCGTCCCTGCTCACAGTTGATATTTTACTTTTTATAAAGAAATTTCCGGAAAATGGTTCATTTCTTTAGAAAAAATATACCCATGTCTTTTGAATAATAAGCACTTTGAAAAATGAAATTTTCTGAATGATGATTAGATGGATATTTTTCTAAAAAATGACCATTTTTAGAACGATTTCCATTTAAAATTGGGAAAAGTTACCCGATTTTTACAAAATTATGAAAAATTGAATTGAATTTTGGTATCAAATCGATGTCAGAGAAAAATGCTACAAAGCTCAAAAAGTTTTTTTTTTTACAATTTTTCAAGGTAAATAGATACTACGTATATAGGTAGTCTAGATCGTTGTTGTACACACCCGGGAGCTGAGGAAAGTGCAGGGATAGTGACGTCAGTGGTTGAAATATGTCTGCGCATGCCCCGCGAGGTCAATGCTTCTCTAGTTTTTACATTACGTAAATCAAATGAAGTGATTATAGACACTGCACAAAGTCCAGTGTCTATAGTGTAGTGATAAAATTTTTCAACCAGTGACGTCAAAACATTCACACTAGCACACAAACTCGCCGATCTAGACTACCTATATACGTAGTATCTATTTACCTTGCAATTTTTTGACAATATTTATCAAACATGTGAATGGGAAAACAAGGTGTCTACAGATCATGAAAAACGTGAAAAACATGAAAAACATGAAAATAGCATGAATTTTGATGATTTTATTACAAAAGCATGAATTTCTAACATTTTCCATTTAAAAAAAATTTTCGCCCTCGCTTCGCTCGGGCAGGGCATTTGTTTTCTTTTTTTTTAAAATGCACTTTAAATAATTTTTCAACTTGATTTCTTTAAGAAAATTTCGCCCTCGCTTCGCTCGGGCAGGACATTTCATTAAGAGAGGAAACATAAATTCACTTCGTTCTCAACGCGAACGGGCACGGGACACGGGGAGATAGTGCTGAAAAAAGTGCTTTGAATTCCTTTAAAACGAGTATACGCAGGGGGGAGGGGGTCTTTTTAGGCAAATTTGGAGCATGAAAAATTGAATGAAAATGGCATGAAAAACATGAAAATAGCATGAATTTTCATTTTCCAGATCCTGTAGACACCTTGGAAAATTATTCTGGTTTTAAGGCAATTTATTGGCAGATTTTTAATTTTTTTATGAATTTCTAACAAATTTTCGATAATTTTAGGTGAGAGTCATTTTGATCTTCTCTTTTCTTCATCTTTAATAATAAATTTGGTCACTTTTTTAATATTGTCACGATATTGTAAATTGCAACTCAGTTTCCCATTTTTTAAAAATTGAATTTAAAATTTTTTTCCGAAGTGGTGTTATAGAATTTGAATGAAAATCAGGTCTAATGATATGAAATTTACGTTGAAAATCTTGCAAAAGAAATTGAAATGTCGCAAAATTGTTTAAAAATGGTTAGAAAAAATGTTTTCGACAGCAGTTACAATATCTCTTCTGCAGTGCATCTATTTTTGAAATTTTGGGACATGTGTCCCAATATGATTGTTCATTCTTTCAGTTCTGATTGCCCATTTTTCTGCGGAAATAAAATATCGAATTATATGAAAATTATCTCATCTTCGAGACCTCTGAACTAGTTTGACAATTGGATTTTTAAAATTTCATGTCAATTCTAAATCATTTTGTGTTTTTGATCTGAGTTTTATTCCCATATTTATCAAAAACTCTGAAACTTTTGTCAGATAGATATCAGAGACAAAGTTCAATCATCTCATGAGAACTTACAGCTTTCCAGTTGACTTCGATGGTACGGAATGAAAGATCGAATGCTGCCATAGTTTTTCGTGGATGACCGGAATGATATACGAGCATCTTGTATGGACCTTTGGACATACGACGCGGATATGAGCCGTCATTCCGAGTGAGCATTTCCCAACACATGTCCTGTAGGCGAAATACCCCCCAAAGAGAGAGTAATTAAACATCTCACCGTAGGGGATGTTCAGAAATGAGAAAGACCGATGTCGAAAATGAAATCAAAAGAGACGTCCGTTTCACACAGATGGCTATCGAGAAAACATAATGAGGCTGGAGCTATACCTAGATGTTGAGGAGGGCAGAGGAGGAGGTCGAGTCGGTTGTGCGACCATAGCTAATTATATCGTTTTTCAGAATAGGAAGACAGGCGCGCGTTGTCGATCGTTAATTATTATTAATTGAACTGTGACGCAATAAATACGAAGGCGACAACAGATAAGAAACGGTGCGCGATTTATGTACGTATACGCGTATTTAAGAGCGTTCGCGCCTGGCGCGGATTTTTTTTCTCCGGGGTTTTCAAACACCATATGTATCGAGTGGCTTATTGATTTATGGAGTTTATGGCCAGAACGCGGCCGATGAAAATGGAAAGTATAAACGGATAATTTTTAATTAGCATATGACTCGACCGAATGGGGCACTATGGCGTTGTGGATTGTCTTTCTCCGGGTTCGATGCGAGAAGAATAAAAGTCGATTGGGTACAGGAAGATGAGACTTATCACGTTGCTAGATAGATCATCGCGGACGTGCGGTCTTATCCTAAAATAAAAGGAGATATTGGCACGAAGCTCGGCATGAATAGATAATACACGAACCGAACGCGTCCGCGAGAAGTGAAAATACATCTATCGACGAATTTTACTTTTCATTTCTTTTTCTTTTAATTTTTTTCATCATTTTTCTATCCATTATCGCGCCTTGATCTTAATAAGAGATCGTAGAGCTGGCGTTGTATCGATAAGATATCTCACTGCGTGCATTGTAAACCATCACCTTGGTAATCGGGAAGCCTACCAGAGAAAGAAAAATGGAGATGAAAAAACCACCTCAGCGAGGAAAAAAAAAAACTTCGTCATCTCGTAGTTCGAATTAGAGCACGGCAAATCTCCGTGTACGTGGATTGATAAGGCGCTCGCGATGAATCGATTATGCCTGCGATGGTGAAGTCAGCTTGAGCTCGTAAGTCGTAATGTTTGGGAAGATGATACTGAAAGCGATCGAGATGACAGACTCGCGGTGAACTGGTGCGGCGCTAAGGCTGCGTTTGTTTTGGTGTTCTACATTGGACAGTGGTCCGGTTCAGGCGTCGATGTCGTCTTGTGTGACGCTGACGTAGTAATTAGGATTTTATTATAGCATTTCTCGCTACGTTAAGAAGGTGATTTGGCATTACCGACGGAGCGATGACACGGTCTAGTTGCGATTCGTATGTATGTGTTTTGTGTGGTTTCGGCGATACACATGATAGGCTCCGGTAAGCAGCCGGAGGTTTTTAATCGTGTGTGAGTCGCCTCGGTCCACGAACGGGTCAAAATATTGCAGTATGGGTGTGTTTGGATGGGTGTAGACGATAGATGTGCTCTTGGAATTGGGGATATTGATTCGGGTGGGGTTTGGGAGAGGTTATTATGGTGATTTTGTGGATGTGAGGGGTGGTGATGTTGATGTTTTGGGATATCAGGGTGTCTACCGGTCGCGAAAAAGTCGCGAAATTGACCCAAAATTCATCAAAAGTCGCGAATTTTTTCAAAATTACTTCAATTTTTTTTGCCTCTTACAAAACAGAAAAAGTAAAGAATT
This sequence comes from Pseudococcus viburni, assembly GCA_033439095.1. Taxonomy (NCBI): domain Eukaryota; kingdom Metazoa; phylum Arthropoda; class Insecta; order Hemiptera; family Pseudococcidae; genus Pseudococcus; species Pseudococcus viburni. The sequence continues at coordinate 240,391 of JAVBJF010000118.1, read as the reverse complement.
TTCACCTTTTTGAACATTTTTTTCTAAAAATTTTCGCCCTCGCTTCGCTCGGGCTCATAAATTTTAGAGACCCATTCTTAAACTATTAACCTTCTTCCCTTCTATTTCAGACAATTGAATATTTTGAAGCGGAAAAATATGTTCTTGTGAGAGACTAAGTAGCGATCACGATTGGGAATTTCAAAGGAAATATTGTGTCCATTCTCAGGAAATTCTAAAAAAATTGTAGAATTTCGGAATTTTCTAAGGGATGTTTTAAAGGAGAAAAACATATGAAAATGTATTTTTTTTGCTGTTTTTTAAATAAATTCTTCAAAAAAAATTCGCCCTCGCTTCGCTCGGGCCAAATTATCACGTCATTGTATTGGTAATCTGCTAATATTTCAGACTTCCCATGAATTTATTTCTCAATAATCATTCAACAATTTTATTTTTCGTAAAAATTTTACCCTTGCTTTGCTCGGGCAGTTACTACTTCTCTTCTTCACCATAAAATAACTCACTTTTAGAAAATTTTTGTGAAAAATTGTCTTTTTTTGAAATTAATTTTTTCTGTTATAAATTTGATCTCTTTGATTTTTTTTTTTTTGGGGGGGGGGGGGTGAAATTGAGAGGTAGATACTAGATACCTTGAAAAAGGTCGCGAAAAAGTCGCGAAATTTGATTTTGAAAAATCGGTAGACACCTTGGATATGGAGGATGAGGGGTGAAGAGGGGTTCGATTTTGAAATATGTGTGTTTCAGGATTAAGTGGAATCCAGAGTTGGAAATTGAGTTGAAATTTTTTCAAATGATTTAGATTCAGAACCGTGTTTCTGATTTGAAAATTAGGTTTGTGTACCTATTGATCGGTCATTTTTTCGCTGATTTGAAGATGAATTCAAAAATTTTAGTGAATTTTGAAAACGTTTATTAACCTGTTTTTTATCATTCGAAGTGTGAAAATTTTCTATTATTTGAAACTGAAATCGAAAGTTCGGCTTCAAAACTTACAAAAATTGGAAAAGGTTTGAAAATGTTTGGCAAATTTGAAAAATCTTCGTTTAAAATTCGGTATATCCATGCTCAAAAATCTATAACTATTTGTTTAAATTTTTTCCTCCAAAAATAGGAAACTTCTTTGGAAATTTGAAAATTTTAATTTGAGAAATTTAAAAATTTTGGTTTAGAATTTTGACGGAAATTTTAGAAAAAATTGTTCCAAGAAATTAATATGCTTTGAAAATCTGTGTGATTGAAATTTTAAGATTTTAAATTGTATTTGTAGCGAAACATTTTAATTTTTTTAAAATAGAATTTTGTAATTTCCTTTCAAAAATGGAGACTGACCAATAGTAGAACCAACCGAGGGGGGTTATCGAGCAGGGTAACCGCCCGTTTTCCCGAATCGAGATTCCCGAACGGACATTTTCCCGAATGGATTATTTCACGAATATATTTTTCACGAATACTTTTTCCCGAATGCAATTTTCCCGAATGCTATTCTTTCCCGAATGCTATTTTTCCGAATGCTATTTTTTCCCGAATGCTATTAGAAAACGAATACCTATGTTACAATATTTTTTTAATTTTTTTTTGCCTTTCTGTTCAGTCATCAACATTGGAAATTTTTTCAAGATTTATTTACAAAACTACTTAAATTTATAACACAATAGTATGCGCCAGAGTTCAATTTGCTCTTCTTTTCTTTTCCATCTTTTATTTCTTTATAGGCAGGTACCGGGTGCTCGATTAATTCTGGCTCCCCCCGATACTTTTCAGGTTAAAAATCGTAAGTTGGCTACACTTCGTTCGATTTGTTTAATTGAAAGAAGTATTGCCAACTTACGATTTTTGACATAAAAAGTATCGGGGGGAGCCATAATTAATCGAGCACCCGGTATGTTGTACATACATAAATATTTAGCCAGGATAAAATCAAGGAAAAACCCAAATCATTCAAAAAGTTGCATTAAAAATGGAAGGGAGGGGATAGATAAAGAACTGAGAATCACAAAGAAAAGTGAATACCTTTCCTTTGAAAAAAATTGGCACAATTGTTAAATTTCTCGAAGGAAGGAGTTGACTCCTGACCTTCACCTCCTCAAAACTAATTGATGAAGTGAGTCTATTGTGACGCAGTCATCAACATAGATCTTCGACATCATCTTTGGAAACCCGAAAAGCTCTATAAGAAAATCGACCATTCGTGAAATCGGCCATTCGTGAAATCGGCCATTCGTGATTTCTATACGGGAAAATTGCATTCGGGAAAAAGTATTCGTGAAAAAAATATTCGTGAAATAATCCATTCGGGAAAATGTCCGTTCGGGAATCTCGATTCGGGAAAAAGACCTGTAACCATCGAGCAGTTCCTCCCTTCCCCTCTCCCCACGACAAAATTTTATTTTATAGTCTAGAAATTAATTTCAAAGTCAAAATTTTTTGGAAGTGATGAACTTTTTAAAGTTATTTTCATTTTGAGTCTGAAAATTCCCGAAAAAACTTCATTTGAGTTGGAAAAATCGATTTTTGCTACATATAAGGCTTTGATCCATGATCCATGGTTTGAAAATTGGTGATGAAAATTTGCATCTTATTTTTATAAAACATTTCGACGAAATTTTGAAGTTTTGATTAGAAAGGATTAAATTGTAGGTTTGAACTTTTCAGATTTGAAAATTCGAATCCTGTTTTTGAAATTTTTTATTGGGTAATTCAGAATTAGTGCTTATTTTCTCTTTATTCAATTTTGCTTTAAAAAAGAAAAATTTTCATTCTTTGATAAAATTTTGCATTTTTATTAAAAAATAGAAGACTTTGATCCTACTGTTGAAAATAATGTCGTCTGAGTGAGAAATTTTTAATTTTTTGCTTTTTTAATAATATCAAATCGGTTTATCTCTAGCTTTTGAATTTTTTTTCAAAACTCGGATTCTCATTCAAAATTTTGTGTTTGAAATTTCATAATTTTAATCGACGTTGAAACATTTTCAGTTCAGATCAAAGGTTATACCTAATTGATCAAATTTGAAAATCTGTAGTACAATCTTTAAATTTTAGTATTTGGATTCAAAATTTGAAATTTTCTCTATATCTTATTGAAAAATTTCATTCATTAAAATTTCGAATTTTTATGCAAAAATTGTGTAATATTAATGTGTTTTTAAATTTTTGGAATTTTCATTCAAAATTTTAATTTTTTGTAAATATTTGATACAAATTGTTTTTTTTTAATTGGCAAATTAGAATTTTAATTTGAAAATTTATGATCACAATTTCATAATTTATTCTGTAATTGGGATTTTAATTTCTAGTCTTGATTAGCGAGTGCTTAATTTTTGTTCAAAGGTGGGAACTTGAATCCAATTGGGAAATGTTGGAAATTAAAAGTTACCTAAATAGTTTCGTTTGATATTCCAGGTTTTCAACGGAATGAAATTATTGATTAAAAATAATTTCAAGTATTGGGCGAGATCTGAGGAGTAATTCGAAATTTTGGGTGAGATGTGGAAAAATTTCAAAACTTTGTTTTCAAACATGAATATTTTGTTTTTGCTGAAAATTTTTTTAGTTCAATGTCGAAAAATATAATCATGTCAAATCTTGATATTTAATTTGGCACTTGAAAAATTTCTTTTAAACCATAAAATTTTCATTTTTAATTCAACACTCAGAAATTTTAGCTTTCAACTCGGATAATTGAAATTTGAATTTTTTTAGTTAAACTTGGATATTCTGATTTAAATTTGGAGATTTTTGAATTATTGAAGTTGAGAAATTTCTAGATTTTTTCAGTGACTTGTGTGATAAAAACTTTTTTTTCGTGAACAAGTTGGAAACCATAAATATTCATAAGTGTGAATGAGGGAGATTTCTTTGTAATTTTTAAATTATTTATTATAAGATTAATTTGAAATGATTGGCAATCAACTAATTGATTTTTCCTGTTTCTTTGTTTCAGGTGAGTGGCATGTCAAATTTATTATAAGAATGTGAGAAAACACAAAAAACATGTACAAATGTTGGTAAGTTGTGATCAAATTCACCTTTAAAATAAGTTTTAAATTCGCATAGAATTTTCAAAAATGCCACAACGAAAAAAATTGCTATAAAATCAAGGTAATTTTAGTGAATGATTCCAAAAAATCTGTCGTAATTTTCGATCGACATCTTCATTCGGTTTAATAATTCTTCGCCTTTATATTCAGTTTTTAGCACTTTTAAACCGAAAAACTTCTCAGTTCGAAAAAATAGTACCGTTCTGTCCCTTCGAAATCTCTCGCAAAAAGAACTCGAAACTCAAAACCGTACGACCGTAGAGAGTAAATAAACCTCAAATTTCAAGAGATCGCTTCATCGAACCAGGACACGAAAATACAAAAGACCCGCGGGACTATACTTCGCACCCTCTTTCCAAACACTCGACTCGGCGTCGTTTAATCAAAACATCCTCGACGTAAATATCGTTGAATTTGCGAACCTCGGGAGCCCTAAACCGCGACCACCGCCGAACGAAGATGTATCGGTCACCAGGGTACGCAGTAATTATAAAAAATCTTCTTTCAATGGCGATGGTTTGTATTTTATTCCTTTGTGGTGTGGAGAATCACGGTCGTCGCGAGACCATCGAGCTCGGCGTTAAAAAAAGAAAACCAAAGGAGCTTTTCTCCGAAGAGTAACTTTCATATCGAGAAAAAGACTTTCCAGTCGAAGAAAAGATCTTCGAAATAAAAGAAAAATAATACACAAAAGATTCGAGAGTATTTTTTAACAGCTCTTTGGCTTCTTTTTCTGGATTATAGTTTTTAAAGTGGAAAGGTAACAGAGTGGGGGAGGGGTTACACAATCCGAACGAGAGAATTTTCTTCGAGATAATATAATTTGGTCGAACGACTGGCGGGTTTTTAATTTAAAACGACCGTAAATCGTCACAATGAACTCGACGAGTCGACGTGTGCGAGATACAAAAGGAAAGGGTAAAGGAGCAGGGCAAAGATTGTATGAATTTGCATGGGTGAACGATGCTGCGAAAGGTCGCTGCTGCGGATTTTTTCTTCCTCTCTTTGCCACCCTGTCAGTAGTTTTCTTTCTTTTTTTTTATGTGTTTTAGAGCGTGGACCTCGCGTTAATCGAGCTTTTATGAAAGTTTCACTGGCGCGAGATGATTTCATAAGAGGAATTGTTTACTTTTAAACGCACAGCGAAGGAGTTTGTGTAAGGTGAGAGGTGAATTCCACGTGTACGTGGAGCTAACTCGTGTATGAGAGGTTTTCTCTAAAGCGGGGATTTCACTAGGCAAGTTCTCTTGATGTAAGTTGAGCTAGCAAGTGAAATTGCAGATAGGTGGAATATTTCACGATCAAGCTACTTGCAGTTGCTTTGGATGTGGATATCAGCTTGTGTTGTGTAGTGATAATTGATAATATATCATCGACAGTATATTTTTCAACCCTAGAATTTTTTATTTCGAATAAAATTTTTTCTCAGCATTGAAATTTCTCCCTCCCAATTTTTTTCTCAATTCCAATATTTTTTATTTCGAAGAGAATTTTTTCACAGTACTGAAATTTCTCCCTCCCATTTTTTCTCTGGTTTAAAATTTCTTCCTCCAATTTTTTTTTCAAGTCTAAAATTTCTTATTTCGAATAAAACTTCTCAGTCAATACTGAAATTTCATTCACCAATTTTTTTCTCGGGTTTAAAATTTTTTATTTTGATTTGAATAAAATGTTTTTCGACACTGAAATTTTTCTCTTCCAATTTTTTTCCCAAGTCCAACATATTCATCCCAGCCTCAACAGCTCCGAAAAATTTTGGGATGATTTTTGGGGTAAAAATTCAACTTAAAGATCATCCCGGCCTCAAATTCTCAGAAAATCGTAGGATGATTTTTATCCTAGGCTCAAGTCCGAAAAAAAAAATAATCCCATGATTTATCCGAGTTTTTGAGACTGGAATGGTTATTGGGATGTTTTCATCCTAAAAATCATCCCAAGATTTGTTTTTGAGACTGGGATGAATTTTGATATAAATTTTCATCCCAAAAATCATCCTCTGATTTTTGCGAGCTTTTGAGACTGTGATGAATTTTGATATGAATTTGCATCCCAAAAATCGTCCTATGATTTTCCGAGAATTTGAGGCTGGGGTGAATTTTGATATGAATTTGCATCCCAAAAATCAACCAATGATTTCTCCGAGTTTTTGAGACTGGGATAAATTTTGATATGAATTTTCATCCCAAAAATCGTCCTATGATTTTCCGAGAATTTGAGGCTGGGATGATTTTTGGATTGAATTTGGGATGAATTTTATCCCAAAAATCATCCCAGCCTCTACAGCTCCGAAAAAAATCATTTCGAAGAGAATTTTTTCATGGAACTGAAATTTCTACCTCCAATTTTTTCTCTGATCCAAAATTTTTTATTTTGAATAGAATATTTTCTCATCACTGAAATTTCTTGCTCCAATTTTTTTCTCAAGTCTAAACTTTTTTATTTCAATTCAAATAAAATTTTTTCTCAATATTAAAATTTTTTCTTCAATTTTTTTCTTAAGTCTGAAATTTCTTATTTTGAATAAAACTTCTTCTCAGGCAATACTGAAATTTGATTCACCAATTTTTTTCTCTGGTTTAAAATTTTTGATTTTGATTTGAATAAAATGCTTTTCAATAGGTACTGAAATTTTTCTCTTCCAATTTTTTCCCCAAGTCCAACATTTTTTATTTCGAAGAGAATTTTTTCACATTACGGAAATTTCTTCGTCCATTTATTTTCTCTGGCCCAAATTTTTTTTATTTTGAATAAAATATTTTCCCTCCTAATTTTTTCCCCAAGTCTAACATTTTTTGTTTCGAAGAGAATTTTTTCACAGTACTGAAATTTCTCCCTTCAGTTTTTTTCTCTGATCCAAAATTTTTCTATATCGAAAAAAATTTTTTCTCATCACTGAAATTTTTCCCTCTCAATTTTTTACCCAATTCCATTTTTTATTTCAAAGAGAATTTTTTCACAGTTCTGAAATTTCTCCGTCCAATTTTTTTCTCTGATCCCAAATTTTCTTATTTCGAATAAAATTTTTTCCCCAAGTCCAACATTTTTTGTTTCGAAGAGATTTTTTTCATAGAACTGAAATTTCTACCTCCAGTTTTTTCTCTGATCTAAAATTTTTTTATTTCGAATAGAATATTTTCTCATCACTGAAATTTCTTGCTCCAATTTTTGTCTCAGGTCTAATAAAAATTTTTCTCAATACTAAAATTTTTCCTCCAATTTTTTCTCAAGTCTAAAATTTTTCATTTTGAATAAAACTTCTCAGTAAATACTGAAATTTCACCCACCAATTTTTTTCTCTGGTTTAAAATTTTTTATTTTGATTTGAATAAAATGTTTGTTAACACTGAAATTTTTCTCTTACAATTTTTTCCCCAAGTCCAACATTTTGTGTTTCGAAGAGAATTTTTTCATAGAACTGAAATTTCTATCTCCAATTTTTTCTCTGATCTGAAATTTTTTTATTTCAAATGAAATTTTTTTGCAAGTCTGAAATTTCTTATTTTGAATAAAATTACTTCTCTGTCAATACTGAAATTTCACCCTCCAATTTTTTTCTCAAGTTTAAAATTTTTTATTTTGATTTGAATAAAATTTTTTCTCAACACTGAAATTTCTCCTACCTCCAATTTTTTTGTCAGGTCGAAAATTTTTTCAATTGTGTTCTCCGCTTGATGAAAATTTCAAAAAATGCACTAAAACTGCAGAAAATTGCAAATTCGTCAAATCAAATTTCAATTTTGTTTTCAAAAAATCCTCATTTTTTGACTTTGGTATTATTTGATCAAGTATACTTGTTTCAACGATTTCTTTGGGAAAGTTACTTGCAGCAAGAAAACTTGCCTAGTGAAATCCTCGCTTAATTAAAGGTTGGTATAACGTTATTAAATTCCAAAAAGGAAACCAGAGGGAGTGAGTCGCCGCCGAGGTTGGATGAGGGTAGGTAGACGTATCGAAGAAGGTTCAATACACGATGACAAGAGTATTCGATGTAGCCGGTCGAGCATTGTCTTACCAGGGCAGGAGGTATTATTGGATAACCCGAGCAGGGTATTCTCTTTCATCGACCGAGCCAGAGCTGGGTTTCGGGACAGAGCATGTGAGATGAATCGATGGTATAATTATCCTATCTCTGTACGCGATTAACCGGTTAAAAAGGGATTTGATATAACGGGCTATAAGGTTCGTTGTTGTGTGGGTATTACAATGAAATGAAATGGAAAAAAAGTCGTCTTGGAGGAAAAAAAAAAGCAAGATGGAAGAGAGCGGAGAGCAAGAATGGTTCGCGATGGAACCAACAACCGGTCCAGTCTGTGATGACGTCCTTGCGGAGCGTACTGTGGCCTAGCTGACCTCCCGCTGTAAACAAGACGGCGTGAGGTAGATACAGCCACGAACCAAGCATTCGGTTCGCGGTTCGCGGCGTTAGTCGAATGTTAGATCGGTCCCGGTTGGCACGTTTGGTATATCGCGTTACCGAGTCGAGTTTGCGAGCTGATCAGTCCGTCGAGCCCTGTGTTGTGCCCAGTGATGTTTATTTTGTATGGTGTCGCGTCCTAAATCTTCAGTACGTCGAATTTGAAATTTTTCAAGTTGGAAATTTTACTCGAACGCGATGTAATTGAAATTTAGCTGGAAATTTCGCCGTGGAAATTTGCCCAATGCGTAGTGAAGTGTTAATCTTGTAGAATTTCTGTGCTAAACGAAAGTTCGACGATGGTGATGTATCGTGCGCGATGAAATCGTTATCTTTGGACAGCCTGCGCCGGCTCATCGGCAGGCATCGCAAGAAAGACAAACACGAGTCGTCGTTCAAACGTAGCGAATCTTTTAAACGTATTTCGATCAAGAAAAATTACCTGGATCGGGGCGGAAAATGTCGAAATCCGGCAGCGGGAGCGAAATTCGCTCAAAAAAAGGGTTCCGGGGAGGCTTCCGAGACGCCCCCCGAACCGGTTGTCGATGTTGCGAAATCCGAATCGGTCACCGGCGAGTCGTTGATCATCGATTATGGCGAATGGATCCGGTGTATTCAACAGGAAGACGTCGATACGTCGAAAAAAGGATCCGAGTTGTCTTTGGAGTTGATTAAGTTGGAAAAATCGCCGATTCTGTCGCCCAAGCGATTCCCTCTGTCGAGCAAAGGATCGTGTAGCGAGCTGGATGACGGCAGCAGGACCGATTCGGCGATTAGCGTCAGTTTGGGGAGGATTTGGATGGATGCTCCTTTGGCTATGACTAATTCGCCTCGAAGTTTAGAGCTGCCCAGACCGGTATCGGTGGTCGAATCGAATCCGAATGGGCAGAGAGCTCATCATTCTTTGGATAGTGCCTTGAAAGATAAGAAAGACGATGTGCCAGCGTTCAGAGGGGCTACGTCGGGGTATCGAGGGTTATCTGGGAAGACTCCTTATAACAGGACGTCTTCGGAAATGCTCAGCTCGAGTAAAGATTCGGGGTTCTCGTTTTCCATATCGATACCTAGATTATCGCCGGTTCTATCTCAAGGTCATGGATTTTTCCGTAAAAAGAAACCGGTTAAAAGTTCATCGAAAAAATACAGCTCCGGGGCTGAGTGCCGCAGAACACCTTCGTACTGCGGTGCGAACCCTAAAAATCGTTCGCGTCGATCGAGGCACCAAAATTCGAAAAACGATCCAGATAATTTATACCAAGTGGTCATCAATCGACCCCCTAGATCACTGGATGCCCTCAAGCTAGACCCGATCATTTTCGTGCCTCCTGAAAAACGTAAATCTACCATGAAAAAGGCTTACGAAGTTCGAGAGATCAGAGACTACTGCGTACCCTGCGACGCCCAACTTAGCGACGAAGACGACCACAGTGATAACTTGGAAGAGCTATACGAGGTGATCTCGGATGAACGAGAAGGGTACCAGCAGCATATTGCTGATTTGTGGACATCCGAAGACGAAGATGTGGACATGTTACCATGTATATCGCCGGCACAGCAGGCCAACTATTCTCCTAATCTGAAACGACGTCCGGTAGCTCGCAAGAAATCGTCGCGCAGGAATATCAGATATGTTGCTAAACCGATTCATCGTGCTCCTTCGACGTTAAAACGTAATCGAAGGGTTATTGCGAAGAAAGCCACTGGTGAGTGTTGTTTTGGTCGAATATTTGATTATTTTGGATTCGATGTAGGGGGTTTGAAACTTCATTTTTCGCGATTTTTTTTGTTCTTTTTTCACTCGATTATGTAAAAACTGATTCAAGTTTGATTTTGGTTGATTTCAAAAGATAACAGAGTACCTATCATTGTTCATTGATACTAATTTTCATAGCTTCTGTCAAGAGTAGTGGGGGGAGCAAGATCGAACGAAGGTCGGAGGGACAGTTTGACTCCTAATGACGAAATTGCATTTTTTTGGGGTGAGAAATTGAGTTTGAATGAGAAAATTCACAAAAATGATGGATATTTTCTGTTTTGGTTTGAAAAAATTGTATTTTTAGTTTGAAATATTGAAAAAATGGAATCTTGTTTTAATTTTTGTGGACCCCCCCCACCCCAGTCACAATTTTGGTTATTCCTGGAGAGAAGTGGGGCCAACGTGAAAAAACACAAATTTTTTCCACCCGTTTGAACCTTCTCTCTCATTTTGAATCAGTGAAAAATCACTAATAAACAGTCAGAATTGCAGCACAGGAAAAATCAGTGAAATTGACTGATTTTCAATGATTTTTCACTGATTATTCAAAGAATTTCACAGATTTTTCAGTGGATTTCATAAATATCACTGAGTTTTCAGTGAATTTTCACTGATTTCCAGTGATTTTTTTCACTGATTTGTTTTCAGTGAAAAAAATTTCACTGATTTTCTCCTGTCCTGCAATTCTGACTGTTTCTCAGTGATTTTCGGTAATTTTCACTGATTTATAATTGAGAGAGTTTCCTTGGGAAAAATTTGAGCTGATTGTAAATTAGAAAAGAAAAATCGTTTTAAAAAAAATTGAATTTTGAATTTTTCTTCAAACACAGTGGAAAAGGTAGGAAAGGATGTGCTATTCAATTTTTCTACTTAAATTTTAAAATTCAAGGGACTTATTAAACGAGTTTGAAATTTTCAATTAGGAGATGACCTGAAAAACCGAACATTTTTTTTTTCAAAAATTTCCTAATCATTCGGACTTTTTATTGGAAAAAATTTTGGCTGAACCAGTGACGTAGCTACCGGGGAGGGGGGGCTTCTTGTGAAAAAGTGCCTTTTTGGAGCATTAAAAATCAAATTTTCTCAAAGCTTCGCTCGGGCATGAAAGAAATCACAATTATAAAACTGTTTGAATCAACTATTCAAAAAATGGTTCTCTTTTAATATTCCAAGTCTTCATATCCGCTTTGCACCCTCTCAAAAAAAGCTTCTGACGCCAATTCTTGGATTTGTTAGATATTTTTATTGGGTTTTAAGGTCAAAATAATTAGTACCTATGTAAGTTGTTTGTTCCAAAATTACATTTTCATCAGTTTTTTTCCTTAAACTTGCTATGGAAATCGCATGAGAACTTCGAAAGTTTGAATTTAGTGTTTTTATAGTGAAAGGAAATTTGATGGGGGGGGGGGGGTGAACTCAGAATTCCTCGAAAAATTATGAAATTCCGGACCCTCTTCATGAGAAATTTCTGGTTACGCCACTGAGCTGAACGAACCTAATTAGAAGAAAAAAATTGAAAAGTTGTTACAGAACGGAAACGAAATTTGAACTTTTGAATCAAACACCCAGTTGACTCTTTTTCTAGATAGCCCTAATTTAAATTTAAATTTGTCAGCTTATTGAAGACGTTTGAATATTTTTTTGTTTTTTTTGGGGGGGGGCTGTAACGTAAAAAATCTGAAGCTTTGTAAATCCAAGAAGACTGTATTCTGTAAAAATTCATGTATGGAAGTATCCCCTTCAAGTTTCAATTTTTCAAATTTAAAACTTTGTCCTTAAATTCGAAGGCTTTAATAATTGGAAAAGGTCGACAGAGGGTAGGAGGGTATTCGTATCCAAAAAAAGTATTATTTGAACAGCCCCTTTCTATTTTGAAATATTTTGAGTAGCAGGTACCTGTTGATCTTATTTCAGCTTGAGATTTTACAAGCAATTCGACGAAGGTATCAATCCTCTAAGTGCCCTTTAAAGGGCCCCAGCCACTCAAAAATGTAGAAATTTTGATTTTTTTTTTCAAAAGTTGCCAAATAGTTGGAGTATGGGCTCTGTTTGGACTTGGACCGCTTAGAAACATCCGGGAGTCGTCTAATAATTTTTCAAAAAAAAACAAAAATCAGCTTCTCGAAATTCAAGACTGAAATGTAACTGAAATCTTCAGTATTTCTAAAATTTTGAGGCTTAAAACCCTTTTTGGCGTATTTGAGGACATGACAACTTTCTTGAATCCTTATAGTAAAATTTAATATCAAAATCAATGATAGAACCATTTTTTGGGACCTTTTTTTTAAGGAACTCGAGGTGGGCAAAATTCAATCCAGTTTTTTCCGATTTTTTAGTCAATTTTATGCAGACAAAAGTCAAAAATTGAAAATGATTTTTTGCATTTATCCATTTTTTTGAAACCACGTCACATAATGATTCATAATTTTTCGATTTTTCAAAATTTTTCCTGAAATTCGACTTCTCTATTGCTGTAAAAATTATTTTAAATTATTTGTTTCATTTTTTTTCAATGGACGTGATTAAAATGAAGGAGGAGAAGAGATAAAGCTGTCAAAAAAGTAAAAAAAAAATACTCAATTTCAGAAATCTATAACATTTTCCACAATTTTTTTTTTTGAAATTGTTGTACATTTGTCGGAGGAAGGAGAGGTATTTGGAATATGATTTCTTGCAAATTCGTGAATATTTATCACAGAATTCTTTCAATTTTTTTTAGCGGACTTCCCGCTCTCTGATCAAAATCGAATGCTATACTTGAATATTACGTTTCTTCCGAGACAGATTTAGGCAATTATTCCTAAATAATACATCTGCATGAAAAAATTCGAAAATTATTTATTTCTGGTCCATTTTGTGGTAAAATAAATTCTCTAAAGTCTTTTTCCCTTGAAAAATATCGTCGGAATGTATGGGATTCTTGGTTCTGCGGACGAAACCGTCGACCGAACTTAATTGGGTTTATGGTCACGCTCTCGCGATGCACGTTGAAAAAAATGACCACTAATTGTGCGCCAAAGCTGTCACCTCTGCGTATGGCATACCACATGAGGCGAATTAACTAGCCAATATTGTGCGCGAATGTAGCCGCGGTGCCCAAGATGTGGCCGATTGTTTCCCCAGTACGAGGTTTTTTTTTACGCCAAGTCGGCGGATAATTGACGCCCTGCTTAAAAAAACAATAACAAGTTGGAGATTATCTGTCGATTGGTATTTGCTCAATGTCGTCGTTATGCTTTCAAATTCTGCGGCCTGACAATGAACCTCGCTCGAGACCGAATCTGGCGCGATAATTGTGGGTACATTATGTACTCTCATCATTGTTCAGGGGCGATCAATTGGCGCTTATTTGGCGGAATTATCGCGGCTTCGAGTAAATTATAGTATAGATGTCTAGTTTACCAGATATACCGAGATTATGCTCGGTGATATTGTTTCAAAAAAACCAACGTTGAGAAATATGTACTTAACTTATTATAGGATAGGTACTTATGGTACGCACCCAACGGAGTAGTAATTACGTAAAAATATGCGGCCAAATACGTCATTGCCCTCGTTGAAATAATTTTTTATTATTATTGCGACCAGTCTTCGAAAATAATATGGTCGAAGTGTAGGTGTATCTGTCGTGTATGTGTAACTTTAGCTATGTAAAATACACGTACATGGTTATTTTAATATTTCAACAACGTATGACGATAGCGTATTGCTCTGGGTGGAAATTTATCAACGTATTCGTACATGCAGCCTACGAAGTGATGTTTTTTGTTGACATTGTTATCAGCTTTGACTTACTTTTCACGGACCAAGTGAACCGAGCCAATAGTGATAATAGAGTATGGGTGGTTCTCGGTTCTCGATGCTCGGGCATGCTCATCGTGCCATGAACAACGCTATACAAACGGAATCAGGAAAATGTTAATTCGACGTAATTCACGCCGTTGGCCGTATCATATTACACATTTTGTATATTTGAAGTCGCGTCGCTCGCGTCCAAAAAGAAGGAGAATATTAATCGAGTGAAATTCTCCGAGGGTAGAGATTTGAGTCGAGTGGAGAAGCAATTAGAGCGGAATTAGAGGATGGGCTACTGTGAATCTGGCTCTGAGATAAGCATTGGCGAAAAATTAACGTGGGAATGATTTTTGTGAGAATATGATTAATAATTTGATTAGATTGGCGAGAAAATAGTCTATTGTTTTGCAAAGGTGTGTTTAGTTTGGTAGTTCCCCTTGAAAGTTCATTTCGCGATGGGTTGATGCGAATGGAAAAGGTCAAGAAACTGCGAATTCTGCCTGAATGAGTTGAACATATTTCACGAATGATTTTTCAATGATTTTTTCATTTGTAAATGATTAATTCAGGGTGTCTAACGAATCTGATGAGTCAAGCTTTTTTCAAAAAGGTCATGCGGGTCCTGAAAAGTCGATTGACTAATTTACTACGACTTACTTTAAAGGTCAAGCTTTTTTCGAATATAAAAAAAACACTTTCGGTCTCCTAAAATAGCAGTTTTTTTTTTTTTAGAAACTACACCTTTTCTGTATCCTAAAATTGTCGTTTCTTGTCGTTTCATCAAAAAACGACAGAACCGACACTCTTACAGTACTCTAAATCGGTCGTTTCCAGTCGTTTCGTCCAAAAACGACAAAGTCGACAACTTTGACGAATCCTAGATCAGTCGCTTTCTGTCGGTTCTTTGAAAAACGACAAAAACGACACTTTTTTGTCTCCTAAATGGTCGTTTCTTGTCGTTTCATCAAAAAACGACACAACGACAACTTTTATGAATCCTAAATCTGTCGTTTCTTTAAAAAACGACACTTTTTCAGTCCCCTAAATGATCGTTTCTTGTCGTTTCCTTAAAAAACGACAAAAACGACGCTTTGTTAGTCTCTTAAAATTGCCGTTTCTTTAAAAAACGGCAAAAACGACTCTTTTTTTGCATCCTAAAATGCTCGTTTCCGGTCATTTCGTTGAAAAACGACAGAAACGACACCTTTTCTGTATCCCTAGTGGTTGTTTATTGTCGTTTCATCAAAAAACGACCAGAACGACACTTTTTTAGTCTCCTAAAATAGTCGTTTCTTGTCGTTTCGTTGAAAAACGACTCTGAATCCTAAATCAGTCGTTTCCTGTCGTTTCATGAAAAACGACACTTTTTGTTTCCAAAAATAGTCGTTTCCTGCCGTTTCTTTTAAAAAACGACAAGAACGACACTTTTTTAGTCCCCTAAAATGGTCGTTTCTTGTCGTTTTATCAAAAAACGACAAGAACGGCACCCTTATAGTATAAATTTCTCAGTCAATTTCTAATTCATTGGAAAAAAATCATTAAAGATCAATGAAAAATCACCTTTTCAGTGAAATTCTTCCACTGATTCAAAAAGGCAGAATTTCACCAAATTCCACTGATTCCGATTTAGAAAATTCAAAGTACAAAATTCAAGTAATGATTTTCTTAGGATGCTGGTTTCGATACTCAGACTCCATATTTTAAAGTTTGAATTTTCAAAAAAAAAATCTTCAAAAGACACGACATTTTGACAAAAATTTATCAACATAAATAAACGTTTTTCAGTATTTTATCTCAAAAGAACGTATTTACTTCATTGTTTGTTGTATTTGGTTGAAAATCGCTTGAATGATTGTTTTTTATGATACGAAGAGGGAAGATGGGGGGGGGGGTGTAGTGAATCAGATCATCAAGAGATTAGCCCTAACAAACGGAAATTTTGTTCGGATTTCAATTTTTGTATGAATCGTAAACTTGTTCCTACTTCCCCAAACTTCTTTATTCTTTGATTATTTTCGGTTTATTTTTTGGAGGGGAAGGGGGGGGGGTTGCAAGTCATGGCATTCACAAATCAGTATAATATATTGAAAGTTGGGAGTAACCTTCTTTTTTTTTTTCTATTTTTGTTGCTTTCTATCCTCCAAATTATTTGTTTTTCAGAAGAAATAATTCCTGCATAACTTTTTTTTTCTTTTTCCTCCAAATTTTAGGATAAGTGGTGCCTTGAACTCTTGAAACCAAAAAAATTATGGTTGTAAAGAACTAATGATTCCAGGAAAATTTTACATGATGTATTTTTAACCCTAAAAACATTTATTTCACAAATCTTCCAAATTGAAATTTTGTTACTTGCTATTTTTGGTTGAGTGGCAGGAATTTCTAAAAAAGAAATTATTTTTACAATTTTTTGAAAAATGGGTGTAGCTATAATTAAGAGCTTTCATTGTATTTTTTTTTTTTGGGGGGGGGGCTAAAAAATGAAGGGTGTATTAGGGTCGAGAAACTCGAGAAATCTGTTTAGAAATCATCAAAAGTTGTCAATTCGTCCTTTTCTGAGTTTTTTTTCCAACCCTGGGTACTTTTCTCATTGCCTTTTAGAAAGAATTTTTAATGTTTTCAAAATGGTATTT
This sequence comes from Pseudococcus viburni, assembly GCA_033439095.1. Lineage (NCBI taxonomy): Eukaryota > Metazoa > Arthropoda > Insecta > Hemiptera > Pseudococcidae > Pseudococcus > Pseudococcus viburni. The sequence continues at coordinate 223,756 of JAVBJF010000118.1, read as the reverse complement.
TTTTCTTCTAATTTATCACTTAAAGTAGGTAAAAAGAATTGAAAATTAATCTCATATCTTTTCATCTTATTAATTTTTTATCGTATTGATATGTACCTATAATTTTTGAACGATTGTATTCAAAAAAATGTCTTCTTTGTTTCACTTTGGCCAAATTATTAATTGGTTTCCCAGTAAGCTTGCAAATTTTAGATACCACAATCATCAAATTTTTTTCAATTTGATAGTTTTACCTTCCACCTCCCTCTCTCTTCTCCCGAGAATTTTTTGGTCCATTTATGGTCATTATAGTTACCTAGAAACACAATTTTTTCATTAGATATACTCTCTCATTCTGAATCAGTGAAAAGTCACTAATGAACAGTCAGAATTGCAGCACAAGAAAAATCAGTGAAATTTACTGATTTTCAGTGATTTGTCACTGATTATTCAAAGAATTTCACAGATTTTTTTAGTAAATTTCATAAATGTCACGGAGTTTTTAGTGAATTTTCACTGATTTCCAGTGATTTTCTTTCACTGACTTGCTTTCAGTGAAAAAAAATTCACTGATTTATTACTGTGCTGCAATTTTGACTATTTTTCAGTGTGTTTTGATAAATTTCACTGATTCAAAAATGAGAGAGTAGTCCTTTACCTTCTTTTTATCCATCTCCCCTGAAAATTCTATTCAATCCATTCCCTCCCCCCCTCCCCCCATAGGTCCTACTTTAATAAGGCGAAAACAGTAATAGTGTCAATTTTTGATTTTTAATGTGTGTAAGAGCTGTTGGCGGAGGGAGTGAAAATATTTCGTTGAAGGTCCTGTAAAAATTTCGAAAAAATCCTGCACTTTGATCCGGAAATTTCGCTGAAAAAATCAGAGTTAATGTTACTGAAAAGACAAGAGTTCGAAATTTTAGACTGATTTTTGTAAAAGTTGAAATTCTCGAGGAGTGTGTAATTTTTCTAAATTTTTTTGACTCAAATTGTCAAATTTTTTCATTGAAAGGTCCTCCACTTTTGCAAAAACTTCTCCGACTTAAACTTAATTTTTCCAATTGAAAATGGAATTTTGTCATTTCTCTTCTTAATTTGACCAAAGGAGGCAGCCAAAAAGGCGAAGGGAGCGATCACTCTTCCAACGAATTGGGTAGGTAATGTTTTAACAAATGTTTAAGAAATATCAAAAATTGATAGTTAAAAGATCATTTTTTGTTATTACATAATTTTTTTCAAAAAAAAATCGAGTCTCGAAACATTATGCTAATTTTTAATTTTTATCTCTCGATGTCCATGTTTTCAAAATTTTATTTCAATTATATAATCCTTATTATCATTCAACTGTTTCGTTATTCCTCCCTGAGAAAATGCTTGCTACGCCTTTGCGAATGGGTGGAGGGGTAGACCAGATACATTTCAGGGAATTTAGTAATCTAAAATTCTTGAGAATGGAAAAAATAGTGGCAATGAAGTCTTGAAGTTGAATTTTTCAAATTTTCAAAAAATTTTGAGTATACCTACTTCATATTCATTTTTGGACTCGTTTCAAAAAAAAATCAAACGCATTTTTTTCTCAAATGAATTTATTCAAAAAAATTCTATATAATTTACCCAACTTCAACTTTTCTCATTTCTATTACTCCGGCACGAGATAACGGTACCTATCTAATCGCAAACACAAATCGTCAAGTTCAGTTCTATGATCTATATATTTGCGAACCATTTAAAATGAATTCGCCAAGCTATTAAATTAGAACTCGTGCATTAGCGCGATGTGCAAAAAAACACGCAGTAAAACAGGCCCCCTGCTCCTCCTTGCCGTTGCTTTTATCGTTTAACCTCTCCGTTGTACGTGTATATGGCCGATTAAACGGCGAACCGATTTTATGGGAAAATCGATTATTTAGTCGAACGATTAAATACGGCAATAACTCGTACATGAGCCATTCGTACATTCGTATACACAATGGCGATATATGCGTATAACAGAATCGAACTGACGAAGAGGAGGGCTCGATACGAAGAAAACCAGAGAAAGAAAACAACCGCATAAAGCTTTCTTATTGTTTGGACTATAAATAAGCATCGATAAGTCGACGTTTGACCAAATTTGCTCTCGAGAGGATATTCTGTTTTACGTCAAAATGAGTTTCGGCGTTAACAGGTGTCCGTTGGCTGTATGGAAAGCTAATTTGACGGCTATCGTTTTATATCGGTTTCCATTTGCGGAAGAATTAACGACGGAGAAGTATACGCGTGTAATGTATATCTACATACGCATAAATACACCGATGATTCTTTGGGATAAAAGTAGAGCGACTTGGAAATGACGATACTGTTTTCGGCGAGAGAAAAGGCCAAGAGACGAAGGGAGGTGAAAACGATACATTATACAATGGTTTAACGACTGTTTGAGCGAGATGCCGAGGACGAGCCAATGTATGGTTTGATTTTGTTTTTCAAAGCACGTACGTACGTTTATATTTGAAATTCTCGAGAATAGGGCCAATTTTAAGCACGTAATTTAGCCAACTTGGCGTTATCGTTTCGTTCGGACGATACGTTGCGATTTTAGGGGTTCTGCGGGTAGATTAGGATAATTTGATTCGGAGGCGATTATAAGTGGTCGCAGATGGAATACTGGCGGAGATTCGGCCAAGCTGCGATAGAATTATCGTGTTTTTTCGAACGAGTAATGTCCACCTACTCGCCGGCTAATTTTCACAATCGTTCGGCTGGTAGTCGAGAATGGTTATTTGAGGTTGAGTAATAACGGCGAAAAATTGCAGAAGTGGTCGGTGTAACTCCTACGCTGGTTGCAGACTAATTCGCGTAAGAAGCGATTTCCAAGTGTGGCTAGGCTGCTTCGTATGGACGGTCGAGAATGTGTAAGAATTTTGCGAAAATGCCGAGTTTTGAAATTTTAAGAACCGTGTAATTTTATTTAATAGGGTGGATTTTACAATCGTGTTTGGTAATGTTTCCAAGTTCCAAGTCTGAGTCGGGTTTCAAAATTATACGAATTGTGGGAAATAAATTCGGTGTTTTGTTGTCCCTTCGAATTCGAGGATTAAATTATGTCTTGGGTCGTAAAATTGAAAAAAATTGAAAAATTCGAGTATTTTAACGAGGATTTTACTGCTTTGACCCAGAAAACAGGGCCTTGAATTTTTTTTGATTAAGTATTACATGTTTTTTTTTTCATTTTAAGTAAAGCTGGACCAAATGGGGCGAGTAGAGGGGCAGGTTATCCTTGAATGATAAAAAATTGTATTTTTAGTTAGTGAAATCCGGGTTTTCAGTTGGAAAAATTTCGTTTTGAGTTGAAAAAAATGAAAAAGTCGTAATTTGAATCAGAAAAATGGGAATATATTACATTTTAGCTGAAAATTTTTGATTTTTTACGATCAATAATGCCCAGTCTAGTTCTTCCCTGCCCTGTAGAAAAGATGACGTTTCCCAAAATGGGGTGATTTTTTGAAAAGCGAAAATTAATTTATTTTTCTCATATTTTTTCTGCTCTTCAACATCATAAACGAAAATCACTTCAATGAAGATTTTCTCGAAAATAATTTTCCATAGGTACTTTCACTGAATATTTTGAGGGATTTTTCTCTAACACACCCATGATATCTAGTGGCAAGAAAAACAAGAAAAAACAGAAAATGTCAAGAATGTTCAACACAAGACAGTCAAACCTGGAAACTCGAATACCTTCATAACGTCACTACTCATACCACTGAATGCCGTTTCGACTTTTTTTTTCAAAGTCCAGATTATTTTACGTAATTTTAAATAGTTTAGAATTTTCTGAAAAAGTTTTCCAACTCCAAATTTTTTCCTCGTAATTTTTTCAACTCCTAATTTTTTTCTCAGAAATTTCTCAACTGAAATTTTTCTCTAATGTTATTTTTCCACGACCGAATTTTTTTCTGACGTAATTTTTCCACGACCAAAGTTTTTCTGAAGAATTTTTCCATTATTGAACTTACATCTTTTTTGAAAAGAATGACTTCTGTTTGATTGATGTCGTAAAAATTTTATTTTCTCGCAATTTTCACACCTGAAAATTTTCCACGTCCAATCATAATTTTTTCAACTCGAATTTTTTTTCTCAAAATTTTTATGGCGTCAATCAAACAAAAATCATTCTTTTCAAAAAAGATGAAAGTTCAACGATGGAAAAATTCTTCAGAAGAAAATTTCAGTGGAGAAAATTAAATTACATATGTCGGAAATATTTCAGTTGAGAAAATTCTGAGGAAAAAATTTGGAGCTGGAAAACTTCTTCAAAAACTTCTAAACTGTTTAAAACTGACGTAAAATATTCAACGGCATGCAGTGGTATGAGTAGTGACGTCATGAAGGTATTCGAGTTTCCAGGTTTGACTGTCTTGTATTTTAAACGTGTTCCTCTTTTCTTGAATTTTTTAATGAAAAGATAAAAAGGTGATTCTTTTTTGGACAAATTTGAAACAAGAAAAAAATTGCATGAAAATGGCGAGAAAATTTTAGAAAATGGCAAGAATTTTCATTTTTTAGATTGAGTAGATACCATGACGCCCAAATTGACATTGATTGGATTTTCCTGAATAAGTAATAAAATTCCAAATTTAAAGAAATCGTATCACTTGAAAGGAGGATACCTGAATTGATTCCTGAAAAAATATTTCGATTTGGAATATTCGTGTTCCTTCGCGAAGACAGTAAAATTATTATTTCTAGACCTGAGTGGGTTTTGGAAACATAATTTTTGGACTTGGTACTGGTTCGGAAAACCAACAATTAGATTTGGTACGTTTGGGAAACTGGAAACTTTTTTCTTTTTTCTGATTTTTAAGTATATTTTTATGTGGTCCTGTTTGGAAACATTTTTTTCTGGATATTATCACCTGGATTCATTTCTCCTGAATTTGTTCAATTGAAATAATCGCGAAAATATGAGTATTGGCCGGATATTTTGACCCATTGGATACAAGTCTGCATTTGATTTTTCATTTGCCCATTTCTTAAAAAAAGAGTTAAATTTCGAAATCCTTCAACAAAAAAATTAATTTTGAACTTTGGAGAATTTTTTATAATATATAAAAGGGTGTAATAAGAGGAGTAATTTATTTTGTTAAATAGAACTTTGAGATTGATTTTTCCATTTCATAATTTTTTACATAAAAATTTCGCCGTTTTGAATTTGAATTTTTTATCGTCATAAACAAGGAAATTACTCGAGGCAACAATTATTGACAGATTCATGTTCTACGACCCAAAATTAGTCAGAAACTGACGTTTTTCAAATTCAAAATTTCCGATCAAATTTGACCAATACTTTTATAAGTGTCCTAAATTTTTTATCGCGTCATTTAGATGTCCTTGGCTTTAGATAAATCGATATAGGATTTCAATTTTGCTGAAAAAGAACTCGAATGTAATTTTTTTTCATTTTTAACATATGGATATGTTTTAGGACTGGGAGAATTGATTTGAACTTTTTATGCTAAAAAATATGAAAGCTCAAAAATAAAAAAAAATAGAAAATTGGAGAATTTTTAATGACGCTGATCTTGTGTTGGACTTGAAAAAATGTTGAATTTTTTTACATTAAATTTGGCTTGTGGAGAAATATCAGATTTTGAGAAGGAATGTCACCTTCAAAAAAAAGAAGTCCAACATAAACATTTTTTGCGAATTTTTCATTACGTATTAATAATATTAACTTGAGTGTTGATATTTTGTCAGACTTCTTCACAAAACGTGAATTTTTTTATACATTCGGCTTTTTGTTTGAAACTATTTCCAATTTTTTTTAAATTTTTAAACGATTATTCTGCATAAACGATTTTTAACGTAGTTTTTTTTTCAATTATTTGACCATGGGAATCCCTGGAACACACCCATGATTTGTAACCTTTTGCCCCAAGTAGGTATAGCAAAACTTGGAATTTTTTTAGAATTTAGTATGTTTTGGTGAATCAATTTTTAAAAGTAACTGTGTGGGGGGGGGGGGGGCAAGGACCAAGATTTTGAGTGACTAATTTCTGAAAAAAATACATCAATTATTTGTCAGAATGTTTTTCCTTGAAAAATGTTATTGACAATTCAGTTTTGAAAATTGAATTTTATATTTTTTTTTCAAACTTAGGTCCCTGTTTCAGTAGTTTTAGATTTTCCATATTCATTGTAAGGAAAATTTGGTCAATTTTTTTCATTTTATCTGATAAATAACTTTGGAATGGTGTAAAAGTTGAACAAGATGCAGCACTTCATCCAAATGAGGATTAAGTAATTAGGATCTGCAAAAATTTGATTTTCAAAAAAACGAATTTTGTGAACTTTGAAAAACCGCTTCTCGTTCAATAAATCAAACAAAAATAGGAAAAAAAATTTAATGAACAAAAAATTTGGCAAAGGTTCCATTTGATTGAAACCAGTTTTTTCATCTTTTTTACAAATTTGAAATGAAAAAAATAATTACAAAAACCACGATTGTAGATGATTTTTTGTTGCAAGTATTTTCTGGGTACCCTCGAGTTCTTTTTTGATCATAAATTTCCTAACTGAATAATTATTGATGTAGCTCTTCTGTTTTTGATTTTCTATAATTTTCTAAAATTAAAAACCGGTACAAGGAAGTAAAAGAATGACAAGGAAAAAAAAACTGACACGTGTTCTTTGAATCATGACGTTTGAAATAATTCTTTGTAAATAGCTTAGTAAATTGGACGAGGCTACTCAATATCGAATTTAATTGGCAAAACACTAAAGCCATAAAAATTATTCATTTACCTTATCAATTCATCATAATACTCCGAAGATTACACCTTCCCCTTTCACTCTTTCCTCCGAATAATTCTTCCCAATGGGTCATAAAAATCGCATTACATATCTCCCTACACCTTACCTCATCTCTACATACGAAACAAATACGCGAAAAAATATATCAATCTCATAGACACGCCATTAACCGTGAACTTCTATAAACGGTTCTATGTGTTATTCGATCAGCCATCCGGGGCGAGGTGAGGTCTGAGGTGCGGGGCTTACAACTTCACGGCTCGAATGTGAAACGTATCTGGCCGCTGCTTCGTAATCATTGATTTTTAAGAAAATTAACTCGTTAAAACGAACTAGGTAAACGAAATGTTTATAAAGAAGCCGATCATTAGCGGTATTTCGAAAGATTGGCGCGCCGATGACGCGAAACTTCGAACGAAGCATATAAAATGGCAACTCGGGTATTATGCTGTGTACTCGACATTACGTATTGATAGCTATACCTGAGGTACTGGTTGTGCGTGTAGTACGACTAATCTCTATACCATATTAGGAGACGTAGGTCTAGGTACGTAGATTCGCAGAATATGCCTATTGAAGAGAGCTAGACAGCGAGTAGCTGGACGGTGTTTGATTTACGAATTTAAAAATAATTGAAGTTATTCGATTGGCGATTGTCGAAAATTAAATCCAAGTATGCCAAATGAGCCAACATGCGCGGACGATGATTGATCGACCAAAGAACCGCACATAGACGACCTTTAACACGGCCCAGCCACGATTACGTGAATTAAAACGAGGTACTTTGTGTATTTTTTAGTATGTATAAGGTCTGCTGAACGAGTGTAAATCGTATTCGTGGTACATAATGAAATATATAGTTAAAATTAACTTTCACCGTAAAATTAAACTATACCTAAAAGAGTACGCTGCGATGAAGTATAAAGTACATGGAAAAGAAGCTAGGACCGATAGCCCTGTGTTTTTTACATGTAAGAACTCATGGTGTATGAGGTTGCTCGGATTTACATGAATTTTACCCAACAGTAGGTCTAGCGTAATAAAAAGTATACCTAAGGAAGAAAACAGATGCGGCAGCGACCCCTCGCGCCGAGTAAATCATGATACACGAACGGAATCAAATTCCCGATCATCTCATAGAGTCACACACCGCGTAGAGCCAAGAACGTGACTCGTCAGCGATGGTATTTAATTCAGATTGCAGAAGTGCCCAGATAAGCTCGAAGAGAGATGTACAGTATGACCAAAAAGTAGTGTCCGGTGGACAACGAAGGCAGCCTAAATTTCCTCAAAGTTTTTTCAGAATTTTCAAAATAATACCTCGCTTAGAACAAAGATCATTCGTTGGTTTGACACCCCCTCATTCCTTCTGAAAAATTGGTCGATTTTTTAGGGGCTCCCGATGGGCTCGAAAGTCGTTTCAATTGATTTGTGAAACTGAAAGCGCCCTTTAAAGCTCTTTACCCCGATGAGATCAAATTTTGAACGAAATACCGACAATGTCCAGAATTAAAAGAACCGGTTTTGTCGAAAAAAATTCAAATTGGTTTTCTGAGTGGAGATGGATATTGCTCATTGAGGCGATTCGAAAGAAATGCGAATTTTTGAAACCGGTTCGGAACTGCCGAACCGGTTGCCAAAAATATCCGAAAAAGTTCAGATGTCGAAAAAAGTTTGTAACAAAAGTTGTTGAGAATTAAAAAAACAACCATTTTTTGTTTTATAATTTTTTTTCCATCTTGCAATGGAAAGAAGTTATGGCACTACAGAGTTGAGTTTAATTTCCTCTTTTTTAAAGCCATAGCTTATCTGAATTGCTAGATGAGAAAAAAATTACTGAAAGTAAAATGTTCAGTTTTCATTTCTCTACAACTTTTGTTTCAAACTTTTTTTGATATCTGCACTTTTTAATAACCGGTTGCAAACTTGGAAAAAATTCATCTGAGGAACTTGGGATTTTAAACCGGTTTCAAAAAAGTGGAAATATCAGAAAAAGTTCGAAACAAAAGTTGTAGAGAATTGAAAAACAATCATTTTTTGTTCCATAATTTTTTCCCCATCTTGAAATGGGAAGAAGTTATGGTACTACAGATTTGAGTATAATTTCCTCTTTTTTAAAGCCATAAGTGATCTCAATTGTTGGATGAGAAAAAAAATTACAGGAAGTGAAATGTTTAGTTTTCTATTCTCTACAACTTTTGTTTCAAACTTTTTTTGATATCTGCACTTTTTAATAACCGGTTGCCAACTTGAAAAAAATCATGGGATTTTAAACCGGTTTCAAAAAAGTGAAAGTATCAAAAAAGTTTGAAACAAAAGTTGTAGAGAATTTTAAAAAAATAATTTTTGGTTCCATAACTTTTTTCCTATCTTGCAATGGAAAGAAGTTATGGTATAAAACTTTTGAGTATAATTTCCTCTTTTTTAAAAACCGTAATCCCTCTCCATTGCTAGATGAGAAAAAAATTACAGAAGAGGAAAATGTCCAGTTTTCAATTCTTTACAATTTTTTAATTTCAACTTTTTTTGATATCTCCGGAAAAATAATCTGGGAAACTTGGGAAAATTGGTAACATTCTAAACCGGTTTCAAAAATTAGACGTATGGAAAAAAAATTTGGAATGAAGTTGTAGTGAATTAAAAACTGAACATTTTCCTTTCTGTAATTTTTTTCTCATCTAGACAAGGAGAGGAATTATATGGCTTGAAAAGAAAAAAGTGTGTTCGAATCTTTTTGAATCATAATTTTTTTCCATTGCAAGATGGAAAAAAATTTGTAGAACAAAAAATTATTCTTTTTCAATTCTCTACAACTTTTGTTTCAATTTTTTTTTTTTGAAATCTCAACTTTTTGGGATATTATTGGCAACCGGTTCAAAATTGCCAAACCGGTCTCAAAAATTCACTTTTCTTTTGAATCGTTCCAATAATTAGCAATTACCCCCCCCCCCCCCCAAAAAAAAAGATATTTTTTTTACAAAACCCGGTTTTTATTTTCGGACACCGTGGGAATATGACCAAAGTTTTGAGTTTCTTCGTCTTGCTAGCTCTTTCAAGGTGTCTCCTGGCAAGAAAAACAAGAACAGCCAGAAAATAGCCAGAATTTCACCTTATATTAGCAATAAAACAAAAAATACTGGGCATCTAACGATCAAGCTAAGTCAAGCTGGTTCAGATAAGTCAAGCTTTTGACCAAGAGGTCAAATTAGTCACGCCAAGTCAAGTTTTTTGACTCAAAGGTCAAGCTTTTTTTCAAAAATTTAGAACAATTTTATTCACCCTTAATACAAAATAATTCAAATAAAAAAAGAGTTCATTGTGATTTTAAAAAAAAAATCGTACCTACTTGTTTGAAGTTTTTTGTTAATTTTTTTTGAGGGGGAGGGGGGTGGCTCATGAAAAAGTCATGCAAAAAGGTGAAGCTATAATTCAAGTTTTTTGCTCAACAAAATTTGCTAGAACCCTCCTGAATTGCAAGAATTTTAATGATTTTACTGCAAAAAGCAAGCATTTTCAACATTTTTCCTTTTTCCTTGAATTTTGGAATGGAAGGGTAAAAAAAGGGGTTTTATTTTGGCCAAATTCAAAGCAAGAAAAATTTCATGAAAATAGCCAGAAAAATCCAGAAAATAGCGATACCTAATTTTAATTTTTCAGATCCAGTAAACACTATGTCTTCCCAATCAGAGGTTATACTCGTATCTTTCGGACGCTACTTTTGGATCATACTGTATTATACAAGAATGGCTCAGGCTCTGGCTGCAACCTAACCAGTTATCTAAACCAGCTCCTCTTCTTGTTTATCGCCAAATACTCTCGTATAGTCAAAGGTTCGCCATAAGATCATCCAATTAACACGTCTATCTCTCTCTTTATATAGCAGCGTTATTCTTGTTATGAAAACCACGTTAATCAAAAATCATCTTCGGTCGCGATTGCGAAACACCGCGAATGGAAATAACCGCGAGATAGTGAAAATTTTGCGTGATAAATGGGCTCCATTCATCATCATTGTTAACAATGGGGTATTAGAAGTGAATTTTTTCCTTGTGCCCACTGCCCAGTGCTTATGGGCAGCAGCACATGGCACGAAGCAAGTGGACGATTGCATTGCGGTGATCGCCATCGCCGCAGAATACACAGGTGACCTTGTGGTTGGCCATTGTTTTATGGTGTAACGAGCAGAGGAGTTTTTTGTTTGTGTTTTTTCGATTTGATTTCTTTTTTTCAATCGGGCTGAGTCTCGTTTTAAGTCTCGGGGAAAGGTCAATGGAGCTGATTACTAAACAAGTGCTCGCAGTTAAATGAGGTTGCCAGATTTGAATGCACAATGCGGATTATGTACTGTGGTGTGTGCGAATCCTCGCCAATGGTCATTAAATAATAATCGAAATAACGAGGTCGTAGAAAATTTTTCTTTTTCTAAGCCCCTGTGCCTCTCTCTGCGGATATCGTGTGGTAAAATGGAATGGCCGAAGAAGAATTGTAAAATTGATTGTGACGTTATCGCGTCGCTGTATTTGATCATTCCGAAGTTATTGTGTATATTTCCTTTTTTCTGACCTTGGAAATTAACCCTCCACAGATCTCATTGTGTTCTCATGAGGAAATGAACTTATTCAATCGAGATTGAGTATGCATAGAAGAGAATATTTTGAAAGAAATAATTATTTCGTAAAGTCGTTGGAAATGTCTTTGTTAGAATTTGTTGAAAATGGTATTTTGTGGAAAATTTTGAAAATTTCATCACAAGTCATTCATATGATCTTGGATTTTGTTTTGAAATACAAATAAAATTTTTGTAAATTCATCTAAAAGAAATAAATGTGGTAAAAACGATGGAAATGAAATCGAAAATATTCTGAAATGTTAATTTTTTTACAATTCTTTTAAAAAAAATTATATGAGTCAATTTTTTCTGAAAAAACATTAAAAGGCGACCAAAAATTTTAAAAATGATATTGAAAATTGTTGAAATTCTACCTGTAAGTACTTTGAAAGTAGGTATAGTGAAATTTTTTTAGATCATTTGTAATTTTTGAGCCAAAATTGCAATCCATGAGCAGCCTAATATGAGTTTGACTTTCTAAATAATTCATTATTTTTAAGCCGAAATTATAAGTATTGAGGCAGGATTCGATGACTTTTTGAAAAAAGGTGAAAAAAATGTCATTTGTGCGACGAAATGATAATTTTCAGAGCAAATAGGTTTTTTGAGCCAAAATCAAAAAATTTCGAAATTGTACAGTTATTTTTGAGCCAAAATTAGATAAATTTTGGTTCAACATTGTGGATTTTAAAAATAGTAAGATTTTTGAGTCAAATTTAGGAATTTTGTGGCGAAGTCGTGATTTTTGAGTCTCAATTGTAATTTCTAAATCAAAATTATGATTTTTGATCAACATATTGTAATTTTCAAGTCAGAGTTAGGTTTTTATCCCTTTCAAGAAAACTTTTTACCAAATTGTAATTTTTGAATCACAGTTGAAAATTTCAAGTCAAAATTACAATTTCAATGACTTTTTGGAAAATTTTTTATTTTCAAGTCGTAATAATTTTAGTTTTCAATTCAAGCTTATGATTTTGAGGCAAATTATGAATTTTTAAAAGAGATCTTTCGAAGACGTTGCAATTTTTAATAAAATTTATGCTTTTTGAGATAGGATGATCGTATACATGTTGTGTCATAAGTGCTTTCTTTGGCGTCTTTTTTGAAAATGATTGTTATTTTTGAGTTGAAACCGTAAAAAATCAAAATAAATGCCAAAAAAACCTAAATTTTTAATGTTGAAATTTATTTTTTCAAAATCGTAATTTTTTATCGTTGAGAAATTTTTTTAAACGTTGAAAATTTTTATGAAGATTTTTATAGAAATGTGGTGCTCTATAAAAATTAAAAATTTTACGAAAATTATTCAAAATATTTCCAAGTACTATGAAAATTGATGAAAATAATGTTTCAAATGTCACAAAAACGGTTCAAGTATAGAAATTTTGTCAGAAAATCGTTCAAGTGCTGTAAATGTTGTTGCAATTGAACAAAAATTGTTGGAAATATTGTGTTGGAAACCAGTTGAAATGTTGCTTTTAAAATGTTTGAAAAAGTGTAAAAATTGTTGAAAATGAAATAGGCATTCCTTCTGCTCGTTCTGTAGAATAAATTCATTGAAAATGTTAAATTTTTGAATATTATCTATTACAAAAGTCAATTCTATATTTCTTGAGATTTTTGTGTTTTTTATTTCAACAAATTTTGATCTGTGGTTCTTTCATTTAAAAAACTCCAATTTAACTCAAGGTTTCAGTTTTTAATTTTTTTGCTGATTTTTTGTCCAATTTTTGATTTTTTTTTTCGTTTTTAATAGGTAATGGAATTTCAATTTTGTTTTTTATATACTCGAAATTGATAAAATTGAACGCAAATATCAAACCTGAAGTTGAAGTTTCTGTCAGAATTTCGTTCAAATTCCGTTAGAAGTACCCATAAACAGGTATCATAGCAGGTCACTTTTTTCATCCAAAGGTCACTAATAGTCACTTTTCTCCTCTCCAAGTCACTTTTTTCGCATTTTCAAGCAAAAATTCAAATTTTTACGTAAAAATTGTTATTTTTCAAAATTCTTCAAGAAAAAAAATTAAAAGTTGGTAATGATTTTTTTTTAAATTTGCCCTCGCTTCGCTCGGGCAGTATTTCAATAATTCTATTTCTAAATTTGAAAAAATTCTGTTTTTCTAAATCAGTAAAGTAATTGATTTTTTAATCAATTCCCCATTTAACAGAATAAATCAATCAGACAAATTGAAATATCACAGATTTTCAAATAAATTCATTTCACTGATTCAAAAAGACACAGTTTTACGAAAATTGACCGATTTAGATTTAGAGAGTAGATATAGGTCATATATTAATTGTTTGTTCCAAAAATCTCGTCTTTTTTCAATTTTTCTTTGCTCAAATCTGTATAATTAAATTAATTATATATATCTGCCTCCTAAAGTGCCACTAAAAAAATTAGATTTTTAGATTACCCAATTTTTTCATTGAATTTTGACCCCCTCCCCTCATTTTTTCTTGAATTCTCAGCCCTCTTTTAACAGAAAAAAAAATTCCCCCGAAAAATCGAATTTTTGGTTATTTTTTGGTCACTTTTTGTTCACGTTTTTCTCAAAAAAGGTCACTAAAAGTCACTTTTTTTCTTCGGAATTTCGCTATGATGCCTGCATAAATTTTTTTAATCACTTTTTTGGAAAAATCGAACAATTTCAGTCGCAATTTTCCATCATTAAAAAAATCCATATTCAGTGAAAAGAAATTTCTCGAAAATTTCCCTATTCAACGTCTATCATCAATTCTGCATAATTTCGAGAAAAATTTATCGAATTGGTGAAAACGTGATAATTATCCTCGACAAACCGGACAATCGGAGAAATCACTCGAATAAAATAATAATCCGGACGATTTCATGTGCTCACCTCACCTTAACACGGTACGTATCGAATTAGAAATGAAAATCGGTTAATCGGTTGGAATTGCCAATTCCCCTGCCTTCTGCCTATACCTCGGACGGATCACAATCGATAAAGACGAATTACATTCGGTTAAATCTTCAAGCTCCAGTAATTCTCGATCGCCGCACAAACTCCTGTCATTGGTATCGTACGTAAAAATCTACGACGAAAACAAAAACCACTATAATTTCATTACCGGCGCGTGCTTACGTTTTCTTCCTCTCCTGCCATCATATTTTCGCGACCTTTTACTACGACATGTGCGGAGAAATGGGGGGGGGCGCTCGTACGCCGGAGCATTATTTATCTAAAATCGTTATATTTTTTCACTTTCACACGCGCGTATAAAATTGTCGTGCCGAGATGCGGCCGATGGCCTCGTAATTCGGTATTAAATTAAGTGGATACGAGATTTTTTTAAAGAAAGGTGTACTCGTATTTTTTGATTACACGTTTTCAACGCGAACGTTATCGAAACGTATTTATGTAAGGAAAAGGCGTGTCGTTTGACTTCTGTAATGAAAGTGAAAACTAAACACCAAGTGGAAAAAAATCGTGCCCAAGGAGGAAAAAATTTCGGCTAAATTTATGGTCCAGTTGGATTTGGTCGAAGGTCGCGAGGAAAGTTACATATGCCAAAGGAGCTCATTGATGAGAAAATTCTACAACAGTGGCGATTGAGTAAGATGGAAGGAGTGTCGTGGTGGAAAAAAAGTTGCGAATTGACGATTATATGAGCAGCTTACATCCATGTTAATATTTTCGTGTATGTAATCGCCATAAACTGCGAAAGGTTGGCGGAACATGGCGTAAGAGCAGAAGCCAACGATGCTCGATTGTGGATGAAGTGACGAAGGGAGTCGGACTCTTTTTTAGATCCCTTTCACGACTAATTACCACTGCAGTTGTGCTCTGTACGATTGAATTTATGGTCAAGCTGGCCTATTACACGACAGGACACGGTGTATACGGAGAATTATGTGTGTACGCGTGAGCTGGAGACAGTGTCGCAGAGAGACCCGGAGACAGAGAGAAAAACCTTGTAGACTACTGTATCCGTAGCTCGTTCCACGACAAACGAACCAACCGTATGAATGATTTGTTGGCCTGTGGTCGCAGCTCGCAGAGAGGCCATTAACGCCACGCCGAATATAAAACAAAAGGCCGCCTTGTTCGATGTATAAGAAGAAATTACGTATTGTGCAGCGTCTTCTTATGCATACGTATGCATTCACGGGACAGAATAGTTTATATTTTTCTCCTTGTTGTGTTCGCACTTTTTAGAGAAAATAACGGTATACGAGTATGTGTAAGACTGCGAATCCAGACGAGGTTCATTCGGTCAGTAAGTTATAGTGATGGTGATTTTGAAACGACGGCGGCGAAAAATTTAATGTGGGAATTTCGCCGGTTGCACGTCACGAAATTCTATGCGAAGCGTGATTGCCCCGACGAGTCGAGAATGAAGACACGGAAGATACACACGATAGCATCGCGGTTTGAATCAGGGTTGCATAATGAGTCCAAAGGTGAACAATAACGAGAGAGGAATTTCGCGGATGAAGGGGTTCTCGAGGGGTTAGGGATGGGGTGAGTGAGATGGAGTGGTGAGTGGTTGATGAGAAAAAGTGGGAGCAGGAAATGGGGTACAATGTGGTCATTCTGTTGAAAAATTTTTGTACAAATTTTGAAATTATGACTCATTTTAAAAGATGTTCCAAGACGAATGCCAGTTTCAAAGCTTGAGAATCTCATGAAAATTCCGAAAAAAAATTGAAATGATTTTTTTAAATCGGATCTGACGAGAAATCTAAAACAAATGAATTTTTGATGACCAAAGGGTCTGATAATTGTGAAATTCGTGTTTAAATGTCGAGAATTTTATGAACAACTGATGAAAATAATCATTAGTGGAAATTGAAAAAGTTCCAATCAATGAACGAAATTCGGTTATGAATTTGAATATTTGAATATTTGAATATTTGAATGGCAAATTAGTCAATAGAAATTATTTCAATTTATTTCAATAAATGAGAAGCTCTTTCTCTGGATTACTATATGTATGTTTGCTTTAATACCGAATGACTTTATGGACATTAAAATCGATTTTAAAAAAATTTTGCGGAAAAGAAAAGTTTAAACCAATTTTGGAACACTTTCAAATTCAAGCAATTATTCAAAATGTTGGAGATTTTATGTCAAATTTCTTTGAATTTTTTAACTTTTGAAATAATTTTTTTCATTTTTTTTACAAATTTTTGAGATTTTTTATCACCTTTGACAATTTTTGTTCAATTTCAATAATTTTGGGAATATTTTTGAGTAATTTTTATACAATTTTTGGTAATTTTTTCAACAATGTTTGTGTTGTTCAAACCAGGGAATAGGAGTAGACTCCAGAATCGGAGTCAAACTGACTCCAAATCGGGCCTGACTCCGGAGTCAGGGAGTCAAGGTCAAAGATTGACTCCAGAGTCAAGCCGGAGTCAGGAGTCAAGGTTTGAAATGGACTCCGTAGTCAAGGTGGAGTCAGGAGTCAACTTTCCCTCTTGACTCCGGGAGTTAGGTGGAGTTAGAAGTCAACTTTTTGGCTGATTTCTATTCTCTATTCCAAAATTGGAGTTAAGACGGAGTCAGGAGTCACGGTCACAGATTGACTCCGGATTCAAGCAGGAGTCAAGACTCAAGGTCTAATATTGACTCTGGAGTCAAGGTGGGGTCAGGAATCAGGGTGTGAGTTTGACTGCGGAGTCAAGGCGGAGTCGGGAGTCAGCTCTCTCTTCTGACTCCGGAGTCAAGCCGGAGTCAGGAGTCAACTTTTTAGCTGACTCCTATTCCCTGGTTCAAATGTTTTGCATAAACTGTGATTTTTAAAACAACTTTCAATCGTTTTTTCGTGATTTTTAGATAAATCTTGAAAAAAGTGGGGATAAAATTTGTACATTGTGAATTGTTTTTTCAGAAACAAAAATTTAATTTTGAATTTTCACAACGAGAATTTTTTATTTTTTCAAAAAAATTCTCAAATCATACAACTGAAACCTTAATGTAAGAATTTGAAGAGGTTTAATAAAATATCAAAAAATTTGTTTATCATGATAAAAATTTTTTTTGGGGTAATATTTTGCAAAATATTATCCAAAAATACTCAATAGATCCTACAGCAGTCTAATAACCGTTCAACTGTAAAATTGGCATAAAAATTGAAAAATAACAGTGAAGTTGTACATTTACAAGGTGTCTGATAGTCCTGCAAATTCTGCTTTTTGTTGAAATTGTTTAAATATCCTAATTTTTTTTTTTTTTTTCATTCGAACTTGGAAATTCTCAATTTATTTTTCTTTTCACGGAATTTTGGAATAATTACCCTATCTTTTTGAAATTTTTTATCTAATAAAAAATATAACGTAAAGAGGAAAATTTTTACCCCCTCCCCCTCTCCTCCAAAAAATCGTGAACAATGTTTGAAAAATGTTCTGCTGAATGCTCTACTTACCAAAGTTCTTTTTCATTGTGAAGTTTCAGTAGACACCTTGTTTTTTTCTCCTTTCCGTACAACATATCCTAGAAATCATTGAAAATTTCATGATAGTCCAGGAATTATAGGAAAATTTTCACTCGAACCTCTCAAAAATTAGGGGAAAGCTGAATTTCACATTATTTGTTCAGAATGGCCTGCCAAACATACTCCTAATTTGTGCACCCCGCAACTTGCCGGCTACCCCCGCAAGAGGTCAATAACCTTTGCGGATATACGTTTTTTGACTATAGCGCCGAAAGGAAGGCTCGGAGAGCAAAAAGTGGTGAGATAAAAAATATTCTACGTGAAATTTCCTACAAACTTGACCAGTTCAGTTGTTCCCAAAATTGTGGCATTCTACTTACAGTGGGGGTTAAACTTTTCAGATTTCAAAAAATTTGAAAAAATCGGCCATTTCAAATATAACCTGAAGCTAAGATGTGCTCAAAAATATGCTGTCAAAATTTGCACCCCCGCAACTTGCACACCACCTCCGCAAGAGGTCAATCACCTTTGCGGATATAGGTTTTTTGACTGTAGCGCCGAAAGGAAGGATCGGAGAGCAAAAGGTGGTGAAATAAAAAATATTCTACGTGAAATTTCCTACGAAATTGACTTGTTCAGTTGTTCCCAAAATGGTGAAATTCGACTTACAGTGGGGGTTTAACTTTTCAACTTTCAAAAAAGAGTATCGGCGGTTAAGATAGGCGAATCTGCCCCCCGAGCTTAAATTCGAAACTAACCGATGGAAGTTAGTTCTTATGGTCTGAAAACCTTGTGGAAAAATTTTTGGCTCCCTACCCCTCGCCTACTCATAGTTATGGAGCAAAACGTTCTTTTTTTCAGCCTTTTCATAAAGAATTTTAATTTTCGAGAGTTTTCAACCAAATTTTTTCAAACTTGCGTGGGTGGTACACCACACTAAGGGGTATTAGTTGATGGTTTGAAAAAAAAATTCAATAATTTCTTCCAACTAAAACTCGTGTTTGAAAACTTCAAGTCGAGTTTTCTACATGATGGTTCTGAGGTGCAATTCTGAAAAAAAAAAAATTCATGTACCTAGTCCTTATGTGCAACGTGATATTTTTTTCAGAATTTTCCAGGTGGTAGAACATTTTTTGGGTGCTTAGACCGTATAAATGGGGTATACGCAAGTAGTTTGAGCTGCTGAATACGGATCTGTTGAAATTTTTTTCGTATGCCAATTTCGTGTACAAAAATAGTGACATGTTCAATTTTGAGCCTTCTGCTGTACTTATTTGTACCTATTGAGAAAAAAAAAGTATGACGATATTGACCACAAATTGTGGAAAAACTAATCCAGTCCGAGTTTAAGATGCTTTTCACCACAACTGTGGTATGGTACTTTTTGGCCACAACTGTGGTACTTTTATAAGTTTTAATCACAAAGTTGTGGCAAAAAAAGTACCACCACTGTGGTAAAAAGCATCATAAACTCGGACTGGATAAGTTTTTCCACAATTTGTAGTCAATATTACCACACCTTTTTCTCAGTGTACTTGAAATTACAAAAATCACAAAAAAGGGATGAAATGAAGTGAAAATCGGACAAGTGGTGTGTAAACACGTATTTTGGGGTGTAATTATCCAAAAAAAAATTCGACCAAAAATGACCACTTGATGAGCGAAAAACGTTGTGGAAAAATGGTTTTTTGCAGTTTTTTGCAATTTTTTAAGATGTTCTACCACCTGGAAAATTCTGAAAAAAATATCACGTTGCACATAAGGACTATGTACATGAAATTTTTTTTTTTTCAGAATTGCACCTCAGAACCATCATGTAGAAAACTCGACTTGAAGTTTTCAAACACGAGTTTTAGTTGGAAGAAATTATTGAATTTTTTTTTCAAACCATCAACTAATACCCCTTAGTGTGGTGTACCACCCACGCAAGTTTGAAAAAATTTGGTTGAAAACTCTCGAAAATTAAAATTCTTTATGAAAAGGCTGAAAAAAAGAACGTTTTGCTCCATAACTATGAGTAGGCGAGGGGTAGGGAGCCAAAAATTTTTCCACAAGGTTTTCAGACCATAAGAACTAACTTCCATCGGTTAGTTTCGAATTTAAGCTCGGGGGGCAGATTCGCCTATCTTAACCGCCGATACTCTTTTTTGAAAGTTGAAAAGTTAAACCCCCACTGTAAGTCGAATTTCACCATTTTGGGAACAACTGAACAAGTCAATTTCGTAGGAAATTTCACGTAGAATATTTTTTATTTCACCACCTTTTGCTCTCCGATCCTTCCTTTCGGCGCTACAGTCAAAAAACCTATATCCGCAAAGGTGATTGACCTCTTGCGGAGGTGGTGTGCAAGTTGCGGGGGTGCAAATTTTGACAGCATATTTTTGAGCACATCTTAGCTTCAGGTTATATTTGAAATGGCCGATTTTTTCAAATTTTTTGAAATCTGAAAAGTTTAACCCCCACTGTAAGTAGAATGCCACAATTTTGGGAACAACTGAACTGGTCAAGTTTGTAGGAAATTTCACGTAGAATATTTTTTATCTCACCACTTTTTGCTCTCCGAGCCTTCCTTTCGGCGCTATAGTCAAAAAACGTATATCCGCAAAGGTTATTGACCTCTTGCGGGGGTAGCCGGCAAGTTGCGGGGTGCACAAATTAGGAGTATGTTTGGCAGGCCATTCTGAACAAATAATGTGAAATTCAGCTTTCCCCTAATTTTTGAGAGGTTCGAGTGAAAATTTTTCTATAATTCCTGGACAATGAAGGGATTGCAAACGGTTTTTGAGCCTAAAAAATTCTGAAAAAATTTACCCAATAATAAAATTCAAGTTAAATTTAATGTACCTTAATTTTTTAAGCTTTTTTGTCTGATGATTATGAATAATAAAGTCTCATTAGTCATTATGCTACATCTATGAAAAATTCTTCGTTTTTTTTGTTTGACATATTTTCAAGTCAATTTCTCACTTTTTGAGATTATTTTGGCATTTTTGGGCTTCAGTTATTTGGAATAAATTTTTCTAACCGACCACCAGCCCTGAAACATAACTATGTTAAAAATGAGAAGAAATAATTTTAAGAAGATCAAATGAATTATTTTTTCAAAAAAATTCTCCAAAAGAGTTTTTGAAGTTTCTGAATTCATTTCTAGGATCATTTTGGTCCCAAATCTCTGATGTTTACCCATCATTGAAATGTACGTTTTTTGATCTTCAGAAAGCTTCAGAGTTTATTTTTGATGGAATTTGAAAAAAAAAACAAAAGAGGACTTGAGAGGGTGGGACTTGTCTCAAAATTTTGAAAAATTTCTAATTAGTATCAAAATATACATTTTTGAACTTCGGAATCCATTTTTGGGAAAATGTTGAGCAAAACCTTCATTGAGATTTTTGTAAGATGAGGGGAGGGGTGGCGAAGAAATTTCGAAAAATTTTGAGTAGAGCCTCATCTCTACTGGCCCTCTCTATTTTATTCTATTTTTTTTAGTAAAATGACTTATGAGCCATTTTTCCATTATTTTTCGAATGAATTAAGTACCTAAATTGAACCCTTTTGTATATTTCGAACAATTTTTTAAATTAATAAGGCATTACCCATTGGCATCTTCATGATTGAAATTATGTTCATAAGCAATAAAAAATCTATGATTTGTCACAAATCATATTTTGACATTTGACAAAGAATAAAAAATTGTTTAAAGTAAAAAACTTATTACCAACTGATGTTTTCGAGACTTCTACTTCAATATTTCAATAAAGAGCTAGCAAATTTTGAACATTTAGGTAGGGATTTTACACTCCGACATTTTAGATAATTTTTTGTTGAAGAGAGGTGATTATTTTTTCAAACGAATGTATCAAATATCAAATCTGTATCTGAATTCTGCATCTTTGAAACCCATGAAATCGATACACATGACAGTTTTTTAACAGTTCTGCATTTGAACCCCTCCTCCCCCTCCTCCTCCCATTCCAAAAATATAAATTTTCGATCCATTATCTAAAAATGGCTGTTTACAGTTGAATTCTGATTACACGAATGTTTTCATCAGTTCTATATTTCAGCTCCTCCCTCTATTTTCTCCAACCATTCTAAAACTGAAAATTTTTCATTTAGAAGATTCGATCCCCCCCCCCCCTCCAAAATGTGCCCAGTTTGAAAAATTGATAAAACAGCATCATGCATATCATTTTCTTGGGTTTCCGACGTGCTGATTCCAAATTCGGTATCGATTTTCAGCCCAAATAAAAATAACCCCGAGAAATCGACCATCTTCACTTGAAATTCGCACATTCGCCTTATTTCTCGTACTTCGCTAACACCCAGGCCTCCATCTCCGTCACGAGTTAATTCATACGCCGCACCTCGTAATCGACGATCGTATCTATCTTATTTCATCCCGACGTAGGTATTTAATTCGCTGGACGCGAATCGCTCTACCGGCCAAATCGCCTCATCGTATCGGTCGTACGAACGTTTTTATTAAACACCTCGACCATGCGCCGCCTATTCATCATTCGTTCAATTTACCACTCTTCAAATCGTAATTAAACGCCACCACATGGTCATTCGAATGGCCGGGTTAAAGAGGGAAAGGTTACTAATAATGAAAATACAACCCGCCAACGAAACCCCGGCCCTGTTTCAACCATAATTTAAAACCGGGATCTGTTCAAGTGAAAAGTTCATTCGGGTTAAACAACACAATAACGGGTCGACATTTCTACGACTGTACGACGACGCCGAGTCGACCATAAGTATTCTGTGTGTACTAGAAAATCTAAAATCATAAATTCCAGTAGCGTTTATATGTACGCGCCGTCGGTCGTACTTTTGCCCGGATGCTGCAAAAATGCATGTTTTGGCGGCTTCGTCGTTCAAACTCGTTAATTATAAATTTTAAATTATGTTTTTTTCTCCCTACGCATATTTTCGTTTGGTATAATTAATAAAATGACTATGTGTGGTATTTTTTAAAACCAAATTACAACGAGGCTTTTGCCTGTTTGGATTTTTTGGCTCGAAAATTATTTGTGACATGGTTTCGAAAAACTAACGTAGTGTGAAAAAAATCGATTTTTACTTTTTCCTAATTTTTCTGGGAAATTTCACGACGAATCCGAAAACAATGGGTTGAAGGCTTTTCACGCCCTCAAATGTCTCAAAAAGAGCCAAAAAGTTCAAAAATGTGACATTTTTTATCAAAAATTTTCAAATTCTTTTTTTTTATTTTTTACTGTTGAAACAAAAAACGAATTTTTTAAATATAAATTTATTTTTTCTGTTGAAGGGTTTTTGAGGGCAATTAGGTGGGTGCTATGACCTTGAAATCAGCTTTTTTGGGGTCCTCTGTTAGATTTCTTAGAAAAATAACTAAGAAAATGAGCAACAGCTTTTTCATGAACATTTCATTAGCCAAATTTTTGAAAAATATTTGGCCATTGAATTAGGCACTAATTTTAAATCATGTGTTGAGGATGATTTTTATCCTTATGTTGGACCTCCTTGACCAAAATCATGATATTTTAGGTCATGTCACAGCATTGTATCTACCTATGTCAGTATGTGTACATTTACCCTCTTTTCTAGGCCTTTAGAGCTGAGAACAATGAGCCAAAGGAGATCAAATTTTGTAAATAGGGTCCTTTTGGGGAAACCATCTTACCACTGAAATTTAGGGATTTCTACTTGAAAATTGTGATTATTGGTCCTTTTTTTTATAAAGGCTTCAAAACTAGTCCGAAATGAAAAAAATTCTGAACATTTTACCAGTGATGAGTATCCATATTGTCTTTAACATGTCCAAATTTTAGTTTCCTGCTTATCCCCATTTCTTTTAAGACACCAAAACGTCTGTACCAAAAATAAGCATGAGTGTCAAAATTTTGTATGTAGAGACAGTAAAGGTCACTTAGGTACCTCTTGTCATTTTTGGCCCCTGAACCCAAAAAATTGAGAGTGGGCCCTTTTTGGTGAGAGCTCCAAAACCGGTAAGGAGTGAAAAAAATTCTGAAATTTTTATCACTGATAAATATCGATATTGTCTTTAACATATCCTGATTTCATCTTCTAAGCTCATCCTCACTTATTTGGAGGGCCCAAAACGTGGATTTTTTCTGCTGAGGGTCACGTAAGTCTAAGCTTACTCACAAAAAGAAGGATTTCAGTTCGTGCGGTGCACTTTTTTTCCTCGTGACCATCACTACGTAGCAATTTTTTTTCCAAATCAGTAAATTTTCGAGATTTTTCGACCGTTCAAAATTTTCTGAATTTTTTTCTGAATTTTTCCACTCAAAATTTTTTAAAAACTTTTTCAAACGTTTTTTGGAATTGTAAAATTTTTTATTTTCTCAATTATATTCCAACCCTAAAATTATTTCCAACTTCGAGATTTTTTTATTTTTTTTATCATTGAAATTTTTCAGAAATTTTTCAAACTCATAATTGTTTTTCGAGCTCTGAAATTATAAAATTTTCTACCTCTTTAATTTCTTTTCAATCTAAAATTTGTTCACTTATTTATCAAATTTTTTTCTAATCGCTTTTAAACTCAACATTTTTTTTCAATTTCAAACTTATAAAAAATTTTTACGAACTTTGAATTTTTTCAATGTTTTGAATTTTGAAGAGATCAAATTTAGAGAGATCAATGAGACGAAACGAAAACGTACGCATTGACGTCACGAGTAAACTGTAAAGGAGTACATCACTTAACAACTGAAAAATTTAAATTTCGAGGAAAAAGTTTGAAGGCAGAAAAAATTAAAGGGTTGGAAAAAATCGAGAAAAAATTTCATTGCAGTTGAAAATAATTTTGAGTAAAAAAATTTGAAGTTTGAAAAAATTTAGAGAAAAAATTCAGAGTTTGAAATAATTCCGAGGAAAAACTTTTGTATTGGAAAAAATTTAAAGAAAAAATTTAGGGTTGAAAAAAACTGATAAAATTCTGAACGGTTTAATAATGTTGAAAATATATGGACTTGAAAAAAAATTTGTTGGTGATGATACTGATGATAATTGTGTGCAAAAAAAAATTGCACCATACAAACTGAAATCATCCTTCCCTTGAGGTGTGCTGAGGGCCCCCTAATGAAATTATAGATGGTTAAAAGTTTCTAAATTGAATCAGTTGGTGCCAGGTCCCTTTCTGGTCGAAAAGTAAAAAAAAATTCGACTTTTTGTGGGGTTTTTCTCGTCGTAAAATTGAATTGACACGCCTTAAAATATCTCTTGGTGCCAAAATTTTTTATGTAAAGTCTGTAAAGATCACTGAGGAGTCTTTCTATTTTTGGCTCCTGAACCCCAAAACTGAAAGTTGGTCCTATTTGGTAGAGCTCTAAAATTTACCCAGAGTGAAAAAATTTCTAAATTTTTTATCACTGGTAAATATAGATATTGTCCCTAACATATTCAAATTTTAGCTTCCCAGGTCATCTCCATTCTTTTTGAGGCTCCAAAAGGTGAGTTCCAAACCAAAAATTAGACTTTTGGCCCACCTGTTATGATTTTTTTTTATTTGGAACCGTTTTGGGGACATTTGAAGGCACTGCATGGCCTTCAGGCAATTTTTTGGATTCGTCTTAAATTTCCTGAAAAATTTCTGTTGGAAAATCCAAAAATACGTTTTTCTCGAAAAATTGGTTTATTGAAACCATGTCCCAAATAAAAACTCGCACGATACTCTACCGGTCGATTGCGAATGTTTTAGGACGATTTTTTGAATTTCGAGGTCGTAATCGTTACGTAATTCAACACATATGCCATTGTTTCAGGCGTCGGTACTTCGATAATACCCTATTTTCGCACGATTTTCCCATCCAGTGTCGTCGTGCTCGTCTGTACGCGGAAAATCACCGCCATTGTTGAGCCGTACGAACGCAGTAGCCATTTGCAATGTGAAAATAGCGTACACAGTACACACATGTACAACGAGCTAGTTTGCGTAACACAGGCGTCATTTTAAATTGTTCTCGTAAAAGGAAAAAAAGTACCTAGGTTTTTTATTATTTATGTAATAACGTAAAGTATCCGACGTAAAACACAAAAATATATGGCAGAAAAATGACCATACTCATTGGATGTTATAAGAGTAACACGAGAGCACAAAACATCCAACTACACATTAACAAGGATGCAATTAATTTAGAATGTAATTATATCGAAATTAGGGCATTTTAACGAGTTTACCCAGTGCCTCTGAAAAAAAATAATACTCCGATGCGTCGGTCGTAGGCGTTTCGCAAGGTTATATTTCTAATGTTAATATACGTCCTTACGAGGTATTCTCTCACGACTCTTCGTTAGCCGAATTATACCCACATATTACATTATACTTTGGTACCTATAACCTAGTGTTGTGTGTATCTTTGTACTTTACCCAGATACGATAAATCTTATTGTGTTTGTATTCGCCAACCATTTCGGCTTGGACTTTTTTTCGTGGTTAAAAATGAGAATGAATTTGTTACGTGATACAGGTGTATGGTCCTTCTGTGAGATGGCCAATGGCTAACGAAAAAATCCACCGTGTACCCATTTCACGTACCCTTTTTTAATGTCCGAATCGTTAAAACTTTTCAAATATTGTTACCTAAAATTGTGTGCGTACTACGTGTATACTTTTTGCTATTTTTACCCATGGTGTGGCTATCACCTTCTTTACCCTTGATTAGTTCCCAAAGTGAAATCATTTTTGTACTCGAGGTGGTTTGATTAGATTCCATGTAAAGGCGAAACGTGAAAGAGAATTTTTCAATTTAATCAAAAGTCTGCGAAGAATGAGAATGTTGCAAAGGTGGTTCATTCCATTTATGAAACTTTGGCTCAAAAAAAGCCAAGATGCATTATGATGATTCTTTTTTTTACAAAAAATGAGGGTTGAGATTTGGTTATGACTCTGATTTAGTCGCTTTTTCGTTGAAGATGAATTTTAAAAAAAAAAATAGTTTTTAAATGGAATAAGAATTTTTTTGCTCTTTATTTATTGAATTTTTCAAGATTTGATTTTGTATTGAATTTTCTATAAAATTTTCATTGAATCAATTTTTTTGTGTTAATCAAAAATTCAAAGTGCTATATTTTTAGCTTTTTATGCATAATGTCAAACTATGAAGAAATTTATTCTAATCTCTCTTACTCGAGAAAATTTTGAACCGATCTTCGGAACATTATTACATTCTCTTCATAAATCGTTCAGATTTTAGTGCTTGAATCGTAATCCAAAAATTGGAAAAAAGAATTCAAAAAAACAAAAAAATATTTTGAAAAAAATTCGAAATTAAGACCGAAATTGATCCAAAATTTCATATCTTTTTGAAGAGTTACGAGAAAAAAGATTTTGAATAAAATAAATGTGTTACCTATTTTATAAGTTATACGTGATAATATGATTAGCAATTAACTAATGAATCATTTTTTTTTTGTTTTAGGTGAGTACAAGTGAATTTTCATCATAAGTTTGAAATGACAGCAGTAGGTAAGTTATTTAATGACTTTTGGAAAAATTGATTCCAACGAAAGTGATAATTTTTAAAAAAAAAGGTGTCTGGTGAGTGATTTTTCTTACTCACGCTTTTAACTAAATTAGGTAAAGTTGTTAGATTTTTTCATTTTAGAAACTGAAAACTGGGTTACTTATTGTTTTTTTTTTCAATTTTTAAGAATGCGATTTCAGTCACCCAAGTCGGTCTAGTTTTTTTTCGTTTTTCGGGGAGGGGGGGGGGATAAAATAGTATCTTTGCACAAATTTTTGACTGATCACCCTCTCCCCGTCATTTCCTTTTTCAAAAGCGTAGGTAGCTCAATTATTGTGATAGCTAAATTGTTTTGTTATCACCTCCATATTTTTGGAAATATTTGATATTAAATATATTGTCAAATTTAAAATTTTTTCCAATTATTTTTTGCTGTAATTTTTGGTTCCTTCTCCATCAGAAAATTTTTTCTTCATATTCTTCAAAATTTTAATAGTATTTGATTGAAAAAGTTGATTATATTTGAAGGTAATGAATTTGGGTTCAAAATAATTAATAATTATCATTTTAGGAGGTAGGGTTTTGATGAGATCTTCAGAACTGCTTTTCAGAAATCTTAAGTGACTAATTTTTTCTTTGTATGAATCTGGACAAATGTACTTTTTTGTTTTTTTCACATATGTATAAAGGTAATGTTACAATGGGGGGGGGGGGGTGTGTCAAATCTATGAAATGGTCGATCAAATTTTACTCACTTCAAGATCAAATTGTCTATATCAGCGACATACATAATGGCATTTTGTTGGATTTGGAAAACTTGGAAAAACCGTTGTAAAAATATTTTTTTACAATATTGACGACTTTCTGTTGGAGTTTCAGATATATTTTTTTTTAAATTTACATAATTGCTAAACAATTTCAATGAATAAAAATGAAAATGATTTTACCGAAAAATTTTGCATTCCGCCGTAACTTTTAAACATTTCGTGAGACCTTTTTTTTTTTTTTTTTTTTTTTTTAGCAATTTTGAAAAGAAAAAAATCATAAACATCTTATAATTTTACAAAAAACCATTAACTGGAAAAAAATTGAATGCATAATTTTAATGCAAAATCATATTGAAAACATATCCATGATTTAAAAGCTTTTGCTTTAAATCAAAACTTTTGTGATTTTCCCCCATTTTCTTGGAACAAATATCATCAAAAAATGTTTGTTTCGTGAATTCTGCTTGAGACACCAAGATTTCTTGCATATGAAGAAGAAATTCGTTGATTCGTCCAACATTGAAAAAAAATTAATTAATAAAATGAAATTTTTCTGAAAATGTCAGAAGTTTTCCTGCAGGTATTTGTGTTAGGATAATTTAAATTGAAGAGTAAAGAAATGACAATGAGTTTGATGAATATAAAATTTGAAAAAATTGAAGCCTAAACTTTCGTAATATTCGCAGTTGTTCGTCCTCTGACGAATAAAAAAATGGAATTTAATTTTTGCCAAAGAACTTTTTTATTTTCTCTATTGTGACAGACAAATTTGTTGATTTGAGACATCCTCTTCTATCATTGGATATCTTCAAGTAATGTAGAATGTGACACAATTTTTCTATTGACATCCCCTTCTCCCCGAATAAAATACACCCAGGCAACTTTGTTACTTTTTTCAAGGAAAGTCACTACCATTAGTTACTTTTTGTACTCAAAAGTTACTATTGGTTACTTTTCATTCAAAAAAGTTACTTTTTTCAAAAATTTGACCAAAAAATCAATTTTTTTGGTTTTTGCTTTTAAAAAAATGTTTTAAAAAAATTTTGCTTTAAAAAAAATCAAAAATTACTTTTGAAAAAATACGATTTGAAAAAGCGTACCATGGCACTTTAGTATTACGAACCCTCCAAGTAAAAATTCGAATGACTTTTTTACATTTTCTAGGTGAAATCAATGAAATCATGAATTAAATTTTTTTAAAAAAGGTTACTTTTTTGCACTTTTTTGGTTACTTTTCCGACTATCAGAGGTTCCTGAAGTTATTTTTTTTTCAAATTTTGGCTGGGATGTCTGACCACGGTTGAAAAATGAGTAGAATGAAAGTTTTCGAACACTGAAAATTGAGAATTTTCATTCGAGAAATTTTTTTCTAACCAGCTCTAAAAAAGTGTGACTTGGAAAAGTTGAAAAACACCTCGTAAAAAAATATTCCTCGATTTACTCAAGTCCATAGCTCCTCTCCTTTGCTAAGCTGGTAAAAATTCTAGGTATCTACAAAACTTAGCACTTTGATACCAAATACAAGAATTTTGAAAATTTTGAGTTTGGTCCTTTTTTCCGAATTCTTTTTTTATGTTTTCGAGAAAAACAATATTAAAATCGTGTTTGAGATGCCAAATAACCTACATTGCGATACTAAACACGATGATTTTCAAAATTTTGAGTTTTACCTCTTCATCTCTTCTGAAGCCTTCTTTAGGTTTCGATGAAAACAATGTCGTAATCGTTTTCAAGATACCAGAAGATGTAAATTTTTAAAATTTCGTGTTTTCTTTTTTCTTTTCTGGATATATTTTCAAAAATTTTCAAAATTTAGAGTTTTTATCTCTCCCTCTGTCTTCTAGAAATTTTTTGGAAGCTTTTGCAAAATTCTTAAGTGATATTTTTACCTTTAGGATTATTCTACAAAACATCTGGAATCTATATAAAGCGAAATCGAACCTGAAGAATTACACAGGTCGACATTTTTAAACTTTTGAAATGCTGTTTGAAGTTTGATGGGTGATTTTTATAGTATTTTTCGCGCTGATCACGAAAAAAGCAGTAAAAAATTCCATCATCCAAGGATTTTTTACAATTTGAATTTTTTTGCTTAACGGTTTTTCTACTTTTTTTGATAACTTTCAACACTTGAAGTCGATTTTCTGAGAAAAATAAGGGTTTTACGAAAAAAATGAATAGAACATAAATTGTAGAGCGTCAAATTTCCTATCTGTAGAGTCCAATTAGTTTTTCTTATGAGGCGTAGCTTCCGAGATATTTTAGGTCGAAGTTCAAAGTTCAACTTTTTTAAAATTGAAAATATCTCAAAAACTAAGCCTCCTAAGAAAAAAGTAATCGGACTCTACTAGTAAGAAATTTGACGCTCTGCAATTTATGTTCTATTCATTTTTTTCGTAGAACGCTTTCTTTCCCCCAGAAAATTGACTTTGAGGGTCAAAAGTTACATAGAAAAATGGAAAACAAATTTTCAACAGAAAATCTTCCAATTATAAAAAATTCTGGTGTAATTGAGAAAAACTGCAATAATATTCGAAATCGGCACTAAAAAATAGATTAGAATTACCTACACACGAAACTTGGGTGATGAAGAAATTTTAAAATCAGCGCTTCATTTTGACTAAAAACAGTGATCAAAACAATAAAAAGAAAATGCTGTTTTAAATTTAATGGATATTTATTATATTATTTTTCACGCTGATCACGAAAAAAATGGTGAAAAAATTCCAAGACTTCAGGATTTTTCATAATTGGAAGAGTTTTCGTTGAAAATTTGTTTTACACTTTTTGATGTAATTTTTGACCCTTAAGTCGATTTTCTGGGGAAAGAAAGGGTTCTACGAAAAAAATGAATAGAGTATAACTTGTAGAGCGTCAAATTTCCTACCTGTTGAGTTCAATTAGTTTTTTCTTAGGAGGCTTAGTTTTTGAGATATTTTCAATGTTAAAAGAACTTTTAATTTTGAGCTAAAATATCTCGAAAGCTAAGCCTCCAAAGAAAAAACTAATTGAACTTTACAGATAGGAAATTTGACGCTCTACAATTTATGTACTATTCATTTTTTTTGTAGAACCCTTCCTTTTGTAAAAAAAAGTCACTTCTTTCTGCGGACTGTTAATTTTTTTCTTCAAAATTTTATTCTCCTTTCATACCTCAAGCTGAGATTAATTTTCTGCTGTAGCCGACTTACGGCTGATTACAAATCAATTCTAAGATCGTTTTATGTTCATTCACTTATACATTTTCGCAAAGAGTTAGAGGGCAAAAACGACTTTACGAATTGTAATTTTTCGCTCATTATATCCAACCGGCTGGTTCGCGAGCAGGAATGCAATATGCCCATCGCGTCTTCGGAATCGGAATTTCGCAACGTGAAAGGATACGAAACAGACATTCTTCGTGTGTGTTATGATCACACATCGAGGAAGTACAAGCTCCTTAGATGGTATAGAAAAGGCGCCGCGAAACCGAATTGATTAATTCGACGACGGTAGCTGCAAGACAGTCATTTACCTTTAATGCGTAGCCCGCAGATATACGTATGACTCTGCGGGACACGCCGAAAAAATTTTTATACACGGATGGTTGAAAGACTTCTGGTGAACTTGCGGTTCGCGGGTATTGTTTCAATTACGCGGCGGTAGCGGGCCCGTATTTCGCGAACTACAGGTCTTTGAACGAGGTTGGAAAACTTGGTCTAATAAAGAGATACCGAATGATCGAGCGACCGAACGATGTACGTGATCGAGCTGATTAGGTGTGCGGAATTTTCACCTATCGATTTGCGAATAGCAGCTTGTTGCATGTGCACGACATTACGACATCCAACGATTCGATTTGTTTTATATCTTTCGTCTTCTTCGTGTTTACGTAACACCCTGATAAAAAATTGGGCGATATTGCCCACGCAGCCTCGTTTACGAGCCTCGTATGTCTCAATCTGAAACATACTACGATGCTCGTGTATCGAACAAGACAATAGTTTGGCTCTGGAGTGACGAGCCAGGTCATCGGCCGAGATTTATTAACAGGCCTATAAAAATCAAACTATATATGAGCATGACGAAAAACAAAAGTAAGACGAAATTGATACATAGAGGAAGGGCGGATCGTAACGATGTAGGTTTTTTTGGGCGTCAATGGATTTTTTTTGTTTCGAATGTTATTTTTTTGTGTCCGGTATAATTAAAAGCTTACGGGTTGATTTTATCGATTATACGGGTCGATGATGATCGATGGTAAACGTCACGATTATTCGGTGTTGAGGCAGGCCACATCGAGGTGTTTGAATAACGAGATTTTCAGAGGTGCTTTTTTTCTCCTAGGTTGTATTACGAGCAGATGAAACGATGACGATGATGGAAAGGTGAGGTGAGATGAGAGATTGACGTTGCTAGGTAATTGATTTTTTGGACGAGGATGTTACGATGAGATGAGATGAGATTTGGTGCGTAGAAGATATCAGCTCGAGTACGTGTTTGACGATTAGTTCCGCTGGGTTGGTGAGTTGATGTGTAAGGGTATGCCGAGCAGAAGTGTGTGAATTGAGTGAAAAGGGGTGAGAGGTTGAAGGGTTAATTGGTCTATTGATTGTGAGCTGCTAGGGCGGAAATATTCGTGTATATGGTTTGTTTGATAGTAATGTCTTCTGATTGATGGTATTTTAGAGATGTGATGTAAATGAGAAGAGGGATGGGGGACTTTTTGGTCGAGGTTCATGGAGTTTTAGTCTTTCGAAGGTATTTTCTTTGTTGATTTGGGTAATAATGGGTTTGGTGTTTGAAATATCATACCTAATTATTTCAGACTCCCTCCCCCACCACTTTTTAACTCAGAATTAAAATTTTGGAGGAAATATTTAAAACTCAGAATATATTTTTGGGCATTGATTATGAATTTTTATTGAAGCATTGAAGAAGTGAAGTAAAATTAAAATTAAAATTTACTCACTGAAATTTTGGAGATTATATCGACATATGAGAATTTATTTTCGAAAATTGAACAAACAATTTGATATGTTATTAAAAAGTCGATTTAAAAAAGCCAAAAAATTTAGAATGGTGAAAAATATGTATTTCAAAATATAAGGCAAGAAAAGAAATGGAAAAACTCAATAAAAATTCTAAAAAAATGCTGATATTGGATATTTTCAGAGAGATAATAATACCTCATACTCTGAAATTTCAATAAAATTGTGTAGTTTTTTTCATACGACTTGGAAGTGTTTTTTTCAGACGTTTTGGCCAAAATTATGGGAAGAGCTGTAGCGGGGTGGTGATAAAAAGAACAGTTTGACACCTAAATAGTGATAACATTAAGTACCGAGCCAAAAAAAATTGTCATAGAGATGATTTTTCTTTTGAAAATTGAGAAATTTTTGTGTTTTGAGTGGAAAAAATTGAAGAAGTGCATTTCTGAATCGAAAAAAAAACTACAAGCTCAGGAATATTTTATATTCTGAAATTTCAATATAAAGTAGGTACGTAACTTTTTTTTCAGCCAACTTCGGCATTGTTTTCACATTTTTTTGTCAAATGCTATCCCGAAGTAGACTAGTAGAAAAACTGAATGAAAAGGAGAAGTAAAAAAGACAGCTTGAACCCAAAATTTGTAAACTCGCATTTCGAGTCACCAAAATTTGCCAAAAGTGTTGACTTTTTAATAAGAAATTTGGAAAATTTTGTGTTTTGAGTAAAGGAGACTACATTTTTAAATCGAAGAAATCATGCAAGATGGAATTTTTATGAGGTTACCCCCCCCCCCCCCTCAGTCACCTACGAAACGTTTCTTGCTTTCAAATTCGACATTTTTTCGCCAACTCGAAAACGAAAAGATGGGGAAGAAGAGACAGTTTCTCCTAAAAATTGAAGAATTGCATTTTCCGAAACAGAGAATCGACAAAAGTGATAATTTGTTCAAAAAGTTGGAAAAATCTGAATTTCAGGTTGAAAGTTTCAGAAAAATTGCTTTCGAGTCGAAAAAAATCGTACGATTCCAAATTATGTCAGTTTTGATTTTTTCTGCGTCAACTCAGAGTCCAAAAACATATTTACCAATGTTGAAAAAGTGATTATTTTTATTATGCCCCCTTGCCCCCCTCCCCCCAAAAATATCCATTTATCCTTTTTGGTGTTTTGATGAAATTTCTGGCTTCTGGCTGTTAATTTGTACGAGTTTAATTGAGTCAAAAGGTATTGTCCAGTTTTACAAAATTTATTTATTTTTTCGAGTTTTTTTTTCTCAATTTTTATATTGATAATTTTTGAAATTTCATGTTTATTACAAAATTTCTTCATTATTGTCATGATTCTTTCTACTGAATCAAGATTGAATAGAACAAATTGTGGATGTTCAGTTTCATGGGCAACCCCCCCCCTTTCCTCTACTTGAGAAAACTTTGAAACCTGTGCAAGATGAACCCAATTTTTCCAAGTTCTTAGGTGATTTTGTTCAAGTCGATAACCAGTTATCAAAAAGTGGAGATATCAAAAACAATGTGAAATAAAAGTTGTAGAGAATTAAAAACTGAACATTTTACGTCCTGTGATTTTTTTTTTCATCTAGCAATGCAGGAGAGTTGTAGCTTGAAAAAGGAAAAATTATACTCGAGTTTTTTGTACAATAACTACTTTTTATATTGCAAGATGGAAAAAAAGTTATGGAACGAAAAATTATTGTTTTTTAATTCTCTACAACTTTTGTTTCAAACTTTTTTTCACATCTCCAGTTTTCGGATGGCAATTTAATCGTACGTATTTTGTGTTTTTACCTGCCCCCTCCCCCCTCCCCCCGAATTCGAATTAGATATGCCGAAGAAGTAAATTTTCTTAATTTTTTCGACCTCAAAAATTCCTTCTTTCGTATTGCTTCTTGGGAAAAGGGTAGCACAACTTTTTCTCATTTTTTTGTAGGTCTCTCAATCATTTTGAGGTGTCTAGCTCTCCAAATGTCTATGAAGTCGCAAAAGTCCTAAAAATTGCCAAAAAATCGTGAAATTTGTGTAAAAATCATCAAAATTTATTAATCTGTCTCAATTTTTGTAAGAATTTTTTTTGCTTTTGCAAATAGCGATTAGGAGAAAGTGCTTTGATAATCCGTTGGCACTTCTACTTTTTGAAGTAGGTATTTTTGACTCTCCCCCTCTCCTGGAGAATTTCCACGCTTGAAATTCTGTTATCCTAATTTGATCAGACAAGCTGAATAAATTACTATAATAATTGAATAGGGGGGGGGAGGGTTGAAGTGAAATTTGTAGATTTAAAAAGTTCATAAAATAGGAGAAAAGTGGCGTAATTCTATTTTTCAGATTTGATGAACCCCTTGCGTTTGAAATTTTTTCTAAAATTTTAAGTACATAAAAATGACGTTCCTTGAAAAATAATGAAATCTGAAAGGTCTGGTCATTTTTCTGAAAATTTTCAAGTTTTCTTCTGTCCATTTTTCTCAAATTCTGTTTAAAACGAAGAAATTGCATTTGGATTGATTTTGGCTAATTAAATTTCAAAACTTTCAACAATCATAATTTTTGAAATCAAATTGTTTTAAATTTTTTTAAATTTTTGATCAATTTTTTCAGGTAGGAAAATTTTAATATTTGATGATTTCATTCGATTTTAAAACCAGGGGATAGGTCACCAAAGCTCTTATATTGCTGAGAAAATATTTCTTATTTACCATCTCCATATGGTGAGCTTTTGAGGTGTAATTTGGTGTTTTGCAGTTTATTTTATCAACACGAAATTTTTCAAAGCTATTCGAATCATTGTCCAAATTGACAAAATTCAAATTTCAAAGAATCCAGCGAACAAACAAACCAATGTAATGAATTGATGAAACAGTCTAGAAAATTTTCCAAGAACACCTCAGCTCTGGCCGCATTCTTTGGCTCGACCCATCAACAACAATAGTTCTCGCAAATCAAAGATGGGTAATTTCGATCGATCTCGAAGGTCGCACAGAATTTGCCATCGAATTACATCATATCGCCAATACCCTCAGGGCGATCGTTTCCGTTACTCGAAGCTGCGAATGAGTAAATTTGTTAATTCGCCGAAGTCTCATCGCCAGGTAAGGTGCCAGCCTTCTAGGAAAAATACTGGCTAGAAAAATATGCGCAGCATCGACGACAATACGCAAACTAAATATCGCGTCTGTGTACTCTTGTATGGCTATGGGTACACTATTTATACTGCGACCATAGACGCGGCGGATGGCGTATTATCGTCAACGGCATCGGCCGACTCTGGCGGGTAATTTTTTCCATACGTTTAAAACTTCTAAGGTCGATGATCTTGCTCGCCATTTATGTGTGGATATGCCATCGATGAAGTTACCTATAAAGCTACATGCAGTAAATGTAATAGTATCGATGATGGAGAAGAATAGCGCTTGTTCTCGTATTTCTATTTTCATTTAAGAACACATAAGACGAAGATGAAGAGGAAAAAATGATACAAGAGTAGTAATTTTTTCTCTCATCCGATGCCCGAGGCGATTCGGTCGCCTCGCTGGTGTTATTTGGTTATCGAGAAGGAGACGTCGCCCGGAGGAGGATTCGAAGGCGCAGGGCGAGGAGCCCGACCGAGGCGCGATTTTTAATTACGATTCGGCGCTCGGGATGTACAGTTATGGGATTAATTAATAATAGCGAGCCTGGTGGACCCCCTTATCGAGTTCGTAGAAAAATACTCGTACGATGCGGCGGAATAATGTCTATAGAGAGGTCTTCGTTGCGAACGCCGCGTACTCCTCGGGTACGTGTGATAATGAGATGGCCATAATGAGAAAACCTTATAAGGATCGGGGTACCCGTTATTAATAATTTTTATCGAGAACCCCTGCCACCTCGTGGCTCGTATCACCCATCATCACCGGTACACTTCGCAGTTTGTATACTCTGTGTGTGTTTTTCATTACGTAACCCCCCCCTCCCGCTGCCCCTCGGTCATCAAATAGTTAGATAACGTCGGCTAATGCGTTTTTTTGGTTTATTTTTTGGTTTTCGGTGTCGAGAGAGCGAGAGAGGCGGATATACGAGTGTACGTTGCGTTGTAGGTACATGTAATTAAACAGCAGATTAGCACCTAAATTATTTTGACGGAAATGGGATTTCGACGATTTAAATTCAAATTTGTTCGGAGTTCAAATTTTTTTCAATTCTAATTTTTTTAAATTGTATCCGATATTGAATTTTTTTCAACAGTTTAAACTTCAATTTTGATTAAACATTTTTTTTAAATTTTTTATTCGTATATTTTTTTAATTTCTTTCAATTAATTATTGAGTTAGAAGAAATTTTGAAAAACATGAAGTTGGAAATTTTTTAAAATTCAATAGAAATTGGGAAAAATTTTGGAATTATTTGAAAAAATTTTGAGTTGGAAGAAATTTTAAAAAGTTAAAGTTGAAGAAATGTGGAGAGTATTTGAATAATTTTAAAAAAAATTTACAATAGGAAAAAATGTTGAAATTGGAAAAAATGAAGTACATATCAAAAAAAATTTCAATTGAAGTCTTATCCACTTGAAACACTTCTCAATTTCTCGGAACTGAAAAGAGATACCGAGACGGTTAGAACAGGAATGTGTTCCTGGCGTCGAGGACATTGAAAATCGTTAATCAAATTTTCTGCCCTACCCATAGGGTAACCACAAGTTGAGAAACCGGTTTGGGTCAAAAAATTGGGGTCCGAATTTTTTATTAAAATGGAGTCTACACGCTGACCGAAAAAGTGGAGATATGAAAAAAAGTTTGAAACCAAAGTTGTAGAAAATTAAAAATTGATAATTTTTCGTTCCATAACTTTTTTATGGTACAAAAACTCGAGTTTTTTTTTTTTTAAAGCCATTCTTAACTCCTTTCCATTGATGCTAGATGAAAAAAAAATTACAGAACGTAAAATGTTCAATTTTTAATTCTTTACATTTTTTATTTCACACTTTTTTCTGGTATCTTCACTTTTTTGAAACCGGTGCAAGAGAAACCCAATTTTTTCAAGTTTTTTAAGTAATTTTTTTCCTCCAAGTCGATAACCAGTTATCAAAAAGTGAAGATATCAAAAAAAGTGTGAAATAAAAGTTGTAGAGAATTAAAAACTAAACATTTTACGTTCTGTAATTTTTGACCCATTTAGCAATGGAAAAGAGTTGTGGCTTGAAAAAGGAAAAATTATACTCGAAGTCCTTCGTACCACAACTTCTTTCCATTGCAAGATGGGGAAAAAAGTTACGGAATAAAAAATGATTGTTTTTTAATTCTATAAACCTTTGTTTCAAACTTTTTTTCATATCTTCACTTTTTCGGATATTATTGACAACTGGTTCGGAGCTGCTGAACCCGTTTCAGAAAAAAATACCACATTTTAATCGCGTCAGTGTGTAAACTCTATTCCAATAAAAAAAACGGACCCAAATTTTTTGACCCGAACCGGTTTCTCAATTTGTGGACTCCCTTGAGGAGGACTGAAAGTTTTATTATCGATCTTCAATGTCCTCGAGCTCGATGCCAGGAACACGTTGTTGTTTGAACCGTCTTGGTACATATCTCTTTTCAGCTCTGAAATATTGAAAAGTGTTTCAAGAGGATAAGACTTTTTTGGCACTATAATATAAAATTGAAAAGAATTTGAAGAAATTGAAGGAAAAAAAATTTCATACTTAATTTTTTTTCAATTCCAAAATTTTTTCTTACTGTAAAATTTTTTTGAAATTCAAATATTCTCAACATTTTTTCAATTTTAACTTTTTAAAATTTCTTCTAACTCAAAAATTTTTTCAAATATTTCCAAAATTTTTCCAATTTTTTTTCAACTTTATATTTAAAAAAAAATCTACTTCATAAAAGACTTTTGTGTCTTGCTGTATTTAAAAATTTTTTCAACTCTAAAATTGTTTCGAATGTTTTAAAATTTCTTCATTTTTTTCAGCTATGCCATTTTTCCAATTGAAAATTTATTAAAATTTTTTTCAACTTTGAATTTTTAAAGAAATTTTTAATTAATGTTGTTAAAAATTTCTTCCAACTTAATAAGTAAGGGTAAAGTGTCCGAATATCAACCACCAATCGTCATCAAATTCGAACCGTTTGGGTTAGAAACTGGCAAAATGGCTTTCGAAATGCATTGAAATTTTTAGTTCGAGTACCCACACGGTTGGGGTCAAAAAAAATTTTTATATAATTTTTTAATGAATTTTTTAGTCATAGAAACTCAAAATTTGAATTTCAATGTTTCAAATTTTGGGTCCCTAATTCCGACCAATTCCAGAAGTATGTCTTTAAAGTCAAAATTCGCAAAGATTTTCACAAAAAACAAAAATGAGAAAATCAAGAGATTTGTTATTAAATGTACTGGTGGTCAATATTAGGCGACTCAAAAAAGTGTAACTTTTTTGTACTTTTTTTCATCTCACGTAGAAACTTAATATATTCACTGAAAAAAATGAGAAATGAAAAATAGATAAAAAGTGTTTAAAAAATGATAAATTTTTTCCTAAAAGAGATAAATTTTGTCCCAAAAAATAGATTTTATCCAAAAAAATAATAACGGAACATCATTCACAAAATTGGCAAAATTTTATCGCATAAAAATAAATTTTACCCAATTTTGCGATAAATATTATTTTTTCAGAATAAATTTTGCCAATTTTGTGAATGGTGTTTCGTTATCATTTTTTTGGATAAAATTTATTTATATTTTGTTTTTTCTGTGTTGGCATAAATTCTCTTGGATTTCAACTTGAATTAGAAATTTCCTCTTTTGAAATCAAAATTGTCACTTTTCTGCAAAGAACAGTTGAAAGTATTGACATTTTTTATTTTGACTTCTTCAAAATAATTTTTGGCCGATATTTTGCGAGTTTTGGCTTCTGGTTTATGATTATGGTTTCATTTGATTTTTCTGTGGAAAAGGAACATGAAATATTTTTTCCGGTCGATCGCGTCATTAACTGAAGAAATGGGAGGGGGGGAGTAGATTCACAGCTCTGGTCAAAATTTTGAACTTTGATCGTCGAAATCTCATTCGCGTCAAAATGATTTAGGAGCTAAAAACAGCAGCTGCTGCCGCCTTGGCAATGAGGATTACGCGTAATAGGAAATTAGGTCTAAAGTGTACGACTATGCGACGACCACGGAGTAATTTAAAATGTAAAATACGCTCGTATTTAAATCGAGGTACACGCGAAAGTGATGCTATGTCGTGTTGAATCAATGAACCGTGCTAAAAAAAAAACACAGAAACAGGAGCACTAACGATGGCGAATGTTTCTGCACCAAGAGAGAGTATCGAGGCGGAGGGATAAAAGGTCGCCACGACTATATTAATTTTTATCATTTACTACTGAAAACGAGTCCGCGTAATAACGGTACAGCGGCGTACAATCGACGCGGATTTTTCTTCTACTCCGCAGCTCCGTTTAATGATTCATCTATATTTTTTTATATCTGGATCCATCGCTGCCCCTGTACTCGGCCATGGTCTTGGTGCCGACATAAGCGAAAAAAAAACTCGTTTAATTATGACGATGAGCTGACTGGCGAACGGTGAAAAAAATTCACCATTTTTGACGTAACTTAATCGCGTGCATCGGTGATGAATATTTAATGAGTGATTCGAACCAGGAATGCCGGATTGATGAATAATCGGTCGTGCCCGGCCGGAGAGTTGTACGAGAGGTGCATTTTGAACAGATCGGTGTCGATGAGATCGATCCGAGGACAAAGTGAAGTTTACCAGGTGACGAGTGGATTGTTTTGGTGGGATTTTCAGAGCAGGTGGATGGAAATTCGAATTTTTAGGTGATTACGTTGGTTTTTGGAAGTTTTCGAAGTCGTACTTTTCCATTTGTGAATTGGTGAAAATCCTTGATAGCAGAGTTGCATAAAATAGAAGTGAGACAATTGGCAAAATTCGCTGAAAAAACAATGGAAATCTACAAATTTGATTATTTTTTTGGTCAATTCACTAATTCTGCCTGTGTTGTTTGTAACTCAAACCAGGGATCTGTGATTTTTCACTCATTTAAAGAGAGTACGTAGTTGTGGGAAGGAGGAATGCGGATATCATATCAGAAAACCGGGTCTAATTTCGATTAACTCCTGGTGAAATATGTGTATAAACTGCTTTTATTATGAGATTTCAATTTTTTGAGGAACGAATTTTTTTTGCAGCCTGCTTTTGAATTTGGGAATTTGTATTGCATACTTCGGTTTTTTTGTTTTAAAAATGTCAAATTTTGAATTTTACAGAGTAAATAGTCTAAGAAATTCCTGAAATGAATTCTTACGAATGATTTTTTGGCTCAAATTTTCCAGGCGAAGAAATAGACTTTGTGGAAAGTTTGTCTCAAAAAAATACTCTAAAACATCAAAATTGCGGTTTCGGAATTTCAATTTTGAAATTTTTTTTTAAAATTTGTTTCGACACATAAGAAAAAATTTCATTTTATGATTTCAAAATGGTATTTGACGAAACTGGATTTTCAAAATTATGGATTACACTTTATCGTTTGTTGAGGCAAAAATGAGAGTATTCTGGAGTTTCATATCATTCCCTCTCTGAGAGTTCGACATTTTTTTTCAAAGTCTCAGCTGAATTTTTCAATGAGCCTAACAGGTCCTGCAATTGACAAAGTGGTACTAAAAATGGAAAAAATTCGAAATTTGACTCAAACTTCCAGCATTAAGGTGTTCACTTCAGTTTTTAGTCGGTCAAGAAAGTCAAGAAAAGTCTTGAAAAAGTCGAGATTTTCAAAATAATTAGATCGAGACTTGGTAAAATTGAAATCGAGAATTATACAAACCGACAAAAATTGAATGAGTATGAAATTTATAGTTTGAGTGAAAACAAGTAAAAATCTTTCATTACTTTTTCAATTCTAAACTGAAGAAAATTATTTTTTTTAAATGCAACACGTCCATTAAAATAAAAACAAAACGTTGAAAAAAAATCATCCTAAAAAATCGCCATTTTACAATTTATCCATGTTAAAAATCAAAAATATGCAGACGTTGATTATTAAGGGGGGGGGGTTGAAATTTTTGTAAAAGTAGGGGAAAAGTATTGATTTAAAAAAACAAATTCAAAGATCATGTAATCTACATACATAAAACTAATAGGTACCTAAATACATGTACTTACTTAATAAAAAAGTCTAATATATTTTTTTTTTATTTTAAATGCTTAAAAAAGAAAATTTTTGAATGATAATTATGACTTTCTTTCCTCTCAGAAAATTTTATGGTTTTGAAGCCAAAAAAAATTCACCTCCCTCCTCCACTACCAAATACATTTTATCCTGCATCAAATCTCAGTCCAGACAAAAACGCTTTTCTTCCTTGCATCATTTTCAATAATTGATACTAATAATGTATTTTAAATTTCTAAATCGAAATTCAAGACTTTTGCAGAATTTTTGCAGGATCTTAGGCAAGATATCTCCACCCTTCGACACCCCTCCCCCCAAAAAAGAATCACGCTTGCGAAAATTGAAATAATTTAGGTGGTTTACAAATCTGCTAAATTACGTTCGAAAAATTCTAAAAAATTAATATTGGAAAAAAATTAATTTTTTTTGATGAAAAATACACAATGCAGTGAATACCTACCAAAATGCAGAAATCGATGGGGTTTGGGAAATTTGAATATCTGAATAATTTGTGAAAGTTTAAGAAAGTCTTCAAGTTTTCGATTTGTGTGTGAGAAGAGAGATGTAAAGGAAAGGCAATGAATTTTCAAAAAGTTGAAAAAAGTTTGGAAAATCAATTTCTGCATTTTGGTAGGTATTCACTGCATTATGTATTTTTCATCAAATATTTATTTTTTTCCAATATCATTTTTTTTCAATATCAATTTTTTAGAATTTCTCGAACGTAATTTAGCAGATTTGTAAACCACCTAAATTATTTCAATTTTTTCAAGCGTGATTCTTTTTTTTGGGGGGGGGAGGAGGTCGAAGGGTGGAGATATCTCGTTTAAGGTCCTGCAGAAATTCTACAGAAGTCTTGCATTTCGATTTATAAAATTTTTTTTAGACATCTTGTGCTGTATTGCTAATTTTCTATGTATTTCTATGATAGTTTTTGGATTTTTGGTGAATTTTCTAAAATTTGCAGTAAGGTGATGTAATGTATTAAAAAATAATTTCAAAATTGTGTTATTCTGTCATTAAAATTTGGTTTCAATTTTTAGA
This sequence comes from Pseudococcus viburni, assembly GCA_033439095.1. Taxonomy (NCBI): domain Eukaryota; kingdom Metazoa; phylum Arthropoda; class Insecta; order Hemiptera; family Pseudococcidae; genus Pseudococcus; species Pseudococcus viburni. The sequence continues at coordinate 180,542 of JAVBJF010000118.1, read as the reverse complement.
AAATTTTAAAAAATACATCATCACTTGAAAGTTGCTCATGAACGTAAGCTGAATGACTTCATAAAATGTTACAGAAATCTCCTCTCCTCCTTGAGATTTTTTCTGTTGAAATAGCTTTATTTCAAGATATTATTGTATAATTTTCAGCTTCATTTTTTTGGGTTTTTGAAAAATTTTCAGTCGAAAAGTGTTTGCTTTTCAGGGATAAAATTACCTTAGCAGCATATTCAAGGTGATAAAAACCTAGAATAAAAATTAGATTAATTGATAGAAGAATTGATGAAAATTGATTGAAAAATCGTAATTTTTTGATAAGTCAAGTCACGCCAAATGGTCGCAATTGGATTTCCATCAAAATTTATGATTGACACTTGGCAGAATTCTGTTGTGAGCAATTGAGCATATAATAAAATGACTCACTTGTTAGCCCATATAAAGAATAACATTGAGACACCGATCATAAGCAGGTCGCAGTTCTTATAGCATACTCGTATTATTGTTTTACGACGAAGGAGGAAGAAGGAGGAGAAGAAAAATAGACGAGGAAATCAATTTCGCTCGTTCAAATAACCAACTAACGAATCGTAACAATTAGCCGTTGGTAATTACCGTTAAGAAATTTCATAGTTAATTAAAAAAATTTGAAAATTCATCTGCCAGTTAATGGGATTTAGAACGGTGACCTTGCTATGATTGAAATTTCGAACCGAACGGAACGGTACGTGTGTGGCGTGGTATAAAACGCGTGTCAATAAATACTCGAACTAGTTTTTTATAAATACCTACAAATAGTTCGTATACCACGTTCAATGACATATGCGAAAAATTTTCGCGCTCGTTTAAATGACAGAAGTATTATACGAGGTCCTCCTACATTTTTATGCCACCACACGTCGTAAGAAAGTTTGCCAGGGCGAATGTCAAAGATTTGATGAAGCGGTATATTATTTTTTTAAAATTATGCATACTCGTGTGTGTTAAGTTGTGTTGTACGGGCAGCATCAGACGAGATGTTTCAAACGTCATATTCGAGAATACCGAAACTAATCACGTTTTATCAATTAATCAATAAAAGAGTAGGTTTTTGTATGCGGTTCCGAGAGGTATTGGTGGATTTGTGACTATATAGTATTCAGTCGGCTCATTAGCATGCGAAACTGTATGCTACTTTTCATTTATGGATTCACACCCACCGGAGAACCTGAGAGTATTTGCCGAGAGTAAACGTTGTCGATGCGCGTGGTTCAAGGATTTATGTACGTAGTACGTACTTGAATTCTTGAACGATTAAGAAGTGCCTAGACCTACTCGAGGAAGTGGGAAATTGACGGAGTCGAGTATAGCCAATTCTAGAATGGCTCGAATGTGTCGAAATGGTGTTTAAAGAGGTGATTTGCAAAGTACACGGAGCGGTGGAATAGCAAAGTTGAGAATTGAGTGGATTTATTGGGCTGGCGATTTTCCAAGGATTTGATAATCGATGGTAAGATCGAAAATTGAGATTTTTTTGTGGTTCAGGGTGTTCACTGGATGGAAAACTTGGAAAATCTGGGAAAATCGAGGAATTTTAAAAGTCTGAACAAGTCAGAGAACTTTGAAATTTTTGCTAGAATTTTGTAAAAATCCAGAAAAAGGACGAATCCCCTGAAAAGTTTTTCTCTGCTCATTTAAATTATGAATTTTTCAAAAAAAATTTGTCTTTGCTACGCTCAGGTATAATAGTCATACAAGAATACTTGATGTTTTCAATTTTGGGACATACATGTCGTACAAAAGTCATACTTTTGACCAAAAATTGACAATTTTTTTCATTTTCTTCCTTTTTACTTGAAGCCGACAATGACTTGTAGATTTTTTTTTTAAATGTCCATTTTTTGGTTTCAAATATGATTTTTCGCAGAAAATGTTGTCCTTGTTTCGATCAGGCTGGACAAATTTTGCTTTTCAAAAAAGTCAAATAGAAAATTTTTAGCATGTTTATTTAAAATTGGAATGAAGAATTGAAAAAAGCTGGGTGTTTTGTTAAGTAGCATTTTCAGATCAAATGAAAAGGATAATTTTTTTGTTTTTTAACGTGATTTAAAAAAAAAATTTGCTCTCGCTTCATTCGGACAATTAAAACTTTATTCCTGCTTTTTTATTAAAAAAATATCATAAAATCCTTTCAAAAATTTTGGGAAATATTTTAAAGCAAAAGATTTTCAAAAAATTGTATGCCGCATCGTTATGATTTTCAATTTCCATCCTTTGAATTTTGATTTTAGAAAATTCTTTCAGAAACACATTATTTTCGATTCTTCATCGCTCAGACCATTGAGAAAATACAAAAAAATTGACACTTGATGACAGGGTATCAAACAGGTTAAGCTGTCCTGATAACTCGAGCTTTTTTCAAAAAGGTCATGCTGGTCCTGAAAAGTCAAGCTTTTTGACCAATTTACCCTGATTTACTCAAAAGGTCAAGCTTTTTTCAAAAATATAGCTATTAAAAATTACGTTTTTTTGAATTTAATGTGCTTGATAAAATTTTAATTTTCTATAAATAGCTACCAGCGAACAAATGTAAAGATTTTTTTGAGGGGGGATGTACTGGCGTACGCTCATAACTGGGGGGGGGGGGGTGCTCAGAGAAAAGTGGTGCAAAAAGTCATTCCAAAAGGTCAAGCTAAGTCAAGATTTTTGCTCAACAAATTTTGTTAGACACCCTGAATGATTTGTCGTCCTCTTTATAGAATCTTTTTTCATTTCAAAAGTAGCTCATACTTACTCAAGATATCTATGAAGTAATGAAAGTAACAAAAGTAGTAAAAAATTTTCAAAAACTAAAGAGGTGAAGTATTTTTGAAAAAATTACAAAAAAAATGTTTATTTAAAATAGTGATTTTCTTCCAATTTGAAATTTTTTCTGCAATAAATTTGATCCCGTTGATTTTTTTTGGAGGGAGGAGGGGTGAGGATAGAGTTGAGAGGTTTCTGAAAATTTGATAACAAAGTAGTGAAAAAGAAGGGATTTTCCAAAAAAAATCCATTAGATACCCCGTTACTAAAATAATAGTTCAGGCGTGCAAAAGTCATACTTCTTAGTTTTACGATTCTGTGAAACAGCTTGAAAATTTATTTAAAACTGATTTTTTTGGAAACAACGTCCAAGTGCTCTTGCCCATTATCACGTGATAGAATTTAAAATCCATTCTCCCCCATGGTTCATAAATATTATGCGTAAAACGTCTCGAAAACTTGTAAAAATTAGTCTGGCAAACATGGAAAAGTCGAGAAAAATAATTTCTGAAATATTGTGAACACCCTGCATTCAAAAATTGACGTAAAAAAACTATTTTGGTATATAAAATTGAAAGTTCTGCACTTCAGTATACTGCCTTGTTAGAAACAATTTTTTGCGATGAAAAATTAGAAAATTTTGAGCCATAAAAAATAGTTTTACTAAAATCAAAAGTTGTCGCCGTAAAAATTCTGCTCAGAAAAAATTAAGTGGATAATTTTTTGATTTTTTTAACGCGATTGTTCGAAAAAAAATCGTCAATATTTCACTCGGGCCATAAATACGTCATTTCTGCTTTTTTACTAAAAACATTCATTAAAAATTCTTTCAAAAAATCTTGGGTCAATGTTTTTAAAACAGAAGATTTTCAAAAAATTGTACACTTCGTGGTTGCGATTTATAATTTCCATACTTGATATGAATTTGATCTGAAAAATTCTTTCAAAAAACATAATTTTCGATTCTTCATCATAGAAACCATTGAAAAAATTCCCAAAAAATGGCATGACTGATGAATAATTTCACCTCTTCTTTAAAATCTGTTCTCTTTTCTCATTTCAAAAAAATTACTAAAATAGAAATTCAGTCGCGCAAATTGCAAGTCATATGTATTTGTACCTTTTACTTTTAGTTTTACGATTCTGTGAGACACGTTGAAAATTTATTCAATTTTTTTTTTTGTAAACAACGTACAGAAGCTTTGGACAATCATCACATGATAGAATTCAACCCTCATACTCTCCTCCCCCCCCCCCGTTTCATGAATATCGTATATAAAAAGTCCAGAAAACTTGAAAAAATTAGTCTGGAAAACCTGGAAAAGCCAATGGAAATTATTTCTGAAATATTGTGGATATCTATGTAGTTTAATTTTACGAAATCGTTTCCTAGTGGGATTTAGTTTCTGATTGAAGAGCACTTGAAAAGGAGCCTTTGGGAGAGCTGTCGAGGAAATGAAGGAAAATCGATAATGATTTAATGAACCTTGTTGCATTTGATTTTCAAAGAGTTTTTGAATGCTGAAGTAGAATCTGGTATCATGTTCCATTATGGTATAATTCTAGTAAGGCTTAGCCTCTCATCGGGGAGCAATTAGGAGAGACTTTTGAGAAGCTATATTTGAAAAATGAAGGCAAATCGATGATAAATCATGATGCATATCGTTTTTTTAGGTTTCTGGATGCTGAATCAGAATCTAATGTAAATTTTGACGCATTGGAATAACTTCGTTAGTAATTCTACACCTGACCGATGAGATAATTACTTCGAAAAATATTCAAAATAATTCTTTCGAATTATGCAGACGTAAATCAGCTATTTCGTTTCAAGACTGATTCGTTCTTCGAGAAAAAAACCGTATTAATCCGAGATATAAAAGTGCACGTATAAATGTCGTATACCTATTACGTGTCGTAATACGGGGGAATATTTTTGGGATTATGGAATGCAGTCTACAAGGCGATGTCATTTAAAAAGAGCCTACATACCGAACCGCAGAAAGAGCAGGAGCGGAGGTGGAACCCGATCGTATATTTTATTACACCTCGTATATACGCATTCGGTATACCTACAGTTTCGTAATTCGTCGAAATAAAAAAAAATACTATAAATAATAATAAAAAATACTCGTATTAAAATGGTACGACAAGAGCCGAGCACATACACGTTTCGGCGTATACATAAAAATATTATATTCGTATCGATATTTATACGAGTAATATAGACAGAGCGAGTAAGACGAGTTACATAATTTAACGTCGTAAATTAATTAGGTATACGTGGAAGAGAAGAGTTCGAGAGAAGTGAACGGAAATGGTGTTTTTTTTTGAGGTTGAAACTTGGTCGTGTGTACGGCCGTTTAATAGTTTTAATACTCTCGGTGATGCTGCTGGAGATGCCAGTGATCGGATCGGTTTCAAGAGTGTATCTTTTTACATTGTCAAAGAACTCGGAGCATTGGAACCGGTTTAAATGGCGATCTGGAGATTCTATGTACGGCAGCGAGACTGGAGATTTTATTATTGTATATCGGTCTGGACACGGTCTTGGTACTTACCATGTGAACCAATTGTACGTTACGTATTAAACTTTAATATATGTACATGTTAACGAAGAAAGAATACATTATTTGGGGAGCTGGATGAGAATCGTGATGAGTATTGGTGATAAAAAAAATCCACGTAGAGGTATTCGCCCGAGATGTACGATAATGGGATCCGGGTGCGCGTGGCGCGAAAGCTCTCCGCAGGCTGCTTATGCATTAGGTTTCGGTATATTGCTGATGCGAGTATAAATGTATTTATACTACCGAGGAGAGAGATTTTGATTAGTGTACTAAATTTGCTTTTTCCAAGTCTAAAAATTGATTTTTTTAAGTTCGAATTTTCTCAAAACAAATTTAAAGGTACTTACTGATTTCAAAATTTTCAACTCCGAAGTTTATTTTTTTCAAGTTTTCATATTTAAATTTCCCAAATTCTTCCATGTCTTTCGAGTTCAAAGTTTGGTTTCTCAAAAAAAGTGTCCAAGTTTTCATTGTCAAATTTCCACAATTAGTTCAATAATTTCTCCAAGTTTGAATTTTGGCCACATTTTTCCTGTAAGTTCAATTAACTCAAACTTTTTTAGAAGTTTGAATAATTTTTTTAAGAATTATGCATATTTTCCCTAATTTTTTCAACTTCAAGCTCTCCCCCCCCCCGGCACCTTTTCATTTAGAGTAAGAAATAAACTGATGTAAAAAATATAGAGAAATAGAAAATTTTAAAATTTATTTTGAAAAAATAGTGGTAATTTGAAACTTGGAAAATTTTTTAAGAGAATTCAAAACTGTAAAATAGTTTGGAAAAGTTTAAAGGAAAAAATTTAAGGAAGTTTGAAGCTGAAAAAAATCTTGAGAAAAAAAGAAAATTCAAAATTGAAAAAGAAGTTGAAGAAAAATAAAATTTAAAATGAGAAAAATTTTTGAGACAATTCAAAATTAGAACAATTTTGAGACAATTCAAAACTGGAAAAAATTTGAGGAAATAGAAAATTCAAAATATGCAAAAAAATTTGAGATAGTTCACTGTTGGACAATTTTTGGAAAAAATTCAAAGTTGTAAAAGTTTTTGTGAAAATTTCAACGTTGAAAAATGCCGAAAAAAATTCAAAATTGGGAAAAAATTTCTGGAAAAAAATCAAAACGGGGGAAACATTTTGAGATAATTCAAAACTAGAAATGCGTAATTCGAAACTAGAAAAATGTTGAGATAATTCGAAACTAGAAAAAATGTTGATATAATTCAAAACTGGAAAAAATGTTGAAATAATTTAAAACTAGAAAAATTTTGAAATAATACGAAACTAGAAAAAATGTTGAGATATGTGTTGAGATAATTTAAAACTAGAAAAATGTTGAAATAATTTAAAACTAGAAAAAATGTTGAGATATGTAATTCAAAACTAGAAAAATTTTGAGATAATTCGAAACTAGAAAAAATGTTGAGATAATTCAAAACTAGAAAAATGTTGAGATAATTCAAAACTAAAAAAATGTTGAGATAATTTAAAACTAGAAAAATGTTGAAATAATTTAAAACTAGAAAAATGTTGAGATAATTCGAAACTAGAAAAAATGTTGAGATAATTTAAATCTGGAAAAAATGTTGATATAATTCAAAACTAGAAAAAATGTTGAGATATGTACTTCAAAACTAGAAAAATGTTGAGATAATTCGAAACTGGAAAAAATGTTGAGATAATTTAAAGCCAGAAAAATGTTAAGATAATTCAAAACTGAAAAAGGTTTAGAAAAGGTGAAAGGAAAAAATCGTAAGAAATTTAAAAAAAGAATATTTGTGGAAAAAAAGAAAAAATTTTTAGAGAATTGAAAACTAAAAAAAGTTGAGAAAAGTTGAAAGAGAGAAATTGGAGATTTTTGAAAGAAAAATATTCGTAAAAATTAAAAAGGAAAATTAAAAAAAAAATTGACAAAAAACGTTTTGAGAGAGTTCGAAATTGATGAAAATCTTGAGATAAAAGAAAATTCAAAATAGGGCGGTTGTAAAACATGGCGGCGCTCTGTTTACATGCTGTTATCGTTTTGGAGGTACAATTTCTTTTAATTTGATTGGTCGATTTATGAGCCAGTTCTGATCACCACCAATCAGAATTGTAAAAAATACCTCCAAAACGATAACAATAACCTGAATTGCTCAATCGCCATTTTTTACAACTGCCCTATAGGAAAACTTTTTAAAGATAATTCACTGTTGGAAATTTTTTGTAGCGAAATTAAAGTTGGAAAAGTTTTGGGAAGATTCAATGTTGAAAAAATGATGAAAAGCAGAAAAATTTAGAATTGAAAAAAATTCAGAGGAAAATAAAATTCAAAAAAATGAGAAAATTTTTTGATACATACAATTCAAAATTGAATTTTGAGTGTTTGAAATTTTAAAAAAATCGTGAGAAAAAAAATCATAACTGGATGAAAAATTTTCGAGAAAAGAAAATTTGTAATGAGGAAAATTTTTAAAGCTTTAGAAAGAATTGGAAGGTGAAAAAAGTTTTGAGAAAATTCAATGTTAAAAAAACTCACTTAAATTGAATCAGTAAAAATTCATCGATGGGTGAAAAAATAGCTAGAATTGAATCACTGCAGAAATCAGTGAAAAACTACTGCTTCAATAACTGATTCAAAATGAAAATTCACTGATTGAATCAGTATAGTTTTTGACTAATTGGCAGTGGAATTTCATTGATTCTTTAGTAACTTAATTCTGACTATTTCTTTTGTGAATTTTCACTGATTATAATTAGGAGAGAATGCAGAGAAAAAATAAAATTCAAAATTGGAAAAAAATTTGGGAAAGAATTGAAACTGAGAAAAATTTTTGAGACAATTCAAAATTGAAAAGTTTTTGAAAGTATTCAAGATTTGAAAAAAGCTGAGGAAGTTTGAAATAGGAAAAGTTTTGAAAAAGTTCGAAATTGAAAAAAATTTGAGGGGAAAAAATTCAAAATGGAAAATCTTTTTGAGATTATTCAAAATTGAAAATTTTTTGAAATTATTCAAGATTGGAAAAAAGCTGAGGACGTTTGAAATTGAAAAATGGTTTGAAAGAGTCCGAAATTGAAATAAAATTAAAAATTGTTGAAAGAAGAAAATTCAAAATGTGAAATATTTTTGAAATTATTCAAAATTGAAAAATTTTAGGAAAGTATTCAAAATTGGAAAAAAGTGGAGGAAATTTGAGTTGAAAAAGGTCTTGAGAAAGTTCGAAGTTGAAAAAAATTAGAGAAAAAATAAAATTCCAGATTGGAAGAAATATTTTCGAAAGAAAAAAATTCAAAATGGGAAATATTTTTGAGATTATTCAAAGCGGAAAATTTTCTAATACAGGTAATTCGAACTTGGAAAAATTTCAAGAAGATATAATATTGAAAAAATTTGAAGGAAAAAAGTTCAAAATTGGCCCAAATTCTGGGGAAAATTTCAAAATTGAAAAAAAAATAGAAAAAATTTGATCTGAGGTGGGAGAAAAGCAAATCCAGCCCACGAAACAAAATTGTTTTTCTCGCTAGTATAAATATAGACTTGGTTTAGGATAACCTACGTATGCGTATAAGTTCATAGATAAAATATCGACCTATAGCCATAAAAATATACTAATGGATATCGTGTTATGTTTCGGTTTCAGGTGACATCACGCAAAAAGGATATGAAAAGAAACGCGGCAGATTACTGGCTCCTTATGTACCAAAAGAACCTACCCAAGGTGAATACACGTATTATAAATATATTCCTACAATGTATACTTTGATATCGAACGATATACTCGCGGCGAATTCTTCTTTTACCTTTATCTACCGCGTTATAACGTTATTATTCGCGAAAGCGACGAGCAACGGTTTTAAGCCTCGGTATCGAGGAGAGTGAAATTCATTACGGATTGGTTTCTGCGACTGACGGTTCCGTTTAAAGAAAAGGGAAAAAATGGTCGAAAGTGAGGATGAAAATACTGGCGCATGGCGCGAATTTTTGTTTCATTCTGGCGTAATTCTGCCGGTACTTATCGAATTGCGAGCATTTACCAAGTACGAGCTAATTAGGTTACTATATGGGAAATGAATACCACGGCGGTGTTTGGCTTTTCATCGTCGCCTCGCTTCGCAGCGTGTGTAAGAATGCTGCGTATTTTTCTTGATATTTAATCGTTTGTGTATATGCGTAAAAGTGAATGCTATTTGTGTGTATAAAAATTGTACATAAATGTGTAACGATGATTGTGTTCGGTGTGTGAATGGTTGACATTCGAGTACTGTAGAGATTATAAAAAAAAATAAGGTAATTAGAAAGATTTAATCGAGTTTATATGAATGGAGGTTTGCATGTCTATCGAAGTGTTTGTCATTGTATTTGTATTGTAAAGAAGTGTAATTACTGTATAAATGTGTTTTCTTTTTTCTTTATGTGTCGATTGCAATATGATGAGGGTTCAGGGTTGAAAATGAAGTGATCCCGGAAGCTGCTAGAGCATGGAGATTGAGAGGTGCAGGGGAAATGTGGGGAAGATTTTTTATAAAAGCTCGGATGTGTGCATGGAAATATTGTTAATGCGGTGTAAATGTGCTTGAATATGTGTTTTTTTTAAATGTAGGTAATATTTATGTTGTCTGTGAAAATAATTTTCAACATTTTGCATAAAATTTGAAATAATTATTTTGTTATTCGAGGCTATTTTGTTGGAGTATTTTTTTGTGATAGAAAATTTTTGTGTTTTTTTGGAGATTTTCGATCGATTTTTTTTTTTCAATGGTCTTCGTATGTTTATAGAAAGTGATTTTAAGTCCGACTCAGATTGAAGGGGAAGGCCAGAGGGGAGTACCTATATCTTCTAAAATAATAAAATGGATTTTAGGTGGAAAAATTCGGTTCGAATTGAACATTTTTTTAGAGAGAGTTTGGAAAATTTAGTGTTTTGTTGTGATATTTGAGAAAAAAAAGCAATTGAGGTGGAAAAGTTGGAATAGAATTCACACGAATTGAAATTTTATTTTAAATACCTATTTTGTTCTTCCTTCCTCACTCTGTCCCGCCCTCCCTTCAACAATGTTAACTTCGATTTTTCACAAATTTTCAATTTTCCCTTTTTTTATGTCTTGGCAATTAGCACCAAATCTTGAAGATGATTTTCGATGTTAGATTTCGAAATCTTGAATTTTTCAAAGATTTTGGGTAGAATTTTTGAAAACATTCTATGGCTGTTTTTGAATGATTCGAATACCCACTTGATCGAGTTTTTCTTTTTTTTTTTATTGATTCGATGTTGTTGAAACCGAAACATTCGGTGATTGTGTTTAGAACCAATAGGTTATTTTGATTTTTGGGATTTTACGTATTTCCAGTTCTGGAATTGTATTTTGTAGACTTCGGTTGAATTTAGAATTTATCTAGCTCCGCCAGCATGATTCGAATAAATTTTTTAACGTGTTGATAATTTTAGGAGTGGAATTTGTTTTTGAATGATTTTGGGCAGGAAAAATTTTGCAAACCTCTTATTTTACTCCAAAAGATTAGAAATGAAACTTCCACCACCCCCCCCCCCAAAAAAAAACATCCAAAATATATGTTATACAATTTTTATTGAATTCGTGTGGACAAAAATTTTGAAAAATTGTTATTTTAAATTTTGGATTGATTTAAATTTTATTAAGATTAAGATTAACAATTTTTCCAAATTTTGAGAATTTTTTTCAAATTGCTATGGAAATTTTGAAAGTGACGAAAATTGTGTAAAAATTTAACTTATTCTGATAGTTTTTTGAATAATTTTTTTTTTGAAAATTTTTCCATTTTTTGAGTCTTTGCTAATTTTTTTCAGAAATTTACTTATTATTTCGGATATTTACCGAATTTACCAGATTTTTTGATCTCTTCTTGAATTGAATTTGAAATTTTATAATTTTTAAATGAGCTCCAATGTCTTGTTGGCTTTTTCCGGACTCGGTTGAACCTTCGGAAAAATTCACATCTCTTCAAATGTATCATTTGCATCCGTACTCTCCTCTTTCGCTGGCCCTGACTTGGAGATCGTTCGTGCTGTTGATAAAGTAATTCCAGAGATGTTATTCTTTTCTCGAATTCCCTTTCGATTGATTTTTGAATTCCGGGATTTCGTCCCAATTATGGTAGAATGAGTTTCATTCAAAAAAAATTTCTGGTATTATGTGATATGATTGAAATTAATTGTGGAATAGGTGATTTTTTGGAAGCCAGAATTTGTTTTTAAGTGATTTTGGGAATCGTTTATTTTGCCAGAAGAGTAATTTTGTAACTGATTCCAAAATAAGGTTTTATCGAGTTTTTGAAAAATCTCGAGGGTTCGGTTTTCGAATCAAATTTTCCATGGTCAGCAATTTTGGAAAAGTGATTGATTTTTTGAATCATGAAGGTTTATTGTGCATCCATAGAAGCAAAATATTTCTAAAATTGAAGAATTATGGGATTTGAAATAGCTTCATTTTCGCTGAATGATTCTGATTTTTTTTATTGTTGTGGAATATTTTTTGAATTTATTCATTGAGATTTCCGGTTGGAGACTGCTTAATTTTTATAGAAAATTTTGAAATTGAGAAAACATCTTTTGGCAGCCTAGAAATGAATTTTAAAATTCTGTTCAAAATGGACGAACTTTTTTTCCAACATTCATTTTGGAATGAGTTTGAATTTTGAAATTTTGTTGGATAATTCTTGAAATGCAAACTTTTTGAATAATTAGAATTAGATTCAATACGAGAGATATTAGAAAGTTCAAAAATCGATGGCATTTTCTTTTTATTGGACTAAAATTTTGAAATAATTCAAATTCTCGATGTAATTTTTGGGATTGTATTTTTTCGTTGAAAAAATTTTTCACTCTTGCCTCCAATTTTTCAAATTTTGAATTTCTGTCAGGAGTCAAAATCTCAGAAAATTTGACTCCGGAAGTTTTTTTACATGCTTTTTTCAAAGATCAGATTTTATTAAAATCAAAAACTATCAGAATTTTTTAGAAAAATTTTATGATTTCATTTTTCGAAGAATTTTCCACTTTGTTTGAAATTAAAAGGATTGTGATAATCTTCAATCTATTCCAATTTTTGACACTATTTCGAGATCAAAATAATTTTTGTATTATTTTGAGATGTCGATGATGATTTTGATTATTTTCAAATAATTGAAATGCAGCATTCGAACTGGGAGCTTTCTAATGAGATTAAACTAATATCGATTTTTGACCCATTTTTCGTATCAATCCCAAATAAATCTCGATTACTTAATTTTCCGACTTGACCGTTCAGAAAGAATTTATCCACACACTTCCACTAAAAAAGACCCATTTTGACCACAGCTTCGGCTCCTTCGAGCGGCAACCGTCACTCATCCAGTAGTCATCATTCGTCACAACAAAGCACCTCATCCCATTCGCAACAATCCCATCATTCCCAGCAGCAGCAATACCACCACCATCAACAGCAACATCATCATCAGCAACAACAGTCTCAACAATCTCAACAATACGAGCAAAAATCACGTAGAAATCAAAGACGTTTGACACACAATGAAAAACGTTATCATTCAGGTATTCATCTCATCTCTCACGTGTGTGCGTAGAAAAATCAAGTAGATTTTTGGGGATTTCAACCCTCTGTGTGTTCGCCTTTTGCCCTTTTGCTTCAGTTTTTTTTTTGTTTTTCGTAGTTTTCTTTTTTCTTTTGGCTTCGAATTGATCAATTTTTGTATACTTTGCTTTTTATTTTCGTTTTTATTTTTGTTGCTGTTTGAATATCTCTTGGTTTGAATTTGGAAAAAAAATCGAGAGGTGCTTGTACTTTAATTTTGTTTTCTTTGTTGTGACGTAGTTTGATTTTCGGGTTTGTTTTTCTTTTTTCTCATCGTTGAGTTTGGCAACGATAGTCTCGGACTTGGGTGTCGATGAGACGTGGGCATGGTATGCGGCGTACGCGACCAAGACCACTGACTCCGTGTAGTGGAAAGTAATCACGTAGGCAAGGTGTATCGTTGGTATTAAAAAATAATGAAATTGTCAACAATCGACGTGTCTTGACGGTATATTGTTGTATTGTTACCATGTTACTTACATCATTGATTGGCGGGCGCTGTGCCGAGGATGATGTGTCATCGTCTTTTGTCGAACAGTAAAGCGCAATCGAGGTGTTTAATTTTATGTGACGCAATGTTTGTACACGTTGGTGATCTTTGAAGAAATATACACCATGGAGAAAAGTGTATAGATTTAGATACACATACGTACTTGGTAAGAAGCGAGAAAGCCCTTGGCCATGTCGTCCTCTTGGTCTGAGGCACAACCAGGGATCGGAAGGCGTGAAAAAAAAAAGAAGTACGAACACGTTTTCATATTTTAAAGGTCAATGTGTTTTAATAGAATCACGAAATTGACAATACCTCGGCAATGGGCGCCGCGCCGCTGGGAAAGAAGGGCGAAAGGGTGCAGCAGTGGAAGAGGGAAGAGCAATGCGACTATGGTAAATGTATAACGCGAGAGTCGGTCATGATCACGATGCTAAACAGGCGTCACGAGAAAGGAAACTGAGTACTTTTTAAAATTCAGCCGGCGAAATTTAACTTGGAATTATCGAATCGCGTATATCGTTATCGATCGAGATGTGGATGCTTGGCTGCCTTCTAATAGGTCCTCGGTGGTCGTATAACCAATAGTTTGGTGATCTTTGAACTTGCGTGTGTGAGTATGGATAATGGTAAATTACCGGCCAAAGATGATTCGTATGAGGGAATTTTAACGTAGGTTTGTAGTCGAATTGAGATATCGATTGTGGAGAAAGAGAGAAATTGAAGATATTTTTTGATGATTTGGATGATTTTGAACGATTTTCTGCTATGCGAATCAGTCATTTTTGAAGGATTAGGAAATTCGGTTCGATGGAGTTTTTAATGTAATGTCTAATTTGTCCATCGATCGTTATTCGTTCACGAACGATTCATTAATAAGAATTGTATCATTTGAATGACGAAAGACTTCAGATTTTCCTCTGAGATAATTTTCATTTGATCTCTATTATGCGAACCACTTGCAAGTCGTTCGTGAACGATTTGAAAAAGTCTTATATTTTTTGGTGAAATGAATTATTTTTTCAAATTGACGGATCCAGTTGATAAATTGAACGTTTACCAAATGATTCAGTCGTTCGCGAACGATTCACTCGCGAGAATGAACGAATCGTTTGTAAATGATTGACATTGAGATAAAAATCATTGTTTTTTTTGGAAAAATTCAACTCAGTTTATGAGTTATTCGTTCGAAAAATGATTCAGTCGTTCGCGAACGATTCACTTGCGAGAATGAACGAATTGTTTGTGAATGATTTAGAAAAAAATCATTGTTTTTATGGAAAAATTCAACTCAGTGTATGAGTTATCACTTATTCGTTCGGAAAACGATTCAGTCGTTCGCGAACGATTCAGTTGTAAAAAAAAGGACTAATCGTTTATGAATGATATTGAAAAAAATTGAAAAATCATTGCTTTTAAAAAAAATTCAACTCATGAACTCAATTTATGAATCATTCGTTTGAAAATGATTTAGTCGTTCGCGAACGATTCACTTGTGAAAAATGAACGAATCATTTGTGAATGATATTGAAAAAAATTTAAAAATCGTTGCTTTATGCGTTTAAAAAAAATTCAACTCAATTTATAAATCATTTCGTTTGAAAATGATTCAGTCGTTCGCGAACGATTCACTTGTGCAAAATGAAGGAATCATTTGTGAATGATATTGAAAAAAAAATCGTTGCTTTTTTAAAAAAATTCAACTCAATTTATGAATCATTTGTTCGAAAATGATTCAGTCGTTCGCGAACGATTCACTTGTGAAAAATGAACGAATCGTTTTGAATGGTTTGAAATAATTTTTTTAAATTTAGTTCAATTCATAATTCATTCGTTACCATATTAATTCAGTCGTTCGCGAAAGATTCAATTTCAAAAATGAACGAATCGTTTGTAATTGTGAATGATTCATACCCTAAAATGAGAGATTCGTTTCTGAAAGATTTGAGAAAATTGCAGGTTCTTTTGGAAAAATTGAATTCAGTTCAGCGTCAGTTTTTTATTGATTGAAAATGATTTTTTCGATTCATCGATAGAATTCTTAAAAAATTGGATTCAGTTTACAAGTACCTAATTTTTGTTCACCCATGATTCATTTCCAGAATGATTCAACCGTTCACGTGATTAAATCATTCGTTTACAAACGACTTGAACAAATCTCACATTTTCTGATAGAATGAATTATTTTATTTTATCAAAATATGAGTTGCTGAATCGTCGTTCTGAACATGATTCATTCGTTTTCGAACGATTTGCTCAGAAATAAATGATTCACTGAATCAGAAATTCGTGAACAAACAAAAACTGAAGAATATTATTAATTTCCGATTTTTCTGTATTTGTTAAATATTTAAATGTATTTTTCATCTGTGTCAAAAAGTTGTTCTTTGAATGATTCGAATGTTCATGAACGAATCACTTATGAAATGAATCAGTCGTTCGTGAATGTTATGATTGTATATAAAAATTGATGCAGGTATTTGAATTTTTTTCTGGATCTTTTTTCGTTTTTTCTAATGAAAAATTTTGTAGTTTGCGAATGATTCACTCGTTCGCGAACGATTTTGAAATAACTGAATTTAAAGTCTACACGAATTATCTTTGAAGATAAGTTCATATTTTTTATCGAATTAAATAATCATCAACTTTGTAGCAAATTTTTCTGCCAAAATGGTTTAGTCGTTCGCGAACGATTCGTTCCTACGAAAGTGTGTAATCGAATGATGAATAATTTTTTTTTAATGGTTTTTGATCCTGTCACTTTTAGTATAAATTCTTCATAATTTAACCTTCGTTCGCGAACGATTCATTCGATTAATTATTGTTTCGTTCGCGAACGACTCGAAGTATAAACGATTCATTGAAAAATGATTCGAAATTGAGAAATTATTTGAAAAATACAGTAATTCATTGAATGAAATTCAAGCGAAGAAATCACAAATCGTTCGCGAACGAATCATTCTTGCAGAAATAAATCATTCATTCATGAACGATTTCGATTCTAAGTAGAGTTTTTTTCAAAAATAAACCAATTTCTTGTTTGAAAGATTCGTTTGATAAATGATTCATTCTTCAGTGATCATCTGAACGAATGGCAAGAATGATTCTTTCGAAAAATCATTCTGAAATGACTCACTATCGCTCGATGTGAATTTGCGAAAAGTTGAAGTGAATGATTGGCGAACCATTCAATTGCAAAAATAACTTCTCGGAGCTATTTTCCGAACCGGAAAAAATCTCCAACTTATTCAAGTGTCCAATTAACATTGCCAATGACGTTGAGCAACGCGGATATTATTCTTACGTTAATATTATTCTAATCAATAGAGCACACGACATATCTAAGTACTCGTATGTGCTATTGCGGCAGATACATTTGATATTAAAATGTCTCCTCAAGGCGTTCCTCAAGTTCGGCGTCCTTCTCATCGCTACCGCGTAATCGAGCAACGGTTTCTAAAAAGGCATCATATTGCGTTTGCACAGTACGATTCTCGGAAGGTATTTCTTTTTCGCGTAGGTTAGGTATCTATTCATTTGGCGCGAGACAGCGAGAAGCAATTGAGAAAAGAGTTACGGGGCGAGATTATTTCAATCTTGGGACTTAATTAAAACTACGGAACGAATGAATTTCGTTGAATGTTTTCGCCGTTGCCAGCGCTGTGTCTGAATTGACGTCGCCCTCGGGTTCATTCCTCATGGTAGTTCGCTAGCTGCTTCGACGATGAAGAAAAAATTATTAATTTGAATTTCATCGTCCTTGGCAGTTGGCTCGTTCGGTTCGGTGTAGAATTTTTATACCTGCATTTTTGCGTCTTCTTTCGTAGAATTTCACGCTGGATTAGCCAACGTTCGTCAAACGCTGGGAAGGGTTTCGAAGTTACTCGAATATCTCATTTTGAAGGGTGAGTTTTGGTACTGTAGCGAAGAAAAAGAACGAAGTAGATTCCCTACCCCTCCCCTCACCTAAATTCTTCGCGTTTTTCATTTTTATCGTTGTTATATTTCTTGAGGCGTTAATTTCGTTAATTGGAGATGTCTTTCTGATAGCCGGGTCTTTTTTTTGAGTGGAAAAGGAGCGAGGTGCCGGATAGTACTTTGTAGGTGGCATTTCGCTATTTCCAAAGGGTATATCGAGATGATATCGTATTTAAGGACATGATAGTGTAAAATATATCACGATATAGCGATTGGTTACCATACGTATGGCTTTTGACAGTTACGTCATCGACGCGTAGTAAAAACGCCTCGGGAAATGGTAGCGGAGCCGGCACGAATGGCAGCCAATCTCATACATCTTCGGTCAGTCCGAATTCGAAATATAGAAGACGAGGCAATCGACGGCTAACGCGTAATGAAAGCAGATATCATAGCGGTAAGTTGCCTTTTGTAAGCCAAAGCACAAACGCATGTGGTAAGTTGTCCTCTTTCTCTGCGTCTCTTTTTCTTCCTCTGTCTCTGTCTCTTTAACTTCTGTGCGCTGAGGTTGGCTTTCTCTTTCTGTTGAGGCGGCTGGCCGTATTTATTTCTGTGGTTGCGTCTTCGTATATTGTTTGGTGTGGGTATGCTTATGAAAAACATTTTTGAAGGAAGGTGCGTGTAATTTTGACCACTAGATGAGTGGGGTTTTTGGAAATCGATATAAATCTATTGTTTTATGGAACGATTTAGATTTCGAAGATTTCTATTTCGAGGTGTTTTTTCAGATTAATTTTTTCAAGGATTCGATGAATCTGTAGGATATTTTGACCATTTTTTATAAACTATTTTGAATATTTTCAAGCTGGAGTCTATTTGAAGAAAAAAAGTACTTGAATGGACGTCGTGATGGAAATTTCGACTAAAATTCATGTCATTAATTTTTGGCAATTTTTTAAAATTCAAAAAAATTTTACATTTTGATCTTTTTAGACTTTTGAATATCTGGACGAATTAATTTTTAAAAGAAAAATGTGGATTTTCGAGACTATAAGTTTTTCTAAAAATGCAGTTTTGCTGGTTTTTTGAATTTGAAAATTTAAAATGTCTGGAGATGTGGCATTGAAAAAAAAATTGTCGAGTTTAATAAATTATCGAACCATTTCCTTAGACATCAAATGTTTAAAATTTTCAAACATGTGGCATTTTTGAAAAAAAAAAGTATTTCTAAACTTCCTATTGAATTTTTTTTTATTTTTCAAGAATAATAAGTTTTGGAAATTTTCAGAAATTTAATTACTTTTCACATTAGGAATTAAAACTTAATCCAGATTTGCAGGTTTTATGAATTTTCTAGAGTCGTGAATTTTCAAATTCTTTTTCGGCCATTGTCAATATTTCAATGGTTTTCAATTAATTTGAATTTCTAAATTTTTGATTTTAGAAATTTTTGAATTTTTCAACTGCTGAATTTTCGAACTTTTTCGAATTCTAATTTTAAAAAAATTTTTCAATTTTTGACACTGTTTAATTTTGTTAACTTCCTAATTTTTTAAGATTTACTATAGAATTTGTTGTGTTTCTGACATTTTTAACTTAATGAGAAGAATTATTTTTGGACTTCGCTTGTAGATATTTCTTGATTATTTAACAATTTATAACCATTTTAGAGTTGACAAATTTTCTTGAATGCTTTTTCAAAGTTTTACATGTGGTTTGAATTGGTTGGAATTTTTGATCCTCGTACATGTTTTTGACTGAAGTTGTGAAATTGCAAAAAAAAATTGCCAATTTTTGATGTCGTTCATTTGAAAATTTTACGTATGTAATTCAATTTGTTTTTCTTGAACATTCTGGACTTTTGCAGTTTTTGACAACTTCTAGACTACGCAGATGTCAGTAATGTTCGGTTCTTTGAATAAATTATGGAAGTTTTCTGTTTTTGATAAGTTTCTTGACAACTTTATGTTCAGACTACCTACTCATTGAAATGTCAATAACAAATTGTGGGCATTTTCCATTTTTAGACAACTTTTTAGACTATTGTCTGATTGATCTTTTTTTTTGACATATTGTGCTAGACAACTTTGTATATAAATTGTTGAAAAAAATGGCCATTTTAAAACTTGGTCAATTTTCAAATTTTTACGGGTGTGTAATTTTCCCAGACAACTTTGTTTTTAGATTGGTGAAGGATACTATTTTTTGGTCTTACCCACTGATAAAAATTTTTAGAATTTGACATTTTTTTAGACAATTTCTTTTTTACTTTTTGGACTACTTTTCAAAATGTCAATAACATTTGAATATCAGAAATTTTCTCATTTTTTGACAACTTTTTAGACAATTTGGTTCTTGTACAACATAAAAAGTTGATAATTTTTGGACTTCTCAATTATGGAAAATTTTTGGAATTTTGCATTTTTCTAGAAAATTCCGTTTTTAGACTACTTTGCAAAATGTCAAGAACTTTTCGATTTTTGGATAATGAAAATTTTCTGATTTCTGATTTTTTGATAATTTTTTTGACGACTTTGTTTTGGACTATTGTAAAGTCTATAATTACTTTTTTGACTTTTTTCTGGACAACGTTGTTTTTTAGACTACTGAAAAGTCAATAACCAATTGAGACTTCTGAATTCTGAAATTTTTCGGGGAATAGAATTAGAAGTTTTTCAGACACTATCAAAATTGTTTCCAGAATATTGAAATGTCGATACCTTTTAGACTTCGTGGGTTTCTTCACTCACTCTCGTCTCTTGAATTGAATCAGTGCAAATTCACTGATGAAATAGCCAGAATTGAGTCACTACAGAAATCAATAGTGAATTTTCAGTTTTGAATCAATCATTTTTTTCCATAATTACTGATTCAATCAGTAAATGTAAATTTTTACTACTTAAGGCTGTACTTTAGTAGGTAAATGAGAGGTAAATGAGTAGGTAAAAATGAAGAATTTTTGAAAACGTGTTGTGAGGAACCGAATGAACGGATTTATTTCATTTTTCGATAATATTGTTCAGGAAGGTTATAATTAGGGTGCTTTATCACTATTTTTTGAATAATTAATTATCTGAATTTATTATCTTACTCTGAAGTTAGCAAATTTACGTCACTTTTCACTCATACATCATGTAGTTGAAAAATAGTTGGTGAAAAAAAAAAATGATGATACACCCTTCAAAATGATCTTGTAAAGCTATGTACAAAATTTTAAATAGATTCATTCATTATTGACAGAGTAATCTGTATTTTGAAAATGTAGAATTACGTACTGATATTGATAGTGGCGTTGAGAAAATTTTGTTTTGTTTACATTTTTTAGTTGAACCATTTTCAATATAGGGGGCGTATCAATAGTTTTTATGAAAATCCGATTTAAGGATGAAAAGAATCGTTCTTTCGGTTATTATCAACAATTATCACCAAATTGCAACAACAAACTTATCAATGTGGATGCGAAATATATATTTTTGAAATCGGAAATTAATTTATAAGTAATTAATAATTAATAACGAAGTGAAAATGAATAAAGTGCTATAAAGGTGTACTTTCATGTATAGCCTACATACTAGGTATCAATTATGAGGTACCGTATCGATTATGTAACTCAAAATTTAAAAATTTCGCAAATGAAAACTTAGCAATTCGAGCATAATTTGATAAAGATTTTATTTTAGTGCAACTGCAAAATATAAATTTATTTTAAAAAGTGGCTTTTAGTGAAAGAAGCATGAAAGTTGGTATGATGAACAAGGGCAAAACAAAATTTTAGAGAACGGAGGACCTCCCTGAACACGAATATGTCATTATCTACTTTTAAAATCCGATGACTAGAAGTGCCCCAAATTTTGAATTATAACCCCTTCTATTTACCAATATGTATGAAAAATGCCCCGAAAACTCAGTTTTTTAGCCCATACACCTCATACAATAACCAGGAACGATTTTTCAATACAATATTCGGATAGTAAAGGTCAACCCCGATTAATTGACTTGCTTCCGAGCTTCACACATCTTCAAGGGGAGGAGTAGGAGGTGCCTAATATTCCCAATTTCGAGATTTTTTAGAGTTTTTTTTTGTTCTCCTTACGTAATATAAAGGATTTTGAACCATTTAGATTTCCGGATATGACAAGCCGACATCTTGACTAATGAATATAGGTATTTGTGAAGGCTTCTAGAATCGTGATTGGAGATATAGGAGTTCAAAATTTCTATAAATTTGTTTCTTTATTGCATAACTGATACACTGTCTCTGTTGACATTAGTAAAGGGTAGGTGAGGGTGGATGGATGCATAGATTTGAGATGAATATTTCCAAAGATTTGAGTTCCTTTCGAGGTAGGTATTTTCTGCTGACTCATGCGAACCGAGTGCCACCAAATCGTAAGTGCCACTTTATAGAGGACCCCAAACTGTAACTCTGACGAATTTTTCAGAATTTTTCAATGAATAGATTTTGAGATAAATATTTCCAAAGATTTGAGTTCCTTTCGAGGTAGGTAATTTCTGCTGACTCATGCGCGAACCGAGTGCCACCAAATCGTAAGTGCCACTTTGTAGAGGACCCCAAACTGTAACTCTGGCGAATTTTTCAGAATTTTTCCATGTATAGATTCTGAGAAAAAAAATTTCCATAGTCAAGTTTTCTTTGAGTTTTTCAATTTCTGCTGACTCATGCCGATTGAGTGCCACCATATCGATAGTGCCACCTTGTAGAGGCCCCCAAACTGTAACTCTGGCGAATTTTTCAGAATTTTTCCATGCATAGATTCTGAGAAAAAAATTTCCAAAGATATCAGTTCCTTTCGAGGTAGGTAATTTCTGCTGACTCATGCCGACTGGGTGTCACAAAATCGACACACCCACCTCATAGAGGACCCTCGACGTTAACTCTGGGAAAAAATTCAGAATTTTTCTATGCATAGATTTTGAGAAAATTTTTCTCAAAGATAGGAGTTTTCTTTGAATTTTTTCAGAATTTTTTTCCAGAGTAAAGTTTGGGGGTCCTGATGTGTAAGGTGGTGGTATCGATTTACTGGCACTCAGTAGGCATGAGTCAGCACAATTGAAAATTCGTAAAAAAAATGTCTATCTTCATCTTTGAAATTTTTTTCTCGAAATCTATGCATAGAAAAATTCTGAAATTTTTGCCTAGAGTTAAGGTTGGGGGTCCTGTGTAAGGTGGCGGTATCGACTTTGTGACACTCAGTTGGCATGAGTGAGCAGAAATTGAAAAACTCAGAGAAAACTCCTATCTTTGAAAAAAATTTTCTCGAAATCTATGCATGCAAAAATTCTCAAAATTTCGTCAGAGTTACAGATTTGAGTCCTCTACAAGGTGGCACTATTGATTTGGTGGCACTCGGCTCGCTTGAGTAAGCAGAAATTACCTACCTCGAAAAAAACTCCAATTTTTGGAAATTTTCATCTCGAAATCAATGCATGGGAAAATTCTCAAAATTTCGTCAGAGTTACAGTTTGGAGTCCCCTACAAGGTGGCACTATCGATTTGGTGGCACTCGGCTTGCTTGAGTAAGCAGAAATTACCTACCTCAAGTTCTACGTGTGATTTCCTATCAGAAGGTTTTTGTTTTTTTTTTTTTTCGGAAACACCCACTTTTTTGCCCAAAAATTAAGGGTGAAAACGCCTATTTTTCCAACGATATCTTTGGAAATGATGGAAATACGAAGCTGAAAATACCCAAAATTGTACCAGTGAAGCGTAATTTTTTTATACGTGCTGGTAGGGTATTCCAAAAAAAGTCACTGCAAGAAGTTCAACTCCTACCGTTAATAATAGGAGAGGTTATTGAATACTGCAATAACCTCCCTTATAATTAACGGTAGGGGTTGAAATTCTTGCGGTGACATTTTTTCAAAAAATGCTGTAAATCGTTGAAAAATAGGTGTTTTTCACCCTTCCTTTTTGGTCAAGGAAGTGAGTGTTTTTGAAAAAAAAGAACCCCTCTGATAGGATATTACACGCGGAACAAGATTGTTCATAACTATTTTTCAATTTTGAGGTTTATTTGAGGAGATATTAATGAAAAACCGGTTTTGAGCAGACATTTACCCTTCCCCTGGGGGTAGCGGAGGGTCATGGGGGTGCCCATTTTAGTACGTTGTGTAGTGGACCATTACGAACGTAAAACGCGAAAAAAAAATCTGGATTGAATTTTTGGGGTTTGGTACATTTTTTCTCTTATTTGCCTGAACTATTACGCGATGGAAAATGTCACGCTTTACGATTTATATTCTGTACAGTTTTTCGTAGGACTCTTCCAGCGTTCCAGTGCTCATAAAATTAACTTCAGGGTTGTTACGAATAGGAAATATTGAAATTAGGGTTCAAGGTTCATTACAAAAAAATTAATTTTCTGGGAAAATCATGCCTAAAAAAAAACATGCAACAGAACATAAATTGTAGAGCGTGAAATTTGCTATCAATAAATTCCAATTCGTTTTCTTTTAGAAAGCTTAGTTTTCGAGATATTTCCAATAAAAGATGAAAGTTGAACTTTTGATTAACATATCTCTAAAGCTTAGCTTTCAAAAAAAAAAAACAATTGGACTCTGCGGAAAGGAAATCTTACGCTCCACAATTTAGGTTCTATTAATTTTTTTCGTAAAACCCTTCCTTTACCCAGAAAATTGACTTGAAGTGTCAACATAAAAAAATTTAATCAAAATGCACGCGTTCGATCGGAAAAAAATCACGATGAAAAAATCTTGTTACGCTATCCCTCAGAAATTCGTAAATCGTAAACTCAAACGAAAATAAAATAATTATTAGACCCGATACAATGGAATGTCAACTTGACAACTACGCCTCGTATATTTCAGAATGAAGTGTTCCTGTGGTAGTGAGGTGATCAACGCAGCATTGCGCACGCATAATTTTTGGCCATCAGCTGTGATTTCAAATTTGGAAAAAAATTCTTGTATTTTTCGTTCATTTGAACGAATCAGTTTTCTTATTATCAGTAAAACAAAAATTGTTGTTTTAAGAAAGAAAATTTGCAACCAAATATTTCTGAATAAAAATCAACAATTACCTATTTTCTGCGATTTTTGGAAGCTAAAGTACAGCCTTAATTCATTTTAGTAATTTTATTATATATTGGAAAAAATACTGATTTAAAATTGAAAATTCACTACTTAATTGAATCAATAGTTTTTCACTAATTGGCAGTGAAATTTCACTGATTTTTTAGTTAGTTAATTCTGGCCATTTCTTCAGGGAATTTTTACTGATTCAAATTAAAAGAGAGCAGCCTTGGTGGCATCACTCACTCTACAGCATATTAAATTTTCTTACGTTTTTGACGTTTTCAGACATGATTATCATGGTTTTTGAAATTTTGAATTTTATTACCAACGAATATCGTAAATTTTCAGCTTATTTAATACTTTTATGAAATTTTAAACGATTTAAAAATTTTTTTAAATAAATGTAATATTTTTATTTCTAAATTGTGGGGGGTTTTTGAAATTGATGAATTTGGAAGGATCGTTGAATTTTTCTGAATTTCATCAACTTATCTCATTCTTGACGAGTCCCCTAATTTTGAAAAAAAAAATTGGAGAAAATATCCGGAAGGACTCGATTGATTACTCGAGAAATCTATTTAAAACGATACCTGCTTTCTCAATTATAAATCAGTGAAAATTATTGAAAATTACTGAGAAACAGTCAGAATTGCAGCACAGGAGAAAATCAGTAAACATTTTTTTACTGAAAACAAATCAGTGAGAAAAATTACTGGAAAATCAGTGAATATTCACTGAAAGGTCAGTGAAATTTATGAAATTTACTAAAAAATCAGTGAAAATCTGGGAAAAATCAGCAAAAATTTGCTGAAAATCAGTGAATTTTGCTCATTTTTCCTGTGCTGCAATTCTGATTACTTATCAGTGACTTTTCACTGATTCAGAATGAGAGAGTGTTTCACTTCATGCAAGCATCCCAGTAAGTTACTTTTAAAATAACTTTGTTACTTTTCTCAAGGAAAGTCACCATTAGTTACTTTTTGTACTTAAAAGTTACTATTGGTTAATTTTCATTCAAAAAAGTTACTCTTCAAAAATTTGCGCAAAAAATCAATATTTTTGGTTTTTGGTTTAAATTAAATTGTTTTAAAAAATTTTGCTTAAAAAAATCAAAAATTGCTTTAAAAAAATGATTTGAAGTAAATATACCATGGCATTTTAGTATTACGAATTCTCCAAGTAGAAATTCGAATGACTTTTTTAGTTTTTTACATTTTCTAGGTGAAATCTTGAATTAATTTTTTTTTAAAAAGTTACTTTTTTGGACTTTTTTTGGTTACTTTTTCGACTGTTAGAGGTTCCTAAAGTTTCCTTCTTTTTTCAAATTTTGGCTGGGATGTCTGTTCATGGGATTTTCGTTATTTCAATCAATTTTTTATGAGTGTCTAACTTTCTTAGAATTAAAAAAATTGAAGTTTTTTGATTCTGGTATCAATTGAATGTGGAAGTTTTTGAATTTTGTTGTCTTGCATTGGGAATTTTTTTTTTTTTTTTTCAAGTAGAACGAGCAATTTGGTATCAGTGGATCAAAAAAACAATACAAATACCTAGAAGAGTCATTTTCATTCGAATATTATTAATTTTCTCAATCGGTATCAGTTTCTAGAAATATTTCATTGGTTGCAACTCCGAGCATAAATTCCTTACTAGTCACATTCGTACCAGAGAGGGAAAAAAAGATCAAAACACGATCACTTCTCCGATACGATGAAATATGTAATTCTTTATGGATACACCGTCGATGGGATCGATGCGGTTGTTATGAGTGTTGTTGATGACGACCAAGACGACCATTGACTAAAAGAGCATAAAAAAAGAGAGATAGAAGCTATCCACTTATACCTATGTGTAGTATACGTACATATAAAGTACCAACTCGAAGAAGAAGGTCATATGGCTGGAGGAAATTCAAGGCCACCGACCCTATACTGGAAAAGAAGAAGGTGCGAAGGCGCGCGCGCGTCTGCTCTATGGCTCTGGTCTTCGGATGGTCCGATGCAGCAGCCATCGACATCGAGCAACGGCAAAGCTACCAAGCCGTAGTGAGGCGTTCGGCACTCTCGGTCGATATAAGAATATACCTAGACGTACGTGTGTAGTATATTTATGGGCTGAAAGAATAACATCGTCCGAAGAAATGTACCGCGTCGATGTACTACACATAGAATAAGAGATGATTTTCTTCGAGACAAAAGAGTACCTAGTACACTGGTTGGATGTTCGAATATACTGGTTAGCTGCGTATTATACAAGATGAAAAAAAAAAAGTCGAGATGGCAGAATACGTGTGTGTGTTTGGACGAACGCAGATCGAGGAGGCTGCGTACGTGTGTTCGAGCTAGATCCATGAATATGTATGGAGAGCGCCCGAAGTAGCTGGATTGGCCTCGAGTGAAGAATTTTTCGGGTGTTTTTTTTCTTTGGAATGATTTCCTTGCGTTATAGTAGATCGAATCTTTTTTTGTAGAGCCGGCGATGGTGGTTGGGATTTTTTTTATCGCATTGGTGTTTTTTAAATGTGTTTTTGTGTATGAGATGGCGAGTCGAACGCAGGTGTAAATTAGTTACATGTGGAAATTAGTCTTGGTCGATGATGAGCGTGAATTGGAGAATTTTTTTGTTGAAATTCGGACACTTTGATGTGATTGGTGAGACGTATGTGAGATGTGTAGTAGGTATAAGTCGAGAATTTTTTTTTTTGATAATTTTTGTTTCTATGGATTTACTTACAAGGGAGGTGTCCGAACTTGAAGTAAAATTTTGAGCCGAAACAAAAATTAATTGAAAGTATATCATCCAAAATTTCAGATGCTAAAGTTCATTTTTCGAATTTTGACGAATTTTTGAAATTTCAAAATTAGACACCTCATCGTACTACTTAATCAACGAAAAAATCTGAAATTTGGTATATACTCTATTTTCGAACTCCTGCATCGATTGAAAGTAGTTTCAAAATTTTCCAGCACTGGAAAAATGCCCATAAAAATGGTCCATATGAACTTTAGCATCCATAATCGCCAGGGTGTTCACTTTCTGGAAAACCTGGAGAAGCCAGGGAATAGTCAGGAAATTTTGAAATTTTCGCTGCAATTTTGTAAAAATCCAAAAGGAGGAAAAATCATCTAGAAAAATTTTTTTTTTTTTTACTTATTTTATATTAAATTTTTCAAAAAATTTCGCCCCAACTCCCCTCGGGTAAAATTGTTGCATATCTTCACTAATTTCTTTATTCATAATTTCTTGATGATTGTGATGCACAAAAAAATTGATTCTTAAATTTTTGTCTTTGTTTATTAAATTATGAGTTTTTCGAAAAAAATTTCTTTGCTATGCTCGGTGGTAAAATTTACATCCTTTTTTTCTACAGAATCCATTTGAAATTAATTTTTTTTTGAAAACGTTCTTTTTAATAAAATGTGATGAAAAATGAATACCATGATGCCCTTGACCACGATCTTGAAAAAAATGAGAGTGAATGGGAGGGAATTCGAAATTATTGGTCACGTTTTGGAAAACTTCCCCGAGCGCAAAGTGATGAATTTTCAACTTTTGAAGGTCTTTTTTCTTTCATCTCTCATCGAAATATTCGATATTTTACCCCTCCTCGATTTTTCATTTGCTGGGGCAAGCCGAAAAAATTGTTAAGTTTTCGTAGAATTTATGAATTTAGGGCATGTGATTTTTTTTGAAGGAAGGGGGGTGAGGAGAGAGTAATGAATTGAGAAAATTTGAATTTTCAGACCAAAAAATCCAAATTTTTACTCGCTAGACACCCTGACATAATTTTCGTTTAATTTTTCAAAAATTCATTTAATATTGCTTCAAGCAAAGTTTTTTATTTTTATTTGAAATTTTTTCTGTTATAAATTCAAGCTCTTAAGTTTTCGTGTCGGGGGGGGGGGGGGTAAAAATTTTTTAGAATTGAATTTGAGTCGGTTTTATTGCCGGAAAAAGGAATATCTAAAAATCTCGCACGAAGTAGTGATTTTTGAAAAAAAAAATCGTTAAGACATAACGCATTTTGAATCATTTTTCAGCACAATTTCAGCAATTTCAGGTTGTAAGTACATCACGCTAAAAAACTAGGTACCTACCTACTCTCTCTTTCTGAATCAGTGAAAAGTCACTGAAAAATAGTCAAAATTGCAGCACAGGACAAATCAGTAAAATTCACTGATTTTCAGCGAATTTACGCTGATTTTTCAAAAATTGTCACTGATTTTTCAGTAAATTTCATAAATTTCTTTGACTTTTCAGTGAATTTTCACTGATTTTCCAGTGATTTTTCTCACTGATTTGTTTTTAGTAAAAAAAAATCATTGATTTTCTCCTGTGCTGCAATTCTGTCTGTTTCTCAGTGATTTTCGATAATTTTCACTGATTTATAATTGAGAGAGTACTTCTGCTCCGTGCTTCATGAATATCATACGTAAAAAGCCTGGAAAACTTTGAAAAATTGGTCTGAAAAACCTGGAAAAATTTTCTGTCAAAGAATGTGGATTTGAACTCGAAGTTACGAATTTCGGAAAATTGTGCTTTTATCAGTCAAATAGGTCACCAAAATGGATAATTCGTGATTATAGGTGCTAAAGTTCATATGGACCATTTTTATGGGCTTTTCTCCAGTGCTGGGAAATTCCTAAATTTTCCGATGGCTCCGAAACGTCTTGAAATCACTTTCAATCGATTCGGGAGGTAGAAAATAGAGTATAATACTTTTAAACTTTTTTCGTTGATTAGATCAGATTTTCATATTTTGCAAATTCGCCAAAATTCGAGAAATGAATTTAAGCGCCTGAAATTTTGGATGATATACTTTCTATTAATCTTTGTTTCGTCTCCAAATTTTACTTCGAGTTGGGATACTTCCCTTTTTAGTAAATTGAAAAAGAAAATTCATCCTGTGCACGAGACTAGATTACTAAATGGAAAAGTCTCCTGCATACGAATCGTCCTGCCAAAACATTATATAAGGGGATCTTTTGTTTTTTTTTCGCTTTCTCCCGAGGCCATAGATACTTTCTCTGTCCTTTTTAATTATCGCCCGTTATTAAGATTAATGTATTCGTAATTTTTTTGCGAGTCGTTGCTTTCCTGGTTACATCTTGGTAATTGATTAACTGGATGCGGTGCAACAAATGCGCCCGGTGTTCGGTTGCATATATTAATCTGGATTCCCCTCGACCCCTGTCCTGCCTTCTTGGTATCTCGCCCGAGGGTTAAAATCAATGTGATGGTTTTTTAAAACATATTACGCGATGTTGTCGAGTATGTGGTTTGTATTTGTATCCATACGCTGTACCTATGTCTGTCGCTTTGAAAATATATACCTATGTGGAATTCTTCTTCCCTTTTTTTTTTTTTTGCTATTTTGCTGTGCTGCTGTATCTGTGTATAATGTGCATGTGTGTATGTAACATTTTATTTTTATTTTGGAGCTGTGGATGTGGATGCTATCTGTTGCGTATATATTTATGCGTGCATGGCCAATTGCAGCAGCAGATTGACATGCATGATTATAAGGAGGCTTTATTTTAATGTAGAATGTCGCGATGTGCCTGAGTACGTAGTTGAGGTAAATTACGAGAAGAAAAAATTTTCACGAGGTAATTTCTTCTCTTTTTTGTGAGTTCACATGCTGACTTGAGTGACGAGCGAGATGAGATGGAGAGATAATATTAGGGATTTTTTGTAGCGGCGAGTTGTATTTTTTAACTCTGTGTGCATCGCTCGTCGACTTATGTTATGTATTTTTTTTTTGGAATTTTCAACGTACTGATTTTTAATTGCAACGGTGTGTTTGCGATAACAGAAGTGAGACAAGAAGCGGTCCAGCAGGCGTTGGCCGCGATGCAGAATCAACCAAAGCCATCTCTTCCGATGCCATCGAAAAGGACCTCGGTTATGGCCAGAAGTCCAGATCGTGCCAGACACGGAAGTGGTGAGTATTCCAGTTGAGCTTAGATCATGATAAGTGGATTCCAGAATGAAGGTGGGATTTTGATGTTTTGGAAGATGAGGAGGGGGGGTAGATTTAGGTAGGAAAATATGGTATTTTCAGATTGAGATTTGTTAAAAATCGAGGTTGATTTTGGGAAATTGGTCAAATGGTTCTTGAGGAACCTTTATTCTTCTTCGACGAATTAATATGCCAGCAAACATCAATTTTAACCAGCTGATCCACGATACCTTGCAACATTGTTGTAACTTTACTCCAATTTCGTTGCAACTTTACTACACCGTTTTTGCAATATTTGTTGCAATTTTGCTGTGATTTGTTTACAACTTTGCTGCAATTTTGTTACAACATTAATGAAATTGTAATTCAACTTTGCTGCAATTTTTTCACGGTTTTGTTGCAATTTTACTGCAGTTTTGTTGCAATTTCAGGACAACTTTGTTGCAAATTTTATTCCAATTTTGTTGCAACTTTTTTGTTATTTTTTTTGTTGTTACTTCACTGCAACTTTGCTACATTTTTAAAGCAACTTACATGAAATTTTATAGCAACTTTTCACAACATTTGTTGCGTTTTTAAAACAACTATTTTGCAACATTTGTCGCAATTTTGCTGCAATTCTGTTGCTACTTTACTACAACATTTTTGCAACATTTGTCGAAATTTTGTTACAATTTGTTGAAATTTTGTTGCAATTTGTTTGCAACTTTGATACAATTTTGTTGAAATTTTACTGCAACATTTTTGCAACATTTGTCGAAATTTCGCTGCATTTTGTTGAAATTTTGTTTGCAATTTTGTTGCATTTTTACTGCTACTTTTTGCAACATTTGTCAAATTTTTTCTCTGATTCGT
Organism: Pseudococcus viburni; assembly: GCA_033439095.1. NCBI lineage: Eukaryota > Metazoa > Arthropoda > Insecta > Hemiptera > Pseudococcidae > Pseudococcus > Pseudococcus viburni. The sequence continues at coordinate 149,339 of JAVBJF010000118.1, read as the reverse complement.
TTGCAGTTTTGCTACAATTTTACTGCAATATTAATGGCATTTTACAGCGACTTTGCTGCAATTCTGTTACAATTTTGTTGCAACTTTACTTCAACACTTTTGCAACATTTGTTGAAATTTTGCTGAAATTTGTTGCAATTTTGTTGCAATTTTGCTGCAATTTTGTTGCAACTTTACTGCAATTTTGTTGCAACTTTACTGCAATTTTGTTGCTACTTTACTGCAATTTTGTTGCTACTTTACTGCAATTTTGTTGCTACTTTACTGCAACATTTTTGCAACATTTGTCGTAATTTTTCTGTAATTTGTTTGCAATTTTGCTGCAATAATAATGGCATTTTACAGCGACTTCGCTGCAATTTTGTTACAATTTCGTTGCAACTTTACTACAACACTTTTGCAACATTTGTCGAAATTTTGCTGAAATTTATTGAAATTTTGCTGAAATTTATTGAAATTTTGTTTGCAGTTTTACTACAATTTTATTGCAATATTGATGGCGTTTTTTGAAACAACTTTGCTGCAATTTTATTACAACTTTATTGCAATATTGTTGTCTTATTGATGGGTGTTATGCAATACTGTTTCAACAATGTTGCAACACAAAAATTGTATTGTAGCAATATTGTGATGTGCGTGGCAATAATTCATTTATTCGAATTTTTTCAGCATCTAGTTCAGACGACGAAAGCGTCGGCGACAACAGCACGCCGGAACGCGATCGAATGCGAGCCATTTCCCATACGCCATCACAGTCAGATACCAGCAGCACCGGTTCGTCGAGAGATAACCACCGGCAACAGAATCAAAGGCAACAAATGAGGTAAGATGACCACGTCGAGTACAACGCGACGAATTCTTCGCACCGGAAATTACAATCTATGGGATATTCCAGGTTACCAAACGGCGGCCCGAATCGAACTGGTTGGCAAAACGACGAACAGCCACGAATACAAGAACGCATCATCAAAGACGAAGATTTACCATTACCACTGCCACCTAGAAATGTAATTAAACACGACGTTACAGACGCACCCAACGATGTATCGACGACAAATTCTAGACCACGTAAGTTAACGTAGCTCGATATTTTGATCTTGTAGTGTTGTATTTTTGGCTTGAGCTTTTGTGACGTTTGCGACCTCACCCCCGAACTAATTTTAATTTTGCAGCTATGCAACCGCCTGACGTTACTCACAATACGTATTCTATATTACCTAGAAGAACAGCACCGGCCGATCGTGTTAATCGTTTTAGTCAATCGAGATGCTCGTCCGATGATGGTAGGATCATCGTAGTTCACCTAGGAATTATTTGCACTTGACCGGAGTGTTCGATGGAGAATTTATTAATGGTAATGGGATGATTTCAGGTACTGGTACGGGTAGATGGAAAGTATCTGCTAAAATTCAACAGCTGCTGAACACTTTGAAGCGTCCGAAACGACGCCCGTTACCGGAATTCTACGAAGATGACGATATCGAACTGGAAATCGCTGCTAATCCGAAGGATCCTCATGCTCCGCATCCGGAAGGTGGCACCATGACTCCGGCTGTTGGAGAACCGCTCATTGTAAGTGGAGGAAGGGGTGAATATGGATGTGCTTGGGAAATGGTATTGACGAAGAGTGTTTTCCAGGTACCTTCGGGATTACCTCGTAATTTAGAAGCTGCTATTCAAAGATACGGTTCGGCTTCGTTTAAAGCTCCAGTAGGCACTGTTCTTGATCCAAATGGCAAGCTGAGTTTTACATTAACTTATGGTAAGTCTTTGGAGGAGTGATTTGGGAGATGAAATATGCAGAGATTTAATTTCGGTGATTTTTTCCAGGTAAATTGCTCAGTAGATCTCATAAAGTAGCTTATATGTTGCTCAATAAATCATGGGGAGGTAAAGGAGGCGAATCGTGTTTAAAAAGTGGCGATCGAGTTGCTCTAGTCTATCCGAATAGTGATCCGATTAACTTTTTGTGCGCATTTTATGGCTGCATGTTCGCTGGAATTGTACCAGTTCCTATTGAAGTACCGTTGACTCGAAGAGTAAGTTGATTCCTGACTCTGGAGTCATTCAATAATGTCCTGTTGTATTCTAATGGTTATTTTTTGATATAGGATGCTGGATCTCAACAAATAGGCTTTTTACTCGGTAGCTGCAGCGTTTCCATTGCATTGACCAGCGAAGCCTGCTTAAAAGGATTACCCAAGACTACAACCGGCGAGGTGATCTCGTTCAAAGGATGGCCCAAGTTACACTGGGTCGTAACAGAGCACCTGCCGAGACCTCCGAAAGACTGGTCCCCGATGCCGAAGCTGACTGATGATACTCCGGCCTACATCGAGGTGAGTTTCGAAGATAATTAATCGATCGAGTGTTTTGGAAAATGTGAAAACTGATTTGTGAGTGGTTGCGAATTATTTCAGTACTCGACCGATAAAGACGGTTCGGTTATGGGTGTGACTATCACAAGAACGTCGATGCTGACGCATTGCCGAGCCATAACTCAAGCTTGTAATTATACCGAAGGTGAGAATATGGTTTGCGTTTTGGATTTCAAAAGAGAGACCGGCATGTGGCACAGTATCCTGGCGAGCGTACTGAACGGAATACACGTTATATTTATACCGTACGCGTTGATGAAAGTGAACCCAGCTTCGTGGATGCAAATGATTACCAAGCATAAAGGTAAGCAGTTGATTGGTAGTGGCATGTGCATGTGTGTTGCTGGAGAAAAAATGAACGTGCATTTTGCAACGTCTCGGAGCACATAGGAGTAATTTGGAATGCGTGTTTTTTGCAGCTACTGTTGCTGTGGTCAAGTCACGCGATCTGCATTGGGGATTGCTGGCCACCAAAGATCATAAAGATATAACGCTGTCGTCGTTGCGATTGCTGTTGATCGGAGATGGAGCTAATCCGTGGTCGTTGTCTTCTTGTGATCAATTTTTAAGCGTGTTTCAACCCAAAGGTCTTCGACCGGATGCCGTGTGCCCGTGCGCGTCCTCCAGCGAATGTTTGACCGTGTCTATTCGAAGGTAAGAAATCAATACGTATGTAGAATTTGAACGAGAATATTGATAGGATATTCTGTTGGGGTTTCATTTTGTCGTATGAAAATATTATTTGGCAGCACTGTTTGCGAAAAAGTCTTTCAAATTAATGTTTTTAAGAACGATTTCAAATTATTTTCAAAAGATCTTTCAAATTGTTTTATAAAATACCTAGTAAATTATAAATTGTGAATATTTCTAAAAAGTTGTTCGGAATTTCGCAGAGGGGGGTGGGGGGAGTATGGACAAGACAAATCTTTTCTTTGAACCTTTTCTGTGCCTTGTGTCTGACTGTGAGTTCATACCACTTGCTGTGTCAGCATTTCAAACTAGCACATAAACTGGTTTTATTGCTCCTTTGAGGACTTCCATGTCCTGTTATTTTCCATCCGTCGGTAGGATTATTTGGCAACGTCGCACCGGTATGGTCAAGTGGGAAAACAGGTTATGGGTGTGGCCTCTCCCACTTCTGACGCCCAGCTCGACGCTTCCGGAGCTGCTCAGCTCATCTCATGTCAGTCTGGTTTTGGCTCTCTGACTGAAAGGTCATAAAGTAGCTCAAATTATTGTTCGCGATTCATCTTGAAATGAGTCTACAGGGCTGAATAGAGTGAGGCAGTTTTCAGCTCACGTTAGTAGTGAATTGCATTTTTAGCTATAAAAATTCAGTTCGAGTTGGAAATTTTGAATTTAGAAGAATAAGTTTTTCAGAATAGGTACTGAAAAATTTTGAACATTGAATGAGAAAAATTGAAAAATTTGAGAATTTGCATTTTAAATCAGATAGTTAGCAAAAATGTAATGTGGGTCCCCTTTCCTCCCTTGTGGTAATGCGAATTTTGGATTCATTTATGTGATTTATGAGTCGGTTTGTGATTTTTCAATCCGAGTAATATTTTTTCAGAATGAAGTGAAAATTGTAAAAATAAATCAAGTGCTTATCGCGATATTTTGGTGAGAATTTTGTAAAAATTATTCAACTTGGCTTCAAAAAAATTCTGAAAAATTTAAAATCGCTCCAAACAGCACGAAACTTGGTTACCTGAATGTATTAAAGTTTATTTAAAAATAATGGTAGAAATTGTGGAAACATCTACAGTTTTTCAGTGGCGAATTTTTTCTTCAATTTTACGATTTTTTGTGATATTTTCCACTTTTTGGCATTATTTTGAAGGAATTTTTCAAGTTTTTCTTGCTAAAAATGTAAGATTTTACATTGATGCCATTTTTACCTATCCAAAATCAGAATTTTTTAGTTTGATCCCCCCCCCCCTCCACCTTTCCTCAGTATTACAACATTGCATTTTTACTGAAGGAAATTAGGTTTTTGAAAATTGAGTGGAAAAATGTAACGAAATTGCATTTTGACTTTTAAAAACTCCAGTTGGGAGAAAAACTCACCCCCCCCCCCAACTTCTCCATGATGTCCATTTCGGTTCATCCCTGTTTTTATATCATTTTATTTTAAACAGTCTGAGTCACATTTTTGAAAATATTTACAAAATTTCAATACCTAGCTAGATTTTTTGGAATCCTCTTCTTCTATCAACTTTCATGAAATTTTCATATTATTTGTCAATATTTTCCATTTTTCTGACTCATTACTTTTTTCCAAAATGTTCTTCAGAATTGGAAATTTTCGTTGCCTTAGAATAATTTTGGTCAAGAACGAATCGAATTCGTCATGTGAGGGGGGGAGGGCAATTTTCGACTGAAATGGTGAAATGGAATTTATTTAGATTGTTCGAATTTGAATTGTAATTTTTCCAATTTTTTTTTTTTGATTGAATCAAAAAATTTCTAACTCGAACCTGATTTTTTCGGTTAAAAATGCAAATTTTCCATTCTTGAAAGTGGAGCAGAAAGCTATCCCCTTTCCCCGTTTGTCCTGGCCTGATTTTAGAAATCTTAAAAAGTTGATGCTTTATAATTTTTATTCATTTAAAGAAAATTTAAAGGTAATTTTAAAATCTGGAAAATGATTATTCATTCAGAATTAATCTATCATTGAATTAAGAATTGCTTATCTTTATTTTTAAAATGAGGACTTCCGAAAAACACAGATTAGAAAATATTTGAAGTGAAAACGCTTTAAAATTCGATGAAGGGCAGGAGAAAGGCGAAAAATTGAAATGAAAAGGTGGGAATAAAAATCAAAATTTTCGTCCGAAGAAGAATTTTTCCTAATTTTTTTCAATTAAAAACACAGTTTTTTTCCTTTTTTAAAGTGAAAAACAAAAATCTTTCGATTGAAGTTTTAATTTTCTCAGTTGAAATTTTCAGCTAATTTTATCCACTTTTGAACAATTTTTTATGAAAAATTTCCAAAATTAAATGAATCTCGAGTTATCGCAAAAAAAAATTGATGAAAACCAAATCTTTGATAACAGAATTTGTGACTTTTAGAATGATGAATAAAGCTCCATTGAAGAAAAAATTTTAGTGAAAAAATCAGTGCTGCCAATTTTTTTAATACCGAATTTTTACATTTTTTTCCTAATCATTCCACGACCTCTTCCGCTTTCTCTCACGAAAAATGATTCAGAGTTTAGTCTAACTTGTTTTTTTTTTCTTCGTAGACCTGGCAGAGCCGGAGTTAACGCGACCGGAAGAGGAGTACTTTCGATGTCAGGACTGAGCTACGGTGTCGTACGAGTCGACCAGGAGAATTCGTTGACTTCTTTGACGTTACAAGACTGCGGTCAAGTGATGCCTGGTTGTAAGTATTCCGAAACCTTGTCAACCTGCCATGAAACTTGACGATTCATTTCAAATTATAATTTGTGAAAAATTTCTCAACTGCAGGTGTAATGGTTGTCGTGAAACTGGAAGGACCAACGTATTTATGTAAGACAGACGAAGTAGGTGAAATTTGCATTAGTTCAGGCGGAACTGCTAGTCAATATTGGGGATTACCCGGATTTAGTAATACTACGTTTAAAGTAACGCCTTTATTGGCCGACGGAAAACCTTTGAGCGATACAGATTTTACGAGATCCGGATTACTAGGATTTTTAGGACCGGTACGTAAAACTCCAAATTTTTGAAATCGAGATAATCTCTGGTCAGTGGATCCTAATCAATTTTTTTCCCATCGCAGGGTGGTCTAGTGTTCGTTTGTGGTTCACGCGACGGCCTGATGACGGTGACCGGACGTAAACATAATGCCGACGACATAATAGCGACCGTATTGGCTGTGGAACCTATGAAATTCATTTATCGAGGTCGTATCGCCGTATTCAGTACTCGAGTTCTGCGAGACGAACGTATCTGCGTTATTGCCGAGCAAAGACCAGAATGCAGCGAAGAAGAGGTAATAGAAAATCCAGATTCGATGATTCGTTCGAGCAACGATTTGACAGAAAAAGAGCTAATGGTGTTTTTGTTGCTTGTGCAGAGTTTCCAATGGATGTCCAGAGTTCTGCAAGCGGTAGATTCCATACATCAAGTCGGTCTCTACTGTTTGGCATTGGTACCTCCGAATTACCTGCCAAAAACGCCTCTCGGTGGGATACACTTGTCTGAATGCAAACGTCGCTTCTTAGAAGGCAATCTGCATCCGGCCAATGTGCTTCTGTGTCCTCATACGTGTGTTACGAACTTACCGAAACCGCGCGAAATACATTCAGGTATGTATTGCACAAGTATTTAATACGGGCTCGTTTTATTGGTGTTTTCTAATGCTACGTGTGTGCGGTGTTAGCTAATCCTTTCCTGCTTAATTGTGTATTAGCCGTTAAATCTGTTCCAGATGTGGGCCCGGCTTCGGTAATGGTTGGCAACATCGTGCAAGGAAACAGACTGGCTTCGGCTCAAGGCAGAGATGTTAGATTGGCCGACGACGAAGCCGATACGCCTAAGAAGGTGAGTCGGTGGAGAAATAAGAAAGGTGTTGAGTGGGGCATAGAGATTTTCAATTTTTTTCGAATTTTGAAGGGCCTAGGCCAAAAATGACTGAAAAGATGTGGTAAAAACTGAAATTTTTTCGTCCATGTTTGAACTATTCTATTTCCCGGCAGAAGCTTGAAGTCTTGAGGTTTTAAATTTTTACAAAAAAATTTCGAGTTTTCTCGAATTTTTTTTTTTGGGGATGGCTAGTATGAAAATCACAAACGTAATAAAAAAAAGTCATAAAAAAGTCATGAAAAAAACATAAAATTTGAAATAACCATAAATAATTCGTGAAGTTTGAAAAAAGGCATAAAAAAGAGGAATTTGAAAAAAGTCATGAAAGGATAAATTTGAAAAAAAGTTATGAAAAGCATGATTTTTAAAGTCTTGAAAAAGTCATAAAATTTTGCCTAAAAAGATCATGAAATCTGAAAAGTCATAAAAAAATCACAAAAGTCATAAAAATAAAAAAAGTAAAATTTGAAATCGTCATGAAAAAGTTATAACTTTGAATAAAGACATGAAAAATCATTATAGAGTCATAATACCTGAAAAAGTCATATAATTTAAAAAATCCTGGAAAAGTCATAAAATTTGAAAAGAGTCATGAAAATGCCATAGAATTTGAAGTCATGTAAAATTATAAAATTTGAAAACAGCCATGAAAAAGTTATAAAATTTGAGAACAGTCATGAAGAAGTCATGAAAATTCATTTAAAAAATCTTGAAATTTGAAGTAACAAAAAATCATGAAATTTGAAAAAGTCATAAAAGTCATGCAAAGTCATGTATGTAATGGTCATAAAAAAGTCACGTAAAAATCATGTCAAAGTTATAAAAAGTCTTGAGATTTGAAGTCATGAAAATTCACAAAGTTTGAAAATAACCATGAAAAAGTCATAAAATTTTAAACTAGTCATTAGTCATGAACGGTCATAAATAGTCATTAAATAAAGTCTTGAAATTTAAAGTAATGAAAAATCATAAAATTTGAAGAAGTCATAAAAGTCATGAAAAAGTTACGAGTCTTGAGATTGAAGTCATTAAAGGTCATGAAAAGTCATTTTAAAAAGTCTTGAAATTTAAAGTAACAAAAAATCATAAAATTTGAAAAAGTCATAAAAATCATGAAAAAGTCACGTGTCTTGAGATTGAAGTCATGAAAGGTCATAAAATTTGAAAACAATCATGAAAAAGTCATAAAATTGGAAAACAGTTGTGAAAGGTCATGAAAAGTCATTTAAAAAATTCTTGAAATTTAAAGGAGTCTTGAGATTGAAGTCATGAAAGGTCATAAGATGAAAACAATCATGAAAAAGTCATTAAAATTGGAAAACAGTCGTGAAAGGTCATGAAAGTTCTTTTAAAAAGTCTTGAAATTTAAAGGAGTCTAGAGATTTGAAGTCATGAAAGGTCATAAAATTTGAAAACAGTCATCATGAAATTTGAAGAAGTCATAAAATTCATGTAATGGTCATATAAAAATCATGTAAAAGTAATTTTAAAAGTCATGAAAAGTCATAAAATTTGAAAACAATCATGAAAAAGTCATTAAAATTGGAAAACAGTCGTGAAAGGTCATGAAAGTTCTTTTAAAAAGTCTTGAAATTTAAAGGAGTCTAGAAATTTGAAGTCATGAAAGGTCATAAAATTTGAAAACAGTCATCATGCAATTTGAAGAAGTCATAAAATTCATGTAATGGTCATAAAAAAATCATGTAAAAGTAATTTTAAAAGTCATGAAAAGTCATAAAATTTGAAAACAGTCATGAAAGTCAGGAAATTTGAAACCAGTCATGAAAGGTTATAAAAAGTCATTAAATAAAGTCTTGAAATTTAAAGTAATGAAAAATCATAAAATTTGAAAAAAGTCAAAAAAGTCATGAAAAAGTTACGAGTCTCGAGATTGAAGTCATTAAAGGTCATGAAAAGTCATTTTAAAAAGTCTTGAAATTTAAAGTAACAAAAAATCATAAAATTTGAAAAAGTCATGAAAAAGTCACGTGTCTTGAGATTGAAGTCATGAAAGGTCATAAAATTTGAAAATAATCATGAAAAAGTCATAAAATTTGAAAACAGTCATGAAAGGTCATGAAAAGTCATTTAAAAAGGTCTTGAAATTCAAAGGAGTCTTGAGATTTGAACTCATGAAAAGTCATAAAATTTGAAATCAACCATGAAAGTCATGAAATTTGAAAACGGTCATGAAAGTTTAGGAAAAGTTATTTTAAAAATCTTGAAATTTAAAGTGACGAAAAATCATGAAATTTGAAGAAGTCATAGAAGTCATGTAATGGTCATAAAAAAATCATGTAAAAGTCATTTTAAAAGTCATGAATAGTCATGAAATTTGAAAAAAAGTTATAAAAAAACTCATGCAAGTTTCATGAAGTTTGAAAAAAAATTATGAAAGACTTGAAAAGGTTACTCATGAAAGAGTCATAAAAGTTATGAAGTTTGAAAAAAAAGTTATCAGTCATGAAAAAGGCATGGAGTTTTTTGATCTGTCGGGAGTGGGGAAGGATCGAACATGGACTTGAAAATTTCAAATTTTTCCAAAATCTTTTGGCCCGCCAAAATTCGAAAAAAGACGTTGAAAATCGCTGCTCCCATGTATTGAGCGATCGGAGGAGTAAAACAGAGTATTTGATTGCTGCGCAGTTTATCGCCGAGATATTGAAATGGAGAGCTTCGAGTACCGCAGATCACGTTATATTTACGTTGCTGAATGCCAAAGGCGCCGCCTCAGCTACGCTAACGTGTTCGCAACTGCACAAGAAAGCGGAAAGGATCGGATCGTTGTTGCAAGAAAGAGCCAAGGTTAATACCGGCGACCACGTCGCGTTGATATTTCCTCCCGGTATCGATCTGATATGCGCTTTTTACGGCTGTTTATATGTTGGTAAGTGCCTTGGAACTGGAAAAAAAGAGAAATAGTTTGGAATGTGTCTGATTGATTGTTCTTTGTGCAGGAGCTGTACCAGTAACGATTCGACCCCCTCATCCGCAAAATTTACAAACCACGTTACCAACGGTCCGCATGATTGTGGACGTCAGCAAATCCGTTCTAGTCTTATCTAACCAAAATGTCATTAAATTGCTCAAATCGAAGGTAACCCGAGTGATTTTGGCTGAGAAAATGTAGTTTGTGCTCTGAGCTGTGCTGCGACTGATGGAATTTTGTTTTGGATTATTTTGCAGGAAGCCAGCGGTGTTGTGGATATTAAATCATGGCCTATTACCCTCGACACCGACGATATGCCCAAGAAGAAACTTTCCGCTCTGTATAGGGCTCCGACAGCGGAGATGTTAGCTTATCTTGACTTCAGGTGATTATCTTCCTTGTTAAAAATTAAGTTCTAGGCAAGGAAATGGAATTTCATGGTGATTTTTTTGCAGTGTATCAACAACCGGTATGTTGGCTGGTATCAAAATGTCGCATGCAGCTTTAACTTCGCTATGCAGATCGATGAAGTTAGCTTGCGAATTATACCCGTCACGTCATATTGCCCTGTGCCTAGATCCGTATTGCGGATTAGGATTCGCATTGTGGTGTTTGAGCAGGTAAGATTTAGGTAGAATTGGAGAAGGGATTTGAATAGAGTGAGTTGGATTGAATTTCTATGGTAGGTTGGAGGGGGGTAGGGGGATCTAGCACATTAAATAGTCACATTTTTTAGTGACTTGTCCCCTATTTTCAAGATTGGTCACTAAAAGTCACTTTTTTTTGCCAAAAGATCATTATTGGTCACTTTTTTATTCTGAAGTCATTTTTTTCGTTCAAACAACCTATCGCTCTTGCATAAAATTAAAAAAAATACTGATATTTCAAAAAAAAAAAGTCCTATCAATTTTTTTTAACCTGCAGTTCACCAGCCTTGTTGATTGATACTTTGATACCTTGACAAAGATTCATTAATAAAAAAATTTAACAGAAAAAAAGTTTTTTCAGCATCATCGCAGAGAGAAATACGGTTTGAGTTATTTAAAAAAGGGGGGTATTTATTTATGAGAAAAAAATTGAAAAATTAGTCACTTTTGCCTCCTAAAAAGTCACTAAAGTCACTTTTTCCCCCAAAATCTGTGTTTGATGCTTGAGCAGAGGATTTCAATTGATAAAAAAGTCATCGTTTTATTTTGTCGGTGAGAAACGATGAAATTTCATTTTCGAATCGAGTGACAATGTTGATATTTTGCAATATTTTTGAAACAGGAACAAAAAATGAAAATATATTGTGTGTTAGTTTTTCTTTCTTCCAAAAATTTCAGGAATTTCAGGGGGGAGGGGTAGTCAAATATTTCGACCTTAGCGAGCGTAGTTGACATATAAAGTTTTTCACTTACCTACTTCCCACTAATTTATTTTTGGTGTAATTTCAAAAAAAAGAAGTGTCAGGAGATGGATTTAAATATGAAAAAATGTACTGTTTTGATGAAAAATTTGAAAATTTTCAAAATTTTGAATCGATTTTCATCCCTACCTCCTTTGATGAAATCCACGACATTGGAAAAGTCTTGAAAAAGTCATAAAATTTATAATCAGTCATGGTAGTCGTAACATCTGAAAAAGGCCATGGAAAAGTTATGACATTTGAGCAAAGTTACGAATTTTAAAAGTCAAGAAAGTCATAAAAAGGTCGTGATTAAAACGCTTTCTAAATAGTTTTCATAAAAAGTCACAGAAAAGTCATGAATTTGAAAAAACGAAAAAAGTTATAAAAGTCATGAATTTTCATTAAAAATTTTAAAAAAATCATGTAAGTCGCGATTAAATCATAAAATTTGAAAAATATAATAAAAGACATGAAAAAGTTATAAAAGTTAAAAAAATTAAAAGGTCATAAAATTGCATGATATAAAACCTGAAAACACTGAAAACAGTAATGAAAAAGGGCGAAAAAGTCATAAAATCTGAAAAAAGTCATTGACTTTGAGAAAATTAATGAAAAAGTCATGACCTTTGGGATGTCATGAAAAAGTCATAAAATTTGAAAAAATCATGAAAAGTTGTGACATTTGAGAAAAGTCACCAAAAAGTCATAAAATTAAAAGTCTGAAATTTGAAGAAAGTCATAAAATTGCATGATATAAAACCTGAAAACAGTTATAAAAAGGGGCGAAAAAGTCATAAAATCTAAAAAAAGTCATAAAATCTGAAAAAAGTCATAAAATCTGAAAAAAGTCATGAAATTTGAGAAAATGAATGAAAAAGTCATGACTTCATGACATTTGGGAAGTCAGGAAAAAGTCATAAAATTTGAAAAAGGTCATGAAAAGTTATGACATTTGAGAAAGTCGCCAAAAAATCATGAAATTTGAACAAAAATGTTTTAAAGTCATAAAACTTACTCACAATTCGAAAAAAATCCATGAAAGTCTCGATTAAACCATAAAATTGAGAAAATACGATAGAATTCATGAAAAAATATGAAATTTGGAAAAAAGTTAGGTCACAAAATTTTTTAAAAAATAAATAAAAAGTTTTGAAATTTGAAAAAAAAACTATAAAATAGTCATGAAATTTGAAAAAAATTATAAAGTTTTGGAAATCAGTCGCGAATTTTTGCGTGAAAAAATCGTATAATTTTCTATGCTTTTTTCTTTTATTCAAGTGCTGCAGAGAATCGTTCATTATTTTAACGAGACGAGCAATAAAAATCATGAAAATGTCTTGAAAATTCGATAGGTCAATCCAGCGGACATCCTGTACTATGATTTATGACGATTGAAAAGTAAAAAGAAAATTCCCAAAAGCTGGAAGTGACGAAAAAAAAAGAAAATGAATCCAATTTGATGAAAAAAAAACATAAATTGAGAACGAGTGTGAGAAAGGGTCAAATTTTTCTCGAAAATTTTGTATCATTATTTGAGAGGGTCTAGAAATTGAAAAAAATTGAGTAGGGGGCGATTCTGCCTGCTTATTTGACCATCGATCCCTTCTAATTATTCATTGGTGCTATAGTTTTATAAAATTAAAATAAAAAAGAACTGAAATAATTTTTCATTTTTTAATTAAATTTTTTCGTATATTTACAGCGTGTATTCTGGTCATCATTCGATTCTCATTCCACCTTCGGAAGTCGAAGTGAACCCAGCGCTGTGGTTATCCGCTGTCAGTCAATATCGAGTACGAGACACATTCTGTTCTTACGGTGAGTCTCGCTGCGGAAAAAATCGATAATTAATATTTGAAGAATCAATTCTGACGTATTTTTGTTTTTCTGTACCCGCAGGTGTTATGGAATTATGCACTAAAGGTCTCGGCTCATCTGTTAATCAACTGAAACAACGAGGCGTTAGTTTAAGCTGCGTACGAACTTGTGTAGTAGTCGCCGAAGAAAGACCGCGAATTACATTGACGACTAGTTTCTCGAAACTATTCTCTGCGTTGGGACTGAGTCCAAGAGCTGTTTCCACTAGTTTCGGTTGTAGGGTCAATATTGCCATTTGTTTACAGGTAATTGATTCGAATCAGCTGAAACAGTGAAAAAAAAAAGAAAAATGTTGTGATATTAATTCTGAGATGATTTGGGATATTTTTTTGCAGGGAGCTTCCAGCCCTGAACCTTCCAGCGTCTACGTTGATCTTCGAGCTCTACGAAATGATCGCGTTTCGTTGGTCGAACGTGGCAGCCCGCATTCACTTTGCTTACTAGAATCCGGTAAACTGTTACCAGGCGTCAAAGTAATCATCGCTAATCCGGAAACCAAAGGTCAATGTGGCGATTCTCATTTGGGAGAGGTAATCACCCTTTCTGCTTTGTAATTCTTCTCGAAACAGTTCAATTTTTCAATTTTTTTGAAATTTTGTAGATTTGGGTCCAATCGCCTCACAGCGCCAGTGGATATTTCAGTATCTACGGCGAAGATAGCGAATACAACGAACAATTCAGCGCACGTTTGGTTACCGGTAACACGAACGAAGTCTATGCCCGGACAGGATATCTGGGATTTCTCCGAAGAACCGAAACTATATCGTCGAATCAACCTACGCTCATTTCCGAAGCAACAGATATATCGAGTATTAGCGAATTGTCTATCGGATCTAATAGTTCTTTCGAGTCTTCTGGTGGGTCATAAATTTATGATGTTTTGTGGTGTTTTTTTTGTAGATTTTTTTTTACGGGGTATCGATTTTTTTTGCAGATTTGCACGATGCTGTATTCGTAGTCGGTGCTTTAGATGAGACGATTATGCTGCGTGGAATGAGATACCATCCGATTGATATCGAAAATAGTGTGATGAGGTCTCATAAGAAGATCGCCGAATGGTAAAAATTGATCCTTATTCATTTACATTGATTAATAATGTAGTCGAATTACTGCATCCATTCGCTCAGAAAGTAAAAAGCAATTTGACGACTGATTCTTAATCGAAAATGTATTTAGAAAAAAAGAAGTCTGGGTGGCATTTTTTCCAACCCCTCTCCTTTCGAGGATCCACACCCTTTTCTTAAAAATGCATGCACCTTTCCTTCTATGTATTAGTTCTACAAAAATAATGTCAAGTAACAGTTCTTTCTTGAAGGCCACTTTACATTTTTGCCTTTCGCCCCAAATTTCAAAAATGTACTTACAGAAATACTCAAAGTCGAAGTTATTCTCATTTATTATAAAAAAAATATCAAAGATGACACAGAATGTGTAATAACAATCAGTGTTCGAAATAAAATTCAACATTTAATTAGTTCAGCATGACCCCCCCCCCCCGAGGGTCCATCCCATTGTGCCAAAAATTGCTTGATTTGATAGTCCAGTGGCAAATCATATTGACGAACATGTTATTTCGATGACTCAAGTCCAATCTAAGTTGAAATTTTTTCAATTTGCTCGATTCTAATTTTTAAAAAAATTATATCCAATATTAAAAGTTTTCTTACGCTAAACATTTTTTCGACTTCATATTTTTTCAACAAAATTCCAAGTTGAAAAAAAATTAGAAAAAAACATGAAATTATTGAAAAAAAATTTAGTTGGAAGAAAATTAAAAAAGTAAGAATTTGAAGAAAACTTTAAATAATCACGGTTGAAAAAATGTCAGGAATAATTTTAATTTTAAAACATTTTTCAAGTGGAAAAAATTTCAAAATTGAAAACAATTCATTTAAAAATGTTTCAAACTTAAATTTCTTCGATTTTTTTCGACTTCAGTTTCTTCAATTTTTTCTAACTTCAGTTTCTTCAATTTTTTTCAACTTTATATTTTTTAAAATCTCTTTCAATATTTTTATTGAGTTGAAAGAAAATTTTGAAAACACGAAGTCGACATTTTTTCAACAAAATTCAAAATTGAAAACAATTGAAATTATTGATAAAAATTTTAGTTGGAAGAAATTTAAGAAAGTAAGAAGTTGAGAAACTTTGAAAAATCACAGTTAAGTAAGTAAAAATGTAAAAAATGTCAGGAAAATTGAAATGTTGAAACATTTTTCAGCGGGAAAAAAATTTAGGTAAAAATGTTTCCAACTTCAATTTCTTCAATTTTTTCAACTTCAGTTTGTTCAATTTTTTTCAACTTTATATTTTTAAAATTTTTTTCAACTCGAAAATTCTTTCGAATAATTTTCATTTTTTTTCAATTAAGTGTATGAAATTTTTCCAATTGAAAAATTCTTAAAATATTTCCCAACTTTTGATTTTTTTAAAAAATTTCTACTTCTTGTTTTTCAAAATATCTTCCAACTCAATATGTAATTACGAATCAGAAGGAATTTTAAAAAATAATAGAAATATGAAATCAAAAAAATTGAAAAAGTAAAATTTGGATTTTTGAGCTACCTAATTAAAATTTTAAAAAAATTTACTGATGAAAAATTTTTAAAATTGGATAGCGCTTTGAAAAAAAACTAATTAAAGAAATCGAAAAAATTTAAGAGTGAAAAAATTTGAACTTGGGTACCTCATTTGGGTCAAAATGATTTAGGAGCTAGTGTTTTTTTGGTCATAAACAGCAAATTATGATAAAAGCATGAAATTTGGTATGATGAATAAGGACACCATCAGAAATTTTCTTAACCCGATAGGCCATCACCAAACCCCATAGGAGGAGCAGAGGGGGGATTCAATGGAGGTTCAGGTCCCCTCTCCCATTTTTTGAAATTGAGCTATTGGCCCTTTTTTGGGTCATTACTTTCAAGATTTGAGAGATAGAAGTACCTCAAATTTGGGGTTTTCTACTCAAGTTCTTGCATTTCTCTTCAAAAATACCTAAAAAATCACCTATTTTCAACTTTGCACGACATTTGAAATTTTTAGTGCCAGGGTTTCTCCAAATAAAATTTTTGTAATAACCAAAAATGTAGAGAAGCCTTCAAGAAAGAAATTTTTCTTGAAATTTTTTTGTAGAACCAATTGAATGGGAGATACGTGCATTTTTAAGAAATAGAGTGGATCCTCGGAAAAAGTGGCACTTGAGCTTATTTTTTTCCAAATTAAGAATCAGCCGTCAAATAGGTTTTTACATTTGGCGCGAGCTGAAGCCTTTTTTCGTAGTATTCTTCGTTCTGGGTCCTAATTGTCTCCTGTGATCTCTCAATTTCAGCGCTGTATTCACATGGACCAATTTACTGGTCGTCGTCGCCGAACTGGACGGCAACGAAAGCGAAGCTCTAGACTTGGTGCCATTAATCACAAACGCTGTCCTAGAAGAGCATCACCTCATCGTTGGCGTCGCAGTCATCGTCGATCCCGGAGTCGTTCCCATTAATTCTCGAGGTGAAAAACAACGAATGCATTTACGCGACGGTTTCCTCGCCGATCAACTCGATCCGATCTATGTGGCTTACAATATGTAAACTAAATTTATTTTTACGACGTATATCGATCTTCTCGTACGATTCTGTGCCCCTTTCCCCCTCTCCACTGAAAAATTCCATAAGGCATTGCTTTAGCTTACCGTGTTCGATATAGAGACGCACTGTTGCCCCTACGCTTAGCTATTTTTTTTTTATCTTTATTAATTTAATAATAATGTAATTAACGTGCAATATTTTATCAAGGTTCGTTGAACGTTTACCACTTGGAAAAGTATGGATTTTAGTGATAGGTTGTTTTATTATGTATTTAGCATTAAAACATTAAAGACTCTATTATCAATAACCAATTAGTTAATTTGATATCCTGCCTGATAGTGTAATATAATTGAAAAAAAAACACATTATTATACTTAACATCGACATTATTTTTAACATTTGTTTTTATGTTTTTATTTTTTTCTCCCGATTTGTTTTTTTTTCGCCGCGTATTTTTATTATTATTATTTTTTTGAAAAAAATGTTGATTTTGTAAATTGATTTACCTACCTAAATTATATAGGTAATTGTAAATAAGTCGAAAAAATTACCGCTTTATTATTTTTTTATATACGAGTAATAATTTTTTTCTTAGAATGTATTTTTTTGTATTATTTGATTTATACATACTATTTTATTTAGTATAAATAGCCTCGTGTATTTAATTTACGTTTTTAATTGTCTTTCCAAGTTTATAGTGGCTAGAGCCTTTTTTTTTTCGTTTTTATTTCGATGTAATTTTTTTCTCTTTTTTTTACCGCTATAGAATCGATGTATTTTGTTACTGTAATAGTGCCATGTGAAGATTTTTATAAGTTTTTTTTTGTACTATCGAGTCATAAGACGTAATCTCGAATCACGATATTTTTGTAACGTGAGTATTGTTTACGCGTGAGAAACATGGTTCTTTTATGTTTTTGTAATTTATATCATTCTTTAGTGTAGCTTGATTGTGGACATTTTGACGAATCAAATAAATTTTCAATGGTTTCGGCGGGGTTTATTGTAGGAAGGGAACGTCGTGGTGTTTGCCAGAAATTTACCCCTTTCTTGGAAAAAATCCGTTTTCTGAAAACCTCATATTATTGGTTTCAATATTTTGAATTTTCCAGACTTTTTTTCAAAAATTGTATGTGATTTTCTTTAAAAAAAAAAACATGTCTTTTTCGAAGAATAGTGACATGATTCCAGAAATGTCCAAAAATACTGACATTTTTGTACAAATACCTGAAAAGGGGATACTTTTTCAATAAAAATATCCCCTTTTTGGGCAGTCACTATTTTTGGACTTATTTAAAGAAAAATTACACCATTTTTGGAAGAATATCACTTTTTTGGACATTTTTTTTCAAAAATGGCCAAAAATTGTGATTTTTTTTAAATACTCACATTTAACTTATACACATTTCCTTGAGAACTGTGCCATTTTTCTAAAAATTTCTAGAAACAGAAACTTTCCAAAAATGTCCAAATAGAATAACTTTTTCAAAAATTGTGACATTTTTTCAACTACTGTGACATTTGACACATTTCCGTACAAGCTGTGACATTTTTCCAAATATTCAAAAGAGAATTGCCACATATTTTCCAAAGATGGTGACTTCTTCCAAAAATGTCCTCGAATTGTGACTCTTGTCTCTTACTTGAAATTTGTTTTTTTTGCCAACAATTCGTCTAGTAGCAGCTTCGATTCTATTCCAATCGTGTCACCTAGAAATGAAATTTAAAAAATTAACCTTAATCTTAGGATTGAAAAAAAAAAACAATATCTCTCCCTCCCCCCAATTCTCTCCAAATATTGGTAAGTATTGGTTTTGAGGTGCGATAGTTCTTGAATTATTCAATAATTTTCTATTTTGATTCACTCTGTTTCTATGTTTTCAGAATACAATATTGGTAAAAATTATTCCAAATCAGAATCCAGTTTCTATGGTTTCAGAATAAAGTATTGGTAAAAATTATTCCAACCAAAGTACAGCGAATTGATTACAAATAATATAAAACAGTTCTGAAATATATCAAGAAGTGAAATTGAAGGAGAAAGTGTAAATTGAGCTCTCCAGAGATGAACGAGTTAGGCAACAGACAGCTAAAGATATCAATATATCTTGAATCTTTAGAATTTTTCAAACGTTTTGAAAAATCTCGTCTGATCAAATACGTAACAAAATCGTACCAATAATATATACAAAATTGCTACGTAAAAAATCATTTATTTTTCTTCTTTACATTTTTATCTTTATTATTTTGCCTATCCTTCTGCTTCTCTTTTTGTTTTTGTTTCTGTAGTAAATGATATTCTCCCGATTCCAACATTTTATCCATTTTGCTCTCTGGTTGCGGAGGTGGGAACGGATTATACGGTTTCTTGGCCTTTTTAACTTTGGGTTTCTTTCGTGGCACGTTCTTAGGTGTAAATTTGGGTAAAAATCGATCCCAGTTTTCATTCTTCAGCTTCGGATCTTTCTCCAATTCGCGTTTTATCATCAGAGCTTTGATGTTATAAATAGGGTGAATGTTTTTCATCGTATCGGTAACGATTCTTCTAACCTGCAAATTGAAACGAGGGTTATTTGCTTGTAGATCGAAAATAATGGGTGAAATATGAATATCTTACTTGAACTAATCCTTTATGTGGTCCTAGAGCAGCTACTGTCTGTCCTTGAACTAATACGTAGCAATTGGTGAGTAATTCTATACATTTCAACGTTGATCCATTGGGTCCTATGATACGTTGTCTTCTTTTGATGAATTTCTCTTTGTTTCTAACCAGGGTACCGATTTTAATAATGTCAGAGGAGATTTCATCTTGTAACACTTTCTGAGCATGTTCAAAGGGAACACTTCGAGCTAATAATTGCAGCATGTCTCGCGCCTTCAGGATAATATAAGGATCCCAGGTCTTCTTCGTTGTTTTCACAGCCATACTACCTTGTATCAGGTCCAGTTCGGCTTTGATGTGGTGGCCGTCGAGGACGTTTTGAACGAGAGGCCAGCATTCTCGAAGGTATTTTTCGCGATACTTGGGGAATAACAGAGAGAACGAGCTTTCTTCTAGTAACGAATGTGGCATATCTTTTTCTTGAAAAGGTGGTATTTTCAGCGTCCAGGCGTCGTCGACGGGTTCCATTTCGGTAGTTTGAGATGATCACGATGAAGAAAGGAGTAAATCGTACAGCACGTTAGAAAATCAACGACCAAAGGAGAGTATTTTACGAATTTTTACTGAATTTTTCAAAAAAATTGATTTTCTGATTTTGATAACAGAAAAAAACACATGAATTATTTTGTTGGATTGCAATGGTAACGAATTTAGGCAGAATTGGTTAGCTGCTCCAAAAGTTGATCGTTGTTTATATGAGTTCTCGTTGCTGATTGGTTGAGCTGGATCACGTGAGCATCGAGATCAAAATCGAGATGACTAATGTTTTTGAATTTTGAAGAAAAATGGGAAAAGGGAAATGGCGGAAGTCGACTACTTGTGGTATGTTCGAATTAATTGATATTTTGACACGAATCGTTGATTTTTTATTCTTAAAATACTAGAAAACAGTGATACTATTTGTGTGAAGCTGCGAATTATTCACTTTGGTTTAAATTCGCCGAGTTCGCTGTTGAATGAATCATTGAATCAGGTACGTATCTGCGTAAATAAATTACAGGATAAATTATTATTTTATCAATTATTTAGACACAGTCTACTTCTAATTTGGTTCTAAGTGTGAAAATTTGCTTCGTGTGCGGAATCGGTGGTTAGATTTTAGATTGGGTACTTAATAGTTAATTCTTTTCTACAATAATTTTAATTTGATTTCAGATTGTATTACGTATACCTATCTCCGAACGTTCGAAGTGCAAAATGACTGCCGCTGAATTAGCCGAAAACAAAATAAAATGGGATTGGATATTCAACCCGAAGGAAGTCCCAACTCTGTGCTTCATATCTACAACCAAAATCGTGCAGTTATTATGGCGTAATAAAATCGTGGAAAAGCGACGTCTCGGAGATCTCATCAGTTTATTCAACGACGATCAGCCAACGTGCATCGAGTTGATATACCGTACCGTACACATATCGTGGACCGAACGCGAAAAAAGTACTCATATAAAGTTATCGAGACTCCTATCTGACATCCATCTGATGATGCAAAACTACGCTTGCTGTTTAAAGGACGATTGTGAAGATTGGCTAAAGTATATGCCTTGTGTCATTTTTCCTAGATATTCTGAAGACAAACAGGTGGAAATATTGGCCCGATTTGACGATTTCGTGTACGATGTTAATGGTTGGATCGATGATGTAGAAACGGCCAAGAAAATGCTTACATGTGGCAAATTTAACGCCCTAGAAGAATACGCTATCGCGTGTTGGTTTTGTTTTGAGGACGAAATCCAACGCTTATGGCCTGTTGTATCGGTATCGAAAGAAACAGATGTCTGTAGTATTACGCTCCTAGATCATGGTTTGATGTTTTACTGGACTTGTCAAATGATGAACCGAACATCCGAACTACCTTCTGATTGGCAGATGTTTAAATACTATACCTACGAGCCAGTAGCGAAACAGTATTTCCTCGATAAGGTGATCGACGTTGAACAAAAACAGAGGTTCATTGGTAATAACATGTTCAATTTCGGATTCGAAGGCAGCACAGCATATGCAAGGTATTTATTTCCGAAACTCGACGATGAATTTTTAGAAGGTCTTATTCGTCCTTATTTTGGTCCTGAAATATTAGCTCGAATGATTGTCTCCGAAAACGATCACGTTCTTGTTTTACCGTTTTTTTTGAAAGTGAAAAAGTGGTTTAATGGGGAAGAATTTGCGAAGATATTCGACGCGCTTATTCAAATAATACTAGACTATTTTATAGACGAAGTCGATCATCTAGATCAGATCGACACGCTTGTAGAAGTTATTTGGGATAATGCTCCCACGTTATTTAAAGAATTTGCTTCGGATTACTTTCGTCGTAATCCTGTTCTTTGGGATGAATTTGGTTGGTTGGTGATGTAACTATGGAATTTTTTTTCAGTACTTGATTCAATTACCTACGTATAGCGTTTTTTGATATTCTCTTTGCGATTTAATTGCAAAGTGCAAATTGTTTACTTTTATTTTTTATTATAACAATACACGAAATATCGAGCTTGCTTTTTGTTTAATTTGGATTCGTTTGTTTTGATTCGAATAGAAATGAACAGTCTTGAAGAATGAAGTTAGTTGGAATTAAAATTCGAGGAAAGTCTAGATTCACGTCCTTCTTACCAAAGTTATCCGTCATACAATTATTTCCCAAGAAATAAATGATTACAGATCCTGCTTCCTGGTGAGTTATTCGTTAGAATTGAATTATTTATTTCTCATTTTTTATCAGAAAGTTCCACATTAGTTGAAAAAATATTAGCGAGTCGATAATTTCGTTCGGAAATAACGTGAAAACAAGTTCGATTACACTAGCCCTTCGTGAGCTTAAAAATGCGTTTGTGTTTTCATTTTTCATTCTGATTTTTGTCGTTTCAATTCGGCCGCCATTAGGTTGGAAATTGGTTCATTTCTTATTCTTTTATGCAAAAATTTTGTATTAGTTGATGAAATAGTATAAAAATGTAATATATTGGTCCAGATTGGTCTCGATCTCTCGAGTCTCGATTCTGATTTTTTTCTGTTGAAAAAAAAATACGAAAACAAATCCAGCTACACTAGCGCTCCATGCGGTTAAAAAAAATACAACAAAGTCAACGACCAATCAGAAACGACTACGTGGAGTTGGCAAGTTGGCAGCATTGGCACATTGCACGTTTGTGCTTAAAAAAATGCGCTTGCGTTTTTTCATTTCATTTCATTTGGCCGCCATTACGCGTCTGTTTGGCGTCGGTTACGTTTTGTATTGCATTTTTGTAAATTGTTGAATGATTTTTATACTGAATTTCAGTTTATTTCTATGGTAAGTAATTTGTTTTGTTTGCTGCGTGAAAGAACTTACAAGTCACAATTATTTTCGTTTGGTTCGTGCTAAATTGAATCTGAAGCCAAAGCCAACTATCCAATTCCGGTTCCAATTTTACTTGTCTGTATATTTAAAATACCTAGTTTGATCATTCGGTTACTATTTCTGCGGTTTTTGTATTCTAAATTTGTACGCATGAAACGTACTGCATTTGCATAGTGAATTAGTGAATTGAAATCCATGGCTTGTAATTTTGTCGAATCAAACTAACTCACACCGGAATTCGGGACTGAATTTTAATAAATCGATAGTTTCCCAAAATTATATGTCGATCATGTGTACCATACTCGTACCGTCGTACGTATGTTCTGCGTTTCTCACACGTGTAATCGGAATTTCTTCGCGGAATCTCATTTTGTACAAACGAATTTGGTTATTTTCGATACCATAGCTAATTGAACTACCTGTTCGCAAAACACTCATTTATTCTTCGTTTATTGCAGCTCGAACAGGCTAAAGCCAACGACATTGGTAATTAATGACGAATTTACGATTTCGATATCTGATTTTCGCTGTACCACTGTAGGTAAGCATTTGAAAAGTTTTAAAATGTAATTTTTGTGAAATTTAGTTCATTATAGGTAAATGTGTTTTGTAGGTAGAGAAAATAATTTCGAAAAATTATTCTAGTTTGGACGATGGTGTAAATTTTCCTTAAAATTCAGAAATATCGTCGTGTTTCATTTTGTGCTGTATAAGATCTCGATTTCCTGACCGAAGATCATCCCTTGAGAAGGTAAGAAAAGTTTTTCTTTAATTTGTGTTATTCAACTTCAACTTGTTTGAGTATTTCGTTCTTTTCCTGAGAAAACTAGTCGATTTTTTATATTTGTGGCAGACTGACTTTGTCCATGGCTAGTTATTTAAATACTTCAACCTATCTTTTTCTTCCGGTTTAGGATCAGACTAATCAAGAGCATTTCAAGATTTCTTAGGAGTAAATTTTTTTGGTTTATTGGGTTCAGGTTCGGACTCGATTATGAATTCTTCGACAGACGTTACGTTCTCGCTGGCTCTTGCTTTTACTTCATTCGCAAGAACGGTTAAACCAAAATACTCATCTTGGCTGGATTGATAGTCTTTGACCTCGAGTTCATCTAAAGGTTTGGTTTTAGGTACGTTATTATCGCTATGAGATTTTATTTTCGACGTTGGTTTTTTCATTGAACACTCTTCGTATTTTTTTTTACGTTTCGGAGCAGATTCGTCGCTAGAATCAGACTCGTTTGAGCTCAACTTCAGTTTGGATTTAATTTCGTGAATTTTTGTAATATATTTTGGTTTCTGGACAAATAATGTCGAAGCTGCTTTCGTACTCGGATTCTGTCGTTTCTTTTGGGTTGACGTCTTTTGACCGGAGACGAATCAGACTCCGATCCATTGACTGATTCTTCAGAAAAATCTGGGTCGAAGTAACTCAACTTCACCGATTCATTAGAAAACCGAGTAGAACCGTTTTGTTTGGGTTTCAAATTTGAATCATTATTTTGAAAAAAGAGAAGGGCTTGGAATTTTTTCACTATTTTGAATGAAAGTACTTCGATATATTTTCTCATTGTATTATAATATTATAAGCTGTTAATTTAATCTGTATTCTGTCATTAATTTTGATTTGTTTTTTACAGTGAATACTGCAAACACGAAGAATGGAGTAGAAATTATAGTCACGTCGATTACCACCTTCCATGGAATGATAAATGAGACTGTGAGTATTTTGTGTATATTTCTCGTAAAATTTTATATTATTTCCTTTCATTGAAATGATTTGCTTCTCTGGTTTCGTCTGAAAAATCCCTACTTTTGTGGAAATATTAAGACCTTATTTTTTGAAGTATTAGCAGAATATTGATTATAAGTATTATTATGAATTTGGTATAGTTGTATGTTGCTATTGCTGAGTCGACTTGCATACTGTACGTTTTAGTTGTTCAATTAATTCGTGAATTTCGGCTTGAATCATTTTAGAAAATTGAGAATTGAAATTTGTTTGGTAATTTCATCAGTAATCTTGGTTTTTCATTTTCGTTGCTCAGTAATGAGCTAAATTAGTTATTGTTTCTTAAAAAATAGGTTTAGGGAAATTATAACTGAATTTTGGTCATTGCGAATATGTTATTTTGTACTCATTGTGTGTATTGGTTTGAAATTTTCTCTCATTCGTATTTTTGAAATTTTAAATGGTGTATTTCATTCGGTATTGTTCAATTGAAGTACTTATTTCCCCTCGAAATTATGGATGGAAAAGGGGACAATTTTTGGTGAATTACATCGCGGTAGGGTAATATTAAATACAATCAGGGGTCTAATTTTTTATTCCGAATTTTATAGAAAATTTTCTGTCTTAAACGGGTATTTTTATGGTTTGCTCTGGTTTTAATATTTTTGTATTTTGATTAATTTCGAGTAAGTAATCTTTTCTCACTGTGGGGGTTTGGGCATAGATAGGAAACAACTATTTACGTTGTGTTTTTTAAAATCGAGAATTCACGACGTTCTCGTGTGTTGAACATCGATTTCAGGATTACATTGTTTCGTATAATTGGCAGTCCTGTTTTTGATTTTTTAATTGAAGTAGGTCAACTACGTGTGTCTGGGTGCAAATCACTCGAGTGCAATTTAATTTTCTCGTGTTTTGTTGCTTAGAGTTTACTTTTTTGAAAAATACCTATTATATGCAGAATTTGATCGGTTGTATTCTCTCTCCACTCCGGCTCCAATGAATTTGTAACCCTGTGTCTCTTTTTTATGTTTCTTGCAAGCTAATAAAATCCTGGAGACAATCATGCTTTGCATATACTTGCCATATGTGGCCGCATTTATGGGGTTTTGAATTTGAATGAGAAATGTAATGGGATGATGAAAATTGACTCATTTTGAATACTCATTTTTTTATTTAAAAAAATCTTTTTTTTTGGCATATAGACTGTAATATTCGTGATATCAATCATTACAACTCCATTAAGTAGAGAATATTGAATATATTTACGAAATTTCACGTTTTGTTTCTCACTTTACAGATCTTGATTCTCAATGAAACTGCCTCAAGATTCTTGACATCTTTTGTTTTTTTTTGTTTTTCATCAAATTTTTGTGAAATAATGTTGTATTTTATGTTTTTAATGTTAGTATATGTTGTTTATTGTTAATGTTAAGATGAGCTCTTCCCCCCCCCTTTCTAGATGATTTGTATAAATTGGGATATTTTTTGGCTGGGTACTAGTTTTTTTTTAAGGGAAATAGGTTATCCGTCGAAGGTTATAATTCGAGGTTGCGTGCTCTAATCGCCATCAAAATGAAGAAGTTGATTAATGCCAGTATTGGAAAAATTTAATTTAGGTTTAAGGCACCAGTACCGTCAAATTTTACAGTTTTTTTTGGGGGGTGTTTTTCACAGAGGGTATGGTCTGTGGTCAGTGGTAATTCGTGATATTTTTACGTTTTCATTTTGATTTTCGTATTTTATAGAGTAATTTTTTCTCACTGTGGGGGTTTGGGCATAGATAGGAAAAACTTTGGCGAACATGGTGGGTAGAGGGTTGGTGGCTTAGTCAGAGAATATCAATGTCGAATGGCATTGGTGAAACCTTCGGATTCTGAGGGATGTCTGGCGCGATCGTGCCCAGTAACTGGGAACCCCACGGCAAGTCAGCTCCAATATGGATCGGGGGTGGCTGTGGTCTCTTGATCTCTGGGCACCGGCCGGCCTTGTTGATCGCAAGAGAGCCCTCAGGTATTCTTTCGCAGTAGGCTTGGTACTGTGAAAAGAAGCGTCTGCTGAGGGCTAAATTTGTAGGCGCCGGTGATCTGTATTTGCGGACATCGGAAGAGGCCCCGAGTTCTTACGATGCCTGGTGCGATCGTACCGAGTATCTCGGGTTGCGCGGCATGCCAGGGTCGTATAGAACGGAGGGTATTGAGGGGGCGGTCTACCGTTTTTCAAAATTGAACCATTTTAATTGCAATCAAATGCGATGGTAAGTCGCAGGTAAAAGTTGGTGAATTAGCGATAGTGTGTGTGTGTAAGTATATACAAGTACGAGTGAATTGAGTGAATGGGAGAGGGGGTCCAGTTAGGAGTCTGCCTTATAGTGTCCCGGTGCCTTTGTCGAATTTGGGGAATATAGGTATTTTCAGTGCAGGGCGTGCCATTTTCGGAAAGAATTCAGAATTCGGACCGGCAGGGCTGGTGCTGGGTGTATGCTTGGCTCCGGTCGGTGAACGGTAACCCTAGCTCCTTGCGTGTGGGAGTATTGACCCTTCGGGGCACCCATCATGGGGAGTGCTTGACGGTTACCTGGATCCTTTGGCACGTGACCCCTCCCCGCCTAGTCGGGAGCCTGTTAGCGTACCAACGACAGACTGCTGGTGCGAGGGTGTCGGCCCTATCCTTGTGGATGTAGGCTGGCATCTCTAAGGGACGGGTAATGCTAAATACCTTGCCACCTGGAGAAGACCAGCCTGTGTATGAGCTGGCTAATGTCGCTATCTGGTAGGTAAGGAATTTAGGCGCTGCCTTTGCGACATGTGTAAAGTTGAGAGTGCGTGATGACCTGGATCTTACGTAGCGTTTGATTGCAATTAAAATCACGATCTTGATTAGCACCTAATTTCAGCAAAAAATGACGTTTGGTTGAGCGACTTATAAGAATATAGGTGTTCGGTCTTTTAGGACACCCTGGTGCAATTTTTCATGGCCTAAGTTATCTATCGAGCAAAAATAATCCCTCCCGGGTCTTGCCTGATTAGGGAATCTAGGTGTCACTGCTAGTTGGTTTTTCATTTGTGCATTTGACGATTATTTTTGGGTGGTGTATACATGGTACTGGTTCGAGGGAATGTGTATTAATCAACTTCTGCAATACGGTGAGGATTAGCTCGGGTGACTTTTGAATCATACTTCGATTAATAGGAAGCTAATGTTTGTGGGTTTTGTCAAAGTAGACATGTTGAGGGGACCCTTGGATATACTTATATTTATTATTTATATATGTACTTGTGTT
Organism: Pseudococcus viburni; assembly: GCA_033439095.1. Taxonomy (NCBI): domain Eukaryota; kingdom Metazoa; phylum Arthropoda; class Insecta; order Hemiptera; family Pseudococcidae; genus Pseudococcus; species Pseudococcus viburni. The sequence goes on along the minus strand of JAVBJF010000118.1, from coordinate 121,600 downwards.
GAAATGTATTGTAAATTGTGATAACCGATCACGGTTTTTTCACTGTCGAGCGGCCGACAGTGTTTTTTTAACCCAGATCGGTTAAAATTTAGAGAATAGTTTGTGTGCTTTTTTTTTTCTGCCGCCGTGTCAACGAATTAGAAGTTTGGTTTTGGTTTGTGTTACTTTATTATCGTCATCGAATGGTTTTGGACCTGCAATTGAAAGGATAGGGTTTATCTATCTGCTACTCATTTTTGAAGGCAAGGAAAACAAAATGAATCGTATGTTTGGAAAATTGACTCAGATTTTGTGATTAGTGATTTTGAAATTTCGAATTGGGCAAAAATGGCTTTTTTTTGAATACCTTGGGACAAAATTGCTTTAAAATTGGAGTTTCAGTCAATTTTAAAATTCAAACTAAACATGATAATTCGAAGTCGTTGGTTTTTCTAACTTCGTATATCACGTAAAATTTAAATTCTGACACGTTGCTGATAGATAGGTAAAATGAATGTCAAATTTGAGATTATTTTATTACTCCGATTTGGTCATATTTGACAAAAATTTTAAGTAGGTACTTTCAGCTATGATATAGTTCAAAAGGTAAGTTCAACACGAATACATCTCACCCATAGTGGTGAATCGAAGAAAACAAAAAAATGATCAAGATAATTGATTAAAAAAATAAATGTGTCATTTCATCGCACGTTCATAATGCCTGTAATTATTTGCGGTAGGCAACCTAAATAACAAATCTGATTAAACTCGATGATGCATATAATTATTGCAGCCGAAGTGCCTTTTCTGCTTGCGATAGGCAACATACATGACATTCATTATGCTTCGAAAATGCCTTTTATTACATCCGATAGGCAACTTGATTAACGAATGCATCTGCAATTTTAAACAATTATGTTTTATGGTAATGAATCAAATTCAAAAACATCGGCCCTTTTTTAAAAACAGAACATGATTTCTCAATTCTTTTTTTTTAGAAATTCCAAGCATTTTATTCTCGCTACTTTTTTGTCATTGATCAATTATGTCCGTTTTTATCATGACAGATAGCCTTCATGGGTATTTATTTTTTTCAAAATTTTAAAAATGTGTTTCGGTTGTCTGGTGTAATATTTGCAGGAGATTTCAATTTATTATTCGATTTAAAAATCGTTACCCATAAAATTAGTAATCGTAGTCTTCAATGTTTACATGGTTTGTCTTTGGTACTGGAATTTTAGTAGAGATATTTATGGAGCTTACGATATGATGCTTAATGAACGTTTTGTTTACGTTCCCATCTCTCAAATTAAGAGTCATTTTTTGATTAAATTTGACGATTGCCTGATTTACATCCTGAATGTGTTGCTTGACGTCGAAGCTTCAACCGTTCTCCGAAAATTTTTTTAAAATTGTTTTCATCAAATTGCTAAATTGAGAGTTTTTCCATACTTTGGTCAACCATCTTTGCAATTGGCCATTATCTCGGAAACGGCCACCGATCGGGCAAAACTGATGGCGCCATTGAATTCGCCGTGTCCGAATACCCCCTTCTAGACACCTCGCACGTCGATCGGGGACAAAAAATTTTTTCGCCCAAAAAAATGAGAAGGGGTTAGTTCATGGTTTTTTTCGAATTTCGATGATTTTCAAAAAAATCGAGATAAGTGTCGTTTTCGACTAATTCGAGGTCGCTGATTCCGAATCCGCTGTCCATTTTTGGCGCGGGGCTTTTCTTCTCGAGTTATGGACGATTTTCGACTCGAAAATGCGGTTTTTAGGCAAACCAGCGACTATCGCGCCAAACGGACTTCAGATTCGTAATCAGCGACCCCGAATTAGTCGAAAAACACACTTTTCGCGAGTTTTTGAGACACTTTTTATTTTGGCCAAAATTGGCCTCGAAAATGGCCATTATCTCGGAAACGGCCACCGATCGGGCAAAACTGATGGCGCCATTGAATTCGCCGTGTCCGAATACCCCCTTCTAGACACCTCGCACGCCCAAAAATCGATCCGATCGGGACAAAAAATTTTTTCGGTCCAAAAAAAAATGAGAAGGGGTTAGTTCATGGTTTTCTCGAATTTCGATGATTTTCAAAAAATTCATCGAGATAAGTGTCGTTTTCGACTAATTCGAGGTCGCTGATTCCGAATCCGCTGTCCATTTTTGGCGCGGGGCTTTTCTTCTCGAGTTATGGACGATTTTCGACTCGAAAATGCGGTTTTTAGGCAAACCAGCGACTATCGCGCCAAACGGACTTCAGATTCGTAATCAGCGACCCCGAATTAGTCGAAAAGCACACTTTTCGCGAGTTTTTGAGACACTTTTTATTTTGGCCAAAATTGGCCTCGAAAATGGCCATTATCTCGGGAACGGCCGCCGATCGGGCAAAACTGATGGCGCCATTGAATTCGCCGTGTCCGAATACCCCCTTCTAGACACCTCGCACGTCGATCGGGGACAAAAAATTTTTTCGCCCAAAAAAATGAGAAGGGGTTAGTTCATGGTTTTTTTCGAATTTCGATGATTTTCAAAAAAATCGAGATAAGTGTCGTTTTCGACTAATTCGAGGTCGCTGATTCCGAATCCGCTGTCCATTTTTGGCGCGGGGCTTTTCTTCTCGAGTTATGGACGATTTTCGACTCGAAAATGCGGTTTTTAGGCAAACCAGCGACTATCGCGCCAAACGGACTTCAGATTCGTAATCAGCGACCCCGAATTAGTCGAAAAACACACTTTCCGCGAATTTTTGAGGCACTTTTTATTTTGGCCAAAATTGGCCTCGAAAATGGCCATTATCTCGGAAATGGCCGCCGATCGGGCAAAACTGATGGCGCCACTGAATTCGCCGGGTCCGAATACCCCCTTCTAGACACCTCGCACGTCGATCGGGGACAAAAAATTTTTTCGCCCAAAAAAATGAGAAGGGGTTAGTTCATGGTTTTTTTCGAATTTCGATGATTTTCAAAAAAATCGAGATGAGTGTCGTTTTCGACTAATTCGAGGTCGCTGATTCCGAATCCGCTGTTCATTTTTGGCGCGGGGCTTTTCTTCTCGAATTATGGACGATTTTCGACTCGAAAACGCGGTTTTTAGGCAAACGAGTGAATTTCGGGTCACAAACAAACTTCAGATTTGTAAAGTTCAAAATTGATGTTTTTCAATCAAAAATCGTTTTTTTTCGTTTTTCATCAGAAATAATTATTAAAAGCTAATGTAGGTATTTTTCGGTATGGGGAATCAACTAAGGATGTTGTTTTTACGTTCTAATCAATATCTAACTTCAAAAAATAAACCATAATTGAGCAAATACACATACAAATCAGTACATATATAATTTTTTCAACAAGAATAACATGTCGTACGCTAATCTAAACAAACATTAACGAATTTCTACAGGTATATCCGCGTATAAAAAAATTAAAAACAAATAAATTACTGGTGATGCTGGAAACACAGAGGAGACTCGAACTACAGAGTATAAATACAAAATAAAACAACGAGAAAAACATCGAATAAAAAAAAACCGAATCGGGGAAATGAAAAACAAAAACAGAGTAAACCAGACCTTAAAAATTCGGAATAACATAAAACAAGGGCCACTATATACAATCTAACGTGGAAAAAACTCCACAGACATAAAAAAACAACGATCAAGGTACGTAAAAAGAAAACAACAGCCAATTAATCGATAACTACGTTTATTTCGCGATGCATTCTGATCGGGGATTTATTTCCGCATAAAACCGGTTTTCGGAGGCGGTCCTAGGTTAATATTTTCATTCATCGGTAAAGTCGGATCTCTGATAAAACTTCGGCTGGAACTTTCGCTGGATGTTTCGCCGTCAGTGATGTCGAACGGTAGAATCGTCTGAGGTACTTGATTATCGGTAAAGATGCCCATATCTCCGTATATTTCCTTCAATACGAGCAACATCGTGTCTCTGGATGTCCTTTAACGTGGGAAAAATCAAAAATCAATATTTCGCGGTATTTAAAATTAGAAAAATGATTAAAACACGAAGTTAGGTACCAATAACAAAGATGACTAGCTAAAGCGAATAAATATTCGTTGAAATATTCGACCGGAGCTTCTTGCAGCACGTAGTCGATTCTTTTGCCTCCGTTCAAGCAGCCTACTTTTACGTTAGTGCCTTCGATCACAGGTTCAAGGGGCACGACGTTCGGGTTCACCGGTTTATTGGTGAGAACTTCGCTGGTTTGAAGCACCTGGGTAAGAGAAAATTTAGGAAAATGGTTGATATTGATGATTGCACTGTTTTGAATTAATTTTAAAATGATTTTCTTACGTGGCTTAGTTCTTGATGAATTACGGATTCGGCTGCATCGACGCTTTTATTGATGGCCAAATGGTAAACCATGTTCCAAGTATTTTTTACGGTGTCGATGAGTCTCTGACCAACGTGAGATACCGTATCTTTCAGTTCTAAATTTGAAAAAAAAATTAATTAAATAAATGAAAAATATTTCGAAATCATGATACCTAATCGAAAAATATCATTTTTTTTCAGGGTCCCTCACCGAGATGCATTCGTTTACGTCCTTTATGATGAGGAATCTGAACCGGTTTCACTGTGCTCATCGTAGGTATAATCAGAGGCTCGACTCTGTAGGCGATTGGATCGTAAGGATGGAAAATATTGAAAAATCCTTTACACGTAGGAAATTTGAAATCTTCGCCCAGGATCTCGTTACTTCGAGTGGCCACGAAACAAGCTACAAAAAAATAACAAAAAAATAATGAGCTAATTAACATCTCGAGGTATTTTTCACGAGGATCACTAATCCGTGTTCATGTTTGTTTTGAAGATTGGACGAAGTCTGTGGCGTGAAATGGAGCTTCCAATTACTTTCAAGTTGCCTAAATTTTACAAGAGCAGAGTTATTTAAAATGCTAGTAAGACAGTGGAACAAGGCGAGGTAAAACTTTTCCCTCAAATTCCTTCATTGAAATGCTTATTTCCACGTGGTTTGATTACAATTTGCTAATAGTTGATTTTTTGTGGAAAAACGTCATAATTGTAACTCAAATTCAGGGTGTCTAACAAATCTGTCGGGCAAAAAACGACTTAGCTTGACCTTTTTTGCAGACTTTCTGCGTAATTTTTTTGACTTTTTCATGCCACCCCCCCCCCCCCAAGAAAAACTTCAAATGCAATTTCAAAAAAGGTTACAATGAGCTCCTAAATTTAAATTTTTACGATCAAATTCAAACAAATATGATTTTTAAAACATCACAATGAACTCTCAAATTTAATTTTTTACGAACAAATTGAAACAAATAGTGCATGGTTTTTTTAGATTTTTGATAATTTTCAAAAAAATCGATCAAAGTGTCGTTTTTGACTAATTTGAGATTGCTGATTTCAAATCCGCGGTCCATTTTCAACCCCGAACCTTCATCTTCGAGTTATGAACGGTTTGCACCTCGAAAGTGCGATTTCTGGGGACAGGTGCGGCGATCTCGTAAACCGAACCAAAAGTTCGTAATCAGCGACCCCGAATTAGTCGAAAAACACACTTTTCGCGAGTTTTTGAGACACTTTTGAATTTGGCCAAAATCGGCATCATAATTGGCGACCGATCGGGAAAAACTAACGCCACCATTGAATTATCCGCGTCTGAAAACCCCATTCTAGACTCCTCGCACAACCATCGGAAGAAAAAAATTTTTACCCCAAAAAATGGTAAGGGATGATTCCAAAAAAATCATGAGCTCTTTTTCAGTTAAAATTAATATTCAACAAATTTTGAAGAAATGGAAAAAAATCGATTTTTTATGCTGATAATGGGTATTTTTATCCTTTAGTACCTTTAACGCTCTTCATCATTACTCCATTTTTCAGGGGTACGTGAAAGTAATTATCACTTAGGTATTTAAATGGCCGAGCAGCAAGATCGACTAATCTTTTAATAAAAAGAAAATTACAGTATTTCGCTTTCATATTAATTACAAAATAGCTACTTAATCTCTATTGAATGCCAAATATTTTCGATAACGTACTTTTTCTAATTAAGGATGATAAACTGGCTTGAAAAATTCTGCCTTGGCTTCCTCAAATTTTATGTAGAGTTATAACTAGGTGGATACGTAAACGTGAGATACATATTTGGCGTTCGTTACTGCCCACATACTACTAAAAACTTCCTTAGAATTGCTTGTAAGTACAAGCAATCATGTTCCGTTATATTGTCGTAATCATGACCGTATCCAGTATAAGTAAGTAATTGCAATTTTTAAATGCTTCATCCCAAGTGTTATAAATAGGAATTTTCTTGACTAAATGTGGATTATGCGTTGCACGGTTGCAGTAATAGCAGAGCAGTCGTACAAAGGGTTGACAGAGGATCAGCTTGTTAAATTGTTACAAGAAAGGGATGAATTGTTACAAGAAAGGGATGAATTGTTACAAGAAAGGGATGAATTGTTACAAGAAAGGGATGAAAAGGATGAATTGTTACAAGAAAAGGATGGAACAATAAAGAAACAAAATGACTACATCAAAATTAGCAATGCCGAATTAGAAAGAATGGCAATCCTCGAAAATGATAAGAATCCAGACGTACAGGGTAAGATAAATTTGTCCGTTGATTCTGTTTAAAACTTATTCATTAAGTATTTCATATAAGGGAGAGGGCAATTCAGATCAAACTCGAATTTTTGCTAAAGGAGAAGAAATCTCGTTAACTAAATCAAACAACCCATAAATCATTTTTTATAAATAAAGAAAAACAAATTCGATACCTATTTGCTTTAAACCTAAAACCTTTACAAAATGTTTAGGCTAACTGGTAACTAACTAATTACCTACCCCTGATTTCATTTCATGTTTTGCTCATTTCAGCATATATACCGGAGGAACGCTTGAGGAAAGCAGTGGCGAAAGAAAAAACAATGTTGTACTCTTACACCGACGAGGGTTAGTTTCTTTAATTTTTTATACCCTATTATAGAGTTTTTCGAGTAAGACGGGTTGCAGAATTGTTTGCCTGAATTTCTGGTAAAATCTTGTGGTTTGAGATACCCAAAAAAACTTGTTCTGCACCTTCTGGACGAATCTACCATGCCAGCTTATACATATATCATCTGTTCACACATCTATGACATACCCAACAAAATTTCAGGGTCATTTAATGATTTTTTTTTGCTTAAACAAGTATCATAAAAGGCAAATATCATTTCAAAAATTACCCGCGAAGAAGCATTCGTTTTTGCAAAATATCAAATTTACCGCATGAGCTATTTACTTTATTCTTATATTATTGAAATTTTTTAGATTTTCGCGCCGGGAACCAGTAAACTTTCAAATGTTTGAAGTTTACTGGTTCTTTTTTCAAGAGAAGCAGTATTCGCCATTCCGCATCAAAGAGTTCGGCGGTTCCCATGCAGAAAAATAGTACATAAGTAGTACTAAAGTACTACTATTATAGTACTTTTATAGATTTGCGCACAACTACTTTGGTACTTCAGTACTTTAGTACTACTATTTGTGTACTAAGCAGTACTGGTAGAGTACTACTTGGAGAGTAATACTAAAGTAGTACTAAAGTAGTACTAACATGATACTTTAGTATTACTGAAGTACAACTTATATTTTTAAGAAGCCAATGTGATTCAATGTTGATGTTTTCCTATGGTTTCTCAAATCTAACAATTGTATTTAGTTGGAACCCAAAGTCGAATTTTTTTTTAATATCTTCTCCCATTAATTAAATAATCTATCGATTTGTTTTTTTAAATTACACAGGTCAATTTTTTTCTTTTGAATGACGCCTGTCATTACCAAAATATTCAATCAATTGTATTCAATTTGAATTCATTGGATGGGTAGGTAGGTACTTCAAATTTTTCAACTTACACAGATCGAATCCATTTTTTTTGAATACCCCTTCCAATACTTAAAAAATCAAAAATATTTGATCAATTGTGTTCAATTTGAACCCAGGTCAAATCAATTTTTTATTATCCACTCCCATTATTTAATAATTTGACGAATTATTAATTTTTTAAATTACACTGGTCAAATCAATTATTTTTAAAAATACCCCACGTGGAGTCACTTCTTTTTTTTGAATACACCCCTAAAAATTTACAATTTGAAACAAAATTGCTCAGATCAAAAATAAAAAATTACAAAAATATTTTCACCCAATGATTGATTTAAATTGTCAAAAATAACCAACATTTTAAATTTTTTCAACTTACAGAGGATAAATCAATTCTTTCAAAAAATATCCCATGCCGAATTCATTTCTTTTGAATTACCCGCCTATTAATTCAAAATGTGATCAATTAGGTAATAATTTTTCTGCATTTTTGGTAAATTACATAGGTCAAACAATCAATTTAGAAAAAGTTCTTCAATTTGAAAAAAAATATTTTTTACCATTTCTTCGGTCAGTTAATCAAACAGAGGTGAAATCATAAAAATTCAATCAATTCAATAATAGTTGATCAATTTGAAAAATCTTTTTTTAATTACCTCTTCATTAACTAAAAATTCAAACAATTGTTTTCAATTTGAATCCCAGATTAATTTTTTTCTGAACACCTCCTCCCATAATTCTCGAAAATCACTATAGAATACCCTCACTATATCCTCATAATACCCTCACAATTTTCGAAAATCACCATAGAGCTGCAATACCCTCACAGTTTTCAAAAATCGTCATAGAGGAACCTTCACAATACCATCATACACCCTTAATATTCGAAAACCGACATAACAATTCGATCAATTCATAATTTTTCAAACATTGTTAAATTATAGAAGTTGAATCAGTTTTAAAAATTATAACCCAGGTCAAATCAATTTTTTGAACTCCCCTCTCATTTATTAAATTTTTGATCAATTGCATTTAATTTGAACCCCAGGTCGAATCAATTTTTTTAGGTATCCAGATCCACTCCCATTATTTAATTATTCGATGAATTATTAATAAATCAATTATTTTCAAAAATGCCCCAGGTGGAATCACTTCTTTTTTTTGAATACATCCTCCCATAAATTTACAATTTGAAACAAAATTACCCAGATCGAGAATAAAAAATTGATAAAATATTTTCACCCAATTATTTATTCAATTGTTAAAAATAACAAACATTTAGAATTTTTTCAACTTTGGTGCACAGGTCAAAGTCAAATCAATTTTCTCCAAAAAATACCCCATGCCGATTTTTTTTTTTGAATAATCAGTTTTGTAATTTTTTTTAAAATGGAAAATTTTTTAATCAATGTTTAAAAATTTTAAAACTAATTAAAAAACGATTTAGCATGAAAAAAAATAGTAAAAAATGCAATAATTAAGTTAACTTATCAAATTAAAAAAAAATTGATTCATTGATCACATTTTTAAAGTTTAAACCGATTTGACACTGTTTTTGTATTTTTAATTTCATATTTTTAAAAATTTTGAAACAATTTTAAACAAAAATTGAAAACATTAAAAACACTGATTTTTTTAGGTCAAAGTCCATATTTTTTTTTGAACTTTATGCATAATTTCACTTTGTATTAATTTTTTTAAATTTTTGTACAACTTTAGTCTCAAAACACAGAAATATGAAAAAATAACTGATTAAGTAATAATTTGTACTGCATACACAATTCAGCAAATTATTTTTCACCATTTCTTCCCCATTACCTAATCAACAATTCAATAAATTGATATATTTTTTAAATTCCTGTCCCTTTAATTAAAAATTCGATAAATTATTTTTTTTTTTAAATTACACATATTAATTTAGGAGGTTGAATCAATTTTTTAAATTTGTATTCAATTTGAACCCCAGGTCAATTTCTTTTTGAATCCTCCCATTAATTAACAACTCCATCAATAATTAATTAATTATTTTCAAATCACTGAAGTCACAACAATTTTTTGAATGCCCCCTCCCATTAAATAAAAATTTGACCAATTGCATTCGATTTGAACCACAGGTGAAATCAACTTTTTTCTACATAATTTTTATATTTTTTGTCAACACATAGTCCAGTCAAATTAGCTCATATGAGAGCCGAACTTGGAATAAATTAGGGGAAAAAATTTTTTCGAGCCAAAGTACTCAGGAAGGTATCCTAATCAACATACAATAACCCGGACAAAATCGGCTCGGTGCATTTCCCCCCAGGTCCACATTTTTGCCCCCAAAATCAGTTTTTTGCATTTTTCTCGTTTCCTGTCACTTTTTATGAATAATTAGCTCTATACAATTTTGAAGAGCGTAAAATTACACATAAAATTGATTCTACGAAAATTTTTGTACGAACCCCCCTACACGAGGTACGTCCCTCACCATTATACCTTTGATTTTTTATCGTATATGAAATTGCTGTTTTAGCGATGTTATTTTGAACAAATGTAATAATAGGTATAATTTGTCGGATGACGTAGGTATATGATGCTGGGGGGGGGGGGGCAACTGTTTTTATTGTGAAGCATGCGGTTATTTACCCCCCCCCCCCCCCCAATCGGAAACAGTCGCAAACTGCAAATTTTTCAAAAAAGCGACTTTTATGAAAGAATCATGAAAGCTGGTATGATGAGCAACAAATCAAAATAAAATTTTTGAGAATGAGAGTCACTCAAAATTTACCATAGATGATACGAGGAGGGGTGGTCTTTTGAGGCTCCAGCCCCTGTATGTGGTAAGGTTGGGCAAAGTCGGTGTTCTTGGGGTCAATTTTGTATATCTCGAACTCCCTAAACAAGAATATTCCATTACTTACGAAATCCGGCGACTAGGAGTGTCCCAATTTTCGAATTAAAAGCCCCCTAATTACCTATTTTTATTTTAAAAAATACCCTAAAATCGCAGTCATTTGCCCCTTTTCGCAACGGTCATGAAAGGTCAGGAACGAATTTTCAATACGGTATTCGAATAGTAGAAGTCAACCCCAATTTATAGACTTTCGTCCAAGGTTCTCACGTTTTCATGGAGAGGAGTAGGAGTACTACCATATTCTCAATTTCGACAATTTTTAGTTTTGAGTATACGTTTTTAAAAAAATATTTTGGTCTCTGTTCGTTGGTTGTATAAACGATTGTGAATCATATAAAATGTGCTGATATGACCAGTCGACGCCTTGACCAACAAATAGGCATAGGTGAGTGAATGTGGCCAGAATGGGTGTTTGAAATTTCGTCAAAATCGTAGGTTTTGGGCTTATGCCTAATGCACTGGCACTGCTGACGGAAGAATTTTAAAAGATTTGTGTGATACCAAGCCATCTCCTCAACTATGATTGGACGTTTTCACAAATGCCCATCTCCTATACTCCTCTCTACGAAAACGTGTGAACCTTGGATGGGAATCTATAGATTGGGGTTGACCTCTTCTATCCGAATACCGTATTGAAAATTCGTTCCTGACCTTTCATGCCCGTTGCATAAAGTGTAGAGGCAAATGACTGCGATTTTAGGGTATTTTTTTAAATAAAAATTGGTAATTAGGGGGCTTTTAATTCGAAATTTAGGACACTCCGAGTCGCCGGATTTCGTAAGTAATGGCATATTCTTATTTAGCGAGTTCGAAATATACAAAATTGACCCCAAAGAACGCCGACTTTGCCCAACCTTACCACATACAGGGGCTGGAGCCTCAAAAGACCACCCCTCCTCGTATCATCTATGGTAAATTTTGAGTGACTCTCATTCTCAAAAATTTTATTTTGATTTGTTGCTCATCATACCAGCTTTCATGATTCTTTCATAAAAGTCGCTTTTTTGAAAAATTTGCAGTTTGCGACTGTTTCCGATTGGGGGGGGGGGGGTAAATAACCGCATGCTTCACAATAAAAACAGTTCCCCCCCCCAGCATCATATACCTACGTCATCCGACAAATTATACCTATTATTACATTTGTTCAAAATAACATCGCTAAAACAGCAATTTCATATACGATAAAAAATCAAAGGTATAATGGTGAGGGACGTACCTCGTGTAGGGGGGTTCGTACAAAAATTTTCGTAGAATCAATTTTATGTGTAATTTTACGTTCTTCAAAATTGTATAGAGCTAATTATTCATAAAAAGTGACAGGAAACGAGAAAAATGCAAAAAACTGATTTTGGGGGCAAAAATGTGGACCTGGGGGGAAATGCACCGAGCCGATTTTGTCCGGGTTATTGTATGTTGATTAGGATACCTTCCTGAGTACTTTGGCTCGAAAAAATTTTTTCCCCTAATTTATTCCAAGTGAAATCCTAATTCGACTGGACTAACAACAATTTTTACAACATTTTAGATTGTTTTTGAGAAATTTTATATGATTTTTCAATTTTTTGAAAAAATTGTATTCAATTTGAACCCTAGATCAATTTTTTTTACATAGGTATAGGTATATTCCCTTCCATTAATTAAAAAGTCGATTTATTGATTATACCTGTACCTATATGTTGAGTAAGTTTGAAAAATTTGAAAATTTAAAGATTTGTAACTTTTTACATGATTGAGAATTTTTTTTAAATTAAAAAGTAACTAAAACGCAATTTGACATAAGAAATTTAAAAAAATCTCATTTCAAAGTCTAAACCAATTTGACACTGTTTTTGTATTTTTATTTTAAAAAATTATTTTTTACCATTTCTACCGAAAAATTTCAAATTTTAAAAAATCTTGAAACAAATTACAACTCCAGCTAAAAAAAATTTAAAACTAATCAATCCACGATTTAGCATAGAAAAAATTTGAAAAAAATGTAAAAAAATTTCTAAGTTGATAAAAATTGTAAAAAATTTTTCTGCCAGACGGATTCGAACCCCAGACCTTTGGGGTGGGAATCCGCCTGCTAAGCTACTCAGCTATACTGTTGCTGTTGACAATCACAGTGGAAAATCCACATGTTAGTCAGTATTGCTCACCTTGTTCAGGAATACATTTTGAGGAATATCTCGAAAACGAAGCGATTTTGGAAAAAATCGAAGAGAACCAAAATTGTAGCCCGTAAAATTTTCTTTCGTTAGTGTGTCATCAGATTTTTGATTCGACCAACACGTTTCGAGATATTCGGGAAAAACTACATTCGCGAAATACTGGCTTCTGATTGGTCGAAATTATGAAACTTTAATTCGACTTTTCTCAGCTTTAGAGTCGACTTTTTGGAAACTTTATGCGCGCTAAACCTTTTCCTCGTCAAGGGCTATCCGATGGTACCACCCTCCACCCTCAACTCGCCGGATCTTCGGAGTTTACCCGGGACAACGAAAACGTCACTTCTCTTTATATAATAGAAGAGATGAAGATAGATTCTAACAGAAATCAGCATATAGCTAATTACACTACATGACACGAATTTTGGGTTTGGGTTCTGATTGCCATAATTAGGTTGCTTGTATGTAACTAATGAAGAAAATAATTTTTTTTTGGCCAAAATTTGCTTGTAGGGTGTGGGGGCCAAAAATGTGAATTTTCGAGAACAATAAACACTGGCTTTAGAGAAAAATTAAAAAAAAAAAATTGGGCTAAGCTTATATCTATTATTCTAATTTTGAAAGAAAACATTTTTGAGTCGAAAAGCTGGACTTTACATGACTAGCTTGACCTCTTGGTCAAAAGCTTGACTTATCTTGACCAGCCTGACTCAGCTTGATTGCTTGTTCGTTAGACACCCTAAATAAACGTTTTCAAATTTTCAAATTTATTGTGCGAGGTATCGAAATGTACGTATTTTGACCTCCCAACTCCGAATCTGGGGCCTATTCTTTCAAAAACCCTAACGATACGGGAGTGGGGGGACTCAAAATTTCCAAATTTCATCTTGTAGGGTGTCGAAATGCACTATTTTGACCTCTCAAATTCGAATCGGTGGTCTTTTCGTTCGAAAACCCTAACGGGGTGGAGGGAAGGGGAAACTCGAAATTTGCACATTTATCGTGTGGGGTATCAAAATGTAGGTATTTTAACCTCCCAAATCCGAATCTGAGTTCTATTCCTTCGAAACCCCAAACAAGACTGAGGAAGGATGAGGTAAAACCATGATAAAACGCAAAATTTTCAAATTTTGTCGTGTAGGTGTCAAAATGTAAGTATATTGACCTCCCAAATCCAAATCTGAGGTCTATTCCTTCGAAAACCCAAACACGACGAGGGGGGGGGGGAGTAAAACTCAAAATTCTCAAATTTTGTCGTGTGAAGTGTCGACGTATTTTGACCTTAAAAATCCGAATCTGATGTTAGGATAATTAAATTAATGATTTTATTCAATATTCAACCGATAGCGTCAACATTGTACCAATCGAATCAATCTTCAACTTCATCGAACTAAATTCTCTCAAAAGCAGTATTTTCGCACTGAAACCGTGTAAAATATTGAGATCATAAATACCTATCTTCGTAATGTAGTCCATATACCGATACCCCATACGATAAATTTGAAAATTTTGAGTTCCCCCCCCCCCTGTTGACCCCACCTTTGGGATTTGAGTGAATAGACCTTAGATTTGAATTTGGGAGGTCAAAATACGTACATTTCGACACCTCATACGATAAATTTGGAAATTTTGAGTTTTGCCCCCTCCCCAGGCTCTCTCTTAGTTCCAGGGTTAAATCCACCAAAAAAATAAATTCAGCATTATAAAAAACCCGTACGTCAAGTTTCAGAATTTTGACGTCCTAAATTTTCAAAATGACCACTATGGGGGGAGGGGAGAATACAAAAACTTGAAATATTCATATTTTGGCGTCCTAAATTTTCAAAATGACCACTATGGGGGGAGGGAGGGGAGAATACAAAAACTTGAAATATTCACCAATAGGAGATCCGAAGGCGAAAAAGAATACCGGATTGAAGTGTAGTCTTGGATACTTGATCAATGGCTGGCCAGTTCCAGCTTTACCAATGGTCACCACTGAAATTCGTCTGGTCATGGTAGTCAGTCTTTTATCGTACTCTTGGCTCAAGTCATCGACGATCTAGAACCAAAAACGAACCTATTACAAATTCAATTCCTCTCCAGAATTATAACTCGAGAAAAAATGAATAATTCGACTGACATTGGTCTCCGGTTCGTGAGGAGTGGTAGGTTGATTGCTAAGTAAATCGAAAAGGATCAACGATCCCAAACTATGGCCACCGACGGAAACTTTGCCATTAAATCCCGGATTTCTTTTGGCGAACAGGTCGTACAATCTGTTCATTTCCGTGACGACCGCGTTAACTATGACCTAAAAAAATAATAAAATTGAAAATAATTTGAAAAATCGAATTTTCTCAGCCAAAGGACGAACCCCGGATAAATTTACCTGACAAAAGACAGGACTGGTGTAAAACAGCAAATCCAAAATCGTATCATTGGCGAAATCTCTAAGTCGAGGAATCGAAGGTAACGTAATATTCTTCAGACGTTTATCTATTCCGGTATCTTCGCTGTGTAAAGCTTTATGCCACGATACAGGTAATATTTCGATACGGTTGGCTTCCCCTAATTCGCACGATTCTTGAAAATGAGACTGAGTCAGCTGCAACGTAATGCTACGAGTTTCGTCCACTGAAAAAACAAATCCACGAGCCACGATTACGAATTGCAAATAAAAAATAAAAATGGACCGGTTCATTTACGTAATTGCGTTTTTTTTTACACAGTCATTTTTTACTTGTTTAATGATTCAAAAAAAAATTATTGTAAAATAAATACAAGATACGAGTATTATTTTCTCACCAGGTTACTCACCCACTTCGATAATAGAACGGAATTTTAGATCGCAGAATTGCCCGATACCGTGTACTAGAAATAACAGATGATCGACTTTTTCAGGTTCGCCGTCTTCGATATCGAAATCGTCGAAACCGCCTCTTTTCACCATTCGAGGTTTCAATTGCGAAGGCTGGAAATAAATTAATTGATTGAAAAATACGTACGAGCGGAAATTAGCATCATTCAACATACAGGTTTTTTTGCGTTGTTCGACGCGAATTTAAATTTTGCGAAATTTTTATTTTTTTAGATTTTTTCCTTTTTTTCAATTTTTTTAAATTTATTCGCAGATTAAACGAGATTTCAATTTATGTAGGTAATTTTTTTCTTTTCTTTTCAATTTTCCCTCGCCGATAAAGTTATTATCACATTTTTCTGTAAAAAATATTGACCATTTGAATATTAGATACCACTTTTTCAGTATTTTTTTTTTCTTCTTATTTTGTTTTTCAAGTTTTACCAGAAATCCAAGCATTTTCATCAAGCACTCGAGACTGTCCACGAAAAGTCTGAAGCATTTTCAATTACTCGAGATGGCAAACGAACAGCCTGGAGCGATTTTTAAACACTCGAGACGCAGTCAGGGGTAAATTAATTTTTTCCTGTCCAAAAAGAGATTTTTTGAGACGAAAAATTAGTCGAAATCAGGTTAGGTTAGGTTAGGTTCGCTGCTTTGGGATTGGGTGGCCCTTAAAAAAAAAAGTTAGGTTCGCTGGGGGAGAATGGGAATTTTATGAGTAGAAAGTGACATCGAAAAATTTTACATTCCGATCTTTCAACTCATACTTTAAAATTGGGCTCCACAAGGGCAGTGGAAAGGAGGGGTAAATTTTTGAAATTTTTAAGTAAGGGAAATCATAGCACAGTTATACAGGTATTTTGGGTTTTTGTATTTCTTTTTTTTTTCATTTTAAATTTTTACTTGAAAATTGGGGATGCGAAAATGGGAGAGGGGATTCCTAAGGGAGCAAATTTTCAAAATTTTGCCACTTTTCAAAAACTAATTTCACAAAGCAAAGTTTTCAGAATTGAAATTCCTTCGTCATTTTCACATAAATCAGAATACATTTTTTTATCTTGATTATTTTTCCTACTAAAATAAGACAGATGCCTCTCAAGTACAAATATCGAAAAATTTCATCGTATTTCAATTCAATCAAATTTTCCCAGGAATTTCAACTTCCCAAGGAAACTTTCAGGGTAAATTAGCTCCTGTACTACATATCAATTCATAATTCAATACAAAAAATCACAAAATTAAACAAAAAAAAATCAAAAACCAATAAAATTAAATTAGGAAACACAACCAACAAAATATTTTGAAGAATTACTAAAACGTCACAAGATGAAATGAATTTACACAGTTTCAAGCACTTTTTCCTATTCTTCGATCACACAGGTCGACATAGAAAATGCTGTTTGAAGAATTATGGATGATTTTTATAGTATTTCTCTCGCTAATCGCGGGAAAAATAGAGAAAAAATTCCATCACTCAAAGATTTTTCACAGTTTGAATTTTTTATACACTTTTTGATAACTTTTGACACTTGACTCAATTTTTTGAGCAAAGGAAGGGTTCGACGAAAAAAATGAATAGAACATGAATTGTAGAGCATACAATTTTCTTTTTGCCGAGTCCAATTAGTTTTTTCTTAGGAGGCTTAGTTTTCGAGATATTCTAGTTGGAAGTCGAAAGCTCAACTTTTTTAAATTGAAAATATCTCAAAAACTAAGCCTCGTCAGAAAAACTAATTGGACTCTGCAGAAAGGAAATTTTTATGTTCTACAATTTATTTTCTATTCATTTTCTTCTTAGAACCTTCTTTGCTCGGAAAATCGACTCTAAGGATAAAAAATGTCAAACAAATTCTCAACAAAAAATTCCAATTATAAAAAATCCTGACGTGATGGAGTAAAACTGAAATCCTATTCGAACTCAGAGTCAGAACCACCAATCAAAATTAATTACGGAGGGAAAAAATTTGTTGATTTGCCGGCCTTTGAGTTACAAATGAAAAATGTTGAAAATGTGGTTTATTACAAAAAATCGATTTTCTGGGAATATCGAGCTTCCAAAAAACAAAATATGAACGGATCATGAATTGTAGAGCGTAAAAGTTCCTTTCTGTAAAGTTCAATTCGTTTTTCTCGAGGATTCTTAGTTTTTGAGATATTTTCAGTAAAAAAAATATTCAATTTTCAACTTTCAACCAAAATATCTCGAAATCAAGCCTTCAGAGAAAAAACTATTGAACTCTACAGAAAGTAAATTTTACGCTCTACTATTTATATTCTATTCATTTTTTTCGTTGACCCCTCCCTCTGCTCAGAAAATTGACTTCAAGTGTGAAAAGTTATCAAAAAATGTAAAAAAAAATATTCAACAAAAAATTCAAATTGTGAAAAATCTTCGGGCCAGGAATTTTCACTACTTTTTTCGTGATCAGCGTGAAAAATCCCTGTGTCATCTCACCCCTGACAACTTTTTTTCTCAATTCGAGCCCATCTCTCCCTCTACCCAAAAAATGATATCATGCACGATGCTAAAGTTATCCGTTATTCCGAATTTACGACACGCAGATACGAATACCTGATTAGTCAACGTAGCCCACTGATCCTCGTACGAATTACGTATCCATCTTTTAACCTTCGATCGACGTCTCATCGGTCGATAAATCTGTACCACGAACATGGAAAAATAACTCGATACGTGAAAATTTGTTCAATTAGACATAATTCGATCCCCTCCCCTCTCCAACCCGTTTGGGAAAATCGACGATAATCTTGAACGTAGAAAGATTTCTGACTCGGGGAGATACTTACAATAGACGAATCTGAGGCTACTTCGATGGTAATATTGGAGCACTTCACTTGATGAGTGATCAACGACATATTATGCATGATTACTTCTTCGCTTCCGACGTCGATTTTCCTATTCCAAATTCCGGTGATCATACCGAGTTTGTATTCTTCCTAAAAACATTTCTCAGATTTATAGATCGTCCGGCGGAATCTCCTGGTGGGATTTTTTCTCTCTATGAAATCGTACGAACCTCTAATTTAGCTGCCATATCTTCTTCGTAAGGTATATAGTAACTTTCGGTGGAACCTTTGGAGAACCAGGAGCATCTTCTTACGACGCTTTTACGTTCATCCCAATAAACCGCAGTTCTCTCACGTTTCACCACATTCACATCGTACCTTGCTCCATCCGTTGGCACAATTGTCTTCTCATTCAACGTAGCTGCAAAAAAAAATCACATCGATCGATGCCAATATCAGTTTATAAAAAGCTCGAAAATGGGGGGAAAAGGGCAACTTACGTAAGCTGTATGCCCTTTCCAGAGCCAACGAATCTGCCATACTGAACGGCTTCCATGAGCTTTTTAATTCGCCTTCCTTGTGGTAAAACCAGTTCTTCTCCATATCCTTGCGATAAAACCAATGATGGTAAACCGGTCTATATAACGATCTCTCCTATCGAATCAAACCAATAAATAATTAATTTTAACCAAACAGAGCCTAGGAGGGTATTTTAATTCAACAGGGATACTTACCGACATGACTGAAGGTCTCTGAGGATCGCTCGGTTCGCCGGAATTTAAAGGTACAGTAGTAGGATTGTAAGGTCCGCTGGAACTCGGAGCTCCGGGAAAATTGCTCATGCCTGGGGCACTTCCGCTGCTCGTCGATTCTGTCGGCAACGGCGATGGCGACTTGTGATTTAAATCGTTCGATGGTGATGTGGTAAATTGGATGAAATTCGGTTGGTTTACATTGGTGGTGGTCGATGACAGACCAGGTAACGGAGCGTACGTAGGTTTTTTCAGATTACCCAGACGGAAATTATTTGTCGAACCTGAAAGAAAATTCATTAAGATTAGTTCGAGGTAATTCGAGCAAAAAAATATTGACGTCAGGTCTTTGGATTTTTTAAAAAATTTTCACAAAGTTTATTCATCTAAAAACCGAAAAAATCATCATTGGTTGGTCTCCATTTCCCTGGGGTTAAGAAAAAATGGGGATGTGACAAAGGAGCCCATTTATAGTCGTATTGGTATCCGAAAGTTAACATAGATTAAGTTTTTGACTTAGAGGCATTCGATTCTTTGAAATTTTTCGAGTTGAAAATGTTTTCCAAAATTTTTCCAGTCTAAGGAGATACTTAATTAAGCCAAATCAAAATATTATGTAAGAAAAAAAAAAGATATGGCGAAGAAAAAAATTGAAAAATAACTCAAAGGAGGTTTTCGAAGCTCCTGAATTCATTTCTGGGGCTATTTTAATCTCAAACCAGAAATTCAAGTATGGGGGGGGGGAGGATGATGGTAAGCCAAAATCGAAAATTTCAAAACTTTATGGGACGAGGCATCGATCACAGGGAAAAGTTAGACTCAGATCATCCGCAAATGGAATTTCGACAATCCAAGTCTAAATTTATTCCAAGTTGAACCTTTTGGTTTTTTGAACCATTTTTTCATTTTCTTCAATTCTATTGCATCCAAGTTTGAAATTTTTCCAACAATAAAATTGTTTGAAATTTTTCCAACAATAAAATTTTTTCAAATTTAACTTTTCTCAGTATTTTTCCAGTTCATTCGATTTTTTCAATTTTTGCCCTTTTCATACTTTTAAAAATTTCTATCTTCCAATATTGAACAGAAAAAAATCAAATTAATTCAAAGTGGAATTTTTTTAAAATATGAAGCTAAAAAATTTTCTTTTAAAAAAAGTTGAGAAAATTTTACAGTGGGAAAGAAAAAATTTAGTAGGTATCGATAATTTTTTCATTTCTGCTTTTTTATAATTTTTTTCAACTTCTTCTAACTCTAAAATTTTTCCATTTGAAAATTTCTTAAAAATTATTTCCATTTCGAATTTTTCATTTTTCATAAAAAATATAAACTGTTTTTCAAAATTTCTCCCAACTCAATACATAAATAATTAGAAGAAATGTTAAAAAATAATAAAAAATATTATGAAATCGAAAAAAAATTAAAATTAAAAAAATTTTGAAAAAAATTCATAATTAAACAAAGTGAAAAAAAATGTGAATTTGGAATAAACTATGTACTTATTTTAAATTCTCAAAAGACACTACTTCACGAAAAAATGTTATCAAGAAAGCCTGACTCATGATAGGAACCTAGGATCTAATAGATTCGCAGAAAGAGTGAACGCATGAATCATTAGACTGAAATGATGTGAGTTTAGCACATCCTCGAAAAAGGCTATGGCTTTTATTTCCCGAGTTCATTTTTAGAGTTTTTTGGCTCTAACACCCCCTTCCCCCCACTGGCTCTCGATGAGATCAAAATTGAAAATTTTCCATTTCTATCAAGTGGGGTACCCAAATTCGTGATTTTTGATGCCCTGGTCTGTTCATGTTTTTTTTTCGCCTAAAAATCCAAAACTCGATCTTCTGGGATTAGAGGATGTGTCCAAAATTCAAAATTTTCTACGTTATTGAACGAGCGAGGAGTCAAAAATGTTTTTTGACCTCCCTGAATTCATTTTTGATACTATTTCATGAAGAAAAAAATTACACAAGTTTTTCGTACTACTTTAACATTTCTTCCGACTGGAAATTTTCAATTTTTTCATAATTTATTGCTCCCCCCTCCCGCCCGAATCAAATTCACAAGCTCCAAATCGATAAATTTCACGCAAGTCCCTGCAATTTTCGTGGTCTGCTGCGCAACGCTGAGATACGTCAATTTATTGAGCTTGAGTGAAGCGAGGACGAAAATTTTTGCGAAAAAAAACGATCAAAAGCTGAAATTCCATTGGGACACATAGGTGGACATTTCTAATGAAGTATTTCGAACAATTAGAGTAGAAAAAATGAATTATGCCGAGAAAACAAAATGAGAAAATTTTGCATTTTTTTCTAAATTTTAATAAAATTTCGTATTTTGGAATTTTCGTACCCAGTATACATCTTGATCAGGTCAAAATGAAAAAAAAAAAAATCGTTGGACTCGTGCGATACGTGAAATTAGGATGTACTGAATACGAAAATGACCTCATTTTTTCGATTGGACTTGATTCAGGGCCCCAGGACCCCCATTCGATGGACTTGGATTTTGAAAAAAAAAATCTACAAAATTGCATGAAACAGAACGGTATGTTTTTCTGTATGCTGAATACAAATAAAACCATATTTATCTAATTGGACTTCATCTGAGATCAACAGCCCTACTCAACAAGGGAGGTATCCCCACTGAAATAAAATTTTCAGCTGAAACAAAAATAAATCGAAAGTACATCATAAAAGAACCCAATATCCAAAATTTCAGATGTTAGAGTTTATTTTTCGAATTTCGGCGAATTTTTGAAATTTTAAAATTACCTCGTCGCCCTGCAAAATATGAAAATTTGATCTTATCAACAAAAAAACTGAAAGGGTACCCCCAGTCAAGATAGGCGAATCGGCCTAAGAGCTACTTTTTGAAACTAAACTCCAAAAAATAATTTTAGGGCGCATTTTCCACCTTCCACCTCACTCCGTTTCACCCTCACCCCAAAATATAGCTTTTTCTTCAAAAAATCACATTTTGGAACCTAATGAACCAAACATTTTGAAAGTAATGTGGTATACTCAGAAAATGGTAACCAACTTTTGAGAATTTTTTCAGATTTTTTTGCAATGCATTCTAGCCAAAAACCTATCCCAATCTTTCATAATTTTCTCGTTTTTCGCCAAATACATGTAAAAATGTCGCGTTTTTTTTAGATAACTTTCAAATGTTTAGAGCAACCCTAGAATATTTTTTTCAACATTTTTGGGCAATTTTTCGCTGAGTTCTGCCTCATTGAAAATTTTGAACCCCCCTTTTGTAATGGAAAGTTAAAGGAGCAATGAAATTTTTTCCTCAAAATGAGTGCCATTTATCCATAATTACACCACAAAAATTTTGAAATGGTGGATGTTCGTCAAGAAAAAAATAAAACTGAAGCCTCAAGCAATAAAAAATGCGTATTTTATAATTTTTTATCCATTTTACGCGTACTTACAATTTTTCAAAATTCGTAATTTCGAGTTAAAAATTTAAAATCCATATTTTTTTCATGAAAATTTTCTGACAAAAAATATGGACTTAATGTATTCTACGAACTCGATATATTTAGGTCATTAGATAATTTACGATCGACGATACGAAGAGAAATAGAATGATTCGAATACCGAAAATACCTCATAGCGTTTGGAATTTGGTCACAGGCAAATTCGAGGTCGCTGAATCTGAATCCGGTGTCGGATTTCAGTTTCGACGTCGCGTTTCAGCGCCAGAAAATTGGAAAAACTGATGAGAAAATTGCAAAAATTAGCTCTGCAAATGGCCGGATCGAAAAACCGACGCCGGATTCGTGATCAGCGACCTCGAATTAGCCAATGGCCGAATTCCAAGCGCGATCCGGCAATAAAAATTTTTCTCTTCTCAAAATGCTAACTTTTTTGCCGAAAATACGAATCTAGCGATCTAACAGCCGGATCGCTCTTGGAACTCGGTTATAGGCTAATTCGAGGTCGCTGAATCCGAATCCGGTGTCGGATTTCAGTTTCGACGTCGCGTTTCAGCGCGGGAAAATTGGAAAAACTGGTGAGAAAATTGCGAAAATTAGCTCTGCAAATGGCCGGATCGAAAAACCGACGCCGGATTCGTGATCAGCGACCTCGAATTAGCCTATAACCGAGTTCCAAGAGCGATCCGGCTGTAAACTTGCGAGATTCGTATTTTTGCCAAAAAAGTTAGCATTTTGAGAAGAGAAAAATTTTTATTGCCGGATCGCGCTTGGAATTCGGCCATAGGCTAATTCGAGGTCGCTGATCACGAATCCGGCGTCGGTTTTTCGATCCGGCCATTTGCAGAGCTAATTTTCGCAATTTTTTCACCAGTTTCCGCAATTTTTTGGCGCTGAAACGCGACGTCAAAACTGAAATCCGACACCGGATTCGGATTCAGCGGCCTCGAATTAGCCTATAACCGAGTTCCAAGAGCGATCCGGCTGTAAACTTGCGAGGTTCGTATTTTTGCCAAAAAAGTTAGCATTTTGAGAAGAGAAAAATTTTTATTGCCGGATCGCGCTTGGAATTCGGTTATAGGTTAATTCGAGGTCGCTGAATCCGAATCCGGTGTCGGATTTCAGTTTTGACGTCGCGTTTCATCGCCAGAAAATTGGAAAAACTGGTGAGAAAATTGCGAAAATTAGCTCTGCAAATGGCCGGATCGAAAAACCGACGCCGGATTCGTGATCAGCGACCTCGAATTAGCCTATGGCCGAATTCCAAGCGCGATCCGGCAATAAAAATTTTTCTCTTCTCAAAATGCTAACTTTTTTGCCGAAAATACGAATCTAGCGATCTAACAGCCGGATCGCTCTTGGAACTCGGTTATAGGCTAATTCGAGGTCGCTGAATCCGAATCCGGTGTCGGATTTCAGTTTCGACGTCGCGTTTCAGCGCGGGAAAATTGGAAAAACTGGTGAGAAAATTGCGAAAATTAGCTCTGCAAATGGCCGGATCGAAAAACCGACGCCGGATTCGTGATCAGCGACCTCGAATTAGCCTATAACCGAGTTCCAAGAGCGATCCGGCTGTAAACTTGCGAGATTCGTATTTTTGCGAAAAAAGTTAGCATTTTGAGAA
The DNA here is from genome assembly GCA_033439095.1 of Pseudococcus viburni. Taxonomy (NCBI): domain Eukaryota; kingdom Metazoa; phylum Arthropoda; class Insecta; order Hemiptera; family Pseudococcidae; genus Pseudococcus; species Pseudococcus viburni. The sequence continues at coordinate 97,252 of JAVBJF010000118.1, read as the reverse complement.
GAGAAAAATTTTTATTGCCGGATCGCTCTTGGAACTCGGTTATAGGCTAATTTGAGCTCGCTGAACACGAATCCGGCGTCGGTTTTTCGATCCGGCCATTTGCAGAGCTAATTTTCGCAATTTTCTCACCAGTTTTCCCAATTTTCTGGCGCTGAAACGCGACGTCAAAACTGAAATCCGACACCGGATTCGGATTCAGCGGCCTCGAATTAGCCTATAACCGAGTTCCAAGAGCGATCCGGCTGTAAACTTGCGAGATTCGTATTTTTGCCAAAAAAGTTAGCATTTTGAGAAGAGAAAAATTTTTATTGCCGGATCGCGCTTGGAATTCGGTTATAGGCTAATTCGAGGTCGCTGAATCCGAATCCGGTGTCGGATTTCAGTTTTGACATCGCGTTTCATCGCCAGAAAATTGGAAAAACTGGTGAGAAAATTGCGAAAATTAGCTCTGCAAATGGCCGGATCGAAAAACCGACGCCGGATTCGTGATCAGCGACCTCGAATTAGCCAATGGCCGAATTCCAAGCGCGATCCGGCGATAAAAATTTTTCTCTTCTCAAAATGCTAACTTTTTTGCCGAAAATACGAATCTAGCGATCTAACAGCCGGATCGCTCTTGGAACTCGGTTATAGGCTAATTCGAGGCCGCTGAATCCGAATCCGGTGTCGGATTTCAGTTTTGACGTCGCGTTTCAGCGCGAGAAAATTGGAAAAACTGGTGAGAAAATTGCGAAAATTAGCTCTGCAAATGGCTGGATCGAAAAACCGACGCCGGATTCGTGATCAGCGACCTCGAATTAGCCTATAACCGAGTTCCAAGAGCGATCCGGCTGTAAACTTGCGAGATTCGTATTTTTGCCAAAAAAGTTAGCATTTTGAGAAGAGAAAAATTTTTATTGCCGGATCGCGCTTGGAATTCGGCCATAGGCTAATTCGAGGTCGCTGATCACGAATCCGGCGTCGGTTTTTCGATCCGGCCATTTGCAGAGCTAATTTTCGCAATTTTTTCACCAGTTTCCGCAATTTTTTGGCGCTGAAACGCGACGTCAAAACTGAAATCCGACACCGGATTCGGATTCAGCGGCCTCGAATTAGCCTATAACCGAGTTCCAAGAGCGATCCGGCTGTGAACTTGCGAGGTTCGTATTTTTTGCCAAAAAAGTTAGCATTTTGAGAAGAAAAAATTTTTATTGCCGGATCGCGCTTGGAATTCGGTTATAGGTTAATTCGAGGTCGCTGAATCCGAATCCGGTGTCGGATTTCAGTTTTGACGTCGCGTTTCATCGCCAGAAAATTGGAAAAACTGGTGAGAAAATTGCGAAAATTAGCTCTGCAAATGGCCGGATCGAAAAACCGACGCCGGATTCGTGATCAGCGACCTCGAATTAGCCAATGGCCGAATTCCAAGCGCGATCCGGCAATAAAAAATTTTTTCTTCTCAAAATGCTAACTTTTTTGCCGAAAATACGAATCTACGAATCTACGACGATCTAACAGCCGATCGCTCTTGGAACTCGGTTATAGGCTAATTCGAGGCCGCTGAATCCGAATCCGGTGTCGGATTTCAGTTTTGACGTCGCGTTTCAGCGCCAGAAAATTGCGAAAACTGGTGAGAAAATTGCGAAAATTAGCTCTGCAAATGGCCAGATCGAAAAACCGACGCCGGATTCGTGATCAGCGACCTCGAATTAGCCTATAACCGAGTTCCAAGAGCGATCCGGCTGTAAACTTGCGAGGTTCGTATTTTTGCCAAAAAAGTTAGCATTTTGAGAAGAGAAAAATGTTTATTGCCGGTTCGCCCTTGGAATTCGGCCATAGGCTAATTCGAGGTCGCTGATCACGAATCCGGCGTCGGTTTTTCGATCCGGCCATTTGCAGAGCTAATTTTCGCAATTTTCTCACCCGTTTTCGCAATTTTCTGGCGCTGAAACGCGATGTCAAAACTGAAATCCGACACCGGATTTGGATTCAGCGGCCTCGAATTAGCCTATAACCGAGTTCCAAGAGCGATCCGGCTGTAAACTTGCGAGGTTCGTATTTTTGCCAAAAAAGTTAGCATTTTGAGAAGAGAAAAATGTTTATTGCCGGATCGCCCTTGGAATTCGGCCATAGGCTAATTCGAGGTCGCTGATCACGAATCCGGCGTCGGTTTTTCGATCCGGCCATTTGCAGAGCTAATTTTCGCAATTTTCTCACCAGTTTTCGCAATTTTCTGGCGCTGAAACGGGACGTCAAAACTGAAATCCGACACCGGATTCGGATTCAGCGGCCTCGAATTAGCCTATAACCGAGTTCCAAGAGCGATCCGGCTGTAAACTTGCGAGGTTCGTATTTTTGCCAAAAAAGTTAGCATTTTGAGAAGAGAAAAATTTTTATTGCCGGTTCGCGCTTGGAATTCGGCCATAGGCTAATTCGAGGTCGCTGATCACGAATCCGGCGTCGGTTTTTCGATCCGGCCATTTGCAGAGCTAATTTTCGCAATTTTCTCACCAGTTTTCGCAATTTTCTCACCAGTTTTCGCAATTTTCTGGCGCTGAAACGCGACGTCAAAACTGAAATCCGACACCGGATTCGGATTCAGCGGCCTCGAATTAGCCTATAACCGAGTTCCAAGAGCGATCCGGCTGTAAACTTGCGAGGTTCGTATTTTTGCCAAAAAAGTTAGCATTTTGAGAAGAGAAAAATTTTTATTGCCGGTTCGCGCTTGGAATTCGGCCATAGGCTAATTCGAGGTCGCTGATCACGAATCCGGCGTCGGTTTTTCGATCCGGCCATTTGCAGAGCTAATTTTCGCAATTTTCTCACCAGTTTTCGCAATTTTCTGGCGCTGAAACGCGACGTCAAAACTGAAATCCGACACCGGATTCGGATTCAGCGGCCTCGAATTAGCCTATAACCGAGTTCCAAGAGCGATCCGGCTGTAAACTTGCGAGGTTCGTATTTTTGCCAAAAAAGTTAGCATTTTGAGAAGAGAAAAATGTTTATTGCCGGTTCGCCCTTGGAATTCGGCCATAGGCTAATTCGAGGTCGCTGATCACGAATCCGGCGTCGGTTTTTCGATCCGGCCATTTGCAGAGCTAATTTTCGCAATTTTCTCACCAGTTTTCGCAATTTTCTGGCGCTGAAACGCGATGTCAAAACTGAAATCCGACACCGGATTTGGATTCAGCGGCCTCGAATTAGCCTATAACCGAGTTCCAAGAGCGATCCGGCTGTAAACTTGCAAGGTTCGTATTTTTGCCAAAAAAGTTAGCATTTTGAGAAGAGAAAAATGTTTATTGCCGGATCGCCCTTGGAATTCGGCCATAGGCTAATTCGAGGTCGCTGATCACGAATCCGGCGTCGGTTTTTCGATCCGGCCATTTGCAGAGCTAATTTTCGCAATTTTCTCACCAGTTTTCGCAATTTTCTGGCGCTGAAACGGGACGTCAAAACTGAAATCCGACACCGGATTCGGATTCAGCGGCCTCGAATTAGCCTATAACCGAGTTCCAAGAGCGATCCGGCTGTAAACTTGCGAGGTTCGTATTTTTGCCAAAAAAGTTGGCATTTTGAGAAGAGAAAAATTTTTATTGCCGGATCGCGCTTGGAATTCGGCCATAGGCTAATTCGAGGTCGCTGATCACGAATCCGGCGTCGGTTTTTCGATCCGGCCATTTGCAGAGCTAATTTTCGCAATTTTCTCACCAGTTTTCGCAATTTTCTGGCGCTGAAACGCGACGTCAAAACTGAAATCCGACACCGGATTCGGATTCAGCGGCCTCGAATTAGCCTATAACCGAGTTCCAAGAGCGATCCGGCTGTAAACTTGCGAGATTCGTATTTTTGCCAAAAAAGTTAGCATTTTGAGAAGAGAAAAATTTTTATTGCCGGTTCGCCCTTGGAATTCGGCCATAGGCTAATTCGAGGTCGCTGATCACGAATCCGGCGTCGGTTTTTCGATCCGGCCATTTGCAGAGCTAATTTTCGCAATTTTCTCACCAGTTTTCGCAATTTTCTGGCGCTGAAACGGGACGTCAAAACTGAAATCCGACACCGGATTCGGATTCAGCGGCCTCGAATTAGCCTATAACCGAGTTCCAAGAGCGATCCGGCTGTAAACTTGCGAGGTTCGTATTTTTGCCAAAAATGTTAGCATTTTGAGAAGAGAAAAATTTTTATTGCCGGATCGCGCTTGGAATTCGGCCATAGGCTAATTCGAGGTCGCTGATCACGAATCCGGCGTCGGTTTTTCGATCCGGCCATTTGCAGAGCTAATTTTCGCAATTTTCTCACCAGTTTTCGCAATTTTCTGGCGCTGAAACGCGACGTCAAAACTGAAATCCGACACCGGATTCGGATTCAGCGTCCTCGAATTAGCCTATGGCCGAATTCCAAGCGCCATCCGGCAATAAAAACTTTTCTCTTCTCAAAATGCTAACTTTTTGGGGAAAAATACGAATCTCGCAAGTTTACAGCCGGATCGCTCTTGGAACTCGGTTATAGGCTAATTCGAGGTCGCTGAATCCGAATCCGGTGTCGGATTTCAGTTTCGACGTCGCGTTTCAGCGCGAGAAAATTGGAAAAACTGGTGAGAAAATTGCGAAAATTAGCTCTGCAAATGGCTGGATCGAAAAACCGACGCCGGATTCGTGATCAGCGACCTCGAAGTAGCCTATAACCGAGTTCCAAGAGCGATCCGGCTGTAAACTTGCGAGATTCGTATTTTTGCCAAAAAAGTTAGCATTTTGAGTAGAGAAAAATTTTTATTGCCGGATCGCGCTTGGAATTCGGCCATAGGCTAATTCGAGGTCGCTGATCACGAATCCGGCGTCGGTTTTTCGATTCGGCCATTTGCAGAGCTAATTTTTGCAATTTTCTCACCAGTTTCCGCAATTTTCTGGCGCTGAAACGCGACGTCAAAACTGAAATCCCGACACCGGATTCGGATTCAGCGGCCTCGAATTAGCCTATAACCGAGTTCCAAGAGCGATCCGGCTGTAAACTTGCGAGGTTCGTATTTTTGCAAAAAAAGTTAGCATTTTGAGAAGAGAAAAATGTTTATTGCCGGATCGCCCTTAGAATTCGGCCATAGGCTAATTCGAGGTCGCTGATCACGAATCCGGCGTCGGTTTTTCGATCCGGCCATTTGCAGAGTTAATTTTCGATTTTAATTCGAAGTTACGAAGGGTGCCAAAGTTCATATGGATCCTTTTTATGTGCTTTTTTTCCGTACTCGAAAATTCCGAAATTTTTTGAAGACTGAATCTTCTTGAAACTGATTCTAATCAATTCGAGTGATCTAAATAGGTATCAAATATCAGTTTTTTTCTTAGATTAGATCAAATTTTCATATTTTTCAGGATGATGAGGTAATTTTGAAATTCCAAAAATTCTCCAAAATTTGAGAAATGAACTTTAGCACCTGAAATTTTGGATATTACGTTCTTTTATAATGTACTTTCGATTTATTTTTTTTTCGAATCAAAATCTTACTTCCAGATAAATTACCCCTCCCCTCTCCTGTAAGGCAGATCAATTGGGCGAGAGGTACTAAGGGAGTCCCTCGCAGGAGTCAAAAACGACACGAAACCACCCAACGATACAACCTACTAAGACGACCCCTAAACTTTACAAAATACTGAGAAAAGTTTACCAGAAACCAGAGGAACCGCAGATCCAGGAGGTATCAAAACCGAGCTATCGATTTGAGTCGGCGACCGAGCCTCGAACTGACCCGGATTAAAGAACTTGGGCACAAACGGCTCGTTATTATTCGCACTGTCGCCGACGACGTTGAAAAATTCCACGTTATCGGGAATCTGTCTGGGGACGAAATCAGTAAAATTGGTACTTTGCTGACTGGCGAACAGATTCTGAGTCGTGGTCGGCGGTAATCTCGCTGCTCCTGAAGGCGGAGGAGGTGTAATGGGAAGCTGAGCCGGAGTATCTGAGCTCGACGTGGTAGCTGGAACTACCAAAGGTACCGATTGTTCGCCGATATTCCTAAATGATGAATTTTCGTTCACGATCGAATTCAGCAAAGGGACCGACGATTCTGGACTCGAGTCTTGCCCGATAAAGCTGTCGATTTCCGCCGAATCTGCAATCGTAGAAAAACGAAAAATTTCAAAAAATTATTACATTAATTTATGTAGGTAAAAAATAAGTATATCCGTTAGAACAAGTACGAGTACACAAATATATCTACGACTTGAGAGATGGCAAGGACGCGATTTTTTCAACGATGGGCGAGGGCATGGAAGGGGGGAAAGGGGACCATGGAAGAAGCCTACAAACCCGGTATCATAGATAAGGATAAATCTACGTAATACATCGAAATGTGACTCAAATACCTCGCCAGCCCGTTAAAATCGTAACAATTAGATTGAGTAAACAAAGGTACGGAAAGGAACTGATAATGAATGAACGAACGTTCGTACATATAAAACCATAATTTTAGATCAATATATGCGCAATTATTTTCAACATGGCTGTTTTTTACTACGAAATTCTTCCAAGTAAATATTACTAATATCCTTTATTTTTGTAAATATATTTGCACGTATTTTTATTTGTGGTCGCGATGCGGTGCATAGGGAGATAAGTCGAGCAAAAATTCAGTCTATCGATCGAACCGGTTGAATTATAAAATTAGTTACTCGAAGTGGAGACATTTCAATAAGAATTTCGTTCCGCGATGGAGATTTCGATGCTCGTCCTTCTTTCGACGGTTTTGATTGCCGGTGGCGAGGCAGTTTCGGTTTTTCAATTTTTCGACGATATTCCGGAATCGATTTTGAATTTTTTCATAATAGATTGCGAGCCGAGCAGTTTGAACGAGGCTAGGAGAGTATTCGACGAGTTGCAGAGTCAACTTCCTGGTCGAAGAGTCGATATTGTCACGGTGCCTTTGGACGAGCATGGTAAGTTGGGCAGTATTTTTGGCCTTGTGATATTTCAATTTTTCAAAGGGTGAAGTATATTTTTTTTTAAAAACAAGGGCCTGGAATGTTAAAACCCACCCTTGGGGGTAAAAATTGGTTTTTTTTTGAGTTGTGGGGTGCCTTTTGATTTTACTCCCACAGCAACTCTGAAACTACCTAAAACTCAGTGTGTCAACTAAAAAAAACTAAAAGAAAAAAAAAAGAAAAAAAAAAAAAAAATAAAAACCAATTTTTTGAGCTCCAAGGGGTGTTATCATGCCAGCATCTAGTCTTACAAGGACAGAAGAACCTAAAGAAACGAGACAATTGAATGCGTCTGTGAGTCGAATTTATGTGTAAATTGGTGACAGAGTACCAAAAGTACATCGGGCGAAAGATTTTTTGGCGATCACTGAAAAAATTTTATTTAGGCTATACTTGATAAAAAACTTAGGACCAAGGAGGGAATTTTAGTGCTATACCATAATCGAAATCGATACATTATCTTACTTTTGGACAGCATGTTTATTTTATTTATTATTTTTTTGGGAAGATTTAGAAAGGTCTCTCTCTATCTCATCCCTATCCTCTGCAACAATAACAACTCGCGTTTTCTTATTCAATCAAAACAACCTCTGATCTTTGTTAGATATGTATGTCAGGAGTCAATTCTTTAGAGTAGTCTTGTTTTTTATGTGTTAAGATATTTTAATCTTTTGGATTTGGCCGCATAACGTAACATGGAAAAACACCTAGAACATAGAATCGAAATAAACATGATAAACTCTAGTATACCCATTAATTAATTTTTAATTTGTTTAAGTAAAGCTAATCATAAAATAGACCCCTTATTTTTTTGCAGGAGAAGCAAAACATCGAATTGGGTCGAAAAGAATCGATTTTTTGCGATTTCGTACATTATGAACCCTAATCTATCAGATGACATTGCATTGAAGTCTCAGAGACAACGTTTTTTTGTTCCAAAACTCCTATTCATAAAATCGATTTTGACTTTTTCGGCTCATTGGATAGTGTTTTTTTCACCTTTCGAACAAAAAAAAAGTTGGAAAAGGAAAATGTGGTTGTAGTGGTGTAAAATGACCCAAAAAGAAGAAAAAAAGATGCCCTTACCTTGATAATCGACATATCCATAAAAATGAAAGTGGTGTGCATAAGCTTTAAAGCTCATTTTCTCCGAATTTTGGTTTTTTCTGCCACGCAAAAGCACAAACTTCAAAATTCAATTGTGGGAAGAGATTTCAACCTTTCTCAGAGATTTTTTTTTTCATTCGAAAGATAAAAGATGACTCTATCCAATGAGCCAAAAAAATCGAAATCGATTTCGACATATGGTATGTTATCGCAAAACACAACACATTATTCATTAAGGCTCTGGCAAGGGTAAGATGGGTGAATCGCCCCACGACTGACGCCTTTTTTCAATCCCCCCCTCAAAAAAAATTGATTTAGTCCAATAAAAGATAATTTTTGTGATTCCAAAATGGTATCTCCACCCCCTCCCTCCTTCAGAAAGGCATGACCTTGAAAGTGTGATTTTTTACACTTTTCTTCGCGTTATCTCAAGTGTTTTTCACTCAATTCAAAGGAAAATTTGGAAGCAGTAGAGGAAAGACAATTAAAAAATTCGTAAATTTTTTCTGATTTTTTGACCTCAAAAATGACACTTTGAAACGGGTTTTTGAATTTTCAAAGCCCCACAAAAATGACATATGGGAATATTGAAAATAAAGAAAATCACACGTTACAGGCATTGAACAGAAATTTTGGGACAAAATAGTGACTTCAGTGACTTTTCATCAGGCAAAAAGTGACCAATTTTTCATTTTTTTCTAAAATAATACCCCAAAGAATTAATTATTTTGACCAATTTTTCAGCATTTTCTAGACTTTTTACGTAATAATATTTATATTTATAAAGCATGAGGGGAGGAGGAGGGGAGGGGAGTAATTTTTTTCGAGTGATGTGCTTACAACCCGAAATCGCGCAGACGAATTATTTGAAATGCATGGTGTTTAACGATTTTTTTAAAACAAATTGTGGCAGGTTGTTAATCAAATTATACGGATGAAAATCCGGATTTTTTCAGGCCAAAAATTTTAAAAAAATTTAAAAATTGATTGCTTCTCTACCCTCTTTTAAAAAATAATAAAAAACATGGTCCTAAAATTTATAAATTGCACGCAAGCCATTGCAATATTCAGCTTGCTACAGTAAATAAAAAATTAATAAAGTAAAATATCAATTATTTTGTTAAAATTTATTCATTTACCAATGTGTTGAGCCCGAGCGAAGCAAAGAAAATTTTTAGCGAAAAAAGACCTTCAAAAATTAAAAATTCAACACTTTTCCTTCATTGAGATTTTCCAAAATGTGACCAATAATTTCAAATTCTCTTCTATTACCTTTTTTTCGTTTCCAACATCGTCGTGGTCAATGACATCACGACATACTTTTCTCATCACAACTTATTAAAAAGTACGGTACCATTGGAGCTCCTCCTCCCCCTCCAATGAGCGACGACTTCTCGGACAAAAAAAAATTGTAGTGGTATCCTTTTTCATCATATCAAATTTTGTCCCTTTATCATCATTCGATGTTTATTTGCAATCTGCTACTGAACTCCCCCCTCTCTTTGCTTCGTTTAGGCTCCAGCCTCCTTGGATTTGTGCATCATTCATAAGTCATCTGATAGGAAATTTGATGTAGATTAAGTTTCGTAGACCTCATTTTTGCACTGGGATCGATATTTTAGCAGATATAGCCAAAAAATCAGATTTTTGGAGGAAACCCCCTTTCTTTAAACAACTATAGCTCCAGCCCCCTTGAATTTTTGAAAACCATTCAAAAGTCAAATGATGGGGAATTTGACGTAGAATAAGTTTCATAGACCCCATTTTTGCTCTAGAACTCGTATTTTGGCAGATATGGGTCAAATACCTGATGGGGGGGGGCAAATATCCACAATTTCGGGGGACGCCGGGTCCGTACGTGACCGGACACCTTAAATTCGTGTTTAGGGCATGAAAATGGACCAGTATATCAAAATTCAGCTTGGTCTCTCAATTTGCATTATAGAATGTTAATTTTACTAGACTACGAAAAAAGTGACCAATAGTGACCTTTCGGCAAAAAAAGTGACTTTTAGTGACCACACTTGAAAAAAATGGGAGAAGTCACTAAAAACTGACCTCTTTTTAATGCCTGACGTTATCTTAAATGCATTCTGAACTTCCCTGATTTTTTTCAGAATTTTTGCCATGATGGCCTTGTAAAAAAAACTCTTAAAAACGGTTTCTGATATGGATATGTCTTAGGCCCGGAGTAGGTTTATTTTTTTAATGTAACCTAACAAAAAGTGGCATTTTGTTAGCCTTGAAAAAACTTGGAAAAAAATTGGATGATCGCTGACTTAATGATATTCAGTGACAACAAAACAAAAAAAAATTGCATTTCCATAAACTTTCAACATAATTATTGCAATACCTAGGTAATTATTTTTAAGCAATTTTTAAAATTAGAAAAAAAGCATAAATATGTTAAATTTTTTTGTTCATTTTTTTCTTTACTTTAACGGTTTTTGATATTTTTTCAATTTTTTTCTCATTTTTAAAAATATCTTCATTTTTTTTAAAACATAGGGTATCTCTGTTTTTTAAATCATTTTTTTTCATTTTCCCCCCTCTTTTTTCTTTTTTCAGTATTTTTTAATAGTTTTACCGCTTTTTCAAATTTTTCAAATGCTTTCGATTTTCATGTTTTCATTTTTTTCTGTTTTCAAGAATTTTGATACTTTTAATTTTTTCATCATTTTAAAAAATATTTTACGTTTTTTCAATACGTACATGTCTAAATTTTTTAAAATCATTTTTTCATTTTTTTCTTTTTTTCAACATTTTTTAATACTTTTCCACTTTTTAAAAAAAGTTTTCAAATGTTTTCCCTATTTGCTGATCTCAATCTGAAAAAAAAGTCAAAAATGGAAAAAATTGGTGTCTCGTAATTTTTCAGAAAAAAAATCTGAAAACTTTTTTTTTCAACCACAACAGTACTATACCTACTAAGATTCTCACATAAAAGTTCTCTTTTTTCCAATGGACGGCGATAGTTTTACTCTTCCCCCCACCTCATTACACGAAAAATTACATTTCTCATTAAAAATGTTGTGATCTTGTTGGATTTTTTTTTGGGGGGGGGGGGAATTTCTTCAATTCAAAATCAATATTGGAGATAGTGTTTTTGTAAAAAAAATTGACATAAATTTTCAACCCTACCGAAAAGTAGCGATTCTCGACTTCTATAAAAAATATTATGAATTTGAAATCTACGTACAGACTACTGAACAAGCTAAGATTTCAAAAGTTCGATATCGATTTCAGAATATCGAAAAAATATCTCATATTGTCAAATTTTTTACGTCGACTAGAATCATTCACAACTCGAATTCGAAAGCTTAAGACCGTAGAAATACATAGTTCTCACTTTTCAATAAAAATGTTTTAAAACACTCTAAAATCTTCTCTCTGCACCCCCACCACAGAAATCAAACCACTCATATACACAAGAACCATCGACCAAATGGCCGAAGCACTGAACAGCTTCACCTGCTCTTCCAATCTCCACGAAGACCCTCCAACCACTTACGACACCCCGGACTCCGTCATCCTCTCACTTATACCTCAACTACACCCCAGAGATGGCATCATATTATTCGGATCACTCATCAAATTCACCAAACCATCACTCAGCGGATCGATACAACGAAAACTCAAACCAAAAGGCAACCAGGTAAAGTATTCCTAAAAATAATTCTCATTTAAATCGCATTATCGCGACGATAACAATTCTCTCTTCGTTATTTTTATATTCTTTATGAATAATTTTTTCAATATTTTTTATTATTTTTATCTGCGTATTACACAGATACATTTATTACACCGAGAAAACACGCATATTTCCGACGAATTCCAAGATTTAATCAGACTCACGTGGGGACAGGTTATCACCTACGGTTACAACGACCGCATGTCATTGTCTCAGCTAGACGACGAGCGTAATATTTACAGCAACGAAACTCATCTTCATATGCTTTCAAATTATGCGCAGCCAAATTATAAAGTACGTAAAGATCACAATGAGTAAACGTATACTTTGATATCGAACCATTTTCTATTGTTATCATTATCAGGTAGAGGTATAGTGAGTCATTTCGAACATGAAAGTTCAAAATTCACGTATAAATTGAAAAATTACATAATTTTACTTGTGCAGCGTGTCCGACTGAATAAGCTCCCAAAAAAATGACCTTTGTGATCTGATTTCACCGAAAAAAGTGACAAGAAATCCTCATTTTCGAGTGTAATTTTTTCACGAAGATTTTCTCAGAGGCAAAACGTTAATACTGAGAATAATTAGAAAAATTGAGTTATTTTCTATAAATTGAACGATTTTCCAAAAATTGAAGAATCTCCAATAAATTGGGCAATTTTTTTCAAAAATCAGAGTCTTCCAACACTAGAAAAATTTTCTAAAAATACCAAAATTCACAAGAAATTGCTCGATACTTCCTATAAAATTAGACAGTTTTCGAAAAATTGAAGAATCAATCTTTTTTTTTAAATTATATGTACAATTTTTCAAACATTGGACGATACTTTCCAAGGCACAGAAAGAAATATCTTCATAACCGGGCCCATTCCCAGAAACTGAATAATAATTCAAAAATGAAGAAATTTTCCAAAAAACCAAATAACCTACCAACCAAAAACTAGAGATTTTCAAAAAAAATGAAATAGACAATTTTCAAAAAACTGAATATTTTACTAATATAGCCGGACAATTATCCAAAAACTGGACAATTCTGTAGAAAAAGAACAATATTTTCCAAAAATTCATTCCTCTTTTAAAAACCAAACAAGTTTCAACGTTTTCCAAAAACTACCAAAACTGGACAGATTTCCAAAAAATGTTCAATCTTTAAAAAATTGGACATATTTTCCAAAAGATGGCCTAGAATTATTCAAGGATCCGGAGGGACCAGACTGTCTCCCTCCGGGCCCCTGGAATTATTCAAAAAATGGTCGATTACTTAAAAACAGGACAATTTTTCAAAAATGAAAAATTTTCTAAAAAATGAATGAAGTTTTAAAAGAGAAGTTCATTTTCCAAAAATCTACCACTTTCCAAAACCGGATAGTTTTCTAAAAAAAAAAAAATGGACAATTTCTTAAAAACTGGACGATTTTTCAAAAATGGTCAATTTCCTAACAAAATGAGAAAATAAGTCAATTGTCAAAAAACTGGATAATTTTCTAGAAAAAGTGAACGAGCAATTTTTCAAAAAATGAATGAATTTCCAAAAAAGTGGTTCATTTTCCAAAAATGCATCATTTTCTAACAAAATGAGCAATTTTCTAAAAAATGAATGAAGTTCTAAAAGAGTGGTTCATTTTCCAAAAATCTACCACTTTCCAAAAACTGGACAATTTTCTAAAAGAAAATAGACAATTTCTTAAAAACTGGACAATTTTTCAAAACTGGACAATTTTTCAAAAATGGACAATTTTCTAACAAAATGAGAAAATAAGTCAATTGTCAAAAAACTGGATAATTTTCCAGAAAAATTAAACTAGCAATTTTTCAAAAAATGAATGAATATTCAAAAAAGTGGTTCACTTTTCAAAAATGTACAATTTTCTAACAAAATGAGCAATTTTCTAAAAAATGAATGAAGTTCTAAAAGAGTGGTTCATTTTCCAAAAATCTACCACTTTCCAAAAACTGGACAATTTTCTAAAAGAAAATAGACAATTTCTTAAAAACTGGACAATTTTTCAAAACAGGACAATTTTTCAAAAATGGACAATTTTATAACAAAATGAGAAATTTAAAAAAAAATGAAAAGTCAATTGTCAAAAAACTGGATAATTTTCTAGAAAAAGTAAACGAGCAATTTTTCAAAAAATGAATGAATTTCCAAAAGAGTGGTTCATTTTCCAAAAATCGACCACTTTCCAAAAACCGGGTAGTTTTCTAAAAAAAAAATGGGCAATTTCTTAAAAACTAGACAATTTTCTAACCAAATGAGCAATTTTTTAAGAAATGAAAAGTCAATTGTCAAAAAACTGGATAATTTTCCAGAAAAATTAAACGAGCAGTTTTTCGAAAAATGAATAAATTTTCAAAAAAGTGGTTCATTTTTCAAAAATCGACCATTTTTCAAAAATCAACCATTTTCCAAAAACCGGATAATTTTCTAAAAAAATGGACAATTTCTTTAAAACTAAATGGATAATTTTCCAACAAAATGAGCGATTTTCCAAAAAACGATGTCAATTGTCAGAAAACTGGATAATTTTCTAAAAAAATTAAACGAGAAATGTCCCAAAAAATTGATTAATTTCTTTCCAAAAATCAAATATTTTTCTAAAAAATGAAATTTTTTTTTAAAACAGGGCAATTTTTCAAAAAATGGATGGTTGTTAAAAAACTGGATAATTTTCCAGAAAAATTAAACGGGCATTTTCAAAAAAATGGACATATTTCCAAAACCTAGACAAGCTTTCAAAACCTGAATAATTTGCCAAAAACTGGAAAAAATTATCCAGAAACTCAAAAATTTTCAAAATACTGGAGAATTTTGCAATTTTCAAAAAAAATTCAATGTGCAAATGGTCAATTTTCCAAGAATTGGTCAATTTTGACTAATTTTTCAAAAACCGGAATATTTCCCAAAAACTGAATTACTTACTAAAAACTGTACAAATATCCAAAAACTGATTAATGTTTCAAAATTGGAGGCAATTTTTTCAAACATGGACGAGAACAATTTCCATTCAAAATTTGAACAATTTTCCAAAAATTGGACGACACTTTAATAATTTTTCAAAAAATTGAAACAAGGTATTTCCAAACAAAAAATCCACAAAAAATTTAAATTTTGAAAAAAAAAATCAAAAAGTTGAACAATAATGTTCTTCCAATATTTTGGCGCCACTTAAAACAATTAGCACATAAATTTCCACGAGAATATTTCAACAGAGCAATTAAATATCAAAAAATATCAAGCTGATTTGTTAAATTAAAGTTGTATTCCATTGACGTTTTTAAAGTAAGAAGGTCTGTTTTCCCAATATTTCTATCATTGTTTATTTTTTTTTTTTGTAATTTAGGTACCTACTTCTTTTTCTTTGGCCACAGCGAAAAAAAAAGCAACTTGAGCGACTTTTTGGCGAAAATAGCGACTAAAATTGGCCAAAGGTAAAAAAGTAAACCGAGTCACTATAAAAATTGAAATAAAATTTTACTCCGAAAAATTTAATTTTTCTCTCCCACAACGGTGAATTTTTAAACCATAAACTCGAAAATATCATATTCTAGAAAATCAAGCACATTCGATCATTCGCCAATAAAGATATTTTCAAGCCAAAATATCGACGATTTTGACACCACCGACTATAATCAAAATACAACTCATTCGATCGATTAATTTCCTTTACAATTTCTTTCGCCAATTTCCAACCTCCTACGTCCCTCCCTTCGAGAAAAAAATCCCTAAAAACACAATTCATCAATTTTTTTCACTTTTAGGTCTCGGTGACCAAACACCAACTCCAACAAGACACCAGAACAGATCTCACGCTGCCTTCGGGCACATTCCGCGTATTCATCAACATCCACGGAACCATACGCAAAGCTCTACTTCTAAGTTCGACAGGTAAAATCTACGTACCTCAATACAGGAAATTTCTTCCAAAATGAAAAAAAAAATTAATCAATCGATAGTCGCACAATAACGTCTCGACTCGAAAAATCACCGCAACACTGGGTTAATTTAAGACTGCTTTCGTAAATCCGCAGCACGAAAAAACACTACCTAACTACTTAGAATCTCGATGATAACAACAATTGCGGGCGTACGCGAATTCGTTGATAACAAACAAAGGTGAACAAGTGACGCGAGAGAAAACACCACCACCGCCGAAACGTCTCTCTCTCTTATCAGATGCTATTTATCGCGTATTTATCCTACAATAATAATAATAATAATGCGAATTTATATTCGATCGCAAAAAATACGCCGTCAATGTACCTACGACGACGAGAAACGAGAAACAATAGTAATTTTTCACATAGGTACCCGCGTACAAAGAAATAATCGAAAGATGCGAGAAGCAGGGTGAGAAAAAAAATCAGGTGACGTTTTTTTTTCTCGTATTGATATCGATATTGATACACAATACGTGATAATATCAAATATTGGTATTTCTATCTCTCTCTTTCTCTTTTTCATTCCGAGAGCGCAAATGTTTAACGAGTAAACACATACCGCGGTTTTCAATATTGGTCCAAAAACACATTGGCTCGTAATCAAAAACGTTACGATTTTTCGACGCCTTATGTCTCTTTCTCTACGATGCGATGTCGTCGAAAGAAAATACGACTTGGGAATGGATACGCATGACAAAGTTGAAGAAATTGCGAGATTGAGGCGGTGATTAATTGAACTGTGCATGTGTAACTTAGATACGAACATTTGTACACGTAAAATGTTATACTTAGGCATTTAACTGACCATCTGCTATTAATAAATAATGTAAGGGTATTTAAAGAATGATTAACGTATTTTTGACACATCATATTCAAATACTGTCGTGATGTAATTTAAAATATCGATTTTTATTTCGCTTCGGAGGGCTCACGTACATTCGAAAATATTAAAATCAAGTTCATACAAAAAAAGGTCAATTTTTCGGTACTGAATTCCTATTCGAGTGCTTAAAAGAGAGCAGGGCGGAAGGAGAAGAGGTGAATTTTCAAAATTCAAAAAAGGAAAATAAACCTGGACTTGACGAATTAAGTTCCAAATTAATTACATTGTAACAAAAAATTTCAATAAAATAATTCAATTTTTTAAATGAACAAAAAATATTGACCTTCTGTTCAGACATGCTGAATGAAATAATGCTGTTGGCAGGACTGTCACAAATTTATTTGTAGAAAAATTTCAGAAGAAATTAATTTTAGGGTCCAAAAAAACGAGGTTCAATTTTAAGACGACAGAGAGAGTGATTTGAATTTTTTTGATAGAAATCAAGATTTGAGGAAACTTTAAAATCGTCATTTGAAAATTTTCAATCCTATTGCGAAGGACAAGTCGACAAGTGGTATCCAATTTCAAGATCATTGGACTAGGAAAATGTAAAAAGAATAACTCAACTCGCACATTTTTTAAGAGGGGGGGGGGAGGAGGAGGTGATCACGGTAGGATACCATGCAAGAAGCATTATTACCCAAAAATGGTGAAAAACTGTTTTTTTTTTTTTTTTTTCTAAATGTAAGATCACTTTGAAGGCTCCTTTCCCCTCTTCTCAATAGCTAGGGGATTCAGATGTGATTTGTTCTGAAGGGTTCCCTCTTCCCTCACTCAAAATCAATTTTTTAACAATTTTTTTTCAAAATTTGAAAAGTTTTTTCAAATAGAAGAGACATGGTAGATTTGAAGAATTGATATGGAGATGGAGGGATACCAAAAATCGTTTCAACATGTTCATTTTGTACGAAAGATGAAAATTTCCAAATCCAAACGAAGCAAGGGGGAAATTTTGTCTAGAAAAAACGTTCGAGAAATGCAAAAATTTATTATTTATCCAATTTTTGAGCTACTAACAGTCTAAATCAGAATCAACAAAAATCCGATGAAATTATTCTGCCTTTTTATGAGAGAAGCAAACTTTTGCTAGAAATCAGTGTAATTTTTTTCATGAGTTTTTTTTCACTAATTTTTTCTATAGTCAGAAATCACCATTTTAAAGTAAAAAATCACTGTTTTTTTTCTGATCCAAAATCACTGACTTTTTCTCATTGAAAATACCCGCGATTTTTTGATCGAAAACGAAAATCACAGATTTTTACTGATCAAAACTCGCGGATTTTTCTGATTAAAAATTTTTGGGCAAAAAATCATTGACTTTCTTTAATAAAAAATCACTGACGTTTTTGATAAAAAAGAATCATTAATTTTTTTCTAATTGAAAAAATCACCGATTTTTCTTGTCATAGTTAAAATCACCAAGTTTTCTGATCAAAAATCACAGATTTTTTCTGATTCAAAATCACTGATTTTTTTGGTCAAAAATTACTGATTGCAGAAAAAGAATCAAAATCAATAAATTTTTGATCCAAAATCACTGATTTTCACTGATTTTTTGATCAAAATTCACAGATTTTTCTGATTTAAAATCACTGACTTAACTTGATTTAAATAACAGGTTTTTTGCTGATCCATTCACCGATTTTTTTGGTGAAAAATTACTGATTGTAGTAAAGAAAATCAAAATCGTTGATTTTTTTCTAGTCAGAAATCACTATTTCAAAGTCAAAACTCACTAATATTTCTCTGCTTGAAAACCACTGACTTATTACTAATTGTGAGATAAAAAGTATAAATCTTCTGCTCCTTTAAAAATCCGTTTTTGTTATGTACCTCTTTCTAACCCCCCCTGTTCTTGGATTTTACTTCAAAAATTAAATTCAAAAAAACACTGAATGAAAAAAAATGATAAATAAAATAAACATGGTTCAGAATCCAAGCAAAAATTTTACAACACTGTTTGCAATTTAAAATCAGAAAATACAAAAAATAGAGGTTACAATCAATTTTTGTTAAATTCTGAAGCCAATTCAACAATATTTTTCGTCAACAAAGACTACCTGAAAATCAAGACTAAAAATTGTGTTTCCGCTCAAGTCCAAATTATTTTAAAATCCCTAATTTAATTTTTTTCTTCTTTAATTTTGAAAAAAAGTTTGAAAAACACTCTGAAATTTACATAAAATATCCCCAACAATCTAAAAAAAAAAGTTAAAATAAAAAAAAATCATTAAAAACATCGTAAAAGATCATGAAATTTTGGTAAAATGCGTGAAAAATTGTTAAAAACACTTAGAATATTACAAAACTGATTAAAAATAAAAAAAACAAACGATAAAAATTCCCAGAAAATTAGTTCAAAAAAAAGTAAAAATGAGAAAAATTGTAATAATAGAAAGAAAAAAGTTTAAGTTGGAAAAACATTGTAAAAAATATCAAAACTTTACAAAAATTGAATGCAGATTGAAAATCAGGGAAAAAATTGTGAAATTTTTACTTCTCAATCAATTTTTGTCAACTTTTGAACAATATTGAAGCCAATTCAACGGCGTTTCTTATAATTTTATCAATTTCTTCCACGCTTTACGAAATTTTAATATTTTCACAATAATTTAGATAATTTCAACTCTCATTTGAATCAAGTTCATGATTTCTTGACAAATTTCAACTTCTAAATCAATTTCACTAATTTTTACAAAAATTTCACCACAGTTTAGCAATTTTGATAAACTGTTCAAAGGTGTGAGCCTCAGCTGAATTTGAAACATTAAACGTGACTTTTTCTCAATTTGCAAGATCGAGCTTCAAATCGAAAAATCCCACACAAGCTCTTTTTCTGGAAAATATAAGATCCTTTTGAAAAATATTCGCTGTTTTGCTGAGATCTGCAAATTTATTAGTTGCTACGAAGCAAGAGCGATTTTTTAAGGCATTTAAAAGCTGAATCAAATTTCACGAAATTCTAACGACTTCTACATTTCACAATTTCAAGGAATTTATAAATTTTTTAAAAGCTATTTCAAACAATTTTGACAAAATTTTAACATTTTTTAATGGTATTTTCAGATAATTATTTTTGGTAATTCATCATTCTGACAAGGTTCAACTAAGTATTTTAGCGACATAAATTGTATCACTCATATTTTTGATTTATAATTTACGAATTTATCAACCCATTTGAAAAACATTGTTCAAGTTATGATATTTTCTATTTTTTTTAAACAAAAAATTTTCCAAATTGAAAAAAAGTTTGGAAAAAATTCAAAAATAGTTTCCTTTCCCGATTAATTAAAATTTTGTTCTATTGTCCACCACTTTCTGCCACCATGAAAAAAAAATCTACATTAAAATAAAATTTTCATTTCTACGAATTGATTTTTCTCGCAATAGAATAAATATTTCTATCAATTCGGAATAAAAAAAACTCGATTTCTTTTCCTCGTTGAACCGAAACCTTGAACTTAGACAGAATTATCTACGTATAAAGCTCGTATCATTTAAGGTCTTTTTTCTCTCATAATTTATCGCGTTGCATCGTATAATAAATTTCACGTCCGAATGAAATTTTCTGAAAACTCGTTGCTTACTCAGAATCGGAATTTTTTACACCTTACGAATCGAAATTACCTACATGAACAGGTACAAATTGTACATCCAAAGTTTGAAACTTTTTCCCCCAACTTGATCTTGAAACAAAACAAATGACTCATAAGCAACAACCTATCGACGCAATGTTTACCACAATTCGGTCATATTTTTTCATTATCACGTATTGTTACGAATTAATAATCTCGAATAATTCTTTCTTTATCTGTCAGGCATCTCTATCAATCTATTGCCAATCGATAACGCATCTCGATTGTTATGGAATCGGACGATAAATTTCGACATGATTGTACTGAAAAGTCCAACTAGTTGGACTCTTTCGTGTAACGGCGATCGATACAACGTCACTGTGATGAAACTGCGCAACTTGGAGGATCACTTGTTGACAGGTACATACGTCAACTTAAATTTACGTAGGTATAATTCTTCGGTTTTCATTTTTTCGTCGGTCGTTTGACAAAAAACAAGCAAGAAAAACTTGAAAATCGCATATTGCGTTTGTACATCTGTAGACGATACACATTAACGCTAATGGAGGTGTATTGGCTGGTACACGGTAATCACGCGCATCGATGACGTAAACGTTATCACTTCCTTGAAGATTTGCGTACGCGAATTATTTCGACGCGACTTTCTTCAATCATCAATAACGTTTCGCAACGCAAACATTTTTATCTATCGTTTAGGTTTTTTTTTCTTCTTTTCAATCATTCGCCAGCCTCTATCTTGTTTACGTGAAAATAATACGATAATTAATCGACGTCGTCGTGTTAGCGCCGATAAAAAAGATTCACGTACGAAAATTCCAGTCGCATGTATCATCTTTTCTTCTCTCATGCGTCAAAAAACCTTCGATGGGTTTTCAAAAATTCGCATTTAAAATCCCGCCTTGTATCTTGCAGAAAAACCCTTCGCTATGGACCAGTCTCGAATTCCAGTCGCTTTGAAACAACGCAGCATCGAACCGGAGCAAGGGATGGCGAAACGATTCGATTTTCTGAAACCGCAATTCTACATAGAAAGTCGGTATTTCTAAATTGTTTATGTTCGTCTCGAGAGAAAAACAATTCGCGAGAAAAAATTCGAATATTTTTAATCTCGAGGCGCGCGTAAATCGATAAGACTCGTACGTCAACGTGATTTAACGGAATTCGTCGATATCGCATTTCTCTCTAGGTCAATTCGATATGAATAACGCTTGGTACCTCAACACCAATGATTTTCCGACCACAATCGATGTCGATTTGCAATCGAATTTTTACGTATTGCCCGGGGAAATGGCCAGGATTCTGTTACAGGTCAGGAACAATAAACCGATCAGATCGAGATATTTTTTCGATTGCGTTTATCCTCAGCAGCCTTGCGAAGCTAGACCCAGGACGTAAGTAGATCATCGAATTAACACGTAGCAGAAGCGAATCACAAACTAGACAAATTTTACAGCATTGTCTTGATCCCTGGACAAACTGTACCGGTCGAGTTGATGGTTCGAGCTGAAGGAAACGACGATAGCTCCAATATAATTACGTTCATTTGCAAAGACGTAGATATTGTGCACAGAAAGATCTATCTGTTCATTGGAAGACAGGTAAGAATAGATAAATTCGACGTGGACGACTTCTTGATCCTACGTTGGCTGAAAAATGCATAATTTTGTACAGAGATCCGACACAACTCGACCGGATATCGGTTTCGAGTACAATGGTAACTGCGACGACGCCAATACGGGCAATACATGTCATCGGAAACGATGGAGTGCCGAATTGTACGCCAGAGATACCGGTTCAGGTACCACAGAATTTTTCGTCAATCGAATCTTCACTCGGATTCAAATTAATACTCTATCAATATTCCAGGTTTACTCAGCTTCTGGTCCGAACCTCCTGGTTTGTATTACACCGCAGAATTCATCGTAGGAACACGAGATCCCGTCACCGGACGATACTCGGCGAGCTGCTGCGAAACCAAAGTCGACATACAGGCTATGGATTTGAAAGGAAACGTTAATAAAATCACATTGGACGTCGAACATCGTAATAATTATTAATTCTCGCATTATTCTAATCTTACTGCACAGTTCAACAAATACCACCGATAACCTTATCTGTCGTTTTTATAGAATACCTCAACTGGGTGGAAATCACCGCGATTGTCTTAGGAGCTATATTACTCATCCTGATAATAGCGTTGCTTATCTTCTTAATCGTACGATGGCGTCGAAAACGTAGAGAATTGTCGTTTTTGGATCACTGATCTCAATATGTATCGACCTGCCTCAACTACACAAACAGGTCTCCGAATCATCTTCGTACAAGTCTGCACATGTTATTGACTACAATATTCCTACTCAGTATTAAATTCGTACCTAGGACAACTTTTATAACATTAATTACGACATATAAATACATATTTTGTAACGAAAATCCAACCATATTTTAAAATTTTACTCGCTGTCGAGAAAGGTGTAAGTTTATCGGAGTATTTAGTGATTACCACGTAACTAGCATACCTGCAATTGACGCAGCTGACGTTTGTTCTTGTGACACTGGAACCACCAAAGGATTTGCGAAGGGGAATCCGTAATTTGCATTTTGGAGTAAAGGATTTTTCACGATTTTCGGAGGAGCCTTGTTATTGTCCATTGTTTCAGCACCGTCAATTAGGTCGCTTAGTAACTTGAGATCGAACGACAAACACAACAGATTAGTTCAAAATTACGACAGTTCCGAATAAAAATCGCATTTTCACTTCGAACTTACTAAAATTTCAACTTTTCTCTTACGAAATCGAACTTTCCAAGTTGAAACGTAAACAAATCTTTGTTTTTGGGTTTTTCAGTTAGAATTTTCAAAAAACACAACGCGTGTTGTACTTTCGCAACATAAACAAACTACAAAACTTAAGCATGAGCTGTTTCGTTCTTTGCTCCGATTCACGTACATTTCTTGCTGAAATCACTTTGAACGAATCAGTCACCATTTTGACTTAACGTTTGTTGTCATTGTAGCACAACGCTTGTTTACAACAACCCTTTCTTCACCGGAAACTTGACTTCGTCGTAATCTACTTCAAACGTTATTTTTAATTTTTTTTTCGTACGAATATTGAATTCCAAAGGACATTCTTCGTATATTCAATGATTTCACTCGAACCATGAACTAACCGCGTCCTCTCGACCGCTAAATCTCCGACGTTAGACTCGCTTCGCGAAAATGCTCAGCGATCCTCTGGACGACGATTCGTTTACTTCGGATTACTACGAAACCGATGCCAAGCAGATACCTTATAAAAGTGTAATCAACGGCGAAACCGAAGATGGGCTGATTTTCCAACAGCTGGACATGTTCTCCCAAGGATTCCACATCATGGAGGAATTCCGTAAAGAGGAGAAACTCTGCGATGTTATTCTAAAAGTAAGGTGCTCTAGTTTCATATTTCTGTGCTAAAAACATATCAGTAAAATATTACAAATTGTTGAAGGCTGATAATCAATCGTTCAACGGGCATCGTATCGTGTTAGCTGCGACTATACCTTACTTCAAAGCTATGTTTTCTCACAATATGGTTGAAAGTAAACAGAAAGAAATTGCAATTCAAGGCATCGATGCAATGTAAGTGCTATATCAATAAACAATCGATTGATTTCCGATTAGAGTCTGTTGCCTCTTTACTGACTAATATTTTCTCGCTGTTTTAGTGCGTTAGAAGCTCTAGTCAAATTCTCGTACACTGGTCGAGTACTAATCAATATAAATAACGTTCAATCGCTAATGTTCGGAGCATCCTTTCTACAACTTCATAGAGTTAAAAACGCTTGCGGAGATTTTCTCCAAAAAAGGTATCATCTTTGCAACGAAATATTCTCGAAACGAAGATCTAACTTCGAGTAATCTTTATTCTAGATTCAATCCGAACAACGTCCTTGGGATCAGATCATTCGCTGATACTTTAGGATGCACTCAACTGGCCGAAGCTGCAGATAAATACATCCAACGGTATTTCAACGAAGTTTCTCTTTCCGACGAATTTCAATCGATTAACGGCGGCGAATTACTCGATATCATTAAAAAAGACGACCTTCACGTGATTTCCGAAGAAGAAGTATGATGCAGCCTCGAATAATCAGAAGTGATAACGTTCAAATTCATCATTATAATATTTTGTCAGGTTTTCGAAGCGGTGATGAGATGGGTGAAAAAAGACCAAGACCTTAGGAAATCGTTACTTCCTCAATTACTAGCTTTTGTTCGATTACCGTTGCTGAAATTGCATTACTTGGTCGATAAAGTATCCGTAGATCAATTAATTAAATCATCGCACGAATGCAGGTAATAAAAAAATATTTACGAGTAGTAAAACGTTTCGACACAATTCGAGTTATTAATTTTCAATCCCTAATCGATGGCAATATTACAGAGATTTATTAGATGAAGCTCGAGATTACCATTTGATGCCGGAGAGACGACCTCTCATACAGCATTTCAAACTCCAGCAACGATTCTGCAATCACCTAGTTGGGCATATTTTCGCTGTAGGAGGATTGACAAAATCTGGTTAGTAAACTCACCTCATTCCGAATATTTTCTCGAGCCCATATAACAACATTGAATTTCCAGGCGACTCTCTGAGCACAGTTGAAGTCTACGATCCTGTATCGGGCAAATGGAAAATGGCCGAAGCGATGAGTATGCTCAGGAGTCGAGTCGGAGTAGCAGTCATGCAGAATAAACTCTTCGCCGTAGGAGGCTACAACGGCTCAGAACGATTATCCACCTCTGAAGTTTTCGATCCGGTGAAACGAGTGTGGAGTCGAGTATCTCCTATGCATTTTAACCGGAGCGCCGTCGGTGCTGCTGCTTTGAATGGAAGATTGTACGTTTGCGGCGGATACGACGGTATCACTTCGTTGAATACGGTCGAGTGCTATATACCTGGAAGAGACGAATGGAATGTTATCACTAGTATGCAGAAACATCGCAGCGCCGGTGGCGTTGCTGCTTTCAACGATCACGTTTACGCCCTCGGCGGACACGATGGATTATCTATTTTCGATTCGGTACGATTTTCGAATACTTCGAAAAGCTCAAATATCTAAATAATAACTTCCTTTATTTTAAAAGGTCGAAAGATACGATCCCAACATCGGTATCTGGACTTCGGTCACTCCAATGCTAACGAAACGATGCAGATTAGGAGTAGCTGTCCTGAATGGAAAACTTTACGTCTGCGGAGGCTACGACGGTGCTAAATTTTTAAAAAGTGTCGAAGTCTACGACCCAAAAACCGATAAGTAAGCTTTCCCGTTTAATTTTCAACTCGCCTCGACCTAATTTATCATTTCAAAATGCTTTTTTAGATGGCAATACATCGCGTCGATGAACGGAATGCGCAGCCGAGTGGCTCTGGTCGCAAATATGGGTAAACTATGGGCCATCGGAGGCTACGACGGTGTTTCTAATTTACCAACGGTCGAAGTATACGACCCGCAGATCGACGCTTGGTCATTCGTCGCTCCAATGTGTGCTCACGAAGGAGGCGTAGGTGCCGGCGTCATACCTCTGTATAAACCAGACTACTGAACCAGGAGTTCACTCTGAACCCTTCTATTTTGCATTTTCCCTCCTTCTACATATTTATTTGATCTCATTGTTCGTTTTATTATTATTTTTCAACCATTCGACGTATACCAATTTTTTTTATCGTTTTTAAAATATCTACGTATTTTATCGTTTTTTTACCATTTATTTTTAATTTATCACTCAAGTTGGGCTTCTTTTGTTATTTTATTGATATTTTTAAAAACCACGTAGTGTTTGCACTATTTCGCAGTCTGAGACGACGATCACAATATTAAATTGATCAAAATGTACCGATATTAGACGAGCTTATGGCATGACACGTTACTAAATTCATGTAAAAAGAAATTCTATTTACGCCAAAGTACTATAATTATAAGTATCGTGTTTTCAAAATAAATATTTGTCAAAAGGTACATTTTCTGGTTGATAATGTTAATTTATTACCTTCGTACGTAAAATAAAAATATTTTGCTTCGTTTGTGTCGCTTATTTTCATTTTTATTTTTTTTCAACTATATTTCTGAAATCGAGGAAATTACTGGCTTGAAATGTGTAAAATTGAATTATTTGAAGAAAAAAGAATGGAATTTGAAGATTACTAATTTTTACGTGATTTCGAGAAAAAAAATTGAATATTTAAAGCGAAATAGGATCACGGGTTAATTTTCAATTTACAGCCGTAGAGATCATGGGTCCATTTCGATCAAATCGCCAGGCAGTGTTGAAAATCATTTGTGGTCATGAAAAGTAGCGAGGTGGAAAATAATCTCGGATTCAGTTTCAGTGATTTTGTCTTACTCAAATTAATCAAAGAAAATCCCCCCCCCCCTTGCAAAAATAAGATTATTCACTAAAAATCGTCTAAACCTCATCAAAGAAGTTATGTATTTTTTGAAAAATCTGTATCAAAAATCGTACTCGAAGTGTCCATTTCCAAGTCAGTAAAAAATCTTCATTTTTTCATTTTTTTTCTCAAAATGGCGTAAAACATGCCACAAAAAATGATCTAAAATATTTTAAAATACCTACCCAAAAAATAATGACCTAGCGCAAAAATCATCAAAAAAATAGTCGACGAATGACATTGAAATCGTTCAAAATATTTCTAAATTTCCACATAACATCCAAAATTGGGGAAAATTGTTAAATATGCCCAAAAATGAGATTTAAAAATGTGAAAATAAAAATATCTCAAAATTAATTTAAAATAGTGCCGAAAATAATTTGAACAATTTAAAAGCCTGTACTAACTTCAGAGCAATCGATTGCAAAACCAACACAACGAAAAAAATTGGAATTTCAATCCATTTTAGAACTTTTTAATGCAAATTCAACAATATTTAATTGATTTAATTTTTGAAAATTCGAACGACCTAATAATTTTGTACACCATTTTTAACCATTTTTGTAACACTTCCAACAATTTTTCCGATATTTGAACAATTTTATCCATGTAAACAATTTTTTACAAAATTTTAATAATTTTTATGAACTTTTAAATCCTTGGACAATTTCAAAATTCTTTCAATGAATTTTTACTTTGAAAAATTCTCGTAACAATTTAACAACTTTTATGGTATTTTTGAATTTTTTGATCGATATTTGTCAACAATTTTATCAAATTTGATGTCATTTAATCGATTTTTACTACATTTATGAATTTTTTCATGACATTATTGAACAAATTTATCAATTTTATAGCAATAGCGTAGCCAGGAATTTCTCATGGGAGGAGGGGAGGGGGTCAGAACTCTCATAATTCTTTGTGAGATTTCGAGTTTAGCCCCCCTCCCTTCCCACAAAATTTTCTTTTCACTATAAAAATAGTAAATTCAAAATTTGAATTATTCTCAAGAATATTTAGGAAAAAAACAGGATGAAAATGGAGTTTTGAAACAAATAACTTCCATGCCAATAATTTTAACCTCAAAAACCAAAAATAATAACAAATAGCTTTTTTGGGGGAGGGTACAAAGTGGAAATTGAGACTTGGAAATGCCAGAGAATGAAAGTAGTAAAAGGGAGCCTTTTTTCACACAGTCACCACAAATCATTTATGCAGGGTGTTTCATGAATCGATTGCCAAACATATTTTTTTGGATATAACCGGGTACCACTAAAAAAAACCTTGAGATGAACATGTTGCCTATTTTAAAATTTGAAGGAGCAAATGATGCTTCTAAAAAAATCACGTCAAATTTTTTTTCAACCATAGGAGTGGATAGTACTTTGAAAACTAAACAAATTTTCACTTCATGACTTTTTGCCTATCTTTGAAATTGAAGGGGCTACAAAAAAAATTATTCAAAAAAAATTATTCAAAAAAAATTATTCAAAAAAAATTCTAAAAAAATGAACTGATGAAGGAAAAGGATAGTACGTTAAAAACTGAAGAAATTTTGTTCTGTACACTTTTTGCCTAACATCAAAAATAAAGGGGCTAAGGTTCATTAAAAATTGAGAAAATTTGAAATTTTTTTGAAACCCATCTATTTTAAGTGACCTGTAACCCCCTTCATTTTCGGTGTTAGGTAAAAAGTCTTCAGCACAAACTTTCTTCAGCTTTCAACGTACTATCCATTCCCTTGATCAGTTCATTTTTTGAGAATTTTTTTTGAATAATTTTTTTGTAGTCCCTTCAATTTTAAAGATAGGCAAAAAGTCATAAAGTGAAAATTTGTAGTTTTCAAAGTACTATTTTATTCCCATGGTTGAAAAAAATTTATGACGTGATTTTTTTAGAAGCAGCATTTGCTCCTTCAATTTTCAAAATAGGCAACATGTTCATCTTGAGTGTTTTTTTTTTCAGTGGGGCCCAGTTATATCCAAAAAAAAATGTTTGCCAGATGATTCATGGAACACCCTGTATGATTGTGATTTTGTTAACGTCCGAGCCTGCAGCGACGGCGAAGCTTAGAAAAAAATAAGATTTTCAAGGCCCAAGAAAGGCATTTTTTTCACGTAACAATAATTTAAAAAAAATATTTATCTCATGGTGGGGGAGGGGGAGATCTGGACCTCACAATCCCCTATCTATGCCATAGTTTAATAAGCTTTGAACAAATTCAATAATATTTTCACAATTTATACGAAAAAATAAAAGAGTTTCTTAAAATTCGAAAATTCTTTAACAAGTTTTGTAATATTTAAAAATAGTGCTTACTTTTAAAAAATCGTAATTTTTGCACTTTCTAATCACAATTACCCCCCCCCCCCCAATAAGTAAAAATTATACCATGTAACTTTTGAAATGGGCTTCTATGAGGTGTAGCCCTTTTCCAGAATGGTAAAATTTCACTTTTACTGGGAAGAATTAGGTATGAATCGAAAATTTTTCAAAAATGATAATAGGTATTTTTTTTAAATTAGAAATTTTAGTTGAAAGACATCATAAAAAATTATACTTCAGTCAACATTTTTCGATTTTTTACCCCTCCAATTACCGAATTTCAATGTGTCCTCGACCTCTGAAGATTTTACTGATCATTACCTATAAAAAATTGGGAGAAAAATTATTAAATTCGTCTTCAAATTGATGAAAGAAGGGGAGGAGGAAGACAGTTCTTTGGAAAAAAGAACTTTAAACAAAAATAGGCTCATATTATCTTCCTTTTTCCTTTACACCTTTTTAAAAACTCTTCAGTCGTTCCTCGATAAGCTACCTCATCAACACCACCACTTACATCATTACTTCCCCAAATCAACCCCCCCTGGCCCCTCTCACATCAACAATTAAAATCGGTTCATCGACTGTTCGACATTCATTCCACTTCCCACTTCCTCATCGACTCACTCCAGGGGCTCCAGCATCGGAATTTTCTCACATCATTCACGCCGCCTTCCAAATGATATCAGCTTCGCCACCCAGCGACGCTCGAATAGATAACATTCGAATTCGAATACCCAAAAACACCACAGAAAATGAAGCTTAGCGGTATTTGCTTTCGGGCAAAGCTACGAGGTAGTTAACTACAACACAGCGTGGGAAAACGAGGCGAGGGGCGAGGGGTAAGGCAAAGGGCGTTATTTAAATACTGTATAGATACGATAAGAAAGTCATTAGTGAGGTAAGAAACATGCTCCGGCTGCTCCGGCTACGCCGCCGCCGATAATCTACCCGTAATTTTATACTCATTACCGAGCGACTATTTACTGTGCGAATGTATTCGGGGATTTTCGCGAATAAATATACGAACGTAAAGCCATTTTCTAACTAATAAGCAAATTCTTCGCCGCATTATTTGAATTTTAGCCGATTCCGAAATTACCTAAATACCTAAGTTAAACACGAAAACATCGTTGTAATTGTAACTGCTAACTGGCCATCTCTCTCGTATGCTTTCATTTCCCTTCCTTGTTTCTTCGCTCCATCTCAAGAATCACGAGTGCGGTGCTGGTGGATATTGTCGTCGGAAGGGATAAACTTTTGTAAAATCGTCGACTCCTCGTTAAAATCTCGTACAATTTATTAA
Organism: Pseudococcus viburni; assembly: GCA_033439095.1. Taxonomy (NCBI): domain Eukaryota; kingdom Metazoa; phylum Arthropoda; class Insecta; order Hemiptera; family Pseudococcidae; genus Pseudococcus; species Pseudococcus viburni. The sequence continues at coordinate 67,019 of JAVBJF010000118.1, read as the reverse complement.
TTGCCTCGTAAACTAATTTTTAATCGCTAATTACCTCTTTGACTATTTACGGTATGATTTTCTAATTATTGCTAGACTTCTCCTCTTGCTCTTTTTTGTTCCACCAAATATAAGGCCATTATCACACGTGTAGCTTATTTATCTGCAGCTGGATGGTGTTTCATTATGGCTCATGCAGAAAAATTACCTACCGCACATTTTGGAAATGAAAAGATTTAAAAAATTTACATAAAAAAGAAGGTAGATATCTCGAAAGGTAGTAAAATTTTGAGTCGAAATAAAAATATTTCGAAGAACGTTCAAAAAAACCTACTCTAAGTTTCAAGGAATGAGGTTCATTTTTCGGATTTTGGCCAATTTTTGAAAATTCAAAATTATCCCATGACCTTGCAAAGATGCTAATACAAAAATTTGATTAAATCAAGGTAAAAAACTGAAATTTGGTAAAAACCCTATTTTCGACTTCACGAATCTATTGAAATTGGTTTCGAAACTTTTTTCAAATTTTGATGAGCCTCTGTGTCGAAAATTATTGTGAAATGATTTCAGAAAAGCATAGTAAAAATTTGAAAAAATTTTTGGTCCATGTTTAACCACCCCTCAGGTTTCAAAATTTTCAATTTTTTTTGGGGTATTTTCATACGATTTTTGTACAGGTATAGCCATAAATGCTGTTTAAATTTTTAAGATAATTTGGAAATGTGTAAGTACAAAAAATAATCACATTGGGCTTTAATCCATTATATTCACTGGAAAAAATCAGTCAAATTCTTAGAAAAATCAAAGAATTTACATATCTCACTAATTTTCGTTAAAAAGCAGGTTAGTTTTTTTTTTTCAATTTGCCCACTTAGCTACCATATTAGTGAATAGTGACCTATTCGATCTATCAAAATACAATTTCCTAAAATGCGTTACTGTTTGGGCAAATCCAGAGACGTCGTCAAGGGAGGGAGGGGGGAGGGGGGGGGGGTTCTGGCCCCGCTTGGCCTCCCAAAATGTACGTTGTATTTATAAATTTACATTATACTCGCGTCAGATAACGATTTTCAAAGCATTAAAACATGAAAAAATGTAATTTTAGGGCATTAAAAATTCAATTTTTTCAAAGCTTTGCCCTCGCTTCGCTCGGGCATGAACAAAATTACAATTCTATGATCTATTTGAGACGAAAGTGTGGAAGAGAAGAAGGCTTCCTTTTTACCCCTCCCCATTTTTAGCAGGTGAAAAAAGTCAGCCCCCCTTTTCCACTTCGAAAAAGCAAAAAAAGTTGTCTAACACACGGTCGAGCCCCTTTTGTGTCCTCCCAATTTTCGATTCTGACGACGCTACTGGTCAAATCCATATTTTTTTTCCAGAGAAATGTCAAAGCTAGAAAATCTCAAAACTTTCTGGGACTCTAGAACGTTTCGAAATAGGGGGCAACGTTTTTCAATTTTTTTCTAATTTTGATAGGTATGAGTCAAAAATTATTGTAAAATGACCTCAAAAAGATAAGGGTGAAAATTTGAAAAATTTTGGTCCATGTTTTAACACCCCTCCCCCCCCCCCCCGGAAAAAGCTCAAAGTTTTAACATTTTAATGGTTTTAGTGCTGCAATTCTGACTTTTTATTAGTGACTTTTCACTGATTCAAAATGAGAGAGTAATTTTTCTTCTCTTTCAAATACAACTAACCTTCGCCAAAAAAGCAAAAAATTCAGATTTTTTAGAAAAACCAGTTAAAATTTTGAAACTTTTCACTTTTTCCGGGGGAGGGCATAGTTTAAACATGGATCAAAAATTATCAAATTTTTACCACATCTTTTTCAGGTTATTTCACAACAATTTTCAACTCAGGCCCATCGAAATTCGAAAAAATTGGAAAAACGTTGCACCCCATTTCGAAACGTTCTAGAGTCTCGGAAAGTTTTGGGATTTTCTAGCTTTGAAAAAAACATTTCTCGTGGAAAAATATGGATTTGACCCGACAGTAACACATTTTAGGAAATTGTACTTGAATGGATCAAATATTTCACTGATATGAGTAGATGATGGGGGCAAATTGAAAAAAAACTACCCTACTTTTTAACGAAAATTGGTGAGATAGTTTACTTTGAGTGGAGAATATCCCAAATAAATTTTGAGTCTTTCGGCTCAAAGAGGGACGAAGAGTAGAATGTAGGAGACCTTAAAGTGGAATCATTTTCAAAGAAAACACTTTTTTCTTTTGCCAAATTAGGGTAGTGAAAATTTAAGATGACTTGAAAATACTGCAACACAGAAATTGCTTCGTAAAAAAATAATAAACATTAAAAGAATAATAAAATCTCATTCATCATAGTCGACGCTTTTTTTTCTCAAAAAAATATGAACTCAACCCTCTTTAGTTACAAATTATTTGAAAATTTTTGGCTTTTTTTGATTTTTACACGTTTAAAAAAAATTCAAACCCAAAATTTCGAAAATCTTAAAAATGAAGTAATATTTAAAACTACTTAATAGTTGCACATGGTAGAGTTTTGGATAAGGATTAAAAATCATCAAATATATGTAGATTTTACCTGATAAAAAATTGGAAGGGGTAAAAATTTATAAAAAAATCAGATTTTCATAAAATTGGCAAAACTGCATCTCCCAATCTTCCCAGTCAACCCTTTTCAGATATTCCGAGTGCGTTGGCGTTGTTTCTTGACAACCTACATGTAGGCCACCCTTAGGCCGACGTAGAACAAAGAGGAACGGTCCTCTTAAAAAAAAAAGGTTCCGAAACTCTTGGATTACCTTTAACGAGCTGAAAATCATTACCGACTTTTAAAATCACTACTCTCATTATCTGATAAACACCTTGGGTGAACGGCTCAACATTTTATTGAGATATCTCCTGCTGGAAGTGAACTACCTCAATAATTTCCGTCAAAATTCAGGATTGTTCAGTTTAAAACCGATTTTAATCGATTCGGAAGGTCGAAAACTCGTTGGCCAAACTCATTTTTTTTCCTCGATATACTCAATCATAATCGGATACCACCAAACAAGACCTTGAGATGAACATGTTGCCGATCTTGAAAATTGAAGGTACAAACACTGCTTCTGAAAAAAATCACGTTAAAAAATTTTTCAACCACGAAAATGGATAGTTCTTTAAAAACTGAAGAAATTTTCACTCCAAGTATGACTTTTTGCCCAACTTTAAAATTGAAGGGCTACAAAAAAATTATTCAAAAAGAATCTAAAAAAATAAACTAATCAAGGGAATGGATAGTACGCCGAAAACTTGAAAATTTTGTTCCGAAGATTTTTAGCCCAACATCGAAAATGAAAGGGCTGCGGATTGCTCAAAATAGATGAGCTTCGAAATTTTTTTTCAATTTTTCTCAATTTTGAATGACCTTTAGCCCCTTTATTTTTAAGGTGTCTAACAAAATTTGTTGAGCAAAAAGACTGGCTTATGACCTTTTGAAATGACTTTTTGCATGATTTTTCTGAGGGCCACCCCCTCTTTCAAAAAAATTATGCATCTTTGTGCCTGGAGCAAATGTATGCCGGTACAACCCCACCCCCTCCTCATTCACAGAAAAAAAAACGTGATAACTTATTGCCGGTCCCAAAATGAAAAATAAACCGAATGAAATTTTTTCCCATTTTTTTCAATTTATCAGGAGTAAAGGGGATTTTTTTTGGAAATTTTGAGAAACAGCACGACCCGACCTTTTGAGTAAATTAGTTAAAAATCCTGACTTATATTGGCCAAACTGACTTATCCTGATCGTTAGACACCCTGATTTGGGCAAAAAGTCTACAGAAAAAATTTCTTTAGTTTTCAACGTACTATCCATTCCCGTAATTAGTTTATTTTTTTGAACAATATTTTTTAGCCCCTTTAATTTTAAAGTTGGGCAAAAATTCATCAAGTGAAAATTGCTTCAGTTTTCCAAGTACTATCCATTACCATGGTTTAAATTTTTCAACGTGATTTTTTTAGAAGCAGCATTTCCCCTTCAATTTTTAAGATCGGCAACATGTTCATCTGAAGTTTTTTTCTAGTAGTACCCGGTTATATCCAAAAAAATAAGTTTGGCAGACGACTCATGAAACAACTTAGTCCCGATATATTTTTTTCAATATTTGATCAGGATTTTAGTAATCGATGGTCAACAAATTCCCAAAATTCTTAGATAATAAAATTCGTGCCTCAAATTTCCAAGATATTGGATTTTACAAAATTCACCCTCCTCTCGCCTCTCTCAAACACCTTCTGGAATGGGGACAAAAAAAACACCTTTCTTGAAAATCTGCCATAGTAGGCACATAAAATATCATCATCAAATTATTTTTACCGCCCGAGTTTTTTTTTGCGTACTTTTTAATTTCTTATACTCAGCTAATAAATATCAAATCTTAAAATCACCATAAAAATTCCCCATTCATAATCCCTCTCCTTTTTCCCAGAATCCTACATCTTACGTAAAAAACACTTCAAAAATAATCCCCTGCCCTCCTTTCTCGATCCTCCAGACTTCCACCATCAAAATGCAAATCAACCACGAATAAAAATAACAAGACGCGATTTAACGACCAGCAGTAAATTTTTTCAGAACAAATTAAACACCTCGTCATCCGAATAAAAAATAATACATATTTTTATTTATGCAGAATGCTCAAAGGGTTCGCATAATGAATTTTATAAACAATACGAAGCAAAATAAACGACGGATAAAAAAAACAACCGAAGGAACGAAGAAAGAAAACAATTTAAATATATAATTCGTAATTCGACGAATATGGTTCAGTTAATCGTGGCATCAAATCCTTATCGTGTGGTTTCAATCCTTCCTAAAAATTTAAATTTTCCAGTACCCTATTTATATTTGTATTTTTTTTGTTTTCTTCGTTGAAAAACTGTCGTACGGAGTGACGAGAGTTATTATTTGTGACGTGTGATCGTCGAAATCTACGTACGTCTGGTATTCGTTTGCATATCGACTTCTGGCGACCGACGGCGTATATTTAATTATTATTCATAAGTAGTTTGCGAGAAGGCGACCATAGGGGATGGAAAAAATTTAAATGTGAAATCTGAAATGATATTAGGTGCATGTGTGGAGAGAGAAATATTCGTCATCTAGCTGCTGGGTATCACAATCGCCACAAAATATTTAAAAAATATACCAATACGAGTCATTTATGAATAAACGAAAATGATTGACACCAATATGCACCCCTCCTCTTCCAGAGGGTTCTCCGAATTGTGGACGGTGTAATATGTGCATCGTCGTCGATATTATTATGAAAACGTTCGCCATCGTTGAAATCCATCCAGCTACCCCGCTTGTACATGTAATTGCTGCTAAATAGAATCATTTTCCGTGACTTTTAACGCTTCTATTGATAATAAAATAAAAAAATATCCTTTCGCAAATACGTCGACGACTGCTGAGGTTATGCAGCTTCATACGCCACGTCAGGCAATTATTCTGCTAAAACGATTTTCGTGAACAGTACGGCCAACATTGTAACCTTGTCTGCGAGTTGATCGATTTAACTCCGGTTCAATAGTTGACTTTTTGCGGTCGTCACACCCCTCTTAATACGGCGATCGTTACCGTATCACTCGTCTGAAACTAATTCATCTTAATACATCAAATACTAATTCCCACAACAATGACATTGTGCATGAACTAGTTTCATCGTTCAACAGATCACCCCCCTCCCCCCGCGACCTTCTTAATCTCGGTCGCAGCGTCGAAACACTGAAATTTTTTCGAGATGCGTTGGTAGGTTTTGTTAATGGAATAAATGCGATAATTTGTCATCAATGTTTGAAATAATAATAACTTGATGATGATTCGTGTGTTGCAAAGTTTCTATGCGATGTATAGGTCCAAAATATGAATCATGGTTTGTTTCCCGGGTTTGGGAGGGCCTCATCAAGTTCAGAGAAGGCGAAAATGGGATCAAACTTTAGATATGAAGAGCCATTATCCCCTTCTGAAGCAGAATGCAAAAAAAACAAATTAACTCGATTTTTGACCAATTTTTTTTGTAAAAAGTACCTCTTTGAAAAATTCAGATTTTGGGTTCCTAATATAAATTGGACCTTCCCTCCCCCCAGAATTTGAAAAAAATCACAAATATTAAGTATTGAATAATTCTCGTTTACACGAGTCAAATAAGTTGAGCAAATACTTAGGGTGTCCCAAAATAACATATGGTTTGGCCTCGTGTTAGCAGCCATCTTCTAGAGCTAAAATGACACCAGATTTTTGAAATTCAATTTTTTTCATCCAAATAAATTTTTTTGAGGTTGTTTGGCCCAAATTTGAGGGCACTAGGCAAATTCAAAAATCCACACCACAACTATTTTTGGCTCACTCTATGTCAACTCGACCAGGTTTTGACCTTGGGTCTTCCGATTTCGCTCAAAATTTTTTTACGAATTCTCCTCGATGGTCTAATGAAGGAATCACCGTCATTCCGATCCTAATCCTTCAGGGGGCGGGAGGTGGTCCTTGTAATTTTTGTTTTATTGGGATTTTTTGCGAAATTGCTTAACTTTGAAGGAGCATATCTCGAGATTGGTTAGGTCTAAGATAAATCTGTTCATGCTGTTTTGTAGAGAATTAAAAGGAAATTCAAAATTGATAATCACTTTTTGAAAAGTTCAAAGTTGAGCTTTTGTGATGGAAGCTCAACTTTCATGATAAGTACAAAAGATGAAGGGCCCCATTAAAAAATCTGAAAAATTACTATGAAGAGAACTTTTAATGTATTTTTCAACTAATTACTTTTCAAGATGGGATCTCAATACCCCTGGGGGGCACAGGGGTCCTAAATTTTGGTCAAAATTCAAAAAAATGGAAAAAGTGAAATAATATATCGATTTCTACGAATTCGAAGGCGCTGAGTTCGAATATGTGCTTAGTTTTTTCATTTGACCCCTCTGAACCCCCTGTCGTAAGATATTCTGTAAAGTAAATATAATTCCTAGAATAAAAACCACGTTCACGTGTATCCGTTTAAGGAGACATTGAACGATGAGAAATGATGAAATATATTAAACTAATTAGGTGATGGGCTATGTAAACTAAGCGTAATCCATAAGCTGACAAAATAATGTGATGAAACATTATAAGTAATGTAAAGCACCTATATGATGAAATAACCATAAAATATGTACCCATATCATACTATATATACTACCCTATTTTAAATCGCCTCTCAGTTCGTTTATACCATGCACCTTTATACTTTTTCTATAATACAACATAACCAAAATACCTCTCGCGTTTTAATTTATTTTAATTTATTTTATATTCTCTGAAAGTTCATAATTAAAAATACTCCTTATCGAGTACCGTGTCGAATATCGAGTTGAGTACCGATTCGAGAGTTATACTTTTATATACCTTTTTGTACGACATTTCCTCGTACGACAACTGGCGCCCAACAGTGCTCTAAAATTTTATATCAAAAACGGTGTATCAAAATTTTATTTCAAAAATTTCCCTTTATAATTTTTCATTCGTATTTATAAAAATTGAACAGTGCGGTTAGTGTATAGTGCGTGATTTTCGTGTATGCCCATCGAGTTATCTCCATCTTCACACGAAGCTTTATTATGTCCATACTTCGATTCCAGTGAAGAAGAGACCAGCCCAGAAAAAGAATTTCTCAAAACGCCGACCAATAAGGAAGCCTCGCCAACTCAGCCCGAACCATCAACTTCAAAAACTATTCCAAATACTGAAATTACACCACCAAAAAACCAACAATCAATTCCTGAAATACCATTGACACCTTTTTCCGAATTTTTAAATTCCGAAAATTCTGAAGAAACTCAAAACGAAAAAACCAGTTGGATCATTGGCATACACAAAGACCAATTTGAACGAAGCTTGAGGTCCTCAAAGTAAAGATATTTAAAAAAAATTAAAATGATGTAAAAAAAGGAAAGAGGAGCCAGTGACGTAGTCAGAAATTTCTCATGGAGAGGGTTCGAACTTTCATAATTTTTTGAGAAATTTTGAATTCAACCCCGCCCCCGTCTAAATTTCATTTTACTATAAAACATCAAATTCAAAATTTGAATAATTTCCATAAATATTAAAGAGTAGTGCAGATGTTATAAAGGCAATTTTTTAATGTAAATTCTTGACCACATGGGAGGGTCTCGACCCCCCTCCCCATGCCTTTGAAGAAGACTAAAAATATGCAACATGAGTTTCTATCCCTCCCTGAAACATAAGCGACTCGATTCGATCTGACTTTTCGGGAGCTCGTTCAAAAGTTACAGATCTCGAAAAATCGCGATTTTCGATTTTCTGGACAACGAAATAACGGACTCTTGGTCATCAAAGCTCAACCAACATTCAGACACTAATGTAAAAAAAACTATTCTGATACAAAAAATTGAAAATTTTGTATTTTAGTGCAACCCTTGGTAAAAATAAATTTTCGCGATAAAAAATTAGAAAATTTGACTAATAAAAAATATCTTTACCAAAATCGTTAGTTGGCAATACAAAAATGCCAAATTTTTAATTATTTATCAAAATAGCAGTTTTTACACCAATTTTTGAATGTTGGTCAAATTTTAGTGTGTTATTTTCCTAATTTTCTCCGATATAGCCAAAGGTAACTCAGGTTTCGGTCAATTTTGACCAAGACCCACCTGAGGTAAAATTTCGAAAAAAATTATATTATTCTAGAATTTATAAGGTATCTAAAAATTATTTTTTTTAAATTTAAATTCGAGTCCTTCACAGGTTAGGAGGATCTTAATATATTGAGTCGAATTTTTGGAGGGGAAAAAGTAAAAAGGGAAGCTGTAATTTTTTTTGTAAAAAGCCTTTACATATACCTACATTTATACCCAAGTTTGAAGAAAATCAGTTGAGTTAATCTTTCAGAAAAAAGTAAAACTCATTTTCCATCTTTTGATTCAATACTCAAGAACTTCCTATCTGCTTGGCTTATGAGTTTGAAACTCAGGGAAGTAATTCATCTTTAGGGTACCTACCTAATACCTATATACCTTGCAAGTATCATTCCAAGATCGCTCGGAGGCCGATTTACCATTCTCACCCGGACATGCCCTCTGAAACTGAAAAAATTTTGGAGTTGGAAAAAAATTAAGATGAAAATAATTCAAGGTTTAAAAATTTTGGATGGAAAAATCGTGAAAAAAAAAATGCAAACTTGATAACAATTTTGAAAATAAGGCTAGAAAGATTATACATGAGTGGAAAATTGAAAAAAAAATCCAAGTCGAAAACGATTTCAAAATTTAAAAAAAATTAAATTGAAGCAAATTTTACAGTTGCACATGCAGCATCCAGAACTTCAAATTTAAAAATAATTTTGTATGAATTTTTTTGAATATAAAATTCGTTTTTTTCAAGGACGTATGTAATTTTTTTTCTGACAAAATGGAAGCCTTTACGAATTATTTATAACTTTTTTTTTATTAAAACAACCGCTATTTTTGTCTAAGAATAATAAAAAGGAAATGACATATTTTTATTAAATAAATACCTTTTGATCTCATTTAATCGATTTAGTTCCGGCTTTATCCGGTGATTTTATAGGATTTTTGTACTCAGGTTGAAAATACCTGTATTTTAATATACGACACGGTATATTTTTATAGCGCTTATATTTGCTTTTATTTTGGGCAATTTTAATCGCTTTTTTAAGCATTTATATCTCGTTTTTTACCGCTTAAAAAAACTTGCCCCATTCATCATGTTAAAAAAAAGCGATATGAAAATTTCGTCATGTTTTACCGAGAATAAGGTGGAATAATAAACACGAGTAAAACCAAGAAAAGAACAGATAAGGTTCTGAGTAATTAGCTAGTTACCTTGATAGGTGAAAATAAAAAAATACGTTCAGTAAATAGAGTTTTGTAAACAGTCGTTCTATTAAATTGTTTCGGTATAGATTTAAAATTTTGTATCAAAGTGAAGTGGCCATACTTTATTTTTCAAAAAATCAAAGTAACAAAGATGCAGATTTCTTATTGTATTGGTATCGTGGTTATGGCTCTTTTGGTCATAAATCAAGTTGCAATGGCTGAACCGTAAGATAATATGCCTTACCTATTCAATCTGAGAATTTGCAAGAAAATTTTTATTTCTAATGAATGCATTTTCATTTTTCATTTTATAGCGAATGCGGTTGGCCCCATCGAAGATGATGTTGTTGATGCAATCCTTCCTTATAATGGCGAATGAAATATTTTCAAGAAAATTTCCAAAAATTATTAATTAATAATCAGCTACCCGTATTTTAAAAAGTTATTTTAAATTATTTTCTGAACTAATGAATTCCATAAATTAAATAAACATCCTCAGTAAGAATCTGATAGTTATTAATGTTATGAAAAATATTTAATTTCCAAATAAAAAATTCGAAAAATTGTCATTAAAAATCACTTCACATCAGAGCAAAATTCTCACACTACAAATTACAGGTGCTCATACACATCCGCACATTTCATCATCGACAATAGGTATTAGAAAATTAATACCCATCAATTTCGCAATATTTACGAAATTTTAACCCTCTCCAATAGATCGCAAGCCTTCCCTCCGTTGCGAAATACCCTCAAATGTTGGTCCTAATGTAATATCGGCATAGTCCCTGCTGTTAGCATGAAAAAACGGTGGCATACTGCACTTTTTGAACACGGGTTGAAATGTGGTTTTTATTTTAGTATGACCCAAAAGAAAATTTTCGAGAAGTGGAGAAGTCAAAAATTTCCCTTAGGAGTGGAGGGAGGGGAAGTTTTAGGGAAGTTTTTACCCCTATTTTTTTACATGAAGGGGTTGGGGTTTTAGATTTATTTGACTTCAAAAAAGTTTTCCTCTCTTGAAATTTCTTCCTCAAAATTTTTTTTAGCTTTAAAATTTTTTCAATTTTCATTCACTAACATTTTTTCATTTACTGATTTTTATATCAACTATCAAGTGTATAAAATTCCATTCTTTGATTTGAAAATGTTTAAAAACTTGGAATTCTCTCGAATTTTTTCACTTTGATTTTCTTAACATTTTTTCCAACCCAAATTTTTTCAAAATTTTTTATTCTTAATATTTTAGAACGGGAAAAAAATTTAAGAAAAAATTCTGAGCTGAGAAAATTAGAATTTAAAAAAATCTCAAGTGCTAAAAAAATTTAAATTTTGAGAAAAAATTTCAATAGCTGCAAAAATTAAAATTAGGAGAAAGAATTTCCAAGTTTGAGAAAATATTAACATTGGAAAAAATGACCAAAGTTGTAAAAAATACCGGAGTTGAAAAATTTTTTGGCCTGAGAAAAAAATTGTAGGGAAAAAATTTCAGAGTTGATAAAAAATTTTATTTTAGATGAAAAAATTCTAGAGTTGGAAAACATTCTGGGGAAAAATTTTTAGAGTTGAAAAATAGCCTCGCCCCCACCCCGGGTTCCTCCCACCAGAGTGTGAGCACCTACAAAGAAAAAATAATCCCCCGACTCTGCCCAAGCGAAGCCGAGGCGAAAATTTTTGCGAAAAAATACCTTCAAAACTTGAAAATTCATCACTTTCCCTCATTGAGGTTTTCCAAAACGTGACCAATAATTTCGAATTCTCTTCCCTTCCTTTCTCTTTTTTTCAACATCGTGGTCAAGGGCATCACAGCTTTCTTTCTCACCACAGCTTATTAAAAAATTACGTTTCCAAAGAAATTAGATTTTAAATGAATTCTGAATTCTGTAGAAAGAATTAAGTGTAAATTACTCCCAAGTGTAGCGAGGGAATTTTTTGTTTGAAAAATTCATAATTTAATTTTAAAAACGTGCATTTAAATATCAATTTTAAAAATTCAGTCAAGAAATGTAGCAATTTAGCCCAAATGTTGTGAGGATGAAACTTTTGCAAAAATTCAAAATAAAATGAGCCAAGAAACACTATTCCAAATGATTTATCTTTTTTTTTTGGATTCTTAAAAAATTCTAAAATTTTCTGTCATTTCCTTGAATTTTCAGGGTGTCCACCGATTTTTCAAAATCAAATTTCGCGACTTTTTTCCAAGGTATTTAGTATCTACCTCTCAATTTGACCCCCTCCTCCCCCCTCAAAAAAACAACGAGATCAAACGTTTTCTGTTTTGTACAAGGCGAAACAAAAATTCAAGTAATTCGGAAAAATTCGCAATTTCTAATGAATTTTGGGTAAATTTTGCGACTTTAGCGACCTAAATCAAAATTCGCGACTTTCACGACCGATAGACACACTGCTTTTCCATATCTTCAAAATTCCCTGACTTTTCCAGGTTTCCCAGAAAATATACATTCCATCAATTTTTCGAGATATGGTCCATGCAGTCCACAATCCCACATCCAAGATCACTTCAACATGGTGTCCACTATATTTCAGAAATGATTTTCCCTGACTTTTCCAGGTTTTCCAGACCAATTTTTCGAATTTTTCCAGACTTTTTAAATATGATATTCGTTAACGGAGGAGAGGGGGGGGGGGGTAATTTTTCACATGATGTACTTACATCCCGAAATTTCTCATAAGAATGATATAAAATGCATGCGGTCAAACGATTTTTTTTTTCGAATTCACTAGATACTTTTTACGAGATTTTTAGATGCTACTCTTCGAGCCAAAAAAAATATTCAAATTCAATTCTGAAAATTTTTGAGCCCACCTAACTCCCCCTCACCACAAAAATTTGAAAATTTGAATTGATTACCTACAGAAAAATGTCAAATTAAAAAGGAAAAACCAAGTATTCCAACCAGTGGCGTCGTCAGAATCGAAAATTGGGGGGCACAAAAGGGGCCGTGTGTTGGACAACTTTTTTTTGCTTTTTCGAAATGGAAAAGAGGGAGGGGAGGGGGAGTGGAGACTGTCTTTTTTCACCTGCTAAAAATGAGGAGGGGTAAAAAGGGAGCCTTTTCTGCCCTTTCGTTTCAAATAGATCATAGAATTGTGATTTTGTTCATGCCCGAGCGAAGCGAGGTCGAAGCTTTGAAAAAATTGGATTTTTAATGCCCTAAAAAGACATTTTTTCATGTTTTAATGCTTTGAAAATCCTATCTGATGTAAGTGTAATGTAAATCTATAAATACAACATAACTTTTGGGGGGGCAAGCGGGGGCCAGAATTTTTTCCGGGGGGGGGGGCTGGCACCCCGGGCCCCCCATTGACGACGCCTCTGATTCCAACGCAAAATTAAGTTTGAAAAATGAAAAAAATTATGCCAGGATGTCTACCAAATCAAGCAAATGAAAATTCGGATTTTTTCGGGCTAAAAATTTGAAAATTTCTTCACATTTTATCCCCCCCCCCCCCCTCATGAAAAACACATGCCTCAAATTTATAAATTCACGGAATCCCCTGCCATTTTTTAGTACCTAAGTAGTAAGTACCAATAAATAAAAAAGTCAATGAGGAGGTAAAATATAAATTATTTTATGGAAATATAGAAATGTGTTGAGCCCAAGCAAAGCGAGGGCGAAAATTTTTGTGAAAAAATATCTTCAAAAGATGAAAATTCGCCACTTATTTTCCCTCATTCATATTTTTCAAAAAATGGCCAATAATTTTGAATTCTGTAAGTTCTATTCCCGCTCCTTTTGTTTTAACATCGTGGTGAAGGGCATCATGGCATTTCTTTCTCATTACAGCTCAGTAAAAAGTAAGTTTCCAAAAAATTTGTGATTTTAAATAAATTTTGCAGAAAGAAAGAGTTCAAAGTACCCCGAGCGTAGCGAGGGGAGATTTTTTTGAATAAATACATGCATTTTCAGTATTAATTTTATTGTATGTACATTACGGTCAACAAAAAATTACGAATAAAAAATCAGATAAAAGATGTAATAATCCGGCCCGAGCGGAGCGAGGGCGAAATTTTTTGAAAAATTTATAATAAGATAAGCAAAGAAACACTTTTTTGAATGATTCATTTTTTTTTGAATTTTCGAAAAATTCCAAAGAAAAATCCAAAATTCCCTGACTTTTCCAGACCACCAAAAATCCCTGACTTTTCCCGGTTTTCCCGGTTTTCCAGAGAATGGACACCATGTTCAACCATTTCAAACCCCAAAATACGCAACCTCGCGTCAAAAATTACTCCATTTCCAAATCCGCGGATCTCACCTTACCTACGCCACACAAAGGACCATCCACCGTCGTCGTCGAATCAAATAAACAATTTTACGACTTCTACGCTTCCCTTTTGGTACATAAAACAAAAAAAAAACCTCTGAAAACATTCTACGTTCGCGGTTAAGGCTCAAACAAAATATTTATTAAAGCAGTCTAGTTTTATGACATCGAGCACAAGTCCGCTGCTTTATTTGACGAAGAAAACAAACCCATATCTACGATTCCCTATACTCCTGTATCTCGCCAATACACCCAAGAATACACCTTTTTATTACAACCTAACCAGGCATCGGGCCCGATCCCTATAGCAATAAAATCCTTCGCTAAGCTAACCGTAATGTAGTCGATATAATTTAAAAATTACACACTCCATTCGGCCGTGTTATTGCTAAAGAGACGAAAAAATATGTTTCTTTTGTCAGAGCTAAGCAAAAGCCAAAGAAAGAATAACATTTACTCTAGTTACCGTACGACGAGTTTCAGATTCGCAGGCCAAAATTCGCTGATTATTTTTACAACGAAACCGACTCCGAGAGCAGGGAAAGGGAAAAAGACATGAGGAATGTTACGTAAGCAACGTTCACAAAGTATACCTAAAAGGGTAATTGATCCAGTTTACTTTATCATCTGTGCTCGAGGCTGTATGAATTTTTCCACTTACAACCCCCAATAACTCCTTCCACTTCTCTGCCTCCTCGATGACAAAAAATCACATCGACGATGGAAAAACACGAGCATAAATTAACGCACACGCGATAAGACCAGCGAAAAACTACTCTCAAGTAACTTCCAATTACACGCTTCTTTTTCATTGCCCACGTCAAGCTCGCCGATCTTACAAATAACTCGCGGCCACGACTTCGAGGGACGTAAATTTCGTATAAAAACGTTGAAAAGTCGTTCTTTTGATGATCACGGATGCGTAAAATTTAACTCGGTTATTTTTATATATTACAGCTACTATACCTTTGATGATGGTGAACAAAAAAAAAAAAGAACATTGGGAAGAAGTACAGCAGAAAGGCTGCCATTATAATAACAGCTGCTTCTCGCGTTCGTTTCCATCTTCCAAAGCTGACTGCCTAATGTCGATTGTAAACAGGCAAACAGGCCGCCGACAGCCGTTTAGCGGAGGGGCTGGTGACACCAATTTGGCACAATTTGTGTCACTTTGAGCGGATTTAAAAAGGTGTCATTGTAAAAGAGGGTAAGATTAGCTTTTCCATTATTCTTTGTAATCCTTCACGCTATCGGCTTTATAATTCTTATCGCCCGAGCACCGAAGGTAGACCCACGATACACCATATCTTATTACACCGGGGTGGATAAGACACCATCAACCTATCAAGGTAGCTAAATTTTTATTACGTCGATATTTTTCGCAATTAATAGATATCTATCCGAAGAGTCGAGGTTGGGTTCATGTCGTACATAGCTAAAAGAGGCAGGTAGGTCTTTTATCGTTTGTTTAAGATTTTCAGCTTTTGTATTTTTAAACGAAAGGATTAATTTTAAAAGGGGTTGGATTTTTAAGAGCCGCAATTTGATCGGGTTTAATTATTGGGCCATTTTTCGCGCGTGGGTATATTTTTCCTTAGGTGCCTATCTGACCCTAAATTCAGTTTTAATTGAGTTATTGTATTATATTTAACGTACGGTGTAAAAAATTGGAAATATTGGAAATATTCACTCACGTTTACAAATCTTCCAGTTTTTCGGCACAGGTTCGTCAATTTTTCCATCGTTATTTGGCAGCATCTGTGAAAATAAAAAGGCAGATACGTGATTGTATTAGTTGAAAATCAAAACTGAAAGTAAAAATAGTTTGATGCAAAAAATTATGATTAAAAAGCACCACCGATGGGCGATGGTCTAAAAATGAAGTATTTAATGCATGCATTACAAAAAAATTCCATTCCAAAGGTCGAGGGAATGTCAACGTCTAAACTGAAATCGAATTGCTTGGCCAAAATCACCGAGTCTGTTTCACGATTTTTTTCACCATTTCTCAAAAAAAATTCTGAAAACTTTTCCAATACAATTTTAATTTAATTTTGAAAATGTTTTAGGTAGAAGAAAATGTAAATACAGTGTTTTTTTTAAGAAAACAAGGATTTTTATTGCTTACAGAAAAATTTCTAATGTTAGAAGTTTTTTAAAAAACGAAAAATGCATGTTTTTTTGGTTTTAATTTTTTTGAGCATGTTACACCCAATTTTGAAATCTGAAAAAAATATGTGATGCCTGACCACATTACAGAATCGATGAAAAAAATTCCAACCGGGGCATCCCACAAAATTGATTTTTTTGAAAATTTCAAAATAAAAAAAAATTAGAAAAATGTGAACCGAAAATTTTCAAAAAATTCTCATACATTACATACTGTTCGACAAGACGTAGGTATAATCTGAGAAAATTTCAAAAATTTTTATCCACTTTTTCCAAAGATATTGCGTGTGAATTTTCGACACGTGGGTGCGATAATTCCGGGAGAAGTGGGAGTTGGGTCAATTTTTTGGATAGTTTTATACTGAAAGTAATATTTTGGGTCACTTTTGACCGAATTTGGGTCAAGGGCCATTTTTGACCTTTATCAGGTCTTAAAAATTACCTCATCGCCCTGTAAAATATAAAAAATCTAATTAACGAAAAAAACTGAAATTTGGTAAAAAAAAAACCTCTATTTTCGACATACCGGATCGATAGGAAATGATTTTGAGATATTTTGGAACCTCCAAATTTTTTTAGAATTTTCTAGCACTGGAGAAAAACCTATAAAATGGTTCATATGAACTTCAGCACCACGATAAGGGGTTCGAAAGATGAGTCGCCTAAGTCGCCTTCATATTACGACGTTTTGCGAAGACAAAACGAAGTTGGTATATTTTTGAAGAGACAAAAAATTGAAAATTGCTGACTCGTGTGACATTTTCCCAGAAATTTTCTGACTTGAAGTACAATTTTTCACAATTTTTTGACACAGATAAACAGTCAGAACTGCAGCACAGGAAAAATCAGAGAAATTCACTGATTTTCCGAGATTTTTGATTATTCAAAGAATTTCACAGATTTTTCAGTAAATTTCAGAAATATCTCTGAGTTTTCAGTGAATTTTCACTGATTTCCAGTAATTTTCTCTCACTGATTTGGTTTCAGTGAAAAATTTTCACCGATTTATTATTGTGCTGCAATTCTGATTGTTTTTCAGCGATTTTTGATAAATTTCACTGATTTAGAAATGAGAGAGCATATAGGTGATCTATTTGGTCGATTAAAACACAATTTTCCTAAATTCGCAACTTCGAGTTCAAATCCATATTTTTTGACAGAAAGCGTTTGAAATTTTTTCATTCCTGAGAAAAATTCAGAAAGAAAAATTTTGTGAAATGTTCTATCCGCAGAAAGTGTTCGTTCGGAGAATCGGATTGGGAAAAAGAGGTGCGGGAATAAAGGTCCAATGAAACGAATTTTTAGTCATATAAGAGTTTTGGTTCTAAGAACAAAAGCTTAGATTTTGCAAAAAATGATGACGAATTTTAATACAATTTTTGCAAAAATGGAAATTGTCATAAAATCATGAATTTTTTCTAAAATAACATCAATTAGCCTCAAGTTGATAATATCACTCCAAAAGTTATGAATTTTGTAATATGAAATGGATTTTGGTTCTTATTTAAAAAGTTATTACCTACGGTTTTTAAGGAAAACATGTTAATAAAAGTCTCAGAATTATATGAATTTATCACGATCTTCACGATCTTAGCGATACTCACGGATTTAGTTTTTTGAGATGACAAGAATTTTTTTTTTTCTAGTTCGACTCAAGACTTGGCTGCCGATGCAAAATTTTGAATTCTATAGACTTCTTCTCCCCTACCATCATTCCACTATCGTCCTAATTTTTTAAATTTTCACATATTTGAACCAGCGGCGAAACTACACATTTCTTCCCGGGGAAGGGGGGTAGAGGGCAGAGTAGAAACCTATACATATTTTTACAACGTTCAATATTAATTATCAATTTTCATTACATGAACGAAAAAAAAGTAAAAGGGAGGGAGTCGTAGAAAAAACACTGACATGTAAAGTTTTTGAAGTCGAATTAAAAATTTTATTGCAAAAAATTTTCAAACAAAC
The DNA here is from genome assembly GCA_033439095.1 of Pseudococcus viburni. Classification (NCBI taxonomy): domain Eukaryota; kingdom Metazoa; phylum Arthropoda; class Insecta; order Hemiptera; family Pseudococcidae; genus Pseudococcus; species Pseudococcus viburni. Next base: position 48,758 of record JAVBJF010000118.1, on the reverse strand, counting down.
TCGAGACCCAAAAATTACTGATAAAGAATTGAATTATAATAGCCAGGGAACCGGAGGTGGAGGTAAAAAGAAGCTTAGATTTCGTGAAATATATACTCAATTTTCAAACAAGTTTAAAAATAATTGTACCTGAGCAAAGTCAGAGAGAAAACTTTCAAAAAAAATGCTAAAGAGTTGAAAATTACTCACGTCGAAGTATGAAATTATTGAAATGATTTGGATTTTTGATAAATTAGTCTTGATTTTCAAAAAATAAGGAAAGCATCAAATTAAGCTCGAGCGAAGCGAGAGCTACATTTTTTTTGCATAATATAAGTACGTTATTGCAGTCGAAAAAAATACAGGTTTCGAATTAGTTCTTACTTCTTCGATTATCGGTAAAATGATGTTTTTTTGTCTTCTGCCGGTAATTTTCCAATATTGCCAACAAGTTGACGATTTTGCCTATAATTTTTGGAAATTCTGGAATATGAGAAGGGGGTGTTACACTCCCTACACCATCCCACCTTTTTTAGGAGTTAGACTTCAAAGGTCTGAAAAAAACTGATGCTATGAAATTTTTAAAAACATCAAATATTTTAGGAAAAGAAGGAAAATTCTTGAGCCCAAGCAAAGCGAGGGCAAAATATAATAAAATAAAAAATTAAGAAGTCAATAATATCAGCTTAATTGGATAAGAATAAAGACAAAGTGAGGGGTAAAATTATAGTATCTCCAATGAGCAGAATCCAATATTTTCCATAACATTTCATAAAATTCACGAAATTTTTTTGTCAAAAATCCCATTTGATTGCTGTTTGTACGTAAAATACAAAATTTTCTCGCTGAAATCCATACTTAATTTCATTATCTTGCAAAGTTATGGACCTTTTTTTTTTTAAATTTGCAAATTCGGAGATTTTTTTCAAAAATTCATCATCTTTAAAATTGGTACCTATATTTTTAGGGGACGTTTATGGAATTTTCCAGCACTGAAGAAAAGCTCATAAAAATGGTCCATATGAACTTCAGCACCTGAATTACTCATGTTGGTGACCTATTTGGTCGATTAAAACATAATTTTCCAAAATTCGCTACTTCGAGTTCAAATCCATATTTTTTGGCAGAAAATTTTCAACGTTCAAAGAAAGAGTGCCCTTCAGTAATTAAAAAATTTGCATTTTTGATTGAAAAAAAATCAAGTTGGAGTTGAAAAAAACTGTAGAAAGTCAGCACAACCCTTTTTAAAAAATCGTGCACCATGAGTCGAGAAAATTTGAAAAAATTGAAAAATCACCCGTTGAGAAAGAAAATCTTAATTTTTTTAAACATTCCAATAATTCTAACTTTAATTCGGTTCTGCATTTTTATTCCAACGACGTGTATGAATTTTGGAAAAACTATCATCACGAGTCAATAACGAATCTAAAATTTCCCAACGATGATTAATTTTCAACAACAATGAAAAAGCCATTAATTTTGTCAAGAAACATTTATTCTAACACAAAAACTATGTTTTTTTTCCCATTTTCATTCAAAGCTAGGAAAAGTCGCACAACTCGAATAACAGTCCGAAAACGTTGACTTGATGACCAAATTACACATTTAACATAAAAAATCTGCCGAGGAAAAAATACTTCTACAAAACGAAAAAATTCAAAAAAAAAATTCAAAAAATCCACAAATTCCTTCTCTTACACATCGTTCGAGACTCGTAGCTCCAATTTACCTACAAAAGAATCAAAGAATTTCATACGTTAGGAAACACCTTCTTATTGTGATTTTACGCCGGCGGGGTTCATCAAATAAAAACGTAATTGATATTCGTCTCCCGCCGACAAAACATAGTAGCCAGAGGATCGCGATCGGTTCATTGAGAAATAACTCTCCACTGCGCTGTCGATCCCTTGTCGATCCCCTCCGATCGCGAAAATCCGACATAGCGAAACGGAAGAAGTTTCCAACGTAGAAAATTACTATACGCATACCATACACGCACACGCATACCGTACAAAAGAATGAAAAAAGTTGATGGTCCGACGCATCTGGTGACTTTTAAGGATAACCGTGTGATTTATTGGCATATCCGGACATCGAGCTAACTATTCTACATCTAAACACACTATACACTATACTGCCAGATTCTATAGCACGGTCAATAATCGTTCGTCGTCGCTGCTTCTCTAAATCGGTATTATTTGTCGACTTCTATTATTACCTTTTTCTGGAGCATTATTATATAGTGTCGTTAGTCTTTTAATCGTGTTTATAAAAACCATTACGGCACCTGGAACGTGAGTGTACGAAAAAATCTTTTTTTTTCATCTCTCTCTCTATCATTTGTGTTAGATGAATTTTATTGGTACATTGTGTACTGAAGGCTGCTGCTATATCGTATTTTGGAAAAGCCTTTTTACCCTGGATCAGAATATATGTACCTAGTACCTTATCTATCTACCCTATAATAGTTTTTACAATTCTGTATATTTTTTTAACGATAAGTTGTGATGTTGGAATTAATTCAGAGCCAATTCCAAGAATTTTCAAAACTACTTAAATCAGTACTCAGTAGCGTTAATAAGGGGGAGGGTGAAACCCCAAGAAACCCTTCAAAAATTTAAATTTTTGCTTAAATATTGGTCTATAATACAATATTCAACGCGAGTTTTTGAAAAAAAATTTCAATAAAAAGTAATGGTGTAATGATTTAATAGTTTTAGATTATTTTTAAAAATCTATCGACAAAAAAAATCAAATACAAAGTAAAATAATCCTTCAATTGTTTAAAAAAAATACATTCTGTAGTATTCAGTTGCACGTAAATTTGTTTTCATTTCAAATTTTCAATTCATATCATCTCCATCAATTTAATGAAATTTCAAATTTCATCAATCAATGCAGGCTCTTTTTGAATCGTAAAAAGTTCCTTTAAATTTCTTCCCAATTTTTCATGCTTCGAATTTGTCCAATAAAGAACCCATTTTTTATCCTTCCATTAAAAAATTCAAAAAAAAGAAAATGTTGAAAATTCTTGCTCTTTGCAGTAAAATTATTCAAATTCTGGTTATTTTCTTTTTTTCCTAAATTCGAATTTCTAAACTCTCAAAAACATAGATCACGGGAAAATGGCAAAAATCCAGATTTTTTCAGGCCTTACCCCCTCTCCACCTCAACTCTTCAAGCCAAACAGAAACATATTGCCGAATTCGTATTCCATACCTTCCAAAACATACATTTCGATATTTCACTGAAGAAAAATGCAAAATTGAAATTTTTTCAAATTTCTCCCCTCTTCACCCCAACTTTTTATCCAAAATAAAAACATATTGCTGAATTTGTATTCTACACCCTCGAAAACACAGATTTCGATATATTACGCGGAAAAATTGCAGAATTTAAAATTTTCCAAGTCTCACCCCCCCTCCCCCAGCAACCATTCATGCCTAAGAGAAAAATATGGCCAAATTCGTATTCCACACCCTCAAAAACCTAGATTTTGACATATCACTCGAAAAATTTCAAAATTCAATTTTTCCTGGTCTCACCCCATTCTTCCTCCACCTAACCTTCATTCCTAAGTAAAAAATATTATCAGATTCGTAATCCGCGCCCTCAAAAACATAGATTTCGATTTCACTCAAAAAAATTGAAAAATTGACATTTTTCCAGGTTTTACTTCCCTTTTCTTCTTAAATTGTGAATTTCAAGTCTCCAGCTTCCCCGAGGAGAAATTAAAATTCGCTAATTATGCCCAGAAATTTTGTTTTTGTGGTGATATACCAAAAAAGCGAAAAATTTCCCCAATTTCGACATGGTGGCGTGCTACGAGTTGCCAAGTATGAAACATTGGAGTAAGAAAGAAAAAAACATACAAGTCAAATCTAATCATATCAATCATATCATATCTAATCACATTTGATCAGATATGAAGTATACGAGGTGCTCAACTGGGTCCAATCGAAAAATTAGATGATAGATCTGTTCAGACATGGTGTCCACTGGATTTGGGAAATTAAAATTCATGCTATTCTCATGTTTTGCATGCCATGCTGCTTATACAATTTTCATTCTCCAATTTGGCCCAAACTCCCCCCCCCCCCCATGTATACTCGTTTCAAAGGGAATTTCAAGCACTTTTCTAGCAGGTTTATTCTGATGAGATATTAAATATTAGGTAAAAAATTAAAAAAAACAGTCAAGGCGTCTATTATATTCTCGAAATCAACAGGCAGAATTTTAACAGGTCCTTTCAAACGAATTTTGGAGAAAATTTACCCAGAGCTTTGGAAAAACATATCCTCCACTATACTCTCCATATATTTTTTCAACTGATAAATTTTAATTGTTTTCTGATTGCCTCCCCTTTTTCCTCTAGTGAAAGTTTCACCTAATCGGTCTCAACAAAATCAAGACAAAATTTTTAGAAAATTTCTCCTCAAATAAGCCTCAAAATTGAAAAGTAGTTATGAACAATCTTGTTCTACGCGTAATTTCCTATCGGAAGGGGTTTTTCTTTTTCAAAAACACTCACTTCCTTAACCAAAAATTAAGGGTAAAAAACACCTATTTTTCAACAATTTACAGCATTTTTGGAAAAAATCGAAACTTTTGGGAATATCTCCTCAAAAAAACCTCAAAATGGAAAAATGGTTAAGAACAATCATGTTCTACGTGTGATTTCCTATCAGACAGGTTCGTTTTTTTTTCTAAAACACCCACTTCTTTGCCCAAAAATTAAGGGTGGAAAACGCCTATTTTTCCAATATTCACAGTATTTTTGGAAATGATGGAAATACGAAGCTGAAAATATCGTTTTTGAATCCTTACGACACAAAGAAATGTTTGTATCACCAATAATCAGCGCAACATCGCGTTTATAGTACTTTTTCTTTCCACAACTTCGATTTTTTAAATGCAGTATTCAATTTCAATAACCTCCCTTATAATTAACGGTAGGGGTTGAAATTTTTGCGGTGACTTTTTTTTGGAATACCCTACCAGCATGTATAAAAAAAATACTCATTTTGGGTACTTTTAGCTTCGTATTTCCATAATTTCCAAAAATACTGTGAACATTTGAAAAATAGGTGTTTTTCACCCTTAATTTTTGGACAAAGAAGCGGGTGTTTTCGAAAAAAAACGAACCTGTCTCATAGGAAATTACACGTAGAACATGATTGTTCATAACCATTTTTCCATTTTGAGGCTTTCTTGAGGAGATATTCCCAAAAGTTTCGATTTTTTCCAAAAATGCTGTAAATTGTTGAAAAATAGGTGTTTTTACCCTTAATTTTTGGTCAAGAAAGTGAAAAAACCCTTCCGATAGGAAATTACGCGTAGAACAAGATTGTTCATAACTACTTTTCAATTTTGAGGCTTATTTGAGGAGATATTCACGAAAAACCGGGTTTCAGCGGACGTTTACCCCTCCCCTGAGGGTAGCGGAGGGTTGTGGGGTGTCTATTTTAGTATGTTGTGTAGTGGACCATTACGAACGTAAAACGCGAAAAAAAATCAGGCTTTAATTTTTGGGGGTTCGGTACATTTTTTTCTCTTATTTGCCTGGACTATTAAAGGCAATTCTTCGATTTGAAAATTCAAGAAAAAAGTGTAAAAAATTCATGCTATTTTCATGTTTTCATGCCACTAAACTGAGATTCATGCTATTTTCACGTGTTTTATGATTTTCATGCCTGGTAGACATTATGTCGGATCAGGAAATTTTTGAGATCTAATCAAATCTGATGGATCAGATCGAGATCGAACAATCTAATATTTTGGTGGTGGTATTCTACCCCTACCTACTACACGTTAGGCTACATTTCATTCAAATTTGGGCGAGACAGTCATAAAGGTTCTCTAATAAGACAATTTTCGTTCAATTTTCATCTCATAGATCATTTTTCATCACCTCCACTCTTCATCTCGAATCAAAGTATAAGATAAGTTGCATACCAAACACACGAAGGGGCTCGCAGCTGTTTTCCAGTCTCACTTCGACATCTTCGTTTCCCATTCTCTCCTCGCACACCCCATCTTTCATCTCATTTAAAAGATTAATCCGACAACTTGTTCATTTACTTACAACCTAAATCAACCATCAGACGAAATAATCTCGCAATCGAGTCAAATCGAGACGAAAGTCGTGTAATTTGATAAAATCGCAATCCCTAACAGGCGGAAAACGCTCGACGCGGAAATAAATCAAATTAACAGAACACTCACACATGGCCACGTATTCGTCAACGACACGACATTTTCTAGGGACGACGAACATCCCTCGCACCCGGGGAGGAAAAATTTCGTTAATAATCGTCACTCGTGTATGTTTCGCGATAAACGCGCCGAAACGACGTTTTTCCATCATCTAGGCGAGAGCATATTTGCACGGCTGTCTAACAAAATCGTCGTTCGTTGCGCGCCTCAGGGTTAATGTATTTTTGATCGTAATAGAAAGACATTATCAGGCGATAACGACGCGCCAGCGACGAAAATATACGATACAAATATCGCTCCGAATTGTGTAAATCCGCATTACTCGGCCGCAAATTATAATACACCAACAGTTGTGTATACTCGTACGGTATACGTATAATGTATCGTATCCATACCGTACGGTACGTACGTCTACGTATATTTCTCTATATCTATACATGGGTTCAGTTGATTGTTCAGAAAACCGCCATTTTGTTGATGACTGTTGACGAACGTGACTGGCTGTCATTTATTTCGCATTAACTCGCACTGCCTTCCCATCTCCGACCGCGAGTAATCGTCGAAACGCGGATGATGAAACGTAAATGCTAAAACTCCCCAAGAGTTTACTTTCTCTCCCATCCAGCATCACCAGCTCTCGTTCGTCGTCGAGCCCGTGTCGATTTTATACACAGTCATAATGAATGTTCGTCCCCTCCCCCAGCTCTCTTTCCTTTTCCTAATATATAGCTCGCGATCATTAAAATAATGAAAGCTTTTCCAGCCTCGCGTCTCCGATCTCCGTCGTCGTCGACTCCGTGTCTCGGGCTAACCTTAATGCAAATAGCGGAACTAATTGGTCTTGTCACTTGGGTCATTACAAGATACCTCCCTCCTCGGGTGCTCGTGCTTTTTCCAGCTTGTCTATCTCCGCTGTAGATATTTTACCCCGGATCTCCAAGGTCCGAGCAGAGCGTCGCGCGCATTATGGAAATTAATGGCTCGGCTGCTTCGTTTTGGGGCGAAAATTTACGCCAAATTTTCGTAAAAGCTCCCCATGGTCTGCTCCTGCCTTCGTGTTTTCGCTAACTTTCGTAAGGCGTCAATTTTCTTCCAAGGATGGTCGTCTGGTCGGGCCTAGACGTCGTAATCAAATTATACCTGTATTTCTTATAACATATGGTGAATTTTTTTTCAAATTTTGGAAGTCTCACCCCGAGAAATTGTTATTTGTTCTCTGTATGTTGAGTTTGGAATTCAATCTGAAGTTGGGAGGGACGAAAGAGAAATTTTAAACTACCAACACTTGAGGTCAGAATATTAAATCGTACCATAAAAATTAAGGTACCTTGATGATTTTAAGGAAGTGATTTCGGATTGGTTGAAAATTCGATATGGAACCGTTAAAGTTACCTTGACTTTTAAGGTATGATTTAACATTCGGGCCTCAGCTTGAAAGGGTGGAGAAGAAATTTGAAATTACCGAAATGGCCGAGAAAAAGTACATGAAAATAATTCAAAATTCCGCCCGGAAAGGAGATGCAAGAGAAATCTGAAAGACCGCTTCTAGTCCTTCCTATAGGATGTCCACAAATTGGGAAACCGGTTTGGGTCAAAAAATGGGGGTCCGGTTTTTTCATTGAAATAAAGTCTACACACTGACGCAATTAAAATGTGATGGTTTTTTAAAACCGGTTCAGCAGTTTCGAACCAGTTGTCATATCCAAAAAAAGTGGAGATATGAAAAAAAGTTTGAAACAAAAATTGTAGAGAATTAAAAAACAATCAATTTTTGTTACATAACTTTTTTTTTATCTTGCAATGGAAAGAAGTTGTCGTACAAAAGGTTGGAGTATAATTTTTGCTTTACGAGTCAATAACGAGTTATCAAAAAATGGATATATCAAAAATAGTGTGAAATAAAAGTTGTAGAGAATTAAAAATTGAACATTTCACGTTCTGTAAATTTTTTTACACCTATGCAATGGAGAAGAGTTATAAAAAATTATACTCAAACCTTTTGTACGACTTCTTTCCATTGCAAAATGGAAAAAAAGTTATGTAACAAAAATTGGTTGTTTTTTAATTCTCTACAACTTTTGTTTCAAACTTTTTTTCATATCTCCACTTTTTTTTGGATATGACAACTGGTTCGAAACTGCTGAACTGGTTTCAAAAAAAATATCACATTTTAATTGCGTCAGTGTGTAGGCTTTATTTCAATAAAAAAACAGACCCCCTTTTTGGACCCAAACTGATTTCTCAATTACTGAACACCTTATAGGAAGGACTAAAAGTTTGATTATCGATCTTCAATGTCCTTGTCGTCAAGAATACATTGTATTGGTATCTCTTCTCAGTTTTGAGATATTGAGAAATGTTTACCGTTGACAAGGCTTTTGTGTCATACTGTATAAGAAAAAATTAAAGAGTTTAGCCTGTTGGAGGTGGAATCATAGGCGTGACTGTCGGGTGTGCCTTGGCACACCCTACTTTTCCCAGATTTTTTAATTTTTTTGATAAAATTTGCTAATTTGTCCTGGTGGTATATAATATCCTTTTTTCAAGAAAATTTTCAATACTGAAAATATTTGAAAAAAATTTCAGAAAAGTACATTTTTTTAAACATGGAAAAATCTGAGAAAATTTTAGGTTGAAAAAAATCCTGTTGTTGGAAATACTTGAGAAAAAAATTAAGAGTTGAGAATAGGTAATTTTAAAAAAATTGGGTGGTAGAATTTGAAAAAAATTCAGAGCTGAAAGAAATTTTTGAGAAAAAGTGAGATTCAATTCGAACCATCCCCGAAAAAATGGGAATCTAATCGCCCATTCTTTCACATGGGTATTTCTTCCGAAATAAACTCACCTACAGCCCAATTTCTTGAGAAATTATTATTTTTTGGGAAACCTTGCAATTTTTTTGATATTCATTTTCTGATTTGTAAAGAATCGTTCTTTTTAAGAAAATTGTCCAAGTTTTGGGAGATTCCTCAATTTTTGGAAAATCTTTCAGGCTGTGGAAAAAAGTCGCTCTACTTTTGGAAAATTATGCGAAGTTTTGAAAAATTTCCCAGTTTTTGCCAAGTCATCGCAAGTTATGGAAAAATCATTCAAACTCGAGTACACGATCTCTGAAAATTTAGATAACGTTGAATGCACTAATTTACATTCTTCTAATGGGATATTTTTTATCGCGTTGTGAAAAAGTCCTCAAGTCATATTTTTCGATGAAAAGTCACTCGCTGAATTTTTATTTCAAAAATTCGCCAGCATCTGAAATTTTGTATATGAGGTTCTTTTATGATGTATGTACTTTCGATTTATTTTTGTTTGGGCTCAAAATTTCACTTTGAGCAGGAATATCTAAAATTTCTAAAGCTAAAGTTCATTTCTCGAATTTTATATAATTTTTGAAATTTTAAAATTACCTCATCGCCCATCAAAAGATGAAAATTTAATCCATTCAATGAAAAAAAATTAATTTTAATTCCGATTTTGATTCAATATTATTCATTATTTTGATTAAAATTTTTTGGACATAGGTAGACATTTTTTTTGATTTTATTAGAGGGCCCAAAAGTTTTGGCACACCCCACTCAGAAGGTCCAGTTACGCCTGTGGGTGGAATTTGAGAAATTATTAAATTTCTGCCTGGAAGGAGGCATATTAGGAATAAAAAATTCAAATTTCAGCCTGAAAAGAGGTCGAGGGAAATTTTAATTACCAAAATTAAGACGGGAAGCCGAACGGGAGGGTTCAAAAGAAATTTTAAATCACCGAAATTCGGTTTGAAGTGAGGGGGTGTAGTCGAAATACTGTCAGTCGGGGGGGGGGAGGGAGGTACAGAGAAAATTTGAAAATTAAGTCTGAAGGGATGTCGAGAGAAATTTAAAATTATGTACAATAATTGTAAAAATGATATAAAATTTGTAATTTTTCATGCATTTTCGACATGTTTTCAAAGCACGAACCAGGAATTACCTATCCGAATAATTTTTTGTATTGAAAAAAGTGATTTGAATCAACACAATTTTGCTCGAATCTATAATTTTTTCACCTGAAAATGAAATTTTGTCCTTATTTGTAGAGAAGAAGGGGAGCTGTCTCCGCTAGCCTTAGTTCGGCCTAAATGTTATGATTTTTTTAAAATTTCAATTTCAGTACTTGATCGAAGTCGTGAGGTGAGAAGAGTAGGTAGTTGTATTTGAAAAATTCGAAATCAGTAAAATTCGGCAACGCGTCCAAAATTCATCCCTAAAAATCAACCTTTAGACAATATTATTTGGAAAATTTGTGTTATACTTTTAAAAAAAGTTTTCAAATCCTATTAGAAAAAGGAGGGTCCAGGCCCAGCAAATGGGCTCCTAATTACATGTAGGGCGCTAAAATTTTGGAAATTTCAAATGAACCACCCGAGGGGGGTGAAACCATTCAAAAACTCGATTTAAGACACACCTTACACTGAGAAAAAAAAGTGTGGCGATATTGACCACAAATTGTGGAAAAACTTATCCAGTCCGAGTTTATGATGCTTTTCACCACAACTGTGGTACTTCTTTGCCACAACTGTGGTACTTTTTTAAGTTTTAATCACAACTGTGGTACTTTTTACCACAGCTGTGGCAAAAAAAGTACCACAACTGTGGTAAAAAGCATCATAAACTCGGACTGGCTAAGTTTTTCCACAATTTGTAGTCAATTTTACCACACATTTTTCTCAGTGTAACCTCACATGACACTTTCTACATTAAAAACAATTTCTTTTTCAAATTTCAATTATTTGTTCTTGTGGTAGAATTCACAGCGAAATGTTTTTTCATTAAAAGTATCCGTATCAATTTTTGAAGTATTCGGGAAGAAAAAGAAGAAGAGGAATTCAAAACAAATTTTCAAAGATTCGCGATTCGAAAATTTGAATAATGCTGTTTGTTTTTCTATGCGCTCATTATTGGGCTCTTTTGAATTGTTTTTTTTTTTGAAAAATTTGAATTTCAAAGCGAAAATTCAGCAAAATAGTATATTTTCAATTTTCAGCCCTCGATAATAAATAAGTATGTTAATGTGACATTTTCCCTCAATTTTTATCTTGAAACAACTAAACATGGCCAGGGCAGCGAGAACAGAGAACAACAAAAAACGAAGAACCAAAAATTTAAAGAACGAGAACAAATTTTGAGAGCATTAAAAGGACGGAAGAACGAAGGGCTGCGAGAATGATGAAATTTTGGTTCTCGTTCTCAGAACTTTTGATTTTTTGCTCTTTTTTTGTTTTCAAATTTCGTTTCCGTTCATTAATTCCAATTATGAAGAAAACAAAAACAAACTTTGAGTAACGAAACTTTTCCCCCAAAAATGAGAAATTATAATTTGCATTAAATCTTGAACACCTGAAAATTGGTTCTGGTTCTTTTCTTATTGTTCTTGTTCTCATTCTTGTTCTTTAAACACTCTCAAAATTCTTCTCGTTCTTTCCTGCTTATACCTGATAAGAACTGATTACATCTGCTCAGATGCGGTCACTTTTCAGATCTGATCAATTTCCCTGGGTTATTCTTTATTCGATTCATATTTTGGCTTATTCGTAAGGCTTGGGATTCGAAGAGATTCGAATAGTCAAAATTGAAAATGATTCATAAATCGTGACTCGAGATCCGAATAATTTTTCAGACTTTCCTGCCCAATACTGCAAATTCATCGCGAATAGGGTATTTTTCCACTATAGATTTTACATGCAGATACAGGTATCCAGCTCGATTTGCAAAACCCATCGAAGCATCGAATTATTTCCTACGAAAAAAAACAACACCAACGACAACAAAAAACACCCAACAACAATAATATTCAAATTCAAAACTCGCAAAATGTTACCATCGGCATCGCGCAGATTAATTATAACAGTTCAATTTTAATTTTAATAATTCGTACGTAACGTCGCTATACAAAATTCATGGCTAAAGCCGTGGCAAATCTCGTCGTATAATCTGATGGATTCGAATTTCAATTTTTATATTTTACATAATAACCATTTGTTATTTGTACGTTTCACTCCGCGTCCCAGCGACGGTATGGTAGTTATTACGACATCGCGAATATAGGGGGACTGCTGGCGTGGTGTGGCACGTTTCTCCAGCAGCAGCATAAAGAGATGTACGTAAAACGACAAGCCAGCGAAGTCGACTTCAGATATCAGTGTCGATTTGTAATTAAGTTCGTTTATATCTGATGGATAGATAGATATATTTTGCGCCGTGGAACTTTTTCCTCCCTTAGGGATGGAGCAGTTTGGGAAGCAGTGGTCTTCAAAATTTTGAGAGCGAATATTTCGCGAAATGGTAAATCAAGTGGTTAATGCATATTTTTTCCGACTTTCAGTGAGATGTTTCCCCATTCTCGTTTGCCATCCTTTTAAAAATTAAAATAATCTTTGATGTTTTGCAAAACTGCATAATTTTTGGAAATTTTATACCGCATAAAAATGAATGATTAACGGTGAAACTACCAATTTTTGGGCAAAAAATTGAGGGAAAGAATGTAAATTAAAAACTATTTCAGGAAAAAAATATCAAAATAATACGATTGAAAAGCCAAGGTCTGAAACTTGACTATTAAAACCCCAACCAATATTTTTATTCAAAATTTTAAAAAAATTAAAAATTCTTATTTGTTTCTGTTTTTTACGTTTGAGAATTTTTGGAATTTGATAAACTTACTCAAATATTCTAAAAACAAAAATGTTTCAGTTTTTAATATTTTGAATAAAAAAGAAAATTGAGGGGGAGGGGGAGGGGGGTAAAAACATATCTAAAATCTTACCACCCAATAAATTTTTTAATGCTTCTATACGAATTGAAAAAAAATATCCAATTCACGTAAGGAGGGGAATGAGGGAGGTGGAATATGTAAAACATCAACCACATTTCAGCTTCATCATTAACTAATTTAGATATTCACTGGTTCCTGGTTAATAACTGTAAGTAATTCAATTCTGGAAAATTTTCAAGTATGGAGAAATGGAGAAACTTTTTTTTTCAAAACGTAAGGACAAAAATTTATCACAGAAAAATTGTCTTATATAAGAAAAAAATGGTCAAATTTTTCAAACATAATGTATCTTCTTGCAGAATTGATTATTTCTAATTCGAAATTGATAATTTTTCAAAACCAGTCTAATCAGATGAATGCGTATATGTACCTAGGTGAATTCGGCTTACCTTTTGATTTCCTTCCTCAACTATAAGGCAGTGTTTCTCGGAAGAAAATAATTTTTCATACACTTACAGCTGATGCAATAAAAAGGCGATAATTAGAGAAAAAAAGAAGTAGAGGGAAGAAAAGAAGGCGTCAAAAGTGTCTCAAAAAATTTTCATGTCTGCCTGAGAAATGGGAATTTCCTATTTAAATTACCCGGAAAGAGACAGAATTACATTTTTGGCAATCCAAATCAATTACCACACTTTTTGGAGAGGAGCAAAAATTCTGGAAAAAATCAAAATCTCACTGAAGGTTGCAGAATTGATGAAAATGGTAAAATTCAAAAGCTACAGTAAGTATTGATTTTCTGTAAAAAATCAGAAACCAAATTTTGAAGGATCAAAAAAAATTAGTGTTACCGTTCAAAGAGCGCAGAAAAATTGAAAAATTTTCCAAGACGAAGAAAAAAATAAAATAATGAAACAATTCTCCGCAGTGCTCCAAAAAATGGAAAAATTATTCCGAATTTTTATTAAAAAATCACGACGTTATCTTGAAATTTAAGACTTTTTAAATTCAAATTTCACAGCTGCAGCGCACAGTGGTCCAGGAGACCCCTCAAAACGCGCGAAATTCAGTATCATAAAAAAAGAGCAATAAAAGTGAGTAAAAATTAGTGTACATATAGTTTTTTTGGTCGTAGATTACGAATTTGACAGAAAAAAATTGATTCGGGGCAATGTGAGGGGGTAGGGGAGGTGCTGAAATCGAAATTCACCTAAAATATCGTGTAATATATCGAAATCTAGGTTTTCGAGGTCGTAGATTAAGAATATGACAATAAAAAAAATTTTAGAGGTCATGGGGAGGGGATGGGGGTGCTCAAATCAAAATTCACCATAATATCGCGTAGCATATCGGAATCTTGGGTTTCGAGGTCGTAGATTACGAATCCGACGAAATTTTTTTGTGAAAGTAAGAGGGAAGGAGTGGGGGTGCTGAAATTGGAGTTAAACCAAAATATCGTGTAGTAGATCGAAATCTAAGGTATTTTTGCGATTTTAGTAATATAAATTAGACCAAAAGTATAAGTGCCACGCCTCAGCACGAAAAATGTTATAGGTGAAGTGGTAGTTTCAAGTGCCCTGAACACGATTTTCCAAATAGTTTTTGCGTCCGTCTGCGTCCGTGTGGATTATAAGCAAAAATGTGTCTTTTTCAATGGTTTTTTCCGTTTTTAGTAGTTTTTTTTATTTATTAATGTTATTATTTACATGCCGGGAATGTAAAGGGTTTGTAAATAATGACAATACTAGAAAAAAATTACTAAAAATGGGAAAAAATCGTTGAAAAAGGCACATTTTTGCTTATAATGCACACGGACGCAGACGGACGCAAAAACTATTTGGAAAATCGTGTTCAGGGCACTTGAAACTACCACTTCACCTATAACATTTTTCGTGCTGAGGCGTGGCACTTATACTTTTGGTCTAATTTATATTACTAAAATCGCAAAAATACCTTAGATTTCGATCTACTACACGATATTTTGGTTTAACTCCAATTTCAGCACCCCCACCCCTTCCCTCTTACTTTCACAAAAAAATTTCGTCGGATTCGTAATCTACGACCTCGTAACCCAAGATTCCGATATGCTACGCGATATTATGGTGAATTTTGATTTGAGCACCCCCATCCCCTCCCCATGACCTCTAAAAATTTTTTTATTGTCATATTCTTAATCTACGACCTCGAAAACCTAGATTTCGATATATTACACGATATTTTAGGTGAATTTCGATTTCAGCACCTCCCCTACCCCCTCACATTGCCCCGAATCAATTTTTTTCTGTCAAATTCGTAATCTACGACCAAAAAAACTGTATGTACACTAATTTTTACCCACTTTTATTGCTCTTTTTTTATGATACTGAATTTCGCGCGTTTTGAGGGGTCTCCTGGACCACTGTGCAGCGTGTCTATTAAACTGGCCTTTCGAATTTACACGACCTTCGCGAGAATACTGAATAATTTTCTGCAGCGCTTAAATAAAAGAGAAAATTACTTGATTTTTTTTTTTTACAAAATTTCATGATTTTTTCATGACTTTGATCAAATTTTATGACTTTTTCAAATTTTATGACATTATGACCTTTTTCATGACAGTGTCAAATTTCATAACTTTTTCATAACTTTGCGGGTCAAGTTTATGACTGGTGAAATTTTATGACTTTTGTCTTATTTAATAACTTGTCAAATTTTATGACCTGTAAAAATTCATATGAGTAGACCAAATTTCATAACTTATGTCAAATTTTATGACTTTTGTCAAGTGTTCGACGTATTGTTAAATCTTTTGACTTTTCATGACTTTTGTTAGATTTTATGACTTTTATCAAGTTTATGACGTTTTGTTAAATCTTTTGACTTTTCATGAATTTTTGTCAGATTTTATGACTTTTGTCAAGTTTATGACGATTTGTTAAATCTTTTGACTCTTCATGACTTTTTGTCAAATTTTATGACTTTTGTCACGTTTATGACGTTCTGTTAAATCTTTTGAATTTTCATGACTTTGATTCAAGTTTTATGACTTTCGTTAAGTTTATTTTTGTCAAATTTTATGACTTTTGTCAAGTTTATGACGTTTTGTTAAATCTTTTGACTTTTCACGACTTTTTGTCAAATTTCATGACTTTTGTCAAGTTTATGATTGGTGAAATTTTTATGACTTTTGTCTTATTTAATGACTTGTCAAATTTTATGACCTGTAAAAATTCATATGAGTTGACCAAATTTCATAACTTATGTCAAATTTTATAACTTTTGTCAAGTTTATGACGTTTTATTAAATCTTTTGACTTTTCATGACTTTTTGTCAGATTTTATGACTTTTGTCAAGTTTATGACGATTTGTTAAATCTTTTGACTTTTCATGACTTTTTGACAAATTTTATGACTCTTTATGACGTTCTGTTAAATCTTTTGAATTTTCATGATTTTGATTCAAGTTTTATGACTTTCGTCAAGTTTATTTTTGTCAAATTTTATGACTTTTGTCAATTTTATGACGTTTTGTTAAATCTTTTGATTTTTCATGACTTTTTGTCAAATTTTATGACTTTTGTCACGTTTATGACGTTCTGTTAAATCTTCTGACTTTTCATGACTTTTTGTCAGTTTTTATGACTTTTGTCAAGTTATATGACTTGTAAAATTTTATGACTTTTTTCAAATTTTATGAGTTTTTCATGAACTTTATAATTTAAATGACCAGTAGAAACTCTATTTCGTTATTTCGTCTTTCATGAGCAGTAAGTAGCATCCTGGAAAATAAAGATGGCGAGTGAAAACTTGTTAGGTACGTTTATTGTAGGCCTACAAAAAAAAGTATTACTATAAAATATATACAAATTACATATTAGGTTATTCGGGGTGTCCACTGGATTGATTTTCCAAATTTTCATGACCTTTTTCAGGATCTTTTTTTTTCTTTCAAAAAAACAAATTCAGTTGAAAATTTTTCAAGAGCAGAAAAAAATTAAATAAATAATAGACAATAATTCTCTGCAATACTCAAAAATAATTATTCCAATTTTTCATGAAAAATTCTCACTTCTCATGGCTTTTTTCTTCCAATTTTATAGCTGGTAAATTCTGCAAATTCATGATGAATACCTCCGGGGACTCCACGAATACAAAATTCATGCTTCATGGGTCCTCAGAACACCATACCAATGTGAAAATGGACCTTTCAAAATAAAAAAATGTGGGAAAAGCACAGTTTTGTAACAATTGTCTTTATACCTTTCTCACATCGTTCCAATCATTTTATGCTTTGGAAAAAGGGAACAGTTTGAGGACCCATAAATGTACAAATTTTCGTATTTCATGCTCAGCTTGGTTTACCCATTTCTAAAAAGTGCATAAAAAGCCCTCATTCGAGTACGTGAGCTTCTAACTGTAAGCAATTGATATGAACCTAACCTCTCTGAAGCCTTTTGATTTTCTCAAAATCATCTAATCCAATACAACAAGTAAATTCAAAGTTTGGTTTTGGATTTACCAATCAAACTTATACCTCTTTTACCAGTTCTGCTTCATTTTTGAGTTACCTATTAAGAAAAATTGAACTATTTATAAAATTATTTTCAATTTTTCATTATTAGGTATAAGATGTCCATTTTCGATTTTTCTAGACTCCTGATTTATGGAGTGAATTTTCACACAACTACACTCGTATTGTATCAATCGAACTAATTTTTTGACATTCAAATGACCTGTATTCTATACGAACGTCCACTGTCCACCATTCGCCGCTTCATTTCAATTCCGAAACCCGCGATAAATTACACGTACCTCTACCTGCCGGCTCCGGCATCGACATTCCCAGCAGCGTCACATTTGACACCCCCTAAATTCCATTAATCGTGTTATTACGTAAATAAAAACAACATTTTACATACAGGTACATAAATATACGCGTATTACGCGATCGAGTTTTTTACCATATCGATGAATTGGCTCGCAGATTTACTTTTTAATTTATATTTATATTTGGTGATTTACGGGCTTTGCTGATATGAATGAAAGCCGGTCGCTCCGGCACGACACGACGCAACCCTCGTACGAGAAATATTTTTTATATTATTCGGAAAATTGGTTTTTGAAATTGATAGAATGAGCGTATAGCCGGATAATGTAAAAGATTGTAATACCAAATCCCGTAAGGGAATTAGAAATGAAATCGTTTTTTAAAACCTTTTAAACCTTTTTTTTTCTCTCTCTCTCTGTCATCTCCCTTCTCCTACAGAACAACTTTCAAATACCCAAACGTACACAAATCCGCCACTAATTTCAACACTACTACGACCACTAATTTTTATATACGCTCTCTCTATTCGACAACACGCATTTCAATCGACACATCGCTCGTCGCCGAAGCAAAAAAGGACAGTTTAAGCAAATTTTTTTACATTTTTTTTATTTATTCGTGTTTTTTTTACACACGAACGCCACATATACTCATCGAGCGTGGGCTCTTTCGCGTCGTCGATCTCGCCGCTCGCTTCCCCCTTTCGTCGTATTTATAACGAGTAATATTCCGGGCACATGGCAGCCTTATTTATGCTTCGTATCGGATTATTTATGCTGAAAAGAAATGATATAAAAGTGGAAACAATTTATCAAAAAGGATTTGCTCGTTTTTTCTTGTTAAACGTAAAAACGGGTAATATGACGTTGGAAATTTTTGTTTAAATCTGTTGACTGATTGAACATCATCAAGACATTTCATCTAGCTGGCATTATATCCTATGGTATATGCGCGTATATATATCGTTGATGAAATGTATCGATATAGGGTGTTCCGTAATGTGGCACGTTAACTTGTTACTTTCTATTTACGTTTACTTTTATTTCATCGTCAGGTGTAAGAATTTGATTTGATACAAAAAATTGGTGAAAAATTTTATCTTTTCAGTTTTCAATAGAAAGTAAGGTTAACCCTTTGAAATAACTTATTCAATCAAAAAATGTATTCAATTACTTCACATTCAAAAAAAATTTCTAAAATTATTAATTGAAAGAGGCCAGAATTCAAAATTCATCAACCATTTTTTAGTTCGCTTTTATTGGAATCATTGTGAGCCTGATTTTGGACTATTCAGAAGGAGGTAGAATCAAACGAGAACCTCAACTCAAAAACCAATTTTTGACACTGGTTTCTATATCAAGGCTCACATACTTTATAATGATTTACGACTTTAATGACTTTTGATGAACAGGGTGTCTAACAAAATTTCAAAACCCCAAAACAGGACAAACAGGACCTTCAACAGGACCTTTAAAAAATCGGTTCTGATCGATTTTGTACCCCCCCCCCCCCAAAAAAAAATCCTATTCTGGCAAAAAAAAATTGAAACGAATTTTTTCAATAATTGTTAGAAATGAGCAAAAAATTTATTTTAAAAATTTAAGGACAAGGAAGATAGAATAAAAACAAATCTTATCCTGTATATAAAAAACAAGAACGAACATTAGATAGTAATACTAAAAAAAAAGTTCCAAAAAAATTGGCTATTTTTTAATTTTTAAAAATTTTTTTCAATTACGATCATTTATTGAAATTTTTTTTCTATTTTGGCGGGTGGAATTTCAAAATTGTTACAAAACAGGACTTTTCACTGAAAAAGCCCCAAAACAGTACAAAAACAGGACAAACAGGACCACTCAGCCCAAAACAGTACAAACAGGACGAACAGGAGTTGTTAGACACTCTGATGAAGCAAAAAGTGACCTATTTTTCAATTTTTTCTAATAAGTAAATACACCCCCCCCCCATTCCCCCCTATTTTTTCATAACTCAAGCTGTATTTCTCTCTGCGATAGGGCTGAAAAAACTTTTTTTTCTGAAAAATTTTTTTTATTAAAAAATCTTTACATACTTGAAACTACGAGTTTAAGAAATCAATCAACAAATCTGGCGAACTAATAAGTAGGTAAAAAAAGATCTGATAGAACTTTTTTTTTTAGAAATATTAGTATTTAAAAAAAAAATTTATGTAATAAGAGCGGTAGGCGGTTTGAACGAAAAAAAGTGACTTCAGAATAAAAAAGTGACCCAATAGTGACCTTTTATCAAAAAAGTGACTTTTAGTGACCAACCTTGAAAATAGGAGACAATTCACTAAAAAAGTGACTCTGTTTAATGCCTGAAAGAAATACAGCAATTTAAAAATCTCAAGAATGCATTGTAAATAATTATGCAACGTAAGAATGAAAGAAAATTTGACAGAAGTGATCTAATAATTCGTAAAAATCGATATCATTGCAATTCATACGTTTCTGAATGGCATACCGAAAAATTCGAAAAATAAAACACATTTTTGGCCTTTGTTCAAAATAATTGAAAAATCTGACGAAAATATTTCTAATGCTTAACCTATTTAGCCATGTAATGCCATGGTTTGAATTGTAAAAATTGTTCCCTTCGGTTCAAAATTATAATTTTTGACTAGAACAATTTTGATCTAATTTTTAAAAATAATATTCATACAGATATTTTGAAAAATATGCAATTTTTTTGCCAAAATCATTAAATTTATTGAGCTTGAACGTAGCGAGGAGGAAAATATTTTCAAAAAAAAGACATTCAGGGTCCAAAAATATATTCTTTCAATTTTCAAGTCCTCGGGGAGATTTTAGCTCCACCCAAAGTGTGTCCTTGTCTCGCCCAATTCTTTTTTGAATCAAAATCTCTCTTCTTTCTCCGGGGGGGGGGGGGGGGTGTCACTTGAATATTTGAATATCGTCAATTCAATTTTTAAGTCCTCGGGGAGATTTTAGCTCCACCTAAAGTGTGTCCAGGGGCGTATTAACCAATAGGCGGAGTAGGCGACGCCTAGGGCGCAAAAATTTTGGGGGGCGCAGAATTCGGAAAGCCGTACTTTCTATGTATAATATAAATCATGAATAAAAAAAATATATTTTAAAGCTGTGAGAAAAATTTGCACCCTCTACTTCTCCATTGTGAGCAAAAATCTTTAAAAAGTGTGGACAAAACAACCCTATCACTAACTCTCTGCTGCGAAGCGCCCTTCTAGTTCTCAAATTTCTGTTTTACTTTACTGTTTCTCGAATAAATTAAAAAAACGTTACATGTGAATTCTGCCAATTTTTTTTACCTCCTCCCCCTCATGTGTACCTTTGAATTATTTTAGCTTTGTCTTTGGAGAAAAAATTGGGGAGGGGGTGTTCGCTTTTGACCTCGCCTAGGGCGTGAAAAATTCTTAATACGCCTCTGAGTGTGTCCTTGTCTCACCCAACTCTTTGTTGAATGAAAATCTCTCTCCTTTCTCAGGGGAGGGGGGGGGGGGAATCACTTGAATATCGCCAATTCAGATTTTAATCTCAAAATAAAACATAAAATCGTTTTTGGCTCATCCTAATTTGCCAGAGAACATTTCATATTAGAATTTTATGAAATTGGTTCGAAAAATACCATAAAATTCACAGAAAATACCCTTAAAACAGCTGAAAATCTGAAAATATATGGCCAAACTGGCATAAAACCGTGGAAAAAATGTAAAAATTGACAAACATTATTAAAATTGTTTTTAAAAATGTTAAAAATACTCAAAATAATACAATAAAAGGATCAAAAATTTACAAAAAAGTGCTAATTTTACAAAAATTTCATTTAAAAAAAGGGAAAATAATGAAAATGGGAGTAAAAATAGGTAGATATTTCAAAAATTTAAAAACTATTCAATTTTTTCACAAATGGAAAAATTTGGTTGAAATGTCAAAACTTGTTTGAAAAATTCGTAAAATGAAAGAAAATTTCGATACTTCAACAAATTTCAATCAATTCATCATATTTTGTGTTATTTTGGACAACTCAATGATTTTTCAAGTAATTTTATAAATTTTTGAAATTTTAAACTACATATTTTCATTTAGCAACATCTTTCTGAAGTAAATTCATAGCATCGTTACTTTCTCACCATCTGGCGTTTTCTCTACTCTCGTTAGCACATTAATGATATTCCCCTCCCTATAAAAAAAATTTATGTGGGCCTGGGTATAGAAACAACCCTTAGAGGTCAAAAATTGGCTTTGGAATTGACATTGATTTTGGGCTTTTTAGAAAGAGCAGCATCAAGAGGGAACCTCAGTTCAAAAACCAATTTTTAACCCCTAAGGGTGGTTTCTATATCCAGGCTCACATTGTATATTGTCAAATTATTCACTTTTTAAATAATATTTTAATTCTATGGATTTTTAGACGTATTTTGAATTCTGAAAGTAAATTTCAAGCTAATTTTTACAACTCTTGATAATTTTTCACTTATTTTATGACCTACATATTATGACATGACACCTTGCTATTTTTGCACATATTCGTAAGTACCTATTACATATTTTTGAAAGATTCTTTAAATGTAAGTCGACGACATTTTTTATAATTTTTTAGTACAGTCTCAACAGTTTTTAACAAATTTTCAGCAACTTCAAAAAACTACCGCATTGATAAAATTTTCAAAAAATTTATAGAACAATTTCAACAATTTTTATGAAATTTTCAAACATTTTCAAAAATATTAACACAAATGACAAAATTTTTGCAACTTTCACAAAATATCAGTAATTTTTATAGAAATTTTCAACATTTTTGATATAATTTTTATAGATTTTCATGGAATAATTTTTTTTTACCAATTTCACGAATTTTTTGACTATTTTTAATAGGGAATAAGAGTCGACTCCGGAGTAGGAGTCAAACTGACTCCAAATTGACTCCTACTCCAGCTTGACTCCGGAGTCAAGCCGGAGTAAGGGAGTCAAGGTCAAAGACTGACTCCGGAGTCAAGGTGGAGTCAAGAGTCAGGGTCTGAGTTTGACTCCGGAATCAAAGTGGAGTCAGGAGTCGAGGTCTGAAAGGGACTCCGGAGTAAAGGTGGAGTCAGAAGTCAACTATCTCCCTTGACTCCGGGAGTCAGGGGTCAACTTTTCAATTTTCAAATACCCCAACCCCCTTCTCCTCCATTATTCATAATATTGTTGGAGGTTTCAGGTTGAACTCGGATAAATGATTAATTAATGCCTGATTTTTATTCCCTATTCCGGAGTAGAAGTCAAACTTACTCCAAATTGACTCCGATTCCGGCTTAAGTCACAAATTGACTTCGGGGTCGAGCTAGAGTTAGGAGTCAAGGTCTGAAATTGACTCCGGATTCAAGGTGGGGTCAGGAGTCAGAGTGTACGTTTGACTCCGGAGTCATGGTAGAGTCAGGAGTCAACGTGGAGTCCGAAGTCAAAGTCTGAAAGTGACTCCGGAGTGAAGAGTCAACTTTTTGGCTGACTCCTATTCCCTGATTTAAATCTTTGATAAAAATTTTAGAAGTTTCAATAAAATCTCAAACAACTATTGATACGCAAACTCAACAATTTTTTTCAAATTTCAAATAAATAAGATCACATTTCAAAAGATAGAACATTTTATCATTCAGACACTCATTAAAATTTGAAAAAAATTGAAATTCCCACCAAAACCTTTCCACCTCCACTCCCCATCTTTCAACCTCATCAACCATACCAAAAAAAATCACACTCATCCTCACCCAAGCACCCCGAAAAAATCCAATAATAAAACGAACTCGTGAAAAATTCGAGTCAATTTTTCAAACCCCAAACCCCAATCAACACTTCGAAAATCCTCCGCCAATACTCGAACCTTCCCATACTTATACACAAGTTCACAGCAAAAAAACCACCATCACCCTCCCAATAGCGTTTTTCTATTACGTATTAATGTTATTCAATGATTAAAGTCGTCGTATCCACCAGTAGATACGTACAGTCGTCCAGAAGTTGAAAACATTTATATACGAGCAGCGAATCTATTTACAAGGGATTCTAAAGGATTACATAATATTCCCTATTGGATTGAGAGATGAGGGTATATACCTCGACACGCACCGCAAATAAGCGTTCGGTAATTTATCCCCGCACGTATCTCGTTGTTAAAGTAAACTTTATCACATACTTATAATACCGCGACCCGCAGACAACGACGTCGAGAAAAATTAACTAATTACACATTCGAATAAGAATCATTCCAACTGCCGAAAGAAAACTGCGCCGTTGAAGAATAAAAAAATTAGAATAATTTCAGGACACCCTATACTCGTGTCTTTTTTTTTTCACGCGTATATACGTAACGCAGTCAAACAATTACCCCGCTTTTTCTAGTCTTACAACAACCCCAGCCTACGTTTTAATATATACACCTGCGTCTCTTATTGAATAACAAATAGCCCGATATTATCCTCTGATATAACCATATAATGTAGACAACTTAACGAATCGGCTGTACCGAGCTCTTTTCTCCTTCTTCCCATCTCTTACTAGCAACTTTTATACTAAAATGCGCCAAAGTATAATGCTGGGTTCGAGTTTCTGCTCTCTCTCTCTCTCTCGCTGCGCTTATAATACATATTGAAACCTCTTCTATATACGTAAAAACGTGAATACGCAGAAAGCTTTCGACGAAAGCTTTAAAAATGGAAGTCGTTTTTGTTTGACAAATATTTTTCGAAAAGAGGGATGCAAAACGATTTATTTTACCAGGATTAACATTTAAAAAAATCATATTCTCACAACATTTACGTAATGAAATATAATTTTCCATAAAGTTACCCTGCCTGCTGGAGCTGTCGACAACAGCGCCATTTTTTTGGTGAAAAAAAGTCGTCGAAAGGGCGACTCGATAGTGGAGTGGAATTTTAGCCCGACCCCGAATAAATTGCTATAAAAGGGGTTTTTTGGTTTATTCTGGTGGAGAGGATCTACTTTATCACATAACTGAAAATTCGCCCAAGTCCTCCCCCTAGGTCACTTCTTTTGAGGCTACAGGCCTTCAAAACCAGTTGTTTTTTGACTATGGCGGGTCAGAGTTCAACTTTAGAGGGAAAACCACCTCAGTAAAAGTTATTCTACGCAAAATTTCTCATCAATAGGTATTTTCAATTTTTTTTGTGCGACCAATAGAGAGATAGTGGTGGAGTTTTGAAAATTGGACCTAATTGAGACAGCTTCAGTGTAGGTGAATTGAAGTAAAAAAAATTAGGTAGTAACGCTTTTATTGAGAAACACTGTCGAGGGTGGTCCCCTGACTAACCTCTAGAAAGTCCGACCCCCTAGACCCCAATTTATTCTACACTCAACTTCCTACAACTTTGATCTGAAATTTTTTTGTACGATCTTTTGGTGAAGAGGTGGGGAGTCCTGGAGGGGTGCGGTTTTGAAAAATATGCTTTAACACGAAATATATCGCTTGGTGCCCGGACATTTACCCGAATCCATCCCCACGAAAGACATTTCCCCGAATGAAAAATTACCGATTTTTTTTTACCCGTACTGTAGCCCCGAATGGAAGATTTTTGTAGTTGAAAATTTTATAGCTGAGGCTCTCAAATTGCTGGTTGAAAATTGAATTGATTTTTGAAATCGTAATTTGGCTGCATTTGGTAATCAGCGTAATTTACGATACCTCATAATCATAATTATTGATCGATTGTTGTAATTCACTGTAATTTTCGGTAATTTTCAAAGAATTACTGTAATTTACGAGAATTCTCAATAAATTACCGTAATATGTCGTAATTTTACGGTAAATTACCGTAATTTTTCGAAATTCATCAATAAATTACCGTAATATGTCGTAATTTTACGGTAAATTACCGTAATTTTTCGAAATTCATCAGTAAATTACCGTAATGTGTCGTAATTTTATGGTAAATTACCGTCGAAACTCTTCAGTAAATTACCGTAATTTGTCGTAATTCTTCGGTAAATTACCGTAATTTGTCGTAATTCTTTGGTAAATTACCGTAATTTGTCGTAATTCTTCGGTAAATTACCGTAATTTGTCGCAATTCTTCGGTAAATTACCGTAATTTGTCGTAATTTTACGGTAAATTACCGTAATTTTTCGAAATTCTTCAGTAAATTACCGTAATGTGTCGTAATTTTATGGTAAATTACCGTAATTTGTCGAAATTCTTCGGTAAATTACCGTAATTTGTCGCAATTCTTCGGTAAATTACCGTAATTTGTCGTAATTCTTCGGTAAATTACCGTAATTTGTCGCAATTCTTCGGTAAATTACCGTAATTTGTCGTAATTCTTCGGTAAATTACCGTAATTTGTCGTAATTCTTCGGTAAATTACCGTAATTTATCGTAAAGTGGATGAAGGTCAAGAATTAGAATTTTCAAGTTCATTAGCACACAATATAAATTTATAAGTGATATTTAATAAAATTAATTTTGGAAACTTTCGGGTATTTGTATTTCAGGTACAGGGCATTCGGGAAAATGGATTTGGGGATTTGTCATTCGGAGAAATGTCTTTCGGGGAAATGAATTCGGGTAAATGTCCGATAATTATTTCGATTAAAAGCATCGCAAATAGAGAAGAAAAACTATTTTTGTATTTTATGATATTCATTCGTGGTACCAGTGCTCCTTGTGGCTTTTGGTTAAACCTTACCCCCTCTCCCCTCAGGCTTTTTTAAAAAAAATTAAATATTAGGTTTAAATTAAAACTACTTATTTGCCTTTTTTCGGCTTAAAATTGTCCTGGCAGTTTTTGATTTTCTCTCAACCGCAACACTGGGAAAAAATATAAAAAATCACTAGACACTAATTATAATTTTAACGCAAATGGGATTCCGACGATCTAAATTCAAATTTATTCCAAGTTTAAAATTTTTCAAATCTAAATGTTTTCAATTTCTTTAATTCTTAATTTTTTCAATGCTGTATCCAATTTTAAAATTTTCTCACAATCAGCAGTATTTTTTTTTTAAATTCAAAGTTGTTTTATTTTTCCAACTTTTATTTTTTCAATTTTATATTCTTATGACTTTTTAGAATTTCTTCTATGTAATTACTCATTGAGTTGGAAGAAATATTAAAGAATATGAAGTTGAAAAAAGTTTTAAGAAATTTTCGATTAAAAAAATTGTACAGTTGAAAAAAAATTGAAGAAAAATTCTAAAACTATTGGGAACAATGGTAGAAATTTTGAAAAGTTGAAAAAATTGAAGAAAAATCAAGGATGAAACAAATTTCAACACCGAAATTTTTTCCAACTTTGATTTTTTTATTCAACTTTGAATTTTTTAAAAAAGGGTTTCAACTTCATGTTTTTCAAAATTTATTTTAACACAATAATTGGAAAAAATTGAAAAAAATGAAATGAAAAAATCAAGGTTGGAAAAAATTCTAAAAAAATTCAAATTTAATAAAATTTTACGAGTGGAAAAATTTAAAAATTTGATAGTTTAAAAAAGATGGAATTTAATTTAACAAAAAAAATTTGAACTTAGAATAAATTTGGTCTAGAATCGTTTAAATCCTATTTGCGTCAAAAGTGATATCGTATGCCAATGATTTTTCGGCCATTCAGCTTTAATTTAAGTTTAAGCTCGCTTTATTGATTGGCATACCACCAATGGTCATTTTGAATCAATTCAAACAATACGGTATAGTCGAAGAGCCGAATCTATACCGAAAATGGATCGAAATAATGGAAATCTGAGATCGACCCCAAAAGTTGGTGTATGAGCCCTTATTTCGAAAACCACCACTCTGTTGATCTGCAGCTGCTGCTTTTAGGCATAGCAAAAGTTCGAAAGTTCATAATTTTCATGAACTTTCGGCTGAAAACATTGATGGTCGAAATTGGCGCCAAATTACAGAACTCAAATATGTGATCCTGGATATAAACCACTCTTAAGGATCAAAAATTCGTTTCTGAGTTGATACTGATTTTGGACCTTTCAGAAAGAGTAGAATTCAGGAGAAACCTCAACTCAAAAACCAATTTTTAACCCTTAAGGGTGGTTCCTATATCCAGGCTCACGTATGTACCTACGTCTGCCGACTCCTAAGTGTTTCCAAAAGCTTGGCAGACAAGTTAAAAGGGGAAAAATTGGAAAAATTCGCAAATTTTTTCAAAAATAAAAATTACTTTTCAACTTTAAAATTTCACAAAATTTTCATTTTTAGGGGGCGAAGGATAGGCGATTACGAATTTTCTCCTTTTCTTAACCTGCCAGCCAACCCTTTTTTCCTATTTCGACTGCACTACGATATTTTTATGGCTTCGTGGCTGGTAGATATGTCACAACAACCCATAAACCTAATTCGACACCCATACCTGCGATAATCGATATTATTAGGTCATAAAATCATCTCCAGCTACCGTTTTCTTTTCATCGCAGCGACAAATGCGAAAAGTAATCAAATCAGCTTCTGTCGGTTAGTTTGTGTTTATATTTTCTTATCTATTATTCACACACCTCTATAACCATACACAAATACGAACACATTACTTCGATGGTACTTCCGCCGGCGAGTCATTTATATAAAATACTTTAATGACTGAAAATTATCGTCATTATTAACGATAATAGTAATTTTATAATCGTAAGTCATTCTATAAGGTCTGAACATATCGCCGGGGCATAAAACCGGAACTCTATTCAATTAGTTTCATTCATATACCTCTACGAGTTCATTCATAGTGAATTTTCTCGCCTCTCTTAAGACTTCCCGCCCGAACGATGCGATTCCTATTATACGAATCGGACCAGAATCCGAGAACGGAAAACGAATAACCATATTGTGACTTCTTCTCTCCTGCACGATGTATATTCTAGCATCTCTCTCTATCAATAATACACTAACGTAAAGAATAATGGATTCCTTCGGATTCATTGACTGGAAGATTTTTTTTATGAATGAAGCATACGAATTCGCTGGACCATATCTGGTATATTACTATTGTAGCTTACTGGTTCCTTCGTTGACCCCGAGCATCATTCTATCTCTGTTTTCTCGCGAAGCTATAAGGTATTATGATGTGTTTCCGCCAATTCACAGTTGCTGGTTCAAAAGTCGACGTAGAGGATGAAAGAAAACCGGCAACGAGTACGAAATTCGCGTATGCAGGACTGCAGGTTGATTTTGCTAACTAGGCTATGAAAGGTTATAGAGAAATTTAAGGGTTTAGTAAATGACTTTACTTTAACTGGATGTCCACAATACTTCAAAAATGACCTTCCCTGACTTTTTCAGATTTTCCAGACTAATATTTTCAAGTTTTCCAGAGCTCTGACACATAATATAGGTACATGAAATATTGGGAGAGAGGGTTAGATTTTGTTACATGATAATGGTCAAGGGAATTCCAAGTACGTTTCCAAAAAAAAAGATTTAGGTACATATAACGAATTTTCAAGGTGTCTCACAGAATCGTTGAACTAAAAAGTAAGAATCTGTTTTTTTATGACTGAATTTCTATTTTAGGAAGTACCTGTGACTTTTTTTTTGAAACGAATGAAGATTTTGAAAAGAGAGTGAAATTATTCATACCAATTTTTACGGGTTTTCTCAATGGTTTGAGCGACGAAGAATCGTAAATAACAAGTTTTTTTGAATAAATTCTCTAAAATCAAGATTCACATTAGGTGTAGGAATAGAAAATCGTAATCCAGAAGTGACATTGTTCTTAGACCAGTGATAGAAACTGTTTTCAACATTAATTTTTGTAGACTTTCCAAATTTTTTAGATCAATTTCTTAAAAATTTTTCTAAGCCTTTCAAGCGAAGTTATTGAGTGGTGAATAAAATGTGGTAAGGAGGAGTAGTGGTGATGAAGGGATGATCGTCATAAATATTCAAACTTTTGAAGAAGTATTCATTTTTTTGAAAATTTTCTGTTTTAAACATTTACCAAGATTTTTGAAAGAATTTATTATATTTTTTTTAGCAAAAAAGCGAAAGGAATAATGGAATTATTTATTGCTCGAGGGAAACAAGATTGAATTTTTTTTGAGAAATTACCTACGTTGAAAAAACAAAAAAAATGACTCTTTTCTCTCCTTCTGAAAATGTTACTGGATTAGCCAGAAATAATACTTAAAAGTGTTATTTTGTTGAAACTTACTCAACTTTTTTTCAATTCATCGTTCCAATTTTAAATAAAAATATTGGATAGTTCCCTATTTAAATATTCATCGCAGCCTCAAAAATTCGGAAAAATGCCGGATGGTTTCAGCGATAAAAATTCATCGCAAATTCGTCGCAGCCAAAAATGTTCCCGAAAATCGTAGGATGATTTTTTTAGGATGAACATGCATTCCAATAATTATTCCAGCCTCAAAAACTCGGAAAACGTGGGATGGTTTCAGCGATAAAATTTCATCTCAAATTCATTGCAGTCACAACTGATCGGAAAATCTAGGGATGATTTTTTTAGGATGAAAATCCATTCTAATAATCATCTCAGCCTCAAAAACTCGAAAAAACGAGGGATGATTTCTGCCATGAAAATTCATCCCAAATTCATCGCAGCCACAAATGCTGCGAAAAATCTGGGATGAAACTTCATTTAATTGTTTTTGAAGGGCAAAATTTTCTTTAAAAATTACAAGTTGAGTCCCAAAAATGGAAATTTTCAGAAACATTTTACAGGGTCATTTTTGGCATTTAGATAACGAGAAGAAAAATGCAAAAAATCCGAGAGTAATTTTATTTTGAAACATTCAAAACTTTTTTTTTTTTTTTTTTTCCCCTTTGGTGGGTTCAGACTACTAGGTTTATCAGCCCATGCAAATAACACAGAATAATTTAGAAACGTATATTGCGGTTAGTGAACAAGGTTACCTCCTGTATAAAAACACTTATAGTCCAGTAAAATTGAACTTTCATAAGGAAAGACTTGGCGGCCAACCGATTTCGAGCGTTTCTGGTACTTTTCTATGCCCTGAACACGAATCCGGGTTGTCCGGTCGCGTCCGGTCCCCGGAAGTTCCCTAAAATGTGGACCCCCTGCCCCCCAAATCACGTTTTTTGCAGATATCTGCTAAAATATTGGCATTAGAGCAAAAGTGGTCCTTACAAAAGTTGATCTACATTCAATTTCCTGTCAGATGACCTAAGAATGGTATTTCTAACCTCAAGGGGGGTGGAGCTATAGTCGATCAAAGATGAGGAGTTTTCTCCAAAAATACAATTTTTCGCGTATATCTGCCCAAATATTGATTCTAGCTCGAAAATGGTCTCCACAAAAGTTGATCTACGTTCGATTTTCTATAAGATAGTGTATGAATTTTTTACGCAAACCCTAGGGGGGTGAGGCTGAAATCAAGCAAAAAGAGGGGTTTGCAATTTTATTCTTAATTACGCGTTTTTTGTGGTTCCTATTTGGGTTTAAATAATGCAATACCTATTTCAACATCTAATTAGTAATTACCAATGATGAACATAGGCGGCGTTTGAGAATTTTCCCGTGTGGTGCTCGTATATGAGTATCATGGCTGCTCAGATTTTAACCCCCCCCCCCCCCCCGTCTTTTCAACCAGATCATTAGTTCTGGTTTCTGATGAATCTTCTTACAGGTACCAGTGTAAAATTCGGGGGAAAATAGTAACTTGAATGACCTTTTTTGAGTCGCAAGGTAACCAAACAATCAGCCTTTTTTTCAACAAGTATCACTTATAGAAATCAATACTCTAATTTTTTTGTAAATATCGAATGTTTAACTACCTTAAAAAATTATTTTTTTTGTCCAGTTCAGATTTTTTGGTCTAAAAATTCTACATTTATGTAGGTATTTCTCGCAATTCATTAAATATCTACCCATACCCTCTTTCTCTCCTACAAGAAATCAAAAACAAGCACTCGATATCAACAAATTCTATGAGAGCTCCTTCATTTTTTCCGATTTGCTTCCCTAAATAGAAAACCAGAAAGGAGGTTTGTGTGAAGAAAAAACTGTCAATAATTTTGATATTGTAATATAACTTATGTATTATTGACCCCGAGCGAAGCGAGGGCGAAAATTTTTGCGGGAAAACGACAATCGAAACTGAAATTCTATCAATCTTTTCCATTTCCTTTACTAGAAAGTGTAATTTGTGACTTTTGATGGTTTTTTTTTTGGAAAAATTCGTGACTTTAATAATCTACAACCTGACAGGCATCTTAAAAATGTGACCAATGGATTTTTCTTGTTTTTTCACCTTTCCTCCTACTTCCTTGAACATTATAATCCAAAGAATATCATGACCCTCCTTCTCCCCTACAGCTAATGCTCTGTAAAAAGGATATTTTCAAATTTTACAATTTAAAAACACTATAATTTAGCCTTAGTAGAGCGAGTACAAATATTTTTTTGAATGTAGGTACTATGAACATTTTTTTAAATAGCATGCTTGAGATTTCAATTTTCGAAAAATGAATACGATACCTTTGAAAAAAATTTTTTTGGTCACTTCAATTATTAATACACTTTTGGTAGATATTTAAAATCTTCAACGTAAAATTTTAATAGTGTATGTTGGCAATTTTTTTCGTGTGGTGCTCAGCACCACACGGATTTTTCCGAGTGGTGCTCGAGCATGCGAGCACCGCATCAAACGCCGCCAATGATGATGAACAACATTACTTAAATTTAAATTGAGTATGAGTATCTATACAGACAGAATATAATCTTCTATATCGTTGTCGCTGTACTCTACGTCATCGCTGCTGGAGAATTCTGCGTCATCGTCGTCGTCGTATTCATATTTGTCTCCTTCAATCGTGTAGTCTTCGTCGCTTTCGTCGTCGTTTTCTTCGGTATCATCCTGTTTTACTTGGTCTTGGTTACCTACAGCGTACTGGTTATCAAATAGGTTATCATCTTCGTCATTTTCTTGAGAAAATTTCATTTTATTCGTACATTCGATGGAATCACAATTTCGGCAAGCTGCATTACATGAAAGCCCAGTTTTACGGCATCCGCAGGCTTTCCCGCATCCTTTCGTACACGAACAAAAAATGGTGCGGAGTACTTCACTGGGTGCAGGGTCGCGGTCATTGTTGTCGGCATCCAACCATTTTTTGAGTTTATACCACCCATAATCGGTGCCTAAGAGCGGTAGCTCTTCATTCAAATCTGCTAAACCATTTTGTATCTCCAAAAATACCCTTTTTGTGTGTTGTTCCATTCCGCCTTAGTAGGAGGTATTGAGGCCAACATTGAAGCGTTACTTTTAACTGTTTTTTGTGAAAGATTTGAATCGAAAATTATCTAAATCTTCATTTTCTTCGCCTCCATAAAGCGCCACTGCAACAGCTTCTCCCGCCTGAATCACTTCTTCAATAGTCGCCGTAGAAGCGACGAGGCGTGATTTGGGCGATTATATTATTTAAACCCAAATAGGAACCACATAAAACGCGTAATTAAGAATAAAATTGCAAACTCCTCTTTTTGCTTGATTTCAGCCTCACCCCCCTAGGGTTTGCGTAAAAAATTCATACACTATCTTATAGAAAATCGAACGTAGATCAACTTTTGTGAAGACCATTTTCGAGCTAGAATCAATATTTGGGCAGATATACGCGAAAAATCGTATTTTTGGAGAAAACCCCTCATCTTTGATCGACTATAGCTCCACCCCCCCTTGGGGTTAGAAATACCATTCTTAGGTCATCTGACAGGAAATTGAATGTAGATCAACTTTTGTAAGGACCACTTTTGCTCTAATGCCAATATTTTAGCAGATATCTGCAAAAAACGTGATTTGGGGGGCAGGGGTCCACATTTTAGGGAACTTCCGGGGACCGGACGCGACCGGACACCCCGGATTCGTGTTCAGGGCATAGAAAAGTACCAGAAACGCTCGAAATCGGTTGGCCGCCAAGTCTTTCCTTATGAGCCCGTTTTTTTGGCTAATTTTACTGGACTATTAGTACTGTGTAGACTTTCTTGTTAGGATTAGCCAGAATGGACAAAGACATGTATTCAAATATTTATTTTTTTTAGTTACTTAAATATGGTTAACAAATTTTTCTGGAAAAATTAATGATAAAATGAACAGAGAAACTCTTTCCAGATGATTCATCCTTCTTCCGGATTTTTTTACAAAATTCCATCAAAAATTTTATAATCGTTTGACTTTTCCATATTTTCAAAATTCTGCGCCTTTTCCAGATTTCTACAAAGTGGACAACCTGTGATTACACAAATTGAGATTTTTAAAAATATTTTAATTCGGTTCTGTTGACCAAATTTTGCAGATTTTTTTGGCAGATTTTGAAAAAATAATCTGAATGATTTCAATTTAGATTATATGAGTTCCAAATAATTTTACAGAAATTAATCATGTTTTACAACATAAACCCTTGATTATCGTAAGGTGGCTGAATTAGGACGACGAAAATTGATGAAATAGTTTACTTCGAGTGGGAGACCTCCGAGAATTTTTTTTAGCTCGTAAGCTCAAAGGGGACCTGAGCTAGGGGTTCTCAAAATGGGACCATTTTCCAAAAAAAAATGCTACCGACGAAAAATTAATCCTAATTTTAAAAAATCGCCAAACGAAACATATGATTCCAAAAATACTACTGACAGCCGTTTTCAACAGATCAACACTCTCTTTTTCAGGGGTAAGGGGTCCTCAAAAAGCATCACTTTTTTCATGATTTTTCAATATTCAGCACAGATTCGAAAAAAAATTACACTAAAATAATGTTAGTCCGAAATTTCTCATTTTTTTCATTTTTTACTGTTTAGGTAAGTTTGGAAAAAGGGATGAAAATAAGAAATGTGCATTTTTGGGTAAATATTAAGACATCCACATTCCACATTAAACCTATCTGTAATTTTTTCTGAGCATAGATTTTAAAGTCTAGGAGGGAAAAGTATAAATGTGGAATCAGTATAGCGAGGTGAATTTTAATCACATCATTTTGGGGCCTGCAGGCATACAATTTCCTACTTTCTAGCAATAGCTATATGTACTCCTCTCCTCAAAAATCATGTAAAATGATCACCCAGATTATCAATTCTGTTCGGCACACAAATTAATGAACAATTCGATTGTACTTTCGTGATAACCCATTTTCTCGATAAACTATAAAATTAAATTATATACTTATTACAACCGTTTGAAAAATAACAGTACAGCACAAAACACGCAAAACTAAAACACACAAAACCGTATTCTACCTAACAATCAAATTTCACGCAGTAGTTCTGAGAAAGTCATCGTATTTTGTTGTTACTTATCACTTCGTAATTTGGAAAAAACAAAAGATTAACAATAATAATCGAAATTTCGCGGAAAATAGTCAATTATAAGAGTAATAAATAATTTTCATGACTTATCAATTGCAAGGGTAATTGAACATATCAAAATTAACGACGAATTCTCGTGAAAATTCTAATGATAGATTTCCGAGAAATTTCTAAGGTTGAAAAAAATAATTCGCAGATATGTACCAAGATGTTAAATGCGTATAAAAATTAATACAGATGAATTCGAACCGATTTTTATTCATTAGTTTACTAAGATTCTTCATTTTCGCATCACTTTCCATTGCATCGTTACCTTTGTGGTTGAGTTGCTCACGTTAAATAATTGACCTTACATTTTTATTTCTGCTTGGTGCGCACGGTTACAGTTTGAACGATTTGTTAATCCAGGTAAGTTTTAAATAATTTTATTCTTTTGCGAAAAAATACAAAGCAATGTACTTCTTATACTCTCTTTTAATTTGAATCAGTAAATTTTCACTGGTTGGAAGTCAGAATTGAGTGAAAATGACTGAATGAAATCGTCAAAATCATGTTAATGTCAAATTCACTGTAAAAAATAATTATAACTTACTGATTCATCCAGTAAAAAAAAATTATTTTCAAATCAGTTGAAAAACTACCAAAATACTAATTTAGTAGTAATTTTTTTCATTTAACGGTGTTTTTTCCACTGTAAACTTTGTTCAGTCAATTTTCACTAGTTTGCAGTTAAAACTGATTAATTGAAATATACAAAATTGAGTTAATGTCGAATCAGTATAGATATATTCTGAATTTTGACTAAAATTCGTGAAGTACATAATAGTTTACTTGAGTGGGATACCTTCCGAAAATTTTTTAACCACTCCGCCCATACCGGAAGGCGGAGCTAGAAAACCTCAAAAGTGGAGTTATTTTTGAAAAAAAAAACACGATTTACGTCACCGTCGAGCAGTACCTAAACCTACCACCTGCTGGAAACCTCGATCACCCTGTAAAAGTTGCGATTTGAGTTTCCACAGCTCCCTGAGCTATTGACTTCGAAGTTGGATACTACATACTTTTTAACCTCAGTAAGGGAGTTGAAAAGTTGCGGATGGCAAATTTGACGGATTTTTGATTTTTATCAAATTCAATTCGTTCACTCGAATTGCTCAACATCAAGCCAATTTTTTTTTGGAGTCAGTGATTTGAACTTGGTAAAAATAAAAAAACTCGCCGCATCCGCAATCTGCAACTTTTCTACTCCCTCTTTACAGAGGGCAAATAGTGGTGTCCAATTTTGAGGTTAGTGGTCCAGGAAGGAGTAGAAACTAAAATCGCACCTTTTTAGCGAGGGATGACTGAAATTTTCAGCAGGTGGCTTCACCCAAAAGAGATAAAAATCGCATTTTTTTCGAAAATGGCTCCTTCTCAATTTACCTCAGTGAATATGATAACATGATAAGCCTCAAGCCACAATAGGCCAACACTGCACATAATTTTCTTAAAGTGACATAGTTGAGCTTTGACCGATGATCTGTGATTCTTTGTTTATATTTTCCAGTCCAAAATGAATAACATTTTTTTTTTATTTTTACTAATAAACAGGAAAGGGGATTCTGAAAGAGTCATCTAATGAGAAAAATTCAATTTAAAAAAAAAACTGTCAATTTTCAAGCGCAATCTGAGAGAGGCAAACACAATTTTCAGGCTCTGCTCGTCACCCCTACCGCCTGTTTTTATTTTTACAACCATGCAAATCGAGTGCGCTAAATTTTTATTCCAAATAAATGTTTCATGAAGTTGTTTTCACAAATTATTTGATCCGCCAATAAAAATGTGATTTACCTATCATTTTTTTCAATTTAATTTTTTTTACAGACTATAGGCGACAATCACTCATCTTTGAACACAATTTGAAACTGTCTGCAATTCCATACCTACAACCTCTCCACTTCGTGCTCATCACTGATCAAACATGATCCGGATAACTCGAGTACCATCAATTTTTCACCCGATAGTCGTATTATCAGTGCTGTATATTGCGACATGGAGCCCTAGTACTCTTGCGACAGCACCTAATTCTGATTATAAACTGGAAGGATACGTTGAAAATGTATTTTATAGGGATACAGGAGCTTCGAACACAGATAAAAACATTGAATGCTACATTGCAATCAACGCAATCAACGATAATGGACGTACGAACAAATATCATTCGTGCTATCGAGTAGAATCTTGCAAATTTGCCGAAAGAGCCATGTTTCTAAATATCAAAGTTGAACTATGGGGCAGAATTTCTGACTTCGGATTTCAGTCCAACGATGTATCTGGGATTCACTTGAGTGGGAAACGAGCTACATTTTGGGAATAGTCACAGACACATTATACTCAAGAATTGAATTTTTTCATTGAATTACATTAAACTAAGTAATCTAATAAATATTTAATGAGTAATGGACAAAACTGTATAACTTTTTCAACCTAAACTATAAGTAAAACTATGCGAAACAGATTATTCTTTAGATAAAAATCTTTTAATTAGTCATCTTCCAGACTGATATATTATGTGATTTGTAACCTTTAACGGGTTTTTGTGACCATTTTTTTTTTTGAATTATAGCATTCAGGGAAGACGACAGCAAAATTCCAAATCATATTAGGTATTTTGTTTATGATTCTGAACTCCTCATATTCTTTTCTCTGAAAACATGTTACTTAGGTTCCTATGTACATTAGGGTGGAGTGAAAAAAAAAACATATCTTGGATTTTGACTAAATTTGGTGGGGTGGTTTACTTTGAATGGAAGACCTCCCAAAAATTTTTAAAGTCCGCTAGGGGCAAGAGGAGGGAAGCAAGTGCACCTCCTTTTGGAAAAATGCTGTTTTTTGAGTTTTTTAATCAATCAAAATTGTGTGAGAAGCCTTCTTAGCACTTAAAAGATGCAACTCGAGTTTCTATATCTCCCTAAGCCATCGCCATTCTTTTCTGATCAAAACTCAGACTGCTACCAGGGGGTTGAAAAGTTGCAGATTGCAATATTCCAGTAATATGAAATTTTCACTAAGCTGGAATGATTTTTTTTTCATCGAGAAAAAGAACAAAAAAAATTTTTCAACCACTGAAAGTGAATTTTGAAAAAAAAACTGAAATTTCTACACACCAGTGCAGCCAACAGCAAATCATAAAATTCCAAAACATGAAATTTAAGGTATATCGACTTTGAATTGATTATTTTTTCGCCTGAAAATATTAGGGGAATATAAAACTGCACGACAAAAAAAAGGGTTTGCACGACGAGATTGGCGCAACTGAATCACGACCAAATAATGGGAATTCACGACACAAAAAAATGACAATTGCACGACGAACTATGAACGACGAATTAATGTGAATGAACGATAATTTAAAGATAAAAATAATTCTTTCCACGACGAAATAACGTTTTCACGACAAAATAAAGTTTTGCACGACGAGATATGTACCTAAAAGTCTTAAAACTAATTTGGACATGGATATTGGATATAGTGTTCCAAAAGTCCCAATCTGAATAACTGGGACTTACTGTCCTAAAACTAATTTTGACTTGGATACACAGTGTCCCCTCAATCTGGACATGATACTCCTAAACCCTGTAATTTGGGCATCCCAAATACCTCAATTTAAAAATAATATTCCAAAAAACTTGACCGGGACATAGTGTCCTAAAAATAATTTTTGCATGGATATATTGTCCCAAAACTTTAAATTTAAACGTCTCGAATTCTTCAATTTAGCAATACTTATTATCCCAAAAAACTGAATTTGGACATAGTGTCCTAAAACTAATTTTGGGAATAGACAATGGACAAAGTATCTGAAAACCCTTAATTTGGATGGACTGTCCAAAAACTTTCCATCTGGATGTTCCAAATACCTCAAATTAGACGTAATACCTCAAAAAACTCAACTGGACATGGTGTCCTGAAACTAATTTTGACATGGACATAGTGTTCAATGTTTTCTAAGTAAGTACAATGCCGTCGTGAGTTACATTTTAATTTCGTCGTTGATTTCATTTCATCTGTCGTTACAAAAGTAGTCGTTGGAAAATTATTTTTATTTTTCATTAAATTTTTTTGTCGTGATTTTTTGTTTCGTCGCTAGAATAGATTATTTTGACGTGCGATCTTATTTTCTGTCGTTCAATCATTTGTTTTGACGTGACAACTTTCTTTCGTCGTTTGTTCCATTATTTCGTCGTTAGTTTCTTACTTTTTGTCGTACAAAACCCTCTATTTTGTCGTGCAGTTAAATGGCACCCAAAATATTACGTATTTTTTTTTCAATCACTGGAAGTATATTTCGGAAATTTTTTGGAAAATTTTGTAAGTCAGTGCAGCCAATTACAAATTGTGACATGCTACACTATGGAAGGAAATTTTAACGTAAATTCCATATCAGCGATATCTAATTTTTTTCCAAGTTTTATCAAACCCAACATATGTCACTGATCAGTAGGTAAATAAAATTTATTTTTTACAAGTTTTTTCAAGTCAAAAAAATGTCGTAAAAGCAAAAAGGAGCGTTACAGAAATCCGTTACAGAAAAGCAGCAAATCATCAAAATTTCTTTCAAGTTTTTTCAAAGTTTAATAAAATGTTATCAATTCATCATGTCAATCAGTGGTAGGTAAAATTTGACCAAAAAACGTTGCGTTCTCTTTCATTTTGAATCAGTGAAAAATCACCGATACAGTCAGAATTACAGCACAGGAAAAATCAGTGAAATTCACTGAGTTTTAGCGATTTTTCACTAATTATCCAAAGAATTTCACAGATTTTTCAGTAAATTTCAAAAATAACACTGAGTTTTCAGTGAATTTCAAAAATATTGCTGAGTTGTCAGTGAATTTTCACTGATTTCCAGTGATTTCTTTCGCTAATTTGCTCTCAGTGAAAAAAAGTTCACTGATTTATTGCAGTGCTGCAATTCTGACTGTTTTTCAGTGATTTTTGATACATTTCACAGATTCAGAAATGAGAGAGTACACAAAAATGCTATGTTACATAAAAATGTTACACAAAATCGTTACACTTTTCAAAAATTAACCTCCAGGCTTGAAACATATTTCGAAATTTCAGTACCAAATTCATCATTAAAACGTATCCATGATTTAAAAGCTATTGCTCTAAAGAAAAACTAGAGCTTTTTCTGGAAAAATATTTTTCACTGAGAGGAAAATGATTTTTTTTTTCAACTAAATGCATAATACGTAATTCATAATTATCATTCGCCACAATTAAAGCCAAAGAATTTCATATTTGCTTAATCAAAACTGGAGTTAAATTTTTTTCGTTT
The DNA here is from genome assembly GCA_033439095.1 of Pseudococcus viburni. Taxonomy (NCBI): domain Eukaryota; kingdom Metazoa; phylum Arthropoda; class Insecta; order Hemiptera; family Pseudococcidae; genus Pseudococcus; species Pseudococcus viburni. Next base: position 8,431 of record JAVBJF010000118.1, on the reverse strand, counting down.
TTTTTTCAAACTTGGGGTGTTTTAGAAAAATGAAGGAAAATATTTTGTAAATAACGCCAAATGACAACAAAACTTCCAAATCTCTTTTTTGAATCAGTGAAAATTCAATAAAAACTCATAATATTTATGAAATTTACTGAAAAATCTGTGAAATTCTTTGAAAAATCAGTGAATTTCACTGATTTTTCCTGTACCGCAATTCTGATTGTTTATCAGTGACTTTTCACTGATTTGGAATGGGAGAGTAGGTTAAAAAATTATGCACAAATCTCATTTTCGAAAAAAAATGAACTTGCTGCATTTTTGAAAAACCGCTCCTCAATTACAAAATTCAATTTTCGGCTCCTTTCATTCTGATAACATTAATTTTTAAAACTCATTTTTATTTGCGAATTTCACATATGTACAAGCACCCCCCCCCCCTCCATCATTGGACAAATTCTTTTCAAAATAAACAAATCGAGTGGATACGTAAATTCACTGCGAATAAAAAAGAAACCCACTCGAATACATTATTGCCACCATATTAAATCTTCAATCACTCGAATCTCATACGAACGATGAATGAATCCACCAATTATTCCTCTCTAAATACAGTCGTCACATTCGACATTCAATCCACGACACGATACGCGGCATCACACAGCACTGATTCCGACACCCTGACGTAATCACCTCGCAGCTCGCATCCTTTACAAAGGACATAAATCCGAATCCGAATCGCTGCGCCAAACAGTAGCTTCCGATCATATACAAACCCATTCGGTGCAAAAAATACTTCTCAGAAGTATTCAATCGTGGATCTATCCGTATCCAAGTCATTCATACAAATTATATAAAGAAACCGATACGAAAAATCAAGTACAAAAAGTATATCTACAGTAAGTTACACACCGATGCGAAATACGTTTTTACGCTGGAATAGAAATAAGAGGCGAGCAGGGGGATGGATCGAGGTAGACGATGAGGAGGCTAGATGAATATATGAATGAAAATTTATCCTTTTAAAATTACACATTGAATCGGACCGGATGTAGGCAGCGGTCATTACGCTACAATAGACCTGAAAAGACTTTTTTTCAATCAAATGGTGTTAGAAAATTAACTGTGTTGCGGTGATATATTCCACCTGTGTTCGTTTCTTCGTTCGGTTCATCTCGGCACAGTTGTATAACGCTCCATTCTACTCTAGGCCTATACCTTTAGACGAGGCAAGGTACCGAAAAAATAACTCTTCTTACAATAGCTTTTCTCATCAATAGTATAAGGAAGGTGCATCTCTTCTATACACTTTACACATATCCACTTGACTCGACGAGTATCAATGAAGAAGACCACATGCTATTTCTTTTTTAACGCGTATTAACGCGCGTAAAAAAAGATACCAAAGGTCAACCAGCGTACACAAAAGAGCATCCAATATAGAGTAATTTTCGCACATTCGAAGGCTCGTTCTGGCATTCCACACTTTCTCTCTTGCGCACCACGAGACAGGCCAAGAAAGGAGTAAAAAAAACACCACTCGAGAGTGTTAAATTTAATCATCGAGTAATTTGGAAAACTATGGTAAAAGCTCTCACAGCGTTTAGAAAACGAGGCGAAGGTTCGGAGGGATGGCTCTGCTCGGCTGCTGCGCTCCTTTGAAATATACTGATAAATATATCAGTTCCAGATTTAAGGGTAGCTACTTTGAAAACTTTACTGGGTTCGCGGTCAGTAGTTCGCAACCCTAATTCACATTTATCTAAATTACCGAAAACTGTTATTGTTTCAGAAGGTCCACTTTTAAACGTCCGCCGCGGCGCTGTGCCGTGTAGGGTACGTACGTACGTAAAAGGGAAGGTTATCCAAGAAAAGAAAATATATACCGGACCTGAGCGCCGTATTAATCTTACCGAATCTAAATCCCGACAATGGGATGATCTCGAGCGAAAGCGTAACTTTATTTCTATTTTCTAAAGGACGATATACGAATTTGATTCTGTTTGTAGGGGAAAGCGTGAGAAAAAATTGAAGAATTTTTTGAAAATTTGATCAGAAATGAATAAATTGAGTAGATTTTCAATTGGAGTCGATATTTGTAAATGTAAAGGGTATGGTAGGATAAGGGGGTCTATTCTGCCCCCGAAAACTTTTTGAACGATTCCAAGGAAAAAATGTAAACCCTATCGAGAAAAAATTTTGACAAAATTTTCAAACTTCCACCCCGTCCATTTTTCGAGATATAGGCAAAAACATGTTTTCAGGTTTTATTTTTTTTCTCGCGTTGTTTTCAAGATAAAAAGCTGACATTTTTTCTGTGACTTCTTATCAATAGAGGTACGTACAGGATTTTTTTTTTGATTTTTTCAATCACTACTCTTTGAGTTATGCGGTTTTGAAATTTTTTTAAGAAACATATTTTTGTAGTTGGAATATATGGTACCATAAAAATTTCAGAATTTTTCATGTGGTGGAACATGGTCAAAAAAATTGAAAACCCCATACACGTTTTTGCCTGTATAAAATAGGCGGAGGCCCGGAGGGAGGGGGTGGTGGGTCTGAAAATTTTGTCAAAATTTTTTCTTGATAGGGTTTACCTTTTGGCCTTGGAATCGTTCAAAGAGCTTTCGGGGCCGATTCAACCCCCTTATCCTACCATACCCTTCTCTCTCAATTATAAATCAGTGAAAATTACCGAAAATCACTGAGAAACAGTCAGAATTGCAGCACAGGAGAAAATCAGTGAAATTTTTTTCAGTGAAAGAAAATCACTGGAAATCAGTGAAAATTCACTGAAAACTCAGTGATATTTATGAAATTTACTGAAAAATCTGTGAAATTCTTTGAATAATCAGTGAAAAATCACTGAAAATCAGTGAATTTCACTGATTTTTCCTGTGCTGCAATAGGGTTGGTGCCAAAAATTTAGATTTGGCTGAAATTGAAATATGTTATAGAATATACAATTTTAAAGTCAACAAAACAAACCGCACTCAAATCGGTTGAGTAGAACTCGAGAAAAAAATTTTAAAGTTCCGATTTTTGAACTCGTTCGAAAAACGACCGCCTCAACGAAAATATGCCCTGTGACGTCAGTTCCTCGTATTGGCGCCGCGAACATAACGGATTTCAACGCCCAATTTCAATTTTTCGTTGATTTCGAAGTTGACTTTATCGATTTTGCTGATTTTTTTTACAAGTTTTTTTCCATGATGTGGTAAAGTATCAATCATTTCTTCTAATTTTCCCCACTCAAATTTATTTATTTCAAGTTTCTCAACTCAAATTTTTTTCTTATAATTTTCTCAGCTCGAATTTGTTTCTTCAAATTTTTGCAACCTAATTTTTTTCCTATAATTTCCTCAACTCAAATTTTTTCAGACGTAATTTTCAAAACTTGAATTTTTTCTTTCAATTTTCTCAACTCGAATTTTTTTCTTATCATTTTTTCAATACAAACTTTTTAAACTTAGATTCTTTCTTCCAATTTTCTCAACTCAAATTCGTTTCTTTCAATATTCTCAACTCGAATTTTTTTCTTATAACTTTCTCAGATCAAATTTTTTCAGACGTAATTTTCAAAACTTGGATTTTTTTCTTCCAATTTTCTCAACCCAACTTTTTTCTTTCAATTTTCCGAGCACAAATTTGTTTTTTTTTCAATTTTCTCAACTCGAATTTTTCTCTTATAATTTTCTCAAATCAATTTTTTTCTTTCAATTTTCCCAAGTCAATTTTTTTTTCAATTTTATCAACTCGAATTTTTTTCTTAATAATTTTCTCAAATCAAATTTGTTCAGACGTAATTTTCTCAACTCAAATTTTTTCGAACATAATTTCATCAACTCAATTTTTTTTAGAAGTAATTTTCTCAACTCAGATTTTTTCTTTCAATTTTCTCAAATCATTTTTTTCTTCCAATTTTCTCAACTCAATTTTTTTTAAATCTTCTCAACTTATTTTTTTCCAATTTCATCCACTCAAATTTTTTCAAACTTAATTTTCTCAACTAATTTTTTTTCAATTATCTCAACTCAAATTTTTCTCTTATAATTTTCTCAATCAATTTTTTTCATTCAATTTTCCCAAGTCAAATTTGTTTTTTTCAATTTTATCAACTCGAATTTTTTTAAAAATAATTTTCTCAACTAAATTTTTTTTCTTTCAATTTTCTCAACTCGATTTTTTTTCAATTTTCCCAAGTCAAATTTGTTTTTTTTTCAATTTTTTCAACTCAAAATTGTTTCTTTCAATCTCTATAATTTACAATTTTAAATTTTAATACCACGACTATAGGTATCCAAGAAATTGACTTTCAAGGTCGAGTTTGCAATGAAAAAAAATTAGAGAGGGGGTTGCGCGGGTTTGATCGAATTTTTTTCTTATAATTTTTTCAACTTAAATTTTTTCAGACGTAATTTTTTAAACTTAGATTTTTCTTCCAATTTTCTCAACTCAAATTTGTTTTTTTCAATTTTCTCGAATCGGATTTTTTTCTCATAATTTTCTCAAATCAAATTTTTCCAGAAGTAATTTTCAAATCTTGGATTTTTTTTCAATTTTTTCAACTCGAATTTTTTTCTTAATAATTTTCTCAAATCAAATTTGTTCAGACGTAATTTTCTCAACTGAAATTTTTTCGAACATAATTTCATCAACTCAAATTTTTTCAAAAGTTATTTTCTCGACTCAGATTTTTTCTTTCAATTTTCTCAAATCATTTTTTCTCCTCTAATTTTCTCGACTCAATTTTTTTTCAATCTTCTCAATTCATTTTTTCCAATTTTATCAACTATTTTTACGTCCTTCATCCTTGATAAAATAAATTATCAAGTACACATTGAAAAATCAACGAAAAAAGTACGATTAATCATTAAGTTATCTAAAAATCGCAATATAATTTACGCGACGCGACGCGCCGGCTGTTTCGTTCCCGTTTGAATCCGAGGAACTGACGTCACAACAACGTAACCCGCGTTGCGATTCTTTTTCGCGACCCGCTTAATCTGCGGAATTCAATGGTCAATTTCTTCTATCCTTATAGACCAATTCGGATGCGGTTTGTTCCGTTGAAGTTCTAATCGCTTATTTTATAACATATATTAATTTCAGCCAAATCTAAATTTTTGGCACCAACCCTATTCTGACTGTTTATCAGTGATTTTTCACTGATTCGGAATGAGAGAGTTTGATGGACTCAGAGGAATGAAAAATTTACGTAAAATACAGATACTGATTTATCCTTTCTTGGACGAATTTCGTATAAAATATAATGACTGATGAATTCAATTTGGTCATTAGAAGGGGTAATTATTTGTCGAGGGAAAGGAGAGGAAGTTTGAGCTTTTTCAAGCAACCTTAAGGCACAATTTTGAAAATTTCTCGATATATTTTCCAATGAAGTAATGAGGAGGTAATTTGAGAATAAACCTTATTACTTAAATGAGGTTACATGTAGAAAGAAAAGTAGAGGAGGAAGAAGTGGTCAAGTTCGATAATAATGGACAAATTGTAATCTTCGACTGATTCTGGGTCGTCAACCACAAGTTTCGAGTTCATTTCGAGCTATCTTTTTTTCTATCTCGAAAATCACTTCATAATTTTTAGATGAAAATCGACAATATTTCGCAAGAAGAAAGCACCAATCTTGAAAATTAACGTGAGATTTTGCATTCAGAAATTCGAATAAGGAAAAAAAAGGGTTTCACTTATTTTTAGGTTGCCATTAAACTGAATTTTATGTCCGTTTTGAGCCCCTTTCGCTCCTTGCGGCTTTGCTCAAGAAATCATACTTTCGAGGCGAAAATTGGCGATATTTAAAGAATAAATTTTAAATCCATAGTTAGTTATTTATAAAGCTATTTTTTTTAAATTATTCATTTTCAAAATAAATTTTTTCAACATAGTTTTTTTTATATAAGTTATTAATATGTATTATTTGTGAAGTTTCATGAAAAACTATACCTTAGGGTGAAGGGGGGGGGGGTCAAAAATGAGATTTTGGCCATTTATTGATATAAAAATGTACGAGGAATCGAATGGAACAAACCGCAGCTCAACAGGTTTCAGACTTCAAAGTGTCTAGGTTCTAGCTTCAAGCTCATGCATCATAACAGAATTTTGAATAAAAAAAGTACCTTTGATAACCATTTTTGACGAAAATAGTACCCAAAAATTAACCTTAGAATCGTTGATTTTTATGTGTTTTTAATGAAATATGGCCGTGTCTAGCAAAAATCGTTTACCAATTTTAATGTGGGGTCTCATTTTACTCGATAGGGATTGTAGATTACCACTATGCATAAGAAGGGGGTTTTGGCCGGACCAACAAAGTGGCTATTCCTAGACACTGCTACAAATAATAATATTTTGCTAAAAAAAAAGAACTTCTTCGAAAAATTAGCGAAAATTCTCTGAAAATCAAAGAATTTTGCTGATTTTCCCTGTGCTGCATTTCTGACTATTTATCAATGACTTTTCACTGATTCAAAATGACAGAGTATTGAATACACTTCTTTAAAAAAAATTTACTTTCACTTCGCTCAGGTAGTAATTTATCACTTTTTCTGTGCTATATTGAAATATGTCAGGGTAAAACATGTACTTCAAAACACCCTCCTCCGCTTTCTCAAAATCGAACTAAACCTTCCTATTAATTTACTGTACGTAGGTATATCAGTTTTTTGAAATACCAGGGTGTCTGACAGAATCTCAAACCCCAAAAGAAGGACTTTCAGCATGACCTTTTCAAAATTAATATTGTTCCCCCCTCCCCCACAAAAAAATCAAACTCATTTTAGGAGGACAATTTTTTCTGTTTCAAAATATTTCATTATTTAAGATAGAAGAGAAGAGGAGTTTTTACCATGATTTCGAAAAAAAAAAGTAAATTAACTGAGCATAAACGAAGCGAAGGCGAATTTTTTTGAAAAAAAGGGCATCCAGAATCTAAAAATTTCTTCATTAGGTAAAAATTTGTGCTTTTTTCCGCGTTTTGTTTAGACTTTCAAAAAAACAATATCTATGGACCCGTTTTTGATTTCCTTCCAAAAAATCAAAAAATTTTTGAAAATTGCATTCGAGATCGTTACCTCCTTTGATAAAAGAGAAATACAATTTTTTCACTTGAAAATATTAATTGCCTAGGCTGGGAAAAGAAGAATTTTCATATATTATTTTGAAAATAAAATTGTGTAAATTCACTGAGCCCGAGCGAAGCGAAGGCGAAATTTTTTGGAGAAAAGAGCATTCAAAAGCTGAACTTTTTTCCGGCACCCATATCATCTTTCATCATCTCACACAAAGTTGCCACTATCATCTCACACAAAGTTGCCACTAGCGACATTTCAAATATTAGTGATTTATTTTAGCTTTTGGCGGGTGAGTCTCAAAATTTGAAATGGAAAGGACTTTTTACTCAATATAAGGACTTCGGAAGTACCGGAAGGACCCTTCAGCCAATATAAGGACCGGAAGGACTTGTTAGACACCCTGAATACTTAAAAATAAAATAATACTTCGAATAATATTATTTGATGTCTACACTGGATCTAAAAATTGAAAATTCTTGCTATTTTTTTGATTTTTCTTGGCATTTTCATACGATTCTTTTCACTTCAAATTTTCCTAAAAAATTGAAAAAGAACCCCCTTTTTATTTTTTTATTAAAAAATTCAATAAAAGAGAAAAAATGTTTAAAATGCTTGATTTTTGCGGTAAAATGATTAACATCTTTACTACTAAGGAGAAATTCTTACTATTTTCTGATTTTTCTTGCCACAGATACCATGAATTAAAACATACGATTAGATCTTCGTCAATTCTTCTTGATCGCCAAATTTTCATAATTCATGGTTTCTCCACCCTTCTACTCTTTTTTTGACTCCACAGAATAGAATTTGAATTTTTATGAAATTCATCTGAAGAAGACTCAAAACTGAGACGACAACCCCTTCTAATTAATCCGCAATTTATAAAGTTGAACTGGAAATTCAGCCTCTTGGCACCATTCAATATAATTTCTCATTCTCACGACTAAAAATTGCAAAAAATCCCATCAAGAATTCAAATTAAAAATAATTTCTGAACAAAAATCACCCCCAAAAAATAATTTCTCCTTCGAAGCCCATCTAGCTGAAACTTCACAACAAACTCCCCCCAAAGTCAGATTCCAGACTTAGCCAAGATTCAGCCGGACTACACAAACGTACACATACGCATACGCTCTTATGCGGTTTTCTTTCCCCAAAAAAGGAAAAGCAACGTGTAGCCTCGAGTTAGGCAAAATATTATTCAACGCGAGCGACTCCGCTCGTACGTAGTTTTTAGCATGATCGGCGGCGAGAGAGGCACAGACGAGGGAGACCACCGGCGCGGCTTCGGCTAGGGCGCGAACTTTAACAAAATAAACAATTTAACGTATAGTTGCGAAAATACGGAACCGGGGCCG